>CM053332.1:22661822-23381822 GCA_028583605.1 Dastarcus helophoroides | reverse complement strand
CGTAGTCATATTTCAAAAACTGTTTAGAATATTGTCAACAAACAATAAAAATTTAAATATTTCCAAACTGGGCAGAAGTAATGTTAAATAAAATTAATAAACATAATATTTCCGGTCAATAAGAGTTCACCATGAAGAATAGTTCTTGTTGTTGCCACTACAAAATAAGAAATTTAGCGCCTCTGCTGTACATTTATCCGAGATGAACTGTAGCAAGAATCATAGAGAAACTGTGTACTGTAGTCTCTGTTACAAAAGTAAAGCTAGCTTCACGTCTAAAAATGGTGGTACTTGACCACTTGAAACATTTCCTGGGGCGAATTTAACTCAGCGTGTTTGAATTAATTAAACCCATAAATTGCCCAATAAAAATTATCACAATGTCACGAATAAGTCTAAATTTCAAAGTGAAGTACCGAAAGGATTCAAATGAGTTTAAAAATCGAAATTTAAAGTGGGCCGAAGAAATGTTAAATAAAATTAAAAAACATTGTTTCCAGGTCAATAAGAGTTCACTATGAAGAATTAAAGTGGAAAGTCGTAATTTTCAGAAAAAGAAGTTAGTTTGAAAAAATAGTTAATTTCGAGCGAAATTAAAAAATTTTAAAATATAATTGTATCGAAACTGTCAACATTTTTCATTTCTTTTTCAACTGTAAGATTTAAAATGTCAGTCTATTAGTCTATTGACAAAAATTTGATGAAAAATGCCCAAAGTCGAAATAGTAACAAATATTTCCATTTACTTTAGATTTAAATGTAAAATTTGAATGCCCCTCATTTCAACTTTTTTCAAAATTTTAATGTTCAGAAAGCTACTGGCTTTTCGAAAAATTGGCTTTTGACTTTGATATTGTTCTTAGAGGATATACTTCTTCCGGGATTGGATCGTGTCATTGTTCTTGTTGAGATGTAATTAATTTACACTTTGCACTTTACCAAAATAAATGGGGGGGGGGGGGGAATAAAACGCAGCTTTAGAAAAACTTGAAATTATATTTTAACGAATGCATATACAGTATATACAAAGCAAAATTATACAAAAGTACAGGATGATTCATATCTACAAAATGATAAAGAAAATGTGGTATAAAATATAGCACTTTAGGTGTTATCACCGGAAATATTCGAAGGGCCAATTTTCGCTCCAACGGAACATTTACACACCTTCGATTCAACATTAACGGAATCGTTGCTACTACTAAAAACATTCAACGTGTCAGGGTCCTCTTTCTTAGCTTCTTTCAGGCTTTCCTCTCCTTGCTTATTAGCCTCAATATTATCCTCAGAGCAGCTACAATACCGCTCAACGTATCCACTGTAGATATACTCCATAGATGACTCGCTTACACCTTGGTTTTGAGATTCGTACTTCTGATTGGTTTTCTGGTCGCTACACGGGGTGAATTCCCTCGGCGTCGCCTCCACTCTCTCGCTCGGGAACATCGTACTCTTGGTGAATACTTGGATCGGCCTCCGAAAACCCTTGGATTGGTGCTGGGGAAACCCTAGGACTTCGCTTTTGGCGAAGCCCACGGCTGGAGAGAGAAGGTACTCCGTGAATTTATCCGGGAAGAATTCGATCGAGTTGTAGTTCTTGAAAATTGTTTCCTGAAACAAAACGCAACAGTTGAGTGATGGTTTATTCTAGTGTCGAAAAGGGCATATCTTTGTTGGCGATGGCCATAGTTTCTCTATAGACCAATAGGTGGTAGTACTAAGAATCACACACTTGACGTCTGTGAATTTTTTAGTACTTACTTGTCGGAATATTTGTTAGCATTCGAGTTAGATATACCAAACTGATGAGATCTAACAAGATCGGCACCAGTATTTGAGGTCCAAACTTCGAATCTAATAAATGTTCAAACCTATTGGTCTGTGCATTAGAATCCATATCTTTGTTGTTTAAAATTTGGTTTCTTATTTTCTTTCGTTATTTAAAATTTTGAAATGAGTGGAGAACACTTACGGTCAGCTTTCGCTTGTTCTTGTAGCCAGCCCAGTTCTGGGGCTCCAATATCAATTTGCCGCCGGGGCGCAGCTGCGCGTACATCCTCCTAAACGCTTGTTTTATGCCAGAGTCCCCCCAGTTGAGATGAATCCACTTGGTGGTGCTCAGACACAGAATCGTATCAAATTGTGGTTGTTCGACACTCAAAAGCGAATCATCATCGAGAACGTAATTCCCCTAAAACACAAATTACTAAATACTCCTGATAATATTGAAAGTTATCCACTTACTGTTTTAAATGTGACGTTATTCGGGAAACCTTTCCCTTTTCCCGTATCATCGAAGCCTGGAATATCAATCGCCCCATATAATATTGGCATAGAAATAGGAAAAAACTCACTACTTTTTGTTATCGTTTTTGTGGGGGCGCCCAGTTCGTCCCGCTTTGGGGAATCTGTGCTTTTCACGTAGTATTTTACGTTTTTTCTAGCTATACCAATTAGTTTGTTATCAATGTCTATGCCGGTCACGGATTTAGCCCCGAAATCCCTCGCTATCGAAAGGGTTATGTGGCCTATGTTGCAACCTATGTCTAGGATGTCTTTGTCCGAGAAAAGGTACTGATGATTGGAGAAAATCTTCAACCTTTGGTCCACCTCGCAGTGGGGGTTGCGATAACCGTAATACCTAAAAAATGGGAAAAATTTATTACCAGAATGATTTAATTTTTTATTGCTTTGGTTGCCTTTTCTGGCTAATAAAAACGGTCTTCGAATGTTTTCATTTTTGACTTTTTTTGAAAAGGGAGGAAGAAAAGGAGGGAGGGAAGGAAGGGAGGGAGGAAGAAAGGGAGGGTGGGAAGGAAGGGAGGAAGAAAGGGAGGAAGGAAGTAAGAAAGGGAGACAGGAAGTAAGAAAGGAAGGAATGGTGAGAGAGAGGAAGGAATGGAGAGGGGGAGGAGGGAGGGGAAGGTGGGAGAAACGAAGGGATGTAGAAAGGAAGGATGGAAAGAAGGAAGGAAGGAAGGGAGGGAAGGAAGGAAGGAGATGGAAGGAAGAAGATGGAAGGAAGGAAAGAAGGAAGAGAAGGAAGAGAAGGATGGAAGGAAGAGACGGAAGAGAATGAAGGGAGGAAGGAAGGAAAGAAGGAAAGGAAGGAAAGGAAGGAAGAGGAAGAAGAAAAAAGAGAGAAAGAAGAGAAGGAAGGAAGGAAAAGAAGGAAGAGAAGGAAGGAAGAGAAGGAAGGAAGAGAAGGAAGGATGGAAGGAAGAGACGGAAGAGAATGAAGGGAGGAAGAAAGAAAAGAAGGAAGGGAAGGAAAGGAAGGAAGAGAAAGAAGAGAAAAGGGAGAAAGATGAGAAGGAAGGAAGGACAAGAAAGAAGGAAGGAAGAGAAAAAAGAGAAGGAAGGAAAGAAGAGAAGAAAGAAAAGGAAGGAAGTAGAGAAGGGAAGGAAGGAGAAGTAAGGAAGCAAAGAAGGAAGGAAGATAAGCTGGGAAGGATGGGAGGTAGTAAAGAAGGAAGGAAGGGAAGGAAGGAGAAGGAAGGAAGGATGGAAAGAAGGAAGAAAAGGAAGGGAAGGAAGAGAAGAAAGAGTATAAAGAAAAGGAAGGGAAGGAAGAGAAGGAAGAGAAGGAAGAGAAGGAAGGAAGGGAGGAAGAAAAGAAGGAAGGAAGGAAGGAAAAAGAAGAGAAGGAAGGAAGCAAGGAAGGAAGGAAGGAAGAGAGAGAAAGAGAAGTAAGAGATGGAAGAGAAGTAGAGATGGAAGAGATGGAAGAGATGAAGAGATGGAAGAGAAGGAAGAGAAGGAAGAGAAGAAAGAGAAGGAAGAGAAGGAAGAGAAGGAAGAGAAGAAGAGAAGGAAGAGAAGGAAGAGAAGGAAGAGAAGGAAGAGAAGAAGAGAAGGAAGAGAAGGAAGAGAAGGAAGAGAAGGAAGAGAAGGAAGAGAAGGAAGAGAAGGAAGAGAAGGAAGAGAAGGAAGAGAAGGAAGAAGGAAGAGAAGGAAGAGAAGGAAGAGAAGGAAGAGAAGGAAGAGAAGGAAGAGAAGGAAGAGAAGGAAGAGAAGGAAGAGAAGAAAGAGAAGGAAGAGAAGAAGAGAAGGAAGAGAAGGAAGAGAAGGAAGAGAAGGAAGAGAAGGAAGAGAAGGAAGAGAAGGAAGAGAAGGAAGAGAAGGAAGAGAAGGAAGAGAAGGAAGAGAAGGAAGAGAAGGAAGAGAAGGAAGAGAAGGAAGAGAAGGAAGAGAAGGAGAGAAGGAAGAGAAGGAAGAGAAGGAAGAAGGAAGAGAAGGAAGAGAAGGAAGAGAAGAGAAGGAAGAGAAGGAAGAGAAGGAAGAGAAGGAAGAGAAGGAAGAGAAGGAAGAGAAGGAAGAGAAGGAAGAGAAGGAAGAGAAGGAAGAGAAGGAAGAGAAGGAAGAGAAGGAAGAGAAGGAAGAGAAGGAAGGAAGGAAGGAAGAAGGAAGGAAGGAAGGAAGGAAGGAAGGAAGGAAGGAAGGAAGGAAGGAAGGAAGGAAGAAGGAAGGAAGGAAGGAAGGAAGGAAGGAAGGAAGGAAGGAAGGAAGGAAGGAAGGAAGGAAGGAAGGAAGGAAGGAAGGAAGGAAGGAAGGAAGGAAGGAAGGAAGGAAGGAAGGAAGGAAGGAAGGAAGGAAGGAAGGAAGGAAGGAAGGAAGGAAGGAAGGAAGGAAGGAAGGAAGGAAGAAGGAAGGAAGGAAGGAAGGAAGGAAGGAAGGAAGGAAGGAAGGAAGGAAGGAAGGAAGGAAGGAAGGAAGGAAGGAAGGAAGGAAGGAAGGAAGGAAGGAAGGAAGGAAGGAAGGAAGGAAGGAAGGAAGGAAGGAAGGAAGGAAGGAAGGAAGGAAGGAAGGAAGGAAGGAAGGAAGGAAGGAAGGAAGGAAGGAAGGAAGGAAGGAAGGAAGGAAGGAAGGAAGGAAGGAAGGAAGGAAGGAAGGAAGGAAGGAAGGAAGGAAGGAAGGAAGGAAGGAAGGAAGGAAGGAAGGAAGGAAGGAAGGAAGGAAGGAAGGAAGGAAGGAAGGAAGGAAGGAAGGAAGGAAGGAAGGAAGGAAGGAAGGAAGGAAGGAAGGAAGGAAGGAAGGAAGGAAGGAAGGAAGGAAGGAAGGAAGGAAGGAAGGAAGGAAGGAAGGAAGGAAGGAAGGAAGGAAGGAAGGAAGGAAGGAAACCAAATACGGTTTTGAAAATCGAACTGAAATTTCGTGAAAAAATATGGAATTTCCTGAATTCGAACAGCAGCAACCTACCTGTTGTAGTTTCCGTACTGAAACTGTTTGGCCTTCTCCTTGAACTGGGGCACCTGCTCATTGGAGGCTTTGTTCTGCCGCGGATTCGGCCTCTTGCTGATCGAGTTCAACCTTTTTAACCACGCCCCGGGCTGGGGCACCACCGGACTCACGATCTTGTCCATCGAATACTTCAACTTTTTGACGCACTCCTTATGCTCGTCCGTCGACTTCCTCTTGCTTTTGTCCTTTTTCGGCGACAATTCCAAGCTTAAATCCTTGGTTTCTTTTGGCGCTGATGCGGTGGCGACGCTTTCTACAACCACTTCCGGTATTTTGGCCGAGTCCGATTTCGATTCGGGCGTTCTAGCTTCGGAATTGCCGGAATTGTCCGCATCGGAGGCGTCGAGGCAGGCGGAGACGGTTCGACGTTTTTTTGGGCGCTTTTTTCTGCCCTTTTTGACGGGCGAGTAGAGCTGTTGCTCGTATTCGGCGTCGTCGGCGCAATCGATGAGATTCAGGGGATCGTGAATGTTACGCGGGATTATCACCTGAAAAAGGAAGATTGATACAAAAATGACTCATTGAACCTTTTTTGGTCCTTTCGAAGTTTTCCCTTCGTTCCATGCAGTCTTTCTACATTAGATCAATTCGAAACATCGAGATAAAATCAGGATTATTCGAAAAAAATGTAAGGGTTGGAAAGAAAATTTTCAAAAATGTTAAAATTTTCACAAAAAACTAGTTTTTAATAAAGACAGAAATGATCAAAAAGTTTCCAAAAAAAAAAAAAACCAAAGCGTATACAGAAAAGCCAGAATTTTAAAGTTGAAAAGAAGAATTCTTCAAAAAAAACTCGGAATTTTCAAAAGAAATTCCTTTCTCTTCTTTCACGCAAACGAAGACGCTAATCAATAAAAAAATATAACTACCTCCACTTGGCCTTTCCGTCGAGGGGGCGTCGGTATGGGCGACGACTTGGGCGTGATGGCGTTCATAGCCCTGTTGATCTCCTCGTCTTGCAAACTGTTCAGATTCAACGGATCGTTGATGTTCCCTCCTAGGAGGAATTTAGTCGGCAGCACCGGTTTCGGATTGAGCAGCATCCCCAGGCCGCAGCCCGAGAAGCTCTTCGATCTTTTTCTGCCGCTTCGGTCGTGTTTGAACTTCCTCTTCGACTTGTCATTGGCGTTGACGCTTTTCGATTGGTGATTGTTGTTGTGGTGCTTGTTGTGGTTGCGCTGAGGCTGGGTTTTCTCCGCCGAAGATTCGAGAATTGTCGACGACATTCTGAAACAAATTAGGGAGATAACGAAAGCGTACAAATTTCACACAGACAGAATTCAAACCATTTCGAAAAATTTATCTAGATTTTGAAACTTCTTCATAAAGAAAAAGTAACATTTCCAAAAAATTATTAAAACTGTAATTGGGCAATAAAACTTCGCGAAGAAATTTAATAATTCATCGATAACGTAATAATAAAAAAAAGAAGTTCAGAAAAAATTAAACTTTAAGGCCCACCGGCATACATACGAAATCCTAGTTAGGTTTCCTAATCAGGAATTCAGATTCGCGTGAAATGAGCGCATTTCTATGAAATCCGTACGTTTGCGGCCAGTGACTGAATTCTGAATTTCTGATTCGGAAACTGAATTATTCGAATTTCAAATCGATGCAAATTCGATAATATAAAAAACGCGCTTTCTACTGCAATTCAATCTGTGTTGAAATTCTATGAAAATGTGGAAGCCCCGCCCATTCCCTTAGTAACAAGGTGTGTGTCATTACGACGCTAAACCCGGTTAATCTCAGGGGTGCCTAATGCTAGCTTTGGCGTGTTAATTCACTACGATTAATTTTTCGTGTCTTACAATTAGTAACGTTTTCAATAAAACGTGTCTATTTAGTAAAACACTTTATGACTCCTGGCTAAATAAACTTGATGCTTTGTGTCGTAAATGCAGCGTCTTTAGGCAACTGAAACTCGAAGGAGCGATTACAATGAACAAATTACATGCAGAAATAAACAGTTTAGTTATCTAAAAGAAAGCTTGTTTACTCTAACTCGTTAACAAGTAAGATAAGAGCTTTTTCACATTTTATTGTTCGTTATTCCGATTATGTACTGCAACTCGTTAATCTTAAAACTTTAGAATGAAAACGACTGATTTTTCGATTTTTGATATTCTCTGAAATCTTCTTTGCGAAGTGTTTGTATTTTCACTCATATTTTATTGGTTTTTTCTTCGCCAGTTACTCTTTCTCAATCCTAAATTTTCAATCGATTTTTATTGAAAATCTTAACTCGCTTGAAATTTCGACTCATATTTTGAAATTTTCGAATTTCTAATTTTACATTTCCTTTTAATTACTATCTTTACCAAATTTTAACTTATTTTGTAATGTCAACCCTTTTACAAATTTATCTCTAGGAATTTAATGTATTTTCGAATTTTTTGAAAATGTTGACGCATTTCGATCTTTTTTCAAAATTTCGCCTTTTTTTTGCAATATTTTGATAATTTTTTTAAACCCCCATCTTTTTTTCAAGGCGTCCACTTTTTTTTGAAAATTTGCATCTTTGTTCAATCTTTTGACGATTTTTCGAAGTTTTGAATTTTTGTTTTTTAAATTTTCGACTTTTTTCAAAAATTTGACTTTTATTCAAAAATTTCGAGATTTTTTCAAAATTTTTTGGGAAAATCATGTTCTAAGAAATTCGATTTTAATAAAAATTTTAATTTATCTGAAACTTATTTAACTTTTCCAAGAAATATTGATCTTTTGTTTCCGATTTTTTTGAAAATTTTCAATTTGTTCTGAAAAAGATTAGACCTTGTTAAAGCTGTAATTTTCAAATAAGTAAAAATTTTCATTAAAATCGAATTTTTTTTTAATATTTACCAAAAAAGCAAAATCTACAAAAAAAAACCAAAATTTTGAAAAAAACTGGTATTTCGAAATTTCCAAAAAAGTCGAAATTTCGACGTTTTTCAAAATTTCGAAATACCAGTTTTTTTCAAAATTTTGGATTTTTTGTAGATATTGCTTTTTTGGAAAATTATTTTAAAAAAATTCGATTTTAATGAAAATTTTTACTTATTTAGTTTTGAAATTTTTGAATTTGTTCCGAAAACATTGACATTTTTATCGACTTTTCCAAAAATTTAGCCGCTTTTCAAAATTTCGACTTTTTTGAAAATTTCGAAATACAAACTTTTTCAAAATGTTGAAACTTTGCAATAATTCGATTTGTTCAGAATTTCAAATTTCTCTCCAAATTTTGAGTGTTTTTTGAAAATTTTGCTTTCGAATTTTTAAATTTTTTGTAAATTTCACCTTTTTGGAAAATTATTTTCAAAGAAATTCGATTTTAATGAACGTTTTTACTTACTTGAAAATTTCAACTTTTTAAAAAAATTTAATTTTTCCAAGAAATTTTGATCATTTATTTTCGAGTTTTTTTTTTTAAAATTTTGAATTTGTTCTGGTAAATATTACTTTTTAATTCGACTTTTCCGAAAATTTTGTCGCTTTTCAGAACTTTGACCTTTTTGAAAATTTCGATATACCAACTTTTTTCAAAATTTCAACTTTTTGAATCGATTCGATTTTATCAGAATTTCGATATTTTTTCCAAATTTCGACTTTTTTTTGAGAAGTTTATATTTTTCTTTCGAAATTTTCATTTTTTATAGATATCGCCTTTTTTGGAAAATTATTTTTTAAGAAATTCGATTTTATTGAAAATTTTGACTTATTTGAAAATTTCGACTCTTCAACATTTCAACTTTTCCGAGAAATTTTGATCTTTCGTTTTCGACTTTTTTTTTTGAAAAGTTTCGAAATTGTTTTGAAAATATTAACTTTTTAATGGACTTTTTCGAAAATTTCGCAGCTTATCAAAATTTACATTTTTTAAAAAATTTCGAAATAACTTTTTCCAAAATTTTGAATATAATTCGATTTTTTCAGATTTTCGAATTTTTCTCCAAACTTCGACTTCTTTCGAAATTTCGACTTCTTTCGAAACTTCCGACTTTTACTCGAACTTTTAATTTTTTGTAAACTTCGGCCCTTTAAAAATTGTATCTTTCAAAATTACAATTTTTTAGAATATTTCGATTTTTTTTCCAAATTTTCAACGTTTTATCCAAATTTCGAATTTTTTGAAACTTCCACTTTTTTCAAAATGTTGACTTTCTGGAAATTCCGATTTTTTTTTTCAAAATTTCTGTAATTTTCTTAACATTTCAACTTTCCCAGAAAATTTCGATTTTTTTTTGCAATTTCGACATTTTGATATATTACACATCAAAATTCGCATTTTTTTTTTCAAATTGAACTATTTTTGAAATTTATTTTGAAATTGTCTACTTTTTCAAAATTTTCCATTCCCAACATTTCAATTTTTTATTGAAATTTTAAACTTTTGAATATTTCTATTTTTTGTTTCTTTTTTTGAAAATTGAGATTTTTTTCTGGCAATTTCGAGAGGATTAGGGAAAAGGAATGAAAATGGGAGAAAAAGAAATAAATAGAGATCAGAAGGAAAGAGAAGAGATAGGAAAAGAAAAGAAGAGAAAAGAAGGGAAGAGAAGAGAAGGGATGAGAAGACATGGAAAGAGAAAAGATGGGAAGAAAAAAGAAGCGAAGAGATGGGAAAAGAAGAGGTGGGAAGAGAAGAGATGGGAAGAGAAGAGATGGGAAGAGAAGAGATGGGAAGAGAAGAGAAGAGATGGGAAGAGAAAATAAGAGATGGGACGAGAAGAGATGGGAAGAGAAGAGATGGGAAGAGAAGAGATGGGAAGAGAAGAGAAGAGATGGGAAGAGAAGAGATGGGAAGAGAAGAGAAGAGATGGGAAGAGAAGAGATGGGAAGAGAAGAGATGGGAAGAGAAGAGATGGGAAGAGAAGAGATGGGAAGAGAAGAGAAGGGAAGAGAAGAGAGAGAGAAGATGAAAGAGAAGAGATGGGAAGAGAAGAGAGGAGATAGAGAAGAGAAGAGATGGGAAGAGAAGAAAGAGATGGAAGAGAAGAGATGGGAAGAGAAGAGATGGGAAGAGAAGAGATGGGAAGAGAAGAGAAGAGATGGGAAGAAGAAGAGATGGGGAAGAGAAGAGATGGGAAGAGAAGAGAAGAGAAGGAGAGAACAGAAGAGATGGGAAGAGAAGAGAAGAGATGGGAAGAGAAGAGATGGGAAGAGAAGAGAATGGGAAGAGAAGAGAAGAGAAAGAGATGGGAAGAGAAGAGGATGGGAAGAGAAGAGAGGAAGAGATGGGAAGAGAAGAGAAGAGATGGGAAGAGAAGAGAGAGATGGGAAGAGAAGAGAAGAGATGGGAAGAGAAGAGATGGAAGAAGAGAAGAGACGAGATGGGAGAAGAGATGGGAAGAGAAGAGATGGGAAGAGAAGAGATGGAAGAGAGAGAAGAGATGGAGAAGAGAAGAGATGGGAAGAGAAGAGAAAGAGATGGGAAGAGAAGAGATGGAAGAGAAGAAGAGATGGGAAGAGAAGAGAGATGGGAAGAGAAGAGATGAAGAGGAAAAGATGAAGAGATGGGAAGAGAAGAGATGAGAAGAGAAGAGAAGAGATGGGAAGAAAGAAAGAGATGGAAGAGAAGAGAAGAGATGGAAGAGAAGAGCATGAGGAATGAGAAGAGAAGAGATGGAAGAGAAGAGATGGGAAGAGAAGAAGAGATCGGGAACAGAAGAAGAGATGGGAAGAGAAGAGATGGGAAGAGAAGAGATGGAAGAGAATGAGAAGAGAAGAGAAGAGATGAGGAAGAGAAGAGAAGAGATGGGAAGAGAAGAGATGGGAGAGAAGAGAAGAGAGGAAGAGAAGAGATGGAAGAGAAGAGATGGGAAGAGAAAGAGATGGGGAAGAGAAGAGATGGAGAGAAGAGAAGAGATGGGAAGAGAAGAGAATGAAGAGAAGAGAAGAGATGGGAAGAGAGAGAGAGATGGGAAGAGAAGAGATGGGAAGAGAAGAAAGATGGAAGAGAAGAGATGGAAGAGAAGAAAGAGATGGGAAGAGAAGGGAAGAGAAGAGAAGAGATGGGAAGGAAGATGGAAGAGAGAAAAGAGAGAAGAGAAGAGATGGGAAGAGAAGAGATGGGAAAGAGAAGAGATGGGAAGAGAAGGAGAAGAGAAGAGATGGGGAAAGAGAAGAGATGGGAAGAGAAGAGATGGGAAGAGAAGAGAAGAGATGGGAAGAGAGAAGAGAAGAGAAGAGATGGGAAGAGAAGAGATGGGAAGAGAAGAGAAGAGATGGGAAGAGAAGAGATGGGAAGAGAAGAGATGGGAAGAGAAGGATGGGAGAGAGAAGAGATGGGAAGAGAGAGAGGAAGAGAAGAGATGGGAAGAGAAGGATGGGAAGAGAAGGGATGGGAGAGAAGAGATGGGAAGGAAGAGAAGAGATGGGAAGAGAAGAGATGGAGAGAGAAGAGATGGGAAGAGAAGAGAAGAGATGGGAAAGAGAAAGAGATGGGAAGAGAAGAGATGGAGAGAAGAGAAGAGAAGAGAAGAGAAGAGAAGAGAAGAGATGGGAAGCAGAAGAGAAGAGATGGGAAGAGAAGAGATGGGAAGAGAAGAGAAGAGATGGGAAGAGAAGAGAAGAGATGAGAGAAGAGAGGAAAGAAGATGGGAAGAGAAGAGATGGGAAAGAGAAGAGAAGAGAAGAGAAGAGAAGAGAGGAAGAGAAGAGAGGAAGAGAAGAGAGGAAGAGAAGAGAAGAGAAGAGAAGAAAGAGAAGAGAGAGGAGAAGAGAAAAGAGGAAGAGAAGAGAAGAGAAGAGAAGAGAAGAGATGGAAGAGAAGAGATGGAAGAGAAGAGATGGGAAGAGAAGAGATGGGAAGAGAAGAGATGGGAGAGAAGAGAAGAGATGGGAAGAGAAGAGATGGGAAGAGAAGAGATGGGAAGAGGAAGATAAGAGATGGGAAGAGAAGAGAAGAGAAGAGATGGAAAGAGAAGAGATGGGAAGAGAAGAGAAGAGATGGGAAGAGGAGAGATGGGAAGAGAAGAGATGGGAAGAGAAGAGATGGGAAGAGAAGAGAAGAAAAGAGAAGAGAAGAGATGGGAAGAGAAGAGATAGAAAGAGAAGAGATGAGTTGGAAAGAGAAGAGACGAAAAAGAAGAAGAGACGAGAAAAGATAGGTAGGAGGGAGAAAGAAAAAGAGAGAAAGAGAGAAAAGAGAGAGAAAAAGAAAGAGAGAGCTTAGGAGAAAAAGAAAGAGAGAGCTTAGGAGAAAAAGCGAGAAAAAGAAAAGGGGAGACAGAGAAAAAAGAACAATGTAAAACGAAATTTGAAAAAAAAGAATATTTGAAATCCTGAAATAATCAACTTTGGTTCAAGGATGACAATTTAAAAGGAAAAACTTTAATATTCAACAAAAATACCTAACTCTAACCTAGAAATTTCCTAAATAAATAACTGAGGTTTAATTAAATTTTGTGGTAATTTTGATCAAAACGATACAAAGAAATTCTATGAATAGATCTCGAAATGTCACGAAAAGCGTACAAATTTTGAAAATAAACGAAATTTCGACTTGAAAATCTAAATTTTATAAGAAGTGAGAATTTCAAGAACAAAAGGAAAATAGAATTCGAAGGAAAAATATAAATTTTAACTCGAGCAGCAAAAATTAGTTAGAAAAATGTGAAATTTCGTTCCAAAAAGGAGCAATTTCGTCAATAAAACGAAAACTGAAGATGGTTTGCTTTAAAGGAAAATAAAAGAAATTTTAATTTGAACATGAAAGTTCATGAAAAAAAAAGTATAATTGCAAGAAACGGACCAAATTTGAACGAACGACCTTTAAACAAATATGAATACATTTTAAATTAGGTATGACAGTTTGTGATATGATCAAAATTTTACATTTTTTGAAAATACAAATAAAAAAAATGAAAAATTTTAAGCGAAACGTATAGATTTTCAATTCGTCAAATACGTAAAAAGATTCTTTTTTGTGAAGGTTCTTTGTCAGTTGGTTGTCGTGCTTTTATCTTTTTAAATCTATGGATTTTCGAGCAAATTATGCATAGAATATTTACTAATAACCAAGAGACTTGTCTAGCGCCCTTAATTTATCGAAAACTTTTGAAAGAAACCTTACATACCACAGAAAGTAACACAGTATATTAATGTATAGTGTATCTTAAAAAGTGTGTCAAACAAAATAACTATCACTGTGCTTCATTAAAAGTTTAGCGACTGTAAACTTGCACAAAAATTAAAACTGATAAAAACACGATAAAAGTGCAGAATACTACTCTATGATAAAAGTTCAAAGAATAATTTAAAGCCATTGTTTCAAATTATTAAGATTCTATGTTTATCTAAAATTATGCGCATCATTTTTCACGGGATAAAAAACTTGAAATACAACTGAATAAATTGCCAATTAAAGTTGAATTGTCATAAAAATGGAAAGCACGTAAAAAGTAAAACGACATCAAGAGAACATAAATCAAGAGAATAGAATGGGTAGGACCCGAATGTAAACAAAGTCGATTGCAAAATAGGAACTACGATCATACATAATAAATAAATAAATCTTAAAAATACACGAGGAATTCCGTTCAGTTTCGTCAAATATAACCTAAATTTCTCCTAAACAATTACAAAATGAACCACCCCAAAGATAGTGTCAAATGACCACCCCAAATCACCCGTAATTACAAAATTAATCCAATTATCACATTTTCCGCCTCCCGCAGTTTTCGTTCCCGCAAAAAATTATCTGCGCGCGCGCAAGAATCACATCAACATTAATATGCCACTGCAGAGCCCACCAACCATTGACGATATTTTTCGCCGATTTCGGCCAGAAATCCACCCAAATTCCAAAATTCTTACCTGCAAACGATTCCACGCGTTTTACTCGAGGTTATCGTGCACTTTTCGGTCAATTGTGCGTTTCCATAACGCACACACTCGTGTTAACAGGAGCGCGTACCTCTGCACGCACTGTCAGAACGACTACAAATCGTTGAGCTTGTAAACTGGACTCCATTTTAATATCGAGAACGGGGCGCGACGATCGCCCGCGGAAACCGACGAATGCGTCGCGATTTTCGCGTTTTATTGGCTAATTATAATTTACGCTGATTAAATTTAGAAAGAACGAATGGTCGTTTTTTGTTGTTTTATGGGATAATTTCGAAGACCAAAGGACTAATAACTTCAACACAATTTTAATTTTTCGTGGCGCTGTCAGGTATAGGAGTTTTAATCATGAAATCGATACATTTATTTATTAATAATCGTTATTTAAAATAAAAATGAAATATGTCTCATTATCATAGAATACTGCTTACTGACGAATATTTCATAGATTTTTTAATGTAGACTTTTTTTGTAGTAGGTCAAATTGTGATAATCTGGTTTTTTATTTTTTTAGTTTGAAGTAAATGCGAATACAGGATATTTGGATGTGTATTTTAATCCATTAAGCTCGTTTTACCGACGAAATGTTCTCAATTCGCTCACAGTTTGGCAAAACTTGCTTATATTCGTAGTCCAGCGTTTCCCAAACTTTTTTTGCCTTGACCCGCTTATCTTTAATACTTCCTCTTCGGGATTCGGGACCCACTAAAAGATTGTTTAAACTATCTTAGTATACATATTGACCATTTGCGAGTATGAATTCTGCGAGCGGGTATATTATTTTCGTAGCCCGGTACCGGGTCGCGACCCACCACTTGGGAAACACTCTCGTAGTCCATTTGTGCAAAAATCCATAGATATAATTCCGCATGAAACATATTTTGTGATCACTGTTACCACTTGAACGTATTTCTTCCAGTTTTTCGAATAATGATCCGTGTAATTGATTTATTTGTGCGGTTTTTCTTCGAAATTCAATATTTCCTTTTAAAAAGTGATAAACTTTAGTTGTTTAATAGAAATATATTGAAGAACGTGTTTTTAGTGATCAAAAATTGGTTGTCGTGTCGCAGTGTCAGTTACATTCAATGAAGTCGTGCAGTGCCGTCCAGTTACCAAATAATTTGCCGTTAAATGGATCCACACGAATAATATTTCGGGTTGTGTTATTTTTCATGCAAAGTCAATTAGTTTGTGGCGTAAATAGTTACTTGTAGCTGTCCCGCCGAATCCGTTTATGTGCGTCGTACTCGCCAAATGCAAGGCAGTAACCGTGGCTTAACCAAAGTTCCAGAAATCACTAACGTTAGTGGTTAGATAAATAACCATAATTTGTGCGAAGTTCACTTCAGTTAAATGTGCATAAAGAGGCAAGAGTATGATGTGAAGTTTTTAATCTACTTTTAGATAAGTTACTGAAAAAAATCACCAGAACTAAAGCTGGCTTCACGCATAAACATGTTGACGATTAATGTGCAGCCTATACTTCAGGAGTTGTTTGGAAGAAATAATCGAACTAAATATTTTCCATTAGTATTTGTATGCACATTATAACCTTCAGCAGAAATTAACATGACTCAAAACGATCGATAACAAAGGAAAATATTTAACGATATTTAGGTTAGGATTCAAGAACACAGAACAACATTAAAAATGTTGCAGTGTTGCCACACGACTTTGTCTAAATTTTACTATTTCCCATTGTTGCCACTACAAAATTAGAAGTTCTGATGAAGATTTACCTGAAATGGACTGTATTTTAGTCAAATACAATGCCGTTAGTGGTAAGAGTCGTTAAAAAAACACCAGTTCTGGATTAATGATATACAATCGACCCCAAAAACAAATGTTTTAGAAAGTCTTGCTTGTGGAAAAGTCACCGTTTAAGAAGGGAACTTTCATAGACTGCCACAAAAATGGCGGCCGTGACGTCACACTTTAGAAGTCGATTCAGTCTCCGTTGGTAGTACTTTACCTTAATTTTAAAGTTTATATAAATCCAGGTTTTGTACTCGAGGCAGCGAGGCGGTTTACAACAAAACTGTCAGGGATCCACATCGGCTCAAGATTATTTAATGCTGCTACCTCGGTTTATAGTTTCTCGGTGTCATTTATCAAAAAAAAAGAAAAATGGAAGTCGATAGTTGTTTTTATTTTTGAATTTTACCTTACACAAGTGCAATAACTTATTAAATAAACGAAATTCTACAAATACACAATAAAAATACTTCCGTTTTGCATCCTCTTTAGCACTTTATTCTTATATTTAATTTAAAACCCTTACGATTGCAAAGCAGCTGGATTCAATTCAGGGGCTGGCTTCTCGGCTATACCACTCAACAACTTCTTGATTTCAGCGATAGCTTTCCCAGGATTCAAGCCCTGTTACAAACGAATGTAAACTCAATTTCGAAAACTAAGAATGTTTTACCTTGGGGCAAGTACGAGTACAATTCATGATCGTATGACACCTAAAGACCGAGTAAGGATCCTTGATCCTTTCCAGACGCTTCTGCGTCGCATCGTCCCTCGAGTCAATCATCCACCTATACGCCTAAAGAGATCGTTTAAAGATTTACGTTCGATAGCTGTTATTTACCTGCATGAGTACAGCCGGGCCCAAATATCTATCCCCATTCCACCAGTAACTCGGACAGGAAGTCGAGCAACAAGCACAGAGAATACACTCGTAGAGACCATCGAGTTTGTCCCTGTCGTCTTCACTCTGCAAGTATTGCTTGAGGTCGCCCGAAGTCTTCTCATCCCTGCGGGGATAGTCAGTAAATAGATAGCCACGATTGCAGTCAGTAAATAGCCACGATTGCAGTCAATAAATAGCCACGATGGCAGTCAATAAATAGCCATGATGGCAATCAGTAAATAGCCACGATTGCAGTCAGTAAATAGCCATGATTGCAGTCCGTAAATAGGTACGATTATACTCAATAAATACAGTCGCACTGACCAAAATTGACTTACTTTCTCTGCAGCCAGGGCTCGATTGATTTGTATTGATTGTAGAAGTGGTTCATGTCGGGAATAAGATCCTTGACTACGTACATGTGCGGCAGAGGGTAGATTTTCGTCGAGCTTGTGTTCGTATCAATTTTTCTAAAAGAATTCAAAGCTAATGAGGACATATTTAAACAATACAACTTAAAAGAATTGTTTTCTTTCTAAAACTGTTTTCTTTCTAAAACAGTTATCAAGTGATGACCCTGAACCTGAAACTAGTCTAATTTTTTTGACACTTAAAATATACGAATATTCGATTCGGCATTTAAATTAAATAATTACTCGAGAGGTAATTATTGCCATCTATCGTTATTGCCGCATCCCACTAGCTGTATTCCCTAATAGGGTTACCCATTCTAAGTGGTCTGTACTTAACTTATCCTTTGCGAGTGAATTGTACTTAAAAAACTCACGTGATACAAGCCAGGGTGTTCACTCCCCCGATATTCATAGCGCAAGATCCACAGATGCCCTCGCGACACGACCTCCTGAACGTAAGGGTCGGATCTACCTCGTTCTTAATCTTAATCAAAGCGTCCAACACCATGGGGCCACACTTGTTCAAATCTAATTTGTAATCTTGCAAAAACGGCTTTTTGCTTGGGTTGTCGGGATCGTAACGGTAAATCGAGAACGTTTTTTCGGCATTCGACACCGAACTAGCGTGAAATTGTCGAATCTAAGGAGAGAATTCCAAACAAAATATGGAACACTACGCGTATTATGTAACGTGTTATTTCGAAGATTAATTTACTTACTTGACCGAACGATCCCCTGCATAGTTTAACCAACTTTAATTCTTTAGCCATATTTGCCTTCGATGGGGCAATAAGTAATAAAAAAATGTATAATTTAAAATCGAGATGACAGATTCAAAGATGACTGGGGCAGGATTGACAGGAATTCGAATGGAATCTGTGGTTTGCGCCGTAACGCATAGAAAACTGCATAGTGCATTAAGCCACGTTGTCAGATTGTTTTCCAGGTACAATGACAACTCGCCTAGTCGCTCATAACTCTGTGTTACATAGGCGTAGAGTGGGCACGTATTACATAATTTTTTCAAAGCGTTTTCTACAAATTTTCACTGTTTCCTCTAAATTTCCACTGTTTAATTTCCACTGTTTATTCAAAATTTCCACAGTTTCGCGCCGAAATAGTAACTTTTAATGCACGACTCTTATGACGAGACCGATTAACTCGAAATTTTCAGATTAAAATTGTACAATGTGTCCTAACTCACCTATTTATATTTTATCTATATTCTAGGCGCGCGCCATACGCTAAATAAATAAATTCAGATTAAACTCGCGAATTACTTGACATACATCGCTTCCGTTATCAACGGAACTTATTCATGAAGATAAAAAAAATCATCCGTATTATTTAAAAATAAAAGCTATTCAAATTAAATACGCCCCTGGTTTGGATTTCTTGACGTTACCTACTTGTAATGAATATGGCAACGCCGATAGATCACTTGACGTTTCCATTTGATAAAATCTTCTATGGACTTAACCAATTGTGTTTTTTTATAGAAGATATAGTTTTATATTCTAAGAGATGGCGTATTGAATATTCCTTACAACTCAAACATAGTAAATCCTAGCTAAAGAATCCCAGGTATTTGTTCTTAATAAATCAACGTTGACTGAATAATCCACGCCAAAGCGAACAGTCTAGGGGTGCGTTTACACTAGATACTTGATTCCATAGAGTATAGCCTCTACTTCATACACGTCTCTTTAGACATAAAATATATTGCCAACTATCCTAAGAGAAACTATACGAGACTCATTTGTGTAAAGAAGCGTTGAATAGCTTCTATCAGGATAACTAACACTTATTTCAATGAGAAACGAATACAGAATAGTGTCTAGTGTAAACGCACTTTAAGACATTTGCGATCGTAAGCCATCTAGGAAATAGAAGCTGAAACTTGTGGTAATTGTAGAAGAACCTCTCTCCTTAGGAAATTATTGACAATTCAAATAGTGAAGCCCTACAATATCAATAACAAAACTTTTAAAACTAAAGCGTAAAAACGCATCAATTAAGAACGTGGTCGATATCCGGAATTTAATGATATTTTTAATCTACCGGTATTAAAGAAGGAAATACAACGCTTTATGGCATCTAGCGTGTAGTAGATAAACTAAATAAGAGCAACTGTCAAATACTGAACTTTTGGTAGAAGAAACCTATCTCTATAGACTATAGGTAAGTAAATCTTTTTAACCGAAGCGTAAGAATGCTTTTTAAAGAACTTATTAAAACTTATTAAATTAATTTATCTTATTAAATGGGTCTAATTAGTAAGCAAACAACAAAAACACATAGAAACGAGGCACTAATCACAGATAACGTTAAGTGTCATCTAGGTTACAGTAGATGAAACTAGGACAAAAGCTTTGGTTGCTATCGGACGCTAAAATAAGTAATGAAAGTGGAGATATTGTTTCCCCATGTAAAAGCTATTAAGGTAACAATTCAGAAAATGTTGCCGCATAATTATTCAATTAATGAAATATTTGATGCCCTTTGCTGTTTATTAACCAATTTAGATATTGTGGCATCTAGTGACATCTTTGGTCGAATAGGCGACGCAACGTTTGACAGTTCGCGTCCAGTAAAGACAACCACCAATTAATTACAATAATTTTTAGAACCCAATACGCAGGCAAATAATAATTTCTAGGAGATCAACTCATTTTGTACTTGGCGGTCGGTATGTGAGAGTGTGATCGTGGCCGGATAAATTTTTAACGTGGTTCTTTATTTTTTCCAGCAAGACACATCCAAGTAAAACTGGAGAAACTTAGGAGTTCCAGGTTTTTCTAGGACGGATTTTCTGTTTTTACAGTACAGTAAGTTGTTTGTGCGGAATTTTAATCGGACTCTTGGGTCAAGTTAACATGCTGGCTAGATGACACGTCAACGAGTGGTTCTCTTTGAAAGTAGCATGATAACTTGGAAGAGTTGGTTAATGTTCGAAATACGTATTTCACCGGTTCGATTTCGTATTTTTCTTGGTAATTGGGTTCGGTTGAATGTTTGATAATGTTGCCCATATGGAGAGACCGATAAAGACGGTTCAAACTTCTAGTTGTGCTCTTCTGGTCAAGTAAAGTTCAACAATTTTTGATCATGCTTATCATGCTTTGGCAATATGGTTTATTAATATTTAATTTTTCTATTTTTGGGGAACAATTCCGTGATTAGGTTGACTGGTTTTTTATGTGAATGAACTTTGTAAACATTAGAATTGGTATTTTGTGACTCAATTTGAGGGATGATTAAGTCAGATTTGGAAACAAGCTGTAATTTCGTTAAAAATCTTTAAGACTTTGTAGGTTATGTATTTTTTTTTAATGAATAGAATGTTTTTAATCTTAGCTAGATAAATATTTGATTTTAGCTTTTATCAGCTTTGCTCATTATTTTTAATCAATTTTGAGCGAAAAGTTCGCCCCATTGTTTCAATTATCTACCAAATGTATGACTAGTTGAATTTCTCTCGAATTCTGGGGTTTATTTGCTCTGTTTCGACTCTTCGAAAGCTTTATTTCTTTATATGATACGACAACAAAGGACAAGTGGTTTTATTTTGGCAGCTCAGTGGTTTATTTTTATATTTTTAAATTTCGGGAACAATAGTAAAAATTGTAAATTAAAACGCAAAAATTTAAGAAAATTTCTACGCAGATTTAGAGAAAATTTTGAGAAATTATTTTGAAAACAAATTTAGGTTCGCTCTACGATTGTTGATATGACCTATGATCGTAAGTTCCATCTACGACTAGATTTGATTAACTATTGTAGATATAACCTACAGTTGCAGATTTGATCTACGTTGGTACCTTCGATCTACGATTGTACATTCGGCCTACGATTGTACATTTGACCTACGATTGTACATTTAATCTACGATTGTACATTTGACCTACGATGGTACATTTGACCTACTATTGTAGATTTTCTTAAAATTCGGGATTTTCTGGTTAATTTTTGTTGTTGAAGTTCTGTTCCTTTTTTTTTATTTAAATTTTATAGCAGCTCATTAATTTACCTTTAATATTGTCTCCCCTAAAAAACGTGTGAGTATAAAAATAGAATATTTATTCAAATTTAGTACTTTTTTGCTATTTTCTTTAAAAATTTCTTTGCCAAAATTTTTAATTCTTTAAAAATTTCGAGTTTTCCAGTGAATTTTCGATCTATCTGAAAACATTTTTCCATGTCTGATTTCTAGATTGAAGTGGAAATTCTAAAGAAAAATAAGAAATGTCCGTGGAAATTCATAATTTTGAGGAAAGTGCCAGAATTTAAATTTGTTAGAAAAAGTACTTTAAGTTTTTATTTTAATCGTGACATTACAACTTTATTCGTAAAATTACGAACTTTTACTGGAAATTTTGAAACTCCAAGTAAAAAGTTGATTGAGTTAAAAACCAAAAATCTTGTAATAAAGTCAAAATTTCGGGGATAAAGCAAAAAAAAATAATGAAAAGATCGTTGACAATCCATAAATTTTGTATATTTTTCGCTCGAAATCTCCGGAATAAAGTTGAAATTTCGATTTTAACTCGAAATTTCTGCTTTACCTTTCAAGTTTATACTTTAACCTCAAAAGGTCTACTTTAACCCGAGAATGTCTATTTTAACCTCAAAACGTCTACTTTAATCTCAAAATATCTACCTCAATCTCAAAATGTTTACTTCAACCTCAAAATGTCTACTTCAACCTCAAAATGTACTTTAACCTCAAAATATCTACTGTAGTCTCAAAATGTCTATTTTAAACTCAACATATCTACTTTAACCTCAAAACGTCTATTTTAACCCGAGAATGTCTACTTTAACTTCAAAACGTCTACTTTAACCTCAAAATATCTACCTCAATCTCAAAATGTTTACTTCAACCTCAAAATATTTATTTCAACCTCAAAATGTTTATTTCAGCCTCAAAATGTACTTTAACCTTAAAATACCTACTTCAGTCTCAAAATGTCTACTTTAACCTCAAAATATCTACGTTAACATCAAAATATCGACTTTAACCTCAAAATATCTACTTAACACGTTCACTGTCGGAAATTCTAAAGAAAAATAAGAAATGTTCGTGGAAATTCATAATTTTGAGGAAAGTGCCAGAATTTAACTTTGTTAGAAAAAGTACTTTAAATTTTTATTTTAATCGTGACATTACAACTTTATTCGAAAAATTACGAACTTTTACTGGAAATTTTGAAACTCTAAGTAAAAAGTTGATTGAGTTAAAAACCAAAAATCTTGTAATAAAGTCAAAATTTCGGGGATAAAGCAAAAAAAAAAATGAAAACTTCGTTGATAAACCATAAATTTTGTATATTTTTCCCCTCGAAATCTTCGGAATAAACTCAAAATTTCGATTTTAACTCGAAATTTCTGCTTTACCTTTCAAGTTTATACTTTAACCTCACAAAATGTCTACTTTAACCCGAGAATGTCTATTTTAACCTCAAAACGTCTACTTTAACCTCAAAATATCTACCTCAATCTCAAAATGTTTACTTCAACCTTAAAATGTTTATTTCAACCTCAAAATGTCTACTTTAACCTCAAAATGTCTACTTTAGTCTCAAAATATCTATTTTAATCTCAAAATATCTATTTTAACCTCAAAATATCTGCTTTAACCCGAGAATGTCTACTTTAACTTCAAAACGTCTACTTTAACCTCAAAACGTCTACTTTAACCTCAAAATATCTACCTCAATCTCAAAATGTTTACTTCAACCTTAAAATGTTTATTTCAACCTCAAAATGTCTAATTCAACCTTAAAATATCTACTTTAGTCTCAAAATGTCTATTTTAACCTCAAAATATCTACTTTAACTTCAAAACGTCTATTTTAACCCGAGAATGTCTACTTTAACCTCAAAACGTCTGCTTTAACCTCAAAATATCTACCTCAATCTCAAAATGTTTACTTCAACCTTAAAATGTTTATTTCAACCTCAAAATGTCTACTTCAACCTCAAAATGTACTTTAACCTCAAAATGTCTATTTTAACCTCAAAATATCTACTTTAACCTCAAAATATCTACTTTAACCTCAAAATATCTACTTTCACCTCAAAATATCTACTTAAACCTAAATTCATAATTTTGAGGAAAATGCCAGAATTTTTATTTGTTAGAAAAAGTACTTTAAATTTTTATTTTAATCGTGACATTACAACTTTACTCGTAAAATTACGAACTTTTACTGGAAATTTTGGAACTCCAAGCAAAAAGTTGATCGAGTTGAAAACCGAAAATCTTGTAATAAAGTCAAAATTTTGAGGTTAAAGCAAAAAGAAAATAAAAAGTTCGTTGACAAACCATAAATTTTGTGTATATTTTCCTTGAAATATCCGGAATAAAGTCGAAGTTTCGATTTTAACTCGAAATTTCTGCTTTACCCTTCAGGTTTATACTTTAACCTCAAAATGTCTACTTTAATCTGAAAATACTTGTTTAACCTCAACATGTCTATTTCAACCTCAAAATGTCTACGTTAATCTGAAAATACTTCTTTAACCTCAAAATGTCTACTTCAACCTCAAAATGTATACTTTAACCTGAGAATGTCTACTTTATTCTCAAAACGTCTACCTCAATCCCAAAATGTCTACTTCAACCTCAAAATGTGTACTTCAACCTCAAAATGTCTACTTCAACCTCAAAATGTGTACTTCAACCTCAAAATGTCTATTTCAACCTCAAAATATCTACTTTAACCTCAAAATGTACTTTCGCCTCAAAATATCTACTTCAGTCTCAAAATGTCTACTTTAACCTCAAAATATCTACTTAATACTTTTACTGTTGGCTTTGAACCTAATACTTACTTCAGAGGTGAGTAGTATACGTTCGTGAATGGCAGCGAGCGTGTTAGACATCAAAATATCTACTTTAATCTAAAAATTTCAATTTTAGCTTCGAATTTTTGATGTTAAATGCGAAATATTGACATTTTTAAATAAAAGAAAACTCCACTTTGTTCTCAAAATGTCTACTTTAACCTGAGAATACTACTTTAACCTCAAAATGTCTACTTCAATCTCAAAATGTCTACTTCAACCTCAAAATGTCTACTTTAACCTGAGAATATCTACTTTAACTTCAAAATGTCTACTTCAATCTCAAAATGTCTACTTCAACCTCAAAATGTTTACTTCAACCTCAAAATGTTTATTTCAACCTCAAAATGTCTATTTCAGCCTCAAAATGTACTTTAACCTTAAAATACGTACTTCAGTATCAAAATGTCTACTTTAACTTCAAAATATCTACTTTAACCTCAAAATATCTACTTTAACCTCAAAATATCTACTTTAACCTTAAAATATCTACTTTAACCTCAAAACGTCTACTTTAACCCGAGAATGTCTACTTTAACCTCAAAATATCTACCTCAATCTCAAAATGTTTACTTCAACCCCAAAATAATTATTTCAATCTCAAACTGTTTATTTCAACCTCAAAATGTCTATTTCAGGCTCAAAATCTACTTTAACTTCAAAATACCCACTTCAGTCTCAAAATGTTTACTTTAACCTCAAAATATCTACTTTAACCTCAAAATATCTACTTTAACCTCAAAATATCTACTTAACACTTTCATTGTTGGCTTTGAACCAAATACTTACTCCAGAGGCGACTATTATGCGTTCGTGAGTGGCAGCGAGCGTGTTAGACGTCAAAATATCTACTTTAACCTAAAAATTTCAATTTTAGCGTCGAATTTTTGATGTTAATTGCGAAATATGACATTTTTTAATGAAAGAAAAGTTACTCTTGAAAACTCCACTTTTTTCATAAAATTTTGGGGAATTGTGGCTAAATTTTTTGTGAAAAAAGTTGCGCTAAAGTTTCGGGGGAATGTTGGGTAGCTTTGGTTAAGGATTCAGCGAAGTTCTGGGGCATGTAATACTCTGTATAAATTCTCGGAAAAGTTTTGACGCAAAAATTGGCGTATCAAAATGGAGACAAGTTTTTTCATCATTTTGTATAAAAAAAAAATGTTGATCGTTTATTGTCAGATTCTCTTCAGATGATTTTCTTCTCTTAGTGTTGCTGTAACGACTTGGCACGAATCAGGACAATCCCAAAATGCAGCAACCAGTGATAGAAGAAGGTGCGGCCTACGAGCCATCCGTAAGGAGCTACGATGACCTGTTCCCAGCCTTACCGGAATCCTCCATCCCCAACCAGAACAACAGCCCCATGGGACAATGGAACAACAAAATGCGAGTCGGTTCCTCGGTCATCACGCAAGTTTTCAGAGTTCCATTCGAAGAAAGAAAATTGGACCACAGCCAAAAATTTGGCGAAAGCGAATCCATACAAACCTGCGGCAACATAATGAAAGAAACGGGCGCCCACATCGAAATATCATACGCCAAAGACCAATCGTTGACATTCCTCGTCACGGGCAAACAAAACGAAGTATTGGAAGCCAGGAGGAAGATCCTCACCCACTTCCAAACCCAAGCCAGCAAGCAGATATCTATCCCGAAGGAGCACCACGGTTGGATCTTGGGCAAAAAGGGCGACCGTCTCAAAGAACTCGAGAAACAAACGGCGACGAAGATTTCCGTGCCCGGCATGAACGACCCATCTGACATCTTGAGCATCTCCGGCACCAAGGAGGGCATCGAGAAAGCCGAACACGAAATCCGCGTAATGTCCGACCAACAATCCAAAAAGGCCTCCGAACGATTAAACATCCCGAAAATATACCACCCGTTCATCGTGGGTCCCTTCAGCGAGAATCTGAACGCGCTCATCGTAGAGACCGGGGCTAAGATCACCGTCCCGCCGCTCTCGGTGATGAAAGACGAGATATTCATCGCCGGCGAAAAAGAGGGAGTTATGGCGGCCAAAGCCAAAATCGAAGCCATCTACAAGGAGAAGGAGAAGAAGTGCAGCATGGTCTCCGTGGAGGTCACCAAGTCGCAACATAAGTACGTTATCGGGCCTAGGGGGTCAACGATCGCCGAAATTTTGCAACAAACCGGGGTTAGCGTCGAAATGCCCCAAGGTAAATGAATTTGGCTTTGTTTTTTAAATTCCAAAGTTCATCTTCCAATTTCAGGTGATTCTTCCACCGGCACCATAACGTTGCGCGGTCCCCAAGAGAAATTAGGTTTGGCTCTCAGTATGGTGTATAAGAAGGCCAATTCGGTCAAATCGAGCGATATCGATGCGCCCGCTTGGATCCACAAGTACATCATCGGGAAAAAGGGGGAGACGATTAAAGAAATTACGCACGACATACCGAAAGTTCACGTCGAATTCTCCGATAAAGAGAATAAGATCAAACTGGAGGGTCCCCCCGAGGAAGTCGAGAAAGCCCAAGAGAAAATCGACGTATTGGTCCAAGAGTACAAGAGGAAGTACACTTTCGTGGAAATGCAAGTTGACCCTAAGCTGTTCAAGCATATCATTGGAAAAGGTGGTGCTAACGGTAAGTTATTGCCGCGTTTTTCGACATTGGTGTTGACATTCGATTTTCTTGCAGTTAACAGACTAAAGGAGGAATTTAAAGTGGTCATCAACATCGACGAAAGCGGGCTCATACGCATCGAAGGCCACGAAGATAGCGTACAAAGGACTAAAGAAGAGTTAAAAGACAGGGTGTTCAAGCTGGAGAACGAGAAAGAGAAGGACGTCATCATTCCGCAACGCCACTACAAGAACATCATCGGCACCAAAGGCGACAAGATCAAGGAAGTCAGGGAGAAATTCAACCAAGTACAAATCATCTTCCCCAACCCGGGCGACAAAAACGATATCGTCAAAGTTCGAGGTAGGTTCTTAGGTTACAATCATTTTTCCTTTGGAAGCGTTTCGCTTTTAAAAACGTTTAACCTTTGAAAACGTTTTGCCTTTGAAAGCGTTTCGCTTTTAAAAACGTTTCACCTTTGAAAACGTTTCGTTTTTGAAAGTGTTTCGCTTTTAAAAACGTTTCACCTTTGAAAACGTTTCGTCTTTGAAAGCGTTTCGCTTTTAAAAACGTTTCACATTTGAAAATGTTTCATCTTTGAAAGTGTTTCGCTTTTAAAAACGTTTCACCTTTGAAAGCGTTTCGCTTTTAAAAACGTTTCACATTTGAAAATGTTTCTCATCTTTGAAAGTGTTTCGCTTTTAAAAACGTTTCACCTTTGAAAACGTTTCGTTTTTGAAAGTGTTTCGCTTTTAAAAACGTTTCACATTTGAAAATGTTTCATCTTTGAAAGTGTTTCGCTTTTAAAAACGTTTCGCTTTTAAAAACGTTTCATCTTTGAAAACGTTTCGTCTTTGAAAGCGTTTCGCTTTTAAAAACGTTTCACCTTTGAAAACGTTTCGTCTTTAAAAACGTTTCACCTTTGAAAACGTTTCGTCTTTGAAAGCGTTTCGCTTTTAAAAACGTTTCGTCTTTGAAAGCGTTTCGCTTTTAAAAACGTTTCATCTTTGAAAACGTTTCGTCTTTGAAAGCGTTTCGCTTTTAAAAACGTTTCACATTTGAAAATGTTTCATCTTTGAAAACGTTTCGTTTTTGAAAGCGTTTCGCTTTTAAAAACGTTTCGTCTTTAAAAACGTTTCACCTTTGAAAACGTTTCGCTTTTAAAAACGTTTCGTCTTTTAAAGCGTTTCGCTCTTAAAAACGTTTCACCTTTGAAAACGTTTCGTCTTTGAAAGCATTTCGCTTTTAAAAACGTTTCGTATTTGAAAGCGTTTCGCTTTTAAAAACGTTTCACATTTGAAAACGTTTCGTCTTTGAAAACCTTTCGTCTTTGAAAACCTTTTGTCTTTGAAAGCGTTTCGCTTTTAAAAAGGTTTAACTTTTGAAAACGTTTAGTCTTTGAAAATGTTTCGCCTTCGGAATGAATTACATAATTTTTGGTCTTGAGTGCCCCAGTTTCGCTTGAAGAAAGTTTTTTCTTTTGTGCTCTTTTTCCCTTTCTGTGTCAGTTTCAGTTGTGGATGAGTTTCTTCTCTGGTACAATTTCTGGTGCTTTAATTGACATACTGGATTAGTGTTCTTCTGTTTAGGTTTCTTTTTTTTTAGTCTTACTTTCTGTTTAGAGGAGTTTCGCCTTTGAGTTTGTTGACGTGCGGGTTACCATCCTCTTTTGCTCGATTTTTTGTTTTTGGAGAAATTCCTTATGATGATGAGCGAAAGTTCGAACGCGGATTAGTTTTCTGAAACTGTTCTCGCCTTCAAAACATATTTTACTTACAACTTTTGTTCTAGTTTTAATGATTCTTACGCTTCTTGTTCTTTGTTTTCTTTCTTGTCTTCTTATGTTCCTCTTCTTTGTCCTCTTTTTCTTCTTCCTTCTCTTCTCCCACATCTTTCATCTCTCTGTCCTCTTCTTTGTTCGCTTTCTTTTCTTCTTCCTTTTTTTCATTTTTCTTTTCTTGCTCTTTACTTTCCTCCTCTTCTTCCTTTCTTCCCCGTGTTATATATACCCTTTTCGTTTCCGTCCCCTTCTTTTCTTTTTCCTTTTTTTTTCATTTTCTTTTCTTCCTCTCTACTTTACTCCTCCTCTTCCTTTCTTGCCTGTGTTATACTCTTTTCGTTTCCGTCCCCTTCTTTTCTTCTTCCTTTTTTTTTCATCTTTTTTTCTTCCTCTTTACTTTCCTCCTCCTCTTCCTTTCTTCCCCGTGTGATACTCTTTTCATTTCCGTCCCCTTCTTTTCTTCTTCCTTTTCTTCTTTCTGTCCCTTCTCTTTTTTGTTTTCAGGGGACAAGATTTCTATATCAATTTTTGAAGATAACCAAGTACCAGTCCGTTCCACCAAAAAAAGAACTTTCCACGTTTAATTTCTCCTTTTTGGTATTCCAGGTCCAAAGGAAGACGTAGACAAGTGCTGTAGGCATCTAGAGAAATTAGTTAAAGAATTAAATGAATCCTCATATCAAGTGGACGTCCCCATTTACAAGCAATTCCACAAGTTCATCATCGGTAAAGGTGGCGCCAATATCAGGAAAATTCGCGAAGAAACGAACACCAAAATCGACCTGCCGGCGGAAATCGATAAGAGCGACGCCATCACCATAACGGGCAAAAAGGAAAACGTGGAAGAAGCCATAGAAAAGATCTGCAAGATCCAAGACGAACTGGAAATGATCATAAGCGAAGAGATCACCATAGCGCCTAAATTTTACAATTCCCTGATCGGCGCCAAAGGGAAACTCATCCAAGGCATCATGGACGAATGCGGCGGCGTAATCATCAAATTCCCACCGCCGGAGAGCAAAAGCGACAAAGTGACCATCCGCGGTCCCAAAGAATACGTCGATCGCGCCAAACAACAACTTCTCTCATTGGCCAACGAAAGAGAACTGGCCAGTTACACGGTAGAAGTTCGCGCTAAAGCCCAACACCACAAGTTCCTCATCGGCAGAAACGGCGCTAATATTAAAGAGATACGCGATTCGACCGGCGCTAGGATCGTCTTCCCCACCAACGACGACGAAGACCGCGAAGCCATCATCATCATGGGCAAGAAGGAAGCCGTTGAAAAAGCCAAGTCGATCCTCGAGTCTAGAATCAAGGATATTGTAGGCGACAGCCTCCGCGTGGTATCCGGATTTATTAACGTTTTGTTTTCAGGATAACATCATCGAAGGCGAAATCAATGTGGAGCTGAGACACCATAAGCATTTCGTCGCTAGACGCGGTGAGGTGTTGCACAAGATCTGCGACGAATGCGGCGGCGTGACTATTTCGTTCCCGCGTTCCGGCGAAGATAGCACGAGGGTGGTGCTCAAGGGGTCCAAAGATTGCATAGAGGCCGCCAAGGCTAGGATCAGGGAGATCGTGGTCGAATTGGAGTCGATGATCACCGTGGAGTGCATCATACCGCAGAAGCACCACAGGACGGTCATGGGGTCCAAGGGGCACAAGGTGCAAGGCATCACGTCCGAATTCGACGTCCAGATCAAGTTCCCCGACAGGGACAACCAGGAGGAGTATTTGGAGAATGGGCAACCAAATGGTAAGCATATTCTATTTATATGATGGGATTGTTGATGGGAATGGATAAAGGATGCTTCTTAGTTGCTAATTTAAAGGAAAATTAATTCGTCAAAGAGACTCGTCGATTTTATGTGCCATGGGCTGTAATTCCCCATTTCAGGTGACATCAATTCGGAGCCTGTACGCCAGTGCGACGTGATCCGCATCACGGGTAAAGCGGAAAATTGCGAAAAAGCGAGACAGGCTCTTTTGGATTTGGTCCCCATCAGCATCAACGTTGAAGTGCCGTTCGATCTCCACCGCTCTATAATCGGCCAAAGAGGTCGCGATGTCAAAGAGCTGATGGACAGATACGACGTTCACATCGTTCTATCGGCCCCCAAAGACAAAGAGGACGTGATTACCATCAAAGGTGCCCCGGCTAACGTCGAACAGGCCAAGGAAGCTCTGCTGGACAGAGTTAAGGAGCTTGAAGCTGATAGAAAGGACAGAGAATTGAGATCGTACGCCTTAAAGATCGAAGTTAACCCGGATTACCACCCCAAGATTATTGGTAAAAGGGGGGCCGTTATTACTAAGATAAGAAAGGAGCACGACGTCCAGATTAACTTCCCTAAGAAAGGTGAGTTTTCAAGTGTAATACAAAAGAAGGTTCTCTTGTTCCCTCTTCTCTTGTTTCCTCTTCTCTTGTTCCCTCTTCTCTTGTTTCCTCTTCTCTTGTTTCCTCTTTTCTTATGCCCTCTTCTCTTGTTCCCTCTTCTTTTGTTCCCTCTTCTTTTGTTCCCTCTTCTCTTGTTTCCTCTTCTTTTGTTCCCTCTTCTTTTATTCCCTCTTCTCTTGTTTCCTTTTATTTTGTTCCCTCTTCTCTTGTTCCCTCTTCTTTTGTTCCTTCTTCTTTTGTTCCCTCTGCTCTTGTTTCCTCTTCTCTTGTTCCCTCTTCTTTTATTCCCTCTTCTCTTGTTCCCTTTTCTCTTGTTTCCTCTTCTTTTATTCCCTCTTCTCTTGTTCCCTCTTCTTCTTCTTCTTCTCCTCCCTTCTCACCTTTTTCCTTTCCTTCCCGCCTGACCGACTAATTAAAACACTCCCAAAGATTTGAAATTAAACACAAATCGTAGCGAAGTTTCCAAAAATAAAAAATGTATTCATTTTTGTACGTTCTTCAATTTTTGTTAAAGGTGACCCAGAAGAGCAAATAATTACAATAACAGGATATCAGGCGAACGCCGAGGCCGCTAAAGATGATATTATGAAGATAGTAAACGAACTCAACGATATTTACAAGGAGGATGTCCACATCGACGCTCGCGTCCATTCGCGACTCATCGGCGCCAGAGGCAGGAACATTCGCAAAATCATGGACGATTACAAGGTGGAAATCAAATTTCCGAGAAGCGACGATCCCGATCCGAATTTGGTCGTTATATCGGGTCATGAGGAGAACGTCGCCGACGCTAAAGACCATTTGCTCAACTTAGAAGAAGAATTTGTAAGTATCAAAGTGGATAGTTGGCCAAATTTGGGGATTTCTATTGAAAATATTCGTATATGAATTTGAAAGAGTTTTTTCCTCTCCCTTATTCTTTTTCTTCCTATTCTTCCTATACTCCCTCTTTCTTCAACTTATTTTTTCTCTTATTCGCCTTCTTTCTCTTCATGCTCTACCACTTCTTCTTTTGTCCCTTCTTTTGTCTTTTGTTCTTCCCCGTCCTTTTTTCTTCCTATTTCTATTCTTACTCATTTCATTTCTCTTTTACCTTTTCCTTCTCTTCTACATCTTTTCCTCATCTTCTTTCCCGCCCTTTTTTTTCATTGTCTTATATTTCTCTTTTCTCTTCATGCTCTTCCACTTCTTCATTCGCTTCTTCTTCGTTTATCCTTTGTTTTTCCCCATTCTTCCAATTTCTCTTCTTACTTATTTCATTTCTCTTTTATATTTTTCTTCTCTTCTACATCTTTTCCTCTTCTACTTCTTTCTTCATTTTGTATATTTTCCTCATCTTGTTCTCGATCTTCTTTCTCGCCCTTTTTTTCTTTGCCTTATATTTCTCTTTTCTCTCCATGCTCTTCCACTTCTTCGTTCGCTTTCTCTTCTTTTGTCTCTTTTTTGTCCTTTGTTCTTCCCCATCCTTTTTTCTTCCCATTTCTCTTCTTACTCATTTCATTACTCTTTTCCTTCTCTTCTACATCTTTTCCTCTTCTACCTCTTTCTTTTCTTCTACATCTTTTCCTCTTCTACCTCTTTCTTCTCTTCTGTATCTTTTCCTCATCTTCTTTCTCTTCTTTTTGTTCTCGATCTTCTTTCTCGACCTTTTTTTCATCGTCTTATTTTTCTCTTTTCTCTTCATGCTCTTCCACTTCTTCGTTCGCTTCCTCTTCTTTTGTCTTTTTTTTTGTCTTTTGTTCTTCCCCGTCCTTTTTTCTTCCAATTTCTCTTCTTACTCATTTCATTTCTCTTTTACCTTTTCCTTCTCTTCTACATATTTTCCTCTTCTACCTCTTTCTTCTCTTCTGTATCTTTTCCTCATCTTCTTTCTCTTCTTCTTGTTCTCGATCTTCTTTCTCGCCCTTTTTTTCATTGTCGTATATTTCTCTTTCCTCTTCTCGAATTTATTTTTTTTTCTTTTTTCATGTTTATTTTTCTTCCTTCTTCTTCCTCTTGTTAATCTTCTTTCTCGTCTTTTTTATCTTTGTCTTATATTTCTCTTTCCTCTTCTCGAATTTGTTTTTCTTCATTTTTCTTCTTTCTTTCTCTTTCTTCTCCTTCTTTCTTCTTCCTCTTAATAATCTTCTTTATCATCCTTTTTTCTTTGTTTTATTCTCCTTTCTCTTCCACATCTTCCTTTTTTTCTTTTTTTTTCGCCTTCCTCCCGTCTTTCTTTCTCCTCTCTTTCCTTCTTGGTTTTCCTCTTTCTTCTTCTTCCTTTCTCCCCTTTCTTCTTCTTCTTTCTCCTTCCTTCCCTTCTTGGTTTTCCCCTTTCTTCTTCTTCGTCCCCTTCTTTCTCCTCTTCTTCCTTCTTGGTTTTTCCCCTTTATTCTTCTTCCTTCTTCCTCCCCTTCCTTCTTGATTTCCCCCTTTCTTCTTATTCTTCCTCCTTCCTCTCCTTCCTTCTTAGGTTGTTTCCCCTTTCTTCTTCTTCTTCCTCCTTTCTCCTCTCCTTCATCCTTGTTTTTTCCCTTTCTTCTTCTTCTTGCTCCTTCCTCCCTTTTTTCCTCTTCTTCTTGGTTTTCCCCTTTCTTCTTTTTCCTCCTTTCTTCTCTCCTTCCTTCTTGGTTTTTCCCCTTTCTTCTTCTTCCTCCTTCCTCCCCTTCTTTCTCCTCCCTTTCCTTCTTGGTTTTTTTACTTTCTTCTTCTTCCTCCTTCCTCCTCTTCTTTCTTTCTTCTTTTCCTTCTTTCTTCTTCCTCCTTTCTTCTTCTCCTTCCTCCCTTTTTTTCCTCTTCTTCCTTCTTGGTTTTTCCCCTTCTTTTTCCTCCTTTCTTCTCTCCTTCCTTCTTAGTTTTTCCCCTTTCTTCTTCTTCCTTCTTCCTCCCTTCTTTTCTTTTTCCTTCTTTTCTTCCCTTTCTTCTTCTTCTCTCCTTTCCTCCTCTTTTTCTTCTTGTTTTTCCCTTTCTCATTCTTCTTCCCTTTCCTTCCTCCTTTTCTTCCTCTTCTTCCTTCTTGGTTTTTTTTCCCCTTCTTTCTTACCTTCTTTCTCTCCTTTCCTTCTTGTTTTTCCTCCTTTCTTCTTCTTCTCCTTCTCCTCTTCTTTCTCCTCTCCTTCCTTCTTGGTTTTTCCCTTTCTTCTTCTTCCTCCTTCCCCCCTTCTTTCTCCTCTCCTTCCTTCTTGATTTTTCCCCTTTCTTCTTCCTCCTTCCTTCCCTTCTTTCTCCTCTCCTTCCTTCTTGGTTTTTCTCCTTCCTCCTTCCTCCCCTTCTTTCTCCTCTCCTTCCTTCTTGGTTTTCCACTTTCTTTTTCTTCCTCTCCTCCCTTCTTATTTATTCTCTTTCTTCTTCCCTTTTCTTCTTCCTTTTTCCTCCTCCTCCTCCTCCTCCTCCTTGTTTCTTCATCTTTTTCCCCCTCTCATTTTCCCTCTTCTTCCGCATCCTATTATCTCCCAGCTTCTTCACTTCGAGTGGGGAACCTAAAAATAATGTTAAGCGTCATGATCAGTTCCAAAGAAAGCTCCTGAAGCGATATTACCTTTTTTCTCATCTCCTTTCTTCTTGGTTTTTCTCCTTTCTTCTTGGTTTTTCTCCTTTTTCTTCTTCTTTCTCTCTTTCCTTCTTATTTTTCCTCTTTCTTTATCCCTTTTCCTCCTCCTTCTTCCTGTTTCTTCATCTTTCTTCCTCCTCCCATTTTCCCTCTTATTCCAGATCCTATTATCTCCCAGCTTCTTTGCTTCGAGTGGGGAACCTAAAAATAATGTTTAGCGTCATGATCAGTTTCAAAAAAAGCTCCTAAAGCGACATTATCTTCTTTCTCATCTACTTTCTTCTTGGTTTTTCCCCTTCTTCTTCTTCTTCCTTTTTCTTCTTCCCCTCCTCCCTTCTTATTTTTCCTCTTTCTTCTTCCATTTTCTTCCTTTTTCCTCCTCCTTCTTCCCGTTTTTTCATCTTTCTTCCTCCTCCCATTTTCCCTCTTTTCTTCCTCCTCCCATTTTCCCTCTTCTTCCACATCCTATTATTTCCCAGCTTCTTCACTTCGAGCGAGGAACCTAAAAATAATGTTTATCGTCATGATCCGTTCCAAAAAAAGCTCCTCAAGCGACATCACCAAATCAATTGATAATTTTTCCTTGTACCAATCAGAACGCGTTTTCAGATTCAAGATTTGGAAGATACGGAGCCGCGCGACAAGAACCTGACCCTGAGCACCCATTTCGCCGGCATCAATTCGAACTCGAACAACCCGCCGAACAGGGACGGCAACAGCGCGCCTAACAACGGTTTCGTGGTGCAGGGCGGGCCGTGGGAGCAGCGCGCCCCCAACAGCGCCAGCCTTACGGAATTTCCGTCGTTCGGGCGTAACGTCGAGGAACCGGCCGCGGCGCCGATAAGCGGCGCTTGGGGCTCAAGACGCTAAACCTCCCGACAGCACTCGCACTTATCACATGTGATAAACGTTTCGGTTTTTCACCAATTACTTGCCATAATGTTTCATTTTTTTTTTTTTTTTGTAAGCTTTAGGTTAACGGTTTGAATTTTAGTTTTGCTCATTGGGGAATTAAACAACGAAATTTCGAGTGGTTTCAGCACAAAGTAGTTGGCGACAATCCCCCCCTATATATTGTTTTTTCTTTAATCGTAGGACAATCAGTTTATTCGGTTTTTGTTCGCGCTCGATGTTTCTAAAAAGAGTACACTGCCAAAAAGTCCGTTGAAAGTGCTGTTTAGGGGTTAAGCTAGTTAGATAAGTATCGTATCCTTTTTCCCTCACTGATTGCTGCATTAATGATAGGCCGGGCAATGAATTCTGGACTCTGACACGGAAAAATGACTCAAAAAGATAAAATAAAGACAAAAGCGTTTAATTTTGACGATATTTTTGTCTTCCCGTTAGATAATGTAACAATGGGCGGACAGGCCTATCTACGGCTCTAACTTGTAGAGATGTTATGATATTTTTTACTATTTTTATTTATCTGTAAATGTTCCGATAAGGTAGAATTACATGGCGCAAGGGAGGCATTTTCAACAAACATAAAACTTTCCTTTTCTTGCGATGTGTTTGCTCGAGAGCGCCACTGGCTCGATTTATGGTTGTCGCAAATGCGTCTAGGTTTATAAATATTTGATATATTTTTTAAGTTTTATTAATATGTATAATTTTGTGTCATAACCTCTCTGCTCACTTGAGGCTTTCGTGCCTTCCTAATTTTTATATGACCGTACTGTACTCTATAATAAGCTCATTTTTTGCTTTTTTTTTCCTGTAAAAGGTGAAGGATGTTTATGTAATTTTTTTAAGAGTGTATTTATTATACTGAAGCAGACTGATTTTGTGTCCCGAGTGGTGATGCAACTTAAAAAAAAAACATTTAAAAAATAAATTTTTGCTAGTATCAGTTGTATATATATAATCATTATATATAAAAAAAAAGAGTCCTTGCGGTCGTTTTTTGTTAGCCCAGGACTACCTGAGGGAGAGAATAATATATTACATTAAATAAATAGTTGCTTTATTTAACCCTAACAACTCTACCTTCCCCTATTTCAGATAAATATACATAAGAACCCTATATGATAAGAACGGCTATAAAGTATTAAATCAACCTTTAGATTAGTTACTAAAAAAATCACTAAGACTGAAGTTAATTTACGTCTAAAAATTTTGATGATTAATGTGTTACCTGTGTTTCAGGGGTTGTTTGGCAGAAATAATCGGATTAAAATGTTTTCCATATAATTTTTATTACCATTATTGATGATTTAATAATATTCAGCAGAAATTAAAGTAAAATATAAAAGAATCACTTAAAACAAGCGACAACAAATCGAAATATTTAATGACATTTAGGTTAGGATGTCTAACCATAGAATATCGAAATTTTGACTTTAATCTCGAACATTTGCAGTTTAAATTTAGAATTTAAAGGACGAAAATTTGAGATGACCAGTCTAAATTTCGACTTAAAACTTGACAAACAACAATTTTAAATTAATATCTGTCGATTTTATCGGGCATAAACGGTTAAGATTGGCAACACTGCGCATTGATGTGCGGAACATAGAGCTGTATCATGCAGCAGTTTTGTCTTTGTCCAGCAGCACGGTACAATTCCGGCGTTATCTTTGGTTATTCTAAATCCCGCTTATCAGTTACAAGACCATCCGTTATTGCGAACGATCCCCCTACCTCGACCACAAGCCGCCAGCGGCATCGAATTTCAAGGCGAAAATGCGAGATTACCAGTTTAAATTTCGACTTAAAACTTGAGGTTTCTAAAAGACAATTTCGAATTGATATTTGTCGATTTTTTCGGGCATAAGCTAAGATTGGCAACACTGCGTATGATGTGTGGAACATAGAGTTGTATCATGTAGAAAGTTCTGTCTTTGTCCAACAGCACAGGTACAATTTTGGCGTTATCTTTGGTTATTCTAAATCCCGCTTATCAGTTACAAGACCATCCGTTGATTGCGAACGATCCCCGTACCTCGATCGCAAGCCGCCAGCGGCATCATATTTAAAGGCGAAAATTCGAGATTACCAGTTTAAATTTCGACTTAAAACTTGAGGTTTTTAAAAGACATTTCGAATTGATATCTGTCGATTTTTTCGGGCATAAGCTAAGATTGGCAATACTGCGTATGATGTGCGGAACATAGAGTTGTATCATGTAGCAGTGTTGTCTTTGTCTAGCAGCACTATATAATTCTGGCTGTTATCTTTGGTTATTCTCACAAAACATATTCTTGATGCTGCTTATCAGTTGCAAGAGCTATTGCGAACGATCCCCGTACCTCGATCGCAAGCCGCCAGCGGCATCGTATGTTCTCAGTCGAGTTGCTCGCTATTGGTCGCCGTCCTCACTCCTCATACATTCCGTAATTTACAGTAGTCGTAGATCGCTCGTGTGCGGATAATTTTTGCGCGGAACGCCAACAACGAAGCGCGATTTAAAACACACCGATGTAACAGAACAGTGTTTGTTATCGTTTGTAGCGGAGCATCTGTATTCGATTAAAAAAAAAGCGACCAACGTACGAGAAGCCAACGAGCGAGAAATGAGTAGCGGTTTGGACGTTCTGAATGGATCGTTGCGTGTACGGAACAGCACGTTCGTCGGTTCTTTGGATTATTGTCGAAATGAAGAAGTGAAGTCTTGTCCTAGCGTGATGTCGCCGGAAACCAAAAGGCTTTTGCCGCCCAACACGGCGACCGTGCAAACGAAACCGTTTCCTATTAGAGGTGAGTGCAAGAAAATTCTAATCGTAATCTATTATATTTTAAGTTATGTCTCTTGTTTTTTTGGTTTATTTTGATTTTGACAAAGACAAGCAAACACATGATTGGAGCGCCGTCGCATTTGGGTTTAATCGACACGTGCTTTCGGACGCATCTAAAATTCAATAAACGTGTCCGGGAAGCAATCGATAAAAATATAACGTAAAACGACCATAGATTAAATTTTGTTTATGCGTTGAATGTCAAGTCGAAATTTTCAAGTTCAAATATTCACTGTCATTTCACGGAACTTGTAAACATATCTCGTATCTTCGACATTGAACGATTAGAAATTTTGGCGGTCAGTTTTCTTAAGTGGGTTTTCCACGTTTTCGAATTTTTCTAGGACTCCTTATTACGTCCCTGCACAAACACAGTGGCGTTTCGTGCTTTCACAAACAATGATCAAAAATTGAGAGATAACTCACAGAAAATTTTTAAAATTTCTGATTTTATTCACGTTAATTGTAAATATTTAATATTCAGATTGTTTTCGACTTTTAAACCTGCGATTTTGCTTGAAACGTACGATTTCTAGAAAAGCACAAAATTTTGAAATCAAAAAATCGAATATTTGAGAAAAAAAATCAAACATTTCGAGGTGAAACCACTTTTAAAAAAGTCGGAAATTTGAAAATGGGTCGGAATTTACAAAAAAGTCGAAATGTTCCAAAAAAAAGGCGAAATTTTCAAATAAAGTCGGAATTTTCAAAAAAAAGTGGTAATTTTTAAAAAAAAAGTCGAAATTTTCAAAAAAAGTCGAAATTTTGGATAAAATTTTTATAAGTCGAAATTTTCGAAAGAGTAGAAATTTTTAAGAGAGACAACATTTACAAATCTTTAAAAAAGTTTAAATTTTCGAAAAAACCGTGATTTTTGGAAGTCGAAATTTTCAAATTAAGTCAAAATTTCGAAAAAAAAATTACCTAAAAGTCGATATTTGGAAAAAAGGTGGAAATTTTGAAAAAAATCAAAACTTTGAGAAAAATAATCGAAATTTTGTTGATAAATGGTCAAAATGTTCAAAAAAAAAGTCGAAATTTTGAAAACAACCCAATTTTTAAAAATGTTAACATTTTTGAAATTTTCAAAGAATAGTCGAATTTTCAAAAAAAAGGCTAATTCTTTAAATGAAAGTCAAATTTACTGTAAAGGTTAAAACTTTGAGAAAAAGTCAAAATTTTGAATGAAAAAAGGTCGAAGTTGTTGAAAAAGAGTCGCAATTTTGAAAAAAATCGAATTTTTTAAAAAAGTTAGATTTTCAAAAAAAAAGTCGATTTATCTGAATCAAAAGTCAAATTTACACAAAAGTTGGAATTTTAAAAGTCAAAATTTTGATGAAAAAAGGTCGAAGTTGTCAAAAGAAGTCGAAATTTTGAAAAATATCCAATTTTTCAAAAAAATCTAAAATTTTCAAAACGCTCATAATTTTCAACAAAAAAATAATAATTTTCAAAAAAAGTCGAATTATCCGAATATAAGTCAAATTTATCTAAAAGTCGAAATTTGGAAAGAAGGTGAGAATTTTGAAAAGTCAAAACTTCGAGAAAAAATCAAAATTTTGATGATAAATGGTCAAAATGTTCAAAAAAAAGTCGAAATTATGGAAAAACCCAATTTTCTAAAAGTCGTTGGCATTTTTAAAATTTAAAAAAAAAGTCGAATTTTCAAAAAAGTCGAATTTTTAAAAAAAGTCGAATTTTAAAAAAAAAGTCTAATTTTTTAAACGAAAGTCAAATTGCATAAACTTTAAAACTGTGAGAAAAAGTCAAGATTTTGATGAAAAAGGTCGAAGTTGTCGAAAAGAGTAGGAATTTTGAAACAAATCCAATTTTTCAAAAAAGTTAAAAATTTTCAAATATAATGTCGAATTATTCGAACAAAAGTCAAATTTACGCAAGAGTTGGAATTTTAAAATCAAAATGTTGATAAAAAATAAGGTCGCAGTTCTCAAAAAAAGCCGAAATTCTGAAAAATATCCGCGTTTTCACAAAAGCCTAAAATTTTCAAAAAAAAAATCGTAATTTTCAAAAAAAAGTCGAATTATCCGAATAGAAGTCACATTTACATAAAAGTCGAAATTTCGATAATAAGTGGGATTTTTGAAAAGTCAAAACTTCGAGAAAAATTTTAATGATAAATCGTCAAAATGTTCAAGAAAGTCGAAATTTTGAAAAAAATCCTATTTAAACAAAAAATGTTGACATTTTTGAAATTTTCAAAAAAAAGCCGAATTTTCAAAAAAAAGTCGAATTTTCACTCGAATTTTCAAAAAAAAAAAAAATCAAATTTTCGTAAACGTTAAAACTCTGAGAAAAAGTCAAAATTTTGATGAAAAAAGGTCTTTTTCAAAAAAATCTAAAATTTTCAAAAAAAAATCATAAGTTTCAAAAAAAGTCGAATTATTCGAATAAAAGTCAAATTTACGTGAAAGTCTATTTTTGGAAAATAGGTGGAATTTTTGGAAAAAGTCAAAACTTCGAGAAAAAATCAAAATGTTGATGATAAAAGTCAAAATGTTCAAAAAAAATCGAAATTTAAAAAATCCAACTTTTCAAAAAAGTTTTGACATTTTCAAAAAAAGTTGGATTTTCCAAAAAAAGTCGAATTTTCAAAAAAAAGTCGAATTTTTTTGAACGAAAGTCAAATTTACATAAATGTTAAAACTTTAAAAAAAGTCAAAATTTTGATGGAAAAGGTCGAAGTTGTCGAAAAAAGTCGAAATTTTGAAAAAAATCCAATTTTTCAAAAAAAATTAAAAATTTTCAAAAAAAAATCGAATTGTCTGAACAAAAGTCAAATTAACACAAAAGTTGGAATTTTTAAATTAAAATTTTGATAAAAAAATATCGAAGTTGTCAAAAAAAGTCGAAATTTTGAAAAAAAAATAATTTTCAAGTCAGATTTCCAAAAAAATCAAAATTTAATAAAAGTCAAATTTCAAAAAAAAAATTCAATAAAATTTCAAAAAAAAGCGAATTTTCGAAATTTTTCAAAAAAAGTCGAATTTTAAAAAAGTCGAATTTAAAAAAAAAAAGTCGAATTTTCAAAAAAAGTCGAATTTTCAAAAAAGTCGAATTTTAAAAAAAAAGTCGTTTTCAAAAAAAAGAGTCGAATTTCAAAAAAAAGTCGAAATTTTCAAAAAATGTCGAATTTTCAAAAAAAGTCGAATTTTCAAAAAAAAGTCGAATTTTCAAAAAAAAGTCGAGTTTTCAAAAAAAAAGTCGAATTTTTGAAACGAAAGTCAAATTTACGTAAACGTTAAAACTTTGAGAAAAAGTCAAAATTTTGATGAAAAAAGGTCGAAGTTTGTCGAAGAGTGGAATTTTAAAAAAGTCCAATTTTTCAAAAAAGTTAAAAACCTTCAAAAAGAAAGTCCAATTATTCGAACAAAAGTCAAATTTACATAAAAGTCGAAATTTGAAAAAAAGGTGAGAATTTTGAAAGTCAAAACTTCGAGAAAAAATCCAAATTTTGATGATAAATCGTCAAAAATCCAATTTTAAAAAATTGTTGACATTTTTGAAATTTTTAAAAAAAGTCGAATTTTCAAGAGTCGAATTTAAAAAAAAGAAGTCGAATTTTCAAAATAAGTCGAATTTTCAAAAAAAGTCGAATTTTCAAAAAAAGTCGAATTTTCAAAAAAAAGAGTCGAATTTTCAAAAAAAGAGTCGAATTTTCAAAAAAAATCGAATTTTCAAAGAAACGTCGAATTTTCAAAAAAAGTCGAATTTTCAAAAAAAGTCGAATTTAAAAAAAAAGTCGAATTTTTAAAAAAACGTCGAATTTTTTAAATGAAAGTCAAATTTATCTAAACGTTAAAACTTTGAGAAAAAGTCAACATTTTAGTGAAAAAAGGTCGAAGTTGTCGAAGAGTCGGAATTTTAAAAAAAGTCCAATTTTTCAAAAAAGTTAAAAACCTTCAAAAAGAAAGTCCAATTATTCGAACAAAAGTCAAATTTACACAAAAGTTGGAATTTTAAAATCAAAATTTTGATGAAAAAGGTCGAAACTTCGAGAGTTAAAATTAAAAAATGTAAATATTTCCAAAAAAAGTCAATAAGTAAAAATTTTGAAAAATAACCGGTTTTCAAAAAAATTCAAAATAACCGAATTTGCAAAAATATGACAATCTGAAAAAAAAACGAAATTCTGGGTCAAAATTTTCAGAAAATTAGAATTTCAAAAAGGTCGAATTTTCAAAAAGCTGAAATTTCAATAAAGGCTGCCAGTAAAAAGAAACACAATTTAAAAAAAACACAATTTAAAAAAAAAATTAACATTAACACAAAAGTTAAAATTTTTCAGAAGAATTTGATGGAACGGACTGGTCCTTGGTTATCTTCAAAAATTGAAACACAGAACTTGTCCCCTGAAACCAAGAAATTAAAAAACACAAAATCTCTCTGAAGATGACAGCTTGGCTGTCGAAACGCGTTAGAGCAACCTTTGTTGTGTTTTTTAATTTTTCTTGGTTTCAGGGGACAAGTTCTGTGTTTCAATTTTTTCAGAAGAAGTAGAGATTTTTTGAATAAAATCGAAATTTAGCAAAGAAAGTCAAAAAACTAGAAATAGTGAGTCAGATCAAGATTAAAAAAAAGTGGAAATTTTGAAAAAACCAAGAATGGTTGTATTAAATTGAAATTTCGATTTTTTTTCTGAAACTTTCCAGTTTATACCAACAAATAAGTAGCTGTAACTGTATTGTTATTGAAATACAGAACTTGTCCCCTGAAACCAAGAAAGATTAAAAAACACAACAAAGGTTACTGGCTAACGCGTTTCGACAGCCAAGCTGTCATCTTCAGAGATAAACTACTTGGTATTATTATTCGCAGTATCTTCCCCTTGTTTTTCCGCCCAAAAACTGTAATAATAAAGACAAAACCAATAATAATAAGAAACAAATTCAATTTATGAATTATAAACATTGTTAAATTGAGTTGAGGGTTCTAACTCTGAACGAAAATAATCTTGCGAACTTTCTAAATTTCTAGATAATTTAAGTTGTGCATCCTTACAAACAAAATGAAAATGATTCGGTTTGATTCTAGTAATCAGTAGACGCCATCGTGTAGGGATTCATTACGGTGAAAGCCTACAAAATACAAAACCTAATTTGACGCCAAACGAATGCATTTTAATGTCACTACCGATTAATGTTTCTACGAGCTATCGCATGTTTGTCAAGAGGCAGACAATGACAATTTATTTATTTGCAAACGATGACTAGCCACCATTAGTAGATAGGAAATAAAACTGTACAATTTAGGCAAATGATTTTGACAATCATAAAATTGCAATTAATATTGCATCAGTTGCATCATCATTGGCGATATCCATTGCCTCTGATTGTGTTTGATCATGTTTTGCAATGTCCTGCAATTTGGAACATGCGTGAATCATAGGAGCTTAAAAACTCGTCAATGGGGTTTCTCTTTCGCAGAATATCAAAGCTACTACGTGACTAACTGGAAGTACGATTTATTTTCAAGGGTAAAAACACGTTGGACGTCGATTCCCTCTTTGTATTTACCCGTTACTTTCCCATTACATTCATCTTTGAGTCCCACCTTTGGCGCTTCCACTCTTACCTAATCTTTGCACTTTGAAAAGGCAACGTCACGAACGAACTCAATTTTAATACAATGAAATCCTTCTGTCAACAACAGACAGCTTTTTTTATCGTAATATAAATCAGATGTTACTGATTCTTGTATCAGATCGATTTTGCCCGTTTTCAAACATTTTTTGAAAAGTCGATTTTCCAAAATTCGACTTTTTTGAAAATTAAAAGTTTTTTTTAATTGCTAGTTTAAGAACTAAAAATAATTAGCCAATACTACGCTATATTGAAACATTGCAAATAGTTTTCTGAAGTCGTTTCGATTTATCGATTTAAACTTTCCCCATTCTGCATATCCAATTTGAAGAATTCCAATAATTAGAGTAAACAGAAGCGGAAAAATGCTGCAGTTTACGTTGATAACCTCGTGTAGTGTGTAGTGATGCAATTTACTAAGGTGTCGGATTTTACCGTTATGTGTCTATCGTTGAAAATAAATATTTGTAGACATGTAGACAAGCTCATATGCTTCTCAATTGCTGTCAGTCGGTCGAAGGTGTCCATGACTTGACGGCGTGAATATGACGTACCTTATACAACCAATAATTGCTTGTTATGTCTGGATTGCTACAACTCGTTTCGATTAAGTGAATATATCACGGCAAATTTATACGATGGCCCAACAAGATTGAAATAAAATATTCAACAGCAGGCAAAATTAAAAAGTCAACAAGTACACTTTTTTTTTACAAATTCCTCGCCTTCTTATGGTTGAGGTATCAATTGATTCTGAATCAGTTAGATTCTGAATGGCATCTAGAAATCCTCTGATAAATCGATACTTCTCGAGAAAATTGCCAAAGTATTTATAACTTTTTTTGTCTACTAAACTATTTATAAGTTGAGTAAACTAAAAAAGTTTTTGAGTGAACATCTCAAAAACTATCGTGGGACCACTTAAAAAAAAGATCCTTAAAGAGTGAGGAATTTCCTAAAAGCAACTTTCGAACTTTTACCACCAATATTTGTAACGTTAATTTAGAGATTAAAAAAAAGTGGTTTTTGGTTTATTTGCATTTAATTTATAAATACTTGGACAAAAGTTGTAAATAAAGTATTTTTCAGCTAAGTTTAGCATAATTCGATAATTCAGTTAGAGGTTAAAAGCTCAATGTATTCAACAGAAGGTTAATTTGTAGTCGGGCTAAAAATCTTAAATTTTTGAAACCGTAGAAGTTCACTAATAGTTACAACTACGACGCTAGTGAATGAACAGCTAGATCTTTTGAATACACTTCAGAGTTCTCGTTTTGGTTTTATCGGCGATTTTTAGTTTGTCTTCTCTTGTGCAAAAGAATTGCAAATTGATTTCCAGGTGTGTACACGCCCGAAAAATGAAAAATTAAATTCCAGGTGTGTACACGCCCGAAAAATGAAAAATTAAATTGAAAGAAAACCATCGCGAACTATTTAAATCTCATGTTTTGCACGTTGTAATAATAAACAAGTGGCAAAGATCCAACTCTTTTGTAACGTTACGCGATTCCAAATTATTTATTTTCTTGGCGAAATTATTCAATACTCTATCAATAAATATTAGACTCGGTATCCCCCAATTGAGATAATCCTTATGTCGAAGTTCGAGGTGGTTTTATTTCGGTGATGAAACCACACATTTGTTATAAATTTTCTAGTAACTAATAAGATTTTTTTCATTGGGTGCTTTCGCCTCGTAACTGTTCAGTAATATATTGTTCCTCGGATGTTTGCTTATGATTCAAGAGTATTTTTCAGCATTATCACCAATTCAACTCTCAAATATCGTTACCAGTGGTGGATTCAATGGCAAACTTGGCATGAGTCGGGGGCGCGTCCAAGTGCACATAACCCTTCGTCATCAAAAATAATTTGGCGCCTAGACGACCTAGAGCGCTGTCGACATATAATCCGTCACCGAATACAATTTGTCACAATTTTTTGTACTTGATGGCCATTTTTAAAACTTGCAAGTGCTCTTGGAGATTAAAATTCATCGTTTGGTGGTCAACATTTTAATGAAAAACGAAAGTTCATCAGTAATAATTTCTTTTTCCACTCTAATTTTGCCTTCATGGGGAACAGATTTCTACAGAATCCATCTTGATAGTCATTTGGTGGATCAAAATAATCATTTGGTGGTCAAAATTTTAATGAAAAACGAAAGTTTATCAGTAATATATTCTTTTGCCACTATAATTTTGTCTTCATGTGGTACATTATCGATTGCTTATGCTAGAGACTCAAATGTTATTGGTGATCAAAAATAATCATTTGGTGATCACAATTTCAATGGAAAACGAAAGTTCATCAGTACTATATTCTTTTGCCACTATAATTTTGTCTTCATGTGGTACATTATCGATTGCTTATGCTAGAGACTCAGATGTTATTGGTGTTTAAAAATAATCATTTGGTGATCACAATTTTAATGAAAAACGAAAGTTCATCAGTAATATGTTCTTTTTCCACTATAATTTTGCCTTCATCTGGAACATTTTTCCAATCTTAGGTTATCAAATCCATTTTAATAGTCATTTGGTGATCAAAATTTCAATGGAACACGAAAGTTCATCAGTAATTATTTCTTTTTCCACTCTAATTTGGCCTTCATAGGGAACAGATTTCTAGGTCTTACGCTACAGAATCCATCTTGATAGTCATTTGGTGGATCAAAATAATCATTTGGTGGTCAAAATTTCAATGAAAAACAAAAGGTCATCAGTAATATTCTTTTTTTCCACTCTAATTTTGCCTTCACGGAGAACAGATTTCTACAGAATCCATCTTAATAGTCATTTGGTGGATCAAAATAATCATTTGGTGGTCAAAATTTTAATGAAAAACGAAAGTTCATCAGTAATATGTTCTTTTTCCACTATAATTTTGCCTTCATCTGGAACATTTTTCCAATCTTAGGTTATCAAATCCATTTTAATAGTCATTTGGTGGTCAAAATTTCAATGACACACGAAAGTTCATCTGTAATAATTTCTTTTTCCACTCTCATTTTGCCTTAATGGGGAACAGATTTCTAGGTCTTACGCTACATAATCCATCTTGATAGTCATTTGGTGGATCAAAATAATCATTTGGTGGTCAAAATTTCAATGAAAAATGAAAGGTCATCAGTAATATTCTTTTTTTCCACTCTAATTTTGCCTTCATGGAGAACAGATTTCTACAGAATCCATCTTAATAGTCATTTGGTGGATCAAAATAATCATTTGGTGGTCAAAATTATAATGAAAAACGAAAGTTCATCAGTAATATGTTCTTTTTCCACTATAATTTTGCCTTCATGTGGAACATTTTTCCAATCTTAGGTTATCAAATCCATTTTAATAGTCATTTGGTGGTCAAAATTTCAATGGAACACGAAAGTTCATCAGTAATTATTTTTTTTTTCCACTCTAATTTTGCCTTCATGGGGAACAGATTTCTAGGTCTTACGCTACAGAATCCATCTTGATAGTCATTTGGTGGACCAAAATTATCATTTGATGGTCAACATTTTAATGAAAAACGAAAGTTCATGAGTAATATATTCTTTTGCCACTATAATTTTGTCTTCATGTGGTACATCTTCAAAAATAATCATTTGGTGGTCAAAATTTCAATGAAAAACGAAAGGTCATCAGTAATATTCTCTTTTTCCACTATAATTTCGCCTTCATGTCGATTATTTTTCCAATCTTGGGTTATCAAATCCATCTTAATAATCATTTGGTGGTCAAAATTTCAATGGAACACGAAAGTTCATCAGTAATATATTCTTTTGCCACTATAATTTTGTCTTCATGTGGTACATTTTCGATTGGTTATGCTAGAGACTCAGATGTTATTGGTGATAAAAAATAATCATTTGGTGATCAAAATAATCATTTGGTGGTCCAAATTTCATTGAAAAACGAAAGGTCATCAGTAATATTCTCTTTTTCCACTACAATTTCGCCTTCATGTGGAACATTTTTCCAATCTTAGGTTGTCAAATCCATCTTAATAGTCATTTGGTGGTCAAAATTTCGGTGGAAAACGAAAGTTCATCAGTAATAATTTCTTTTTCCACTCTGATTTTGCCTTCCTGGGGAACAGATTTCTAGGCCTTACGCTATAGAATCCATCTTGATAGTCATTTGGTGGACCAAAATTATCATTTGATGGTCAACATTTTAATGAAAAACGAAAGTTCATCAGTAATATATTCTTTTGCCACTATAATTTTGTCTTCATGTGGTACATCTTCGATTGGTTATGCTGGAGACTCAGATGTTATTGGTGATCAAAATTAATCATTTGGTGATCAAAATTTCAATGAAAAACGAAAGTTTATCAGTAATATGTTCTTTTTCCACTATAATTTCGCCTTCATGTGGAACATTTTTCCAATCTTAGGTTATCAAATTCATTTTAATAATCATTTGGTGGTCAACATATTAATGGAACGCGAAAGTTCATCAGTAATAATTTCTTTTTCCACTATAATTTTGCCTTCATGTGGAACAGATTTCTGGGCCTTACGCCACAGAATCCATCTTAATAGTCATTTGGTGGATCAAAATAATCATTTGGTGGTCAAAATTTCAATGAAAAAGGAAAGGTCATCAGTAATATTCTTTTTTTCCACTATAATTTCGCCTTCATGTGGAACATTTTTTCAATCTTAGGCTATCAAATCCATCTTAATAGTCATTTGGTGGTCAAAATTTCAGTGGAACACGAACGTTCATCAGTAATAATTTCTTTTTCCACTCTAATTTTGCCTTCATGGGGAACAGATTTCTAGGCCTTACGCTACAGAATCTACCTTAATAATCATTTGGTGGATCAAAATAATCATTTGGTGGTCAAAATTTCAATGAAAAACGAAAGTTCATCAGTAATATATTCTTTTGCCACTATAATTTTGTCTTCATGTGGTACATTTTCGATTGGTTATGCTAGAGACTCAGATGTTATTGGTGATCAAAAATAATCATTTGGTGATCAAAATAATCATTTGGTGGTCAAAATTTCATTGAAAAACGAAAGGTCATCAGTAATATTCTCTTTTTCCACTATAATTTCGCCTTCATGTGGAACATTTTTCCAATCTTAGGTTGTCAAATCCATCTTAATAGTCATTTGGTGGTCAACATTTTAATGGAACACGAAAGTTCATCAGTAATAATTTCTTTTTCCAATCTGATTTTGCCTTCACCTGGAACAGATTTCTAGGCCTTACGCTACAGAATCCATCTTGATAGTCATTTGGTGGATCAAAATAATCATTTGGTGGTCAAAATTTTAATGAAAAACGAAAGTTCATCAGTAATATATTCTTTTGCCACTATAATTTTGTCTTCATGTGGTACATTATCGATTGCTTATGCTAGAGACTCAGATGTTATTGGTGATCAAAAATAATCATTTGGTGGTCAACATTTCAATGAAAAACGAAAGGTCATCAGTAATATTCTTTTTTTCCACCATAATTTCGCCTTCATGTGAAACATGTTTCCAATCTTAGGTTATTAAATCCATCTTAATAGTCATTTGGTGGTCAAAATTTCAATGGAACACGAAAGTTCATCAGTAATAATTTCGTTTTCCACTCTAATTTCACCTTCATGGGGAACAGATTTCTAGGTCTTATGCTACAGAATCCATCTTGATAGTCATTTGGTGGATCAAAATAATCATTTGGTGGTCAAAATTTCAATGAAAAACGAAAGTTCATCAGTAATATATTTTTTTGCCACTATAATTTTGTCTTCATGTGGGTACATTTTCGATTGGTTATGCTAGAGACTCAGATGTTATTGGTGATCAAAAATAATCATTTGGTAGTCAAAATTTCAATGAAAAACGAAAGGTCATCAGTAATATTCTCTTTTTCCACCATAATTTCGCCTTCATGTGGAACATTTTTTCAATCTTAGGTTATCAAATCCATCTTAATAGTCATTTGGTGGATCAAAATAATCATTTGGTGGTCAAAATTTCAACGAAAAACGAAAGTTCATCAGTAATGCTATATTTTTCCACCATAACTTTGTCTTCATGGCCCATTTTTCCAAGCTGTACGTTATCGAATGGTTCCGCTAGAGACTCCAGAAACGAATCAGAAGCTTTATTTGAAACTAAACATCATATTGCTCATTATAGTTTTACGTATTTCGACAAAACCGATCCATCTTAATAACCATTTGGTTATCGAAATTTCAATGAAACCAGATATTTTATCAGCAACATTTTCTTTTTCCCATATAATTTTATCTCCACATTACACACCATTTTATCCGCCGTTGTGCATTCCCGATTACCTACCAATTCAACTGAGATCAAAACTTCAATGTCTAATTGCCAGGACATTCTTAATTTTGGAAAATGTCAAGAGAATGATTTGTGTATACAAACTTTCGTGTATATAAATTTTAATTGGAAGTTGTAGTTTAATTGGGCCACCGGTCATAATTTAACCTTGCAACAAACCTATTGTTGTGATAAACTGTACGAGATACGCGTTTCCACGCTCGATAGTTATAAATTCGAGATTTTCCACATCAAACCTTTTTTGGATTTTACGTACATTTTTATATTAATCTTTCCACACAAAAGAAGTAGTAATAATTTATTGTACAAAGTAGATAAAACGTAAATTATCTCAGGTCTATGATTGTGGTAGTCAATAATCAAAAAGGTTATCCGAGTGTTAAGCGTGACTGATAATTATTTATTTATGGTTATCTCCAGTTGTTTTCATTTTTATGACTCAATAACCGAATATTTGAAGTTGAGCAAAAAATATCAACAGTTCAAGCACGCAATAACTATTTTTTTCTTTCTTTGTTCCCCCCATTTTTTTGCTCTTGTTTTAGTTTTATTTTTGCTTCTTTTTCGCCTTATTTTGCTTTTTTTTTTGGTTTTCTTTCGTTTTTTTTGGGTTTTCTTTCGTTTTTTTTTGTGTTTTCTTTCGTTTTTTTGTGTTATCTTTCGCTTTTTTAAGTTCTTTCCCTTTTCTCTCGTTTTTTTTTTTGGCGTGTTGGGCGTTTTTGCCTAGGAGGTAATTTTGTGGTTTCCTGTGACTATCACGTTCACCATCAGGCGTTACATGCCCCAATGTTAAAAGTTCTTCTGTTAATAAGAGAGCATATTAATTAATAAGTATTAGATTCTTTTACACACGACAGAATTTATTTTCAAATATTGGCAATATTGCTGACTATTTTACTTGTGTAGGTTCGAAATGCAGTGCTACATATTTCCTAGTTTTAAAAGCTTTCGCTTCTGTCGGCAGTGTCCAAGACTACCTATGTTTTTCCTTTTTTTTAACTTTCCTGTGTTGGTTTTTTTCATCTCCGCTTTCTGTTCCAGAAAACAATAGTTCTGAAAAAAATACTCGCCTCGCCCTGCCCCCACTATGAATTTGACATTTTTAAAAATTTCGAGAAATGAAAAAAGGTCGAATTTTTAAGTTTAAAAGTTGAAATATCGAGAAAAAAGTTGAAATTTAAAAAAATAATTCCAAATTTTGGGACTAAAGTTAAAATTTCGAGAAAAGAGTTGCAGTTTCTAAAAAGTTCGAGAAATTCGAAAAGAAATCAAAGTTTCCAGTTTATGATGAAATTGTCGAGAGAAAATTCGAAATATCGTAAAAAAAGTCAAAATTTCAAGATTAAAGTCAATATTTCGTGAAAGAAGTCTCGAAAAATTCAAGCAAAAAAAAAATCGAATTTTTGAAGTTTTGGGTTTGAAATTTTGAGAAAAAGGTCGAAATTTCAAGATTAAAAGTCTAATTTTGAAGAAAAAGCTGACATTTCGAGAAATTCGAAAAAAGGTCGAAATTTCGAAAAAAAGTCGAATTTCGAGAAAAAAGTCGAAATTTCGAAAAAAAAGTCGAATTTCCAGAAAAAAGTCAAAATAACAAGATTTGAAGTCAAAATTTAAAAAAGTTGAAATTTTTGGAAATTTCAAGAAATTGGACAAAAATAGAAATTTCCAGAAGTTGAAATTTCGAAAAAAAAGTTGAATTTCGAGAAAAAAGTCAAAATTTCAAGATTCAAAGTCAAAATTTCGAGAAAAAAGTTGAGTTTTCCAAAATTTCGAGAAATTCGAAAAGAAGCCGAAATTACAAGATTTAAAGTCAAAATTTCGAGAAAAAAGTCGAAATTTCGGAAAAAAAGTCGAATTTCGAGAAAAAAGTCAAAATAACAAGATTTAAAGTCAAAATTTAAAAAAGTTGAAATTTTTAAAAACTTCAAGAAATTGGACAAAAATAGAAATTTCCAGAAGTCGAAATTTCGAAAAAAAAAGTTGAATTTCGAGAAAAAAGTTGAGTTTTCTAAAAAATTTCGAGAAATTCGAAAAGAAGTCGAAATTCGATTGAAAAAGTCGAAATTTCGAGAAAAGAGTTAAAATTTCCAGAAAAAAGTTGACATGTCTAAAAATTTCGGAAAATTCGAAAAATGTTCAAATTTCGAGAAAAAAACTAGAAATTTCGAAAAAAAGCCAAATTTCCAAGATTTCAAGTCAAAATTCCAAGATTTCAAGTCAAAATTTTTAGAACATTTTTAGAAAAAAGCTCAAATTTCTGAAAATTTCGAGAAGTTGGAAAAAAATCGAAGTTCTATAAAAAAAAGTGGAATATTCAAGAAAAAACTCTAAATTTCGAAAAAAAGTCATAATTTCAAGATTTCAAGTTAAAAATTTCAAGATTTCAAGTCAAAATTTTTAGAACATTTTTAGAAAAAAGCTCAAATTTCTGAAAATTTCGAGAAGTTGGAAAAAAATCGAAGTTCTATAAAAAAAGTGGAATATTCGAGAAAAAACTCTAAATTTCGAAAAAAAGTCATAATTTCAAGATTTCAAGTTAAAAATTCCAAGATTTCAAGTCAAAATTTTTAGAACATTTTTAGAAAAAAGCTCAAATTTCTGAAAATTTCGAGAAGTTGGAAAAAAATCTAAGTTCTATAAAAAAAGTGGAATATTCGAGAAAAAACTCTTAAGTTTCGAAAAAAAGTCATAATTTCAAGATGAAAGTCAAAATTGAGAGAAAAAAGTTGAAATTTCAAGAAAAAAGTCTGTTTGACACAATTAGTGAGGTTATGTCCACAGTTTTTGTTGTAAGATTCAAATTTTTTTCGTTGCATTTGAAGAGTACGACGCAAACCAACGGATTTGGCGGTAGAACACGCAAACTATTTACCCAACAAGATGAAATTGTATAAAAAATATTGTTTAATTTCAAAATGTAACCCATAACACACATTTCTATTGGTGCGGATCCAGCGTAAGAAAACAGCGATGGCCAAACATATCTATTGAAGCCGTATTCTGTGGTCGTCGTTTTCTATGAAATTGCATCATGTTGCGTTTTTCAAATGTTAAACGAATCCCTAAGTAATACTATTACTTGATTAACCCCGGTAGCTCTTGCACGCGATACGGGCGTAAGTAATTTAATTCAATTCGCCGCTCGATTTTATCAACTCGAGCGCTTATTAACTCGTTATTCAGAAATTCGATAAGTTTAAAAATAAAAGAACTTCGTTGCCGTTGAGCTCCTAACACGATCAGTTTTGCGATTTCTCTTGTTACCGTGAAAACAATATGGCGGCGCACAGCAACGGCAAAGAGAACAACTATTCAACGTTGCCCTTGAACGTGGAACTTCCTCGAGAAACGCCGGTTCCAGGTATTTGTGTCCCCTCTTGGATTTTTCTCTATCGCCTCATCTTAGAATATTCTGCGCCTAATAAAAAAAAAAGCTAGGTTATGCTTCCGTCCGATTGCGCTCGATTTTCTAGGCTTCGACACATTCGCCAATAAATGGCGTTTAATTGGGTCGTATGTTGCACAAATATTATTTATTTGAGTTTTAACGCGATATTATTTATTTCAGTTTTAACGCGATATTATTTATTTGAGTTTTAACGCAATATTATTAATGGGGACCTTGTTTTTTTAATCGTATTATAAACAAGTTGGAAGGTTATGAATATCGGCGATTTGCGTCGTGGTTGTCAACGCTTTCTAGCTTTATTAAAATTCGCTTAAGCGATATAATTACACGGGGACGTGCTGTCACTTTGAAAACGAATTTGATTCTGTGTTTAGCGGTAGGCAACGCGCGTTACTATTAAGTGTATTCTAGGTTGCCTACATTTCAGCATATTTTTATATCAATCGCTCGTCGTGATTTGATTAGGATTAAACTTGTTAGATAATATATAGCGAAAGGGATTAAAAATACAGTCCAATCTGCGTCATTAAAACATTAACGTGTCTTTAATAAGAATATATGAATACGTATATCATCTGTCAGTGAAATAATCAATCATTTTTTCTGTGCTACAGCGATCATAGATCTGACACTGTCAAATCTATGATTTGTAGCGTGATTTCATATTCAATCTTCTACAATTAAAGCAGCTCAACTGTACAAGTTTATTATCTTAGGCATGGGAAAACTAATTTTGATTATTTTTCCCCCAAAATGGCGATACATCGGCGCATATAGTGGACACGTTTCTGAGGATGATGTAATTTAATCGCGAGTTTTAACGTCAATGCGATATCCATATATCGAATACTAATATACTAAGTGGCGATATCATCGATACATAAGAGATAATTTGATAGACTTTGAACTTTTAATCAAATCATCGGATGATTCGCGAGTAATCTCGGAGGCAGGTACGACTGGCCAATGTTCAAAACTATGAACTTTTAAAAATCTAACGCGGTAGTACTTTAACACCTCGCCACGCGTTGGATTATTATTTTTTGCTAACGAGCTCGAGGACAACTCGTTGCACAAATTAATGTTTTTCGGTGATAAATTTAGGGAGGCGTTATCTCTAATAATTTTTGCTTTCGTATTCGATAGTAATCACCTTGTGCTAAGTTGGTGCAGTTGATGATTTTATTTGCGTGCTGTGAGGTGACTTATTTTTGAACTCGTGAATCATGTTAGAACGGAGAAGATCGCAATTTCAAAGGGCCATTTCCATACGCATAGGTAACTTTTCTTTTAAACTTCAGTCGAAATGACCTTTGAAATTGAAATATTATTACATAAGTTTCGTACTAAGTTTGGTAAATTGTGTGATAAACTGTTTACTTTTGTATATTAGTCGGTACTTGTCAATTGCTTAAATAACGTTCAACTGTACCGATGATTCGCCTTGGAATACAACAACTGAATTGTTTTTAACTTAGTTTTCGGAAGCAAAATTTTCCAAGCAATAAACTTTGGCATTAGCAGAGTTTTTGAGATAAACTTTCAATTTGTGATTGACCTTTTTCTTACCTCTTAATGGGTTTTTCGATCTTTGTTTGGATCATAGAATAACTTGACCTTAAATGTGTCTAGGGGACTTTCAACATTTCTGTGGTTACGTTACGCCCTCCCTAAAGCTCGTTTTAATCAGCGACAGTCACATTAAGACAAGGTTATAGGTTACGATTTTTTTTCAATTTCTGTTATAAATGTCAGTTTTTTCATGAAATTGAATTTTTCTAGAAATTTCGCTTTTTTTTCTTAAAATACCGATTTTTTTCTCAAAATGTCGATTTTTTCTCAAAATGTCGATTTTTTTCTCAAAATATTGATTTTTTTCTCAAAATATCGATTTTTTTCTCAAAATATCGATTTTTTTATGGAAATTTCGCACTTTCAGTGTCCAAATCAAAATTCTGAAAATAAAATAAAATTTTTGCTCTAAAATTTCGAGAATAAACTAGCAATAATTAATAAACCTAAAAGTAAACGTAAAAATATCTAGTTAGAGGCTCAAATTTCCAAATTAAGTTGAACGTTCCAAAATGAAGTCAAAATTTCGAGAGAAAATTCGAAATTTGAGTCACGTTTTCGATATTCAAATCAACATTTTTTGGATTCAAATCAAAATTTTTGGAATAAACAAAATTTAATTTAATTAGGACATTTTTGGAAAAAAAGTCGAAATTTCGAAAATTTTTGGAAATTTCAAAATTTTCAAAAATAAAGTGAAACACGTCAAAAAAGTCGACATTTTCAATCTAGATATTTCAAAAAAATTCCTAAATTTCATAAAAGTCGAAATTTATAAGGAAATGTCAAAATTTCGCGAAAAGGACGAAATTACGAAATAAAATCAAAATTTGCCCAAAAAAGTCAAAATGTCGAGACTAAATTCGAAATTTCAGTCGCGTTTTTAATATTCAAATCAAAATTTTTGAAAAAAAAACAAAATTTAATTTCACTGACACTTTTTTAGAAAAAAAAAGTAGAAATTTCGAAAATTTTTGGAAATTTCAAGTTTCAAAAATAAAGCGAAACACGTCAAAAAAGTCAAATTTTAAAAATACAACAAATTTCATAAAAGTCGAAATTTATAAGGAAAAGACCAAAATTTCACTTGTCATCCTTGAACCAAAGTTGATTATTTCAGGATTTCAAATTTCATTTTACATTGTTCTTTTTTTCTCTCTCTCGCTTTCTTTCTTTTTTATTTCCTTCCTTTCTTTTTTTTTTGTTTCTCCTTTTTCTCCTTTTCTTTTTCTAGCTTTTTCTCCTTCGCTCTCTCTTTCTTTTTCTCTATTCTTCTCTTTCTCTCTTTTTCTTTTTCCCTCCTACTTCTTTTCTCTTCTCTTCTTCTCTCTTCCTTCTCGTCTCTTCTCTTCCCATCGCATCTCTTCTCTTTCTATCTCTTCTCTTCCCATCTTTTTTCATCTCTTCTCTTCTTATCCCATTTCTCATCTTCCCATTTCTTTTCGTCCCATCACTTCTTTTCCCTTTTCTTTCTTTTTTTCTTTTTCTCTCTTCTTTTCTTATCTCTTCTCTTCTTACCTTTTTTCTTCCCATCTCTTCTCTTCCCATGTCTTCTCTTCTTTTCTACTCTTCTTTTCTCTTCTCTTCTCTTCTCATCTCTTCTCTTTTTTCCCATCTTTTTTCTTCTTTCCTCATCTCTTCCTTTTTCTTCTTGTTTTTTCTCTTCTCTTCTCTTCTCTTCTCTTCTCTTCTCTTCCCTTCCCTTCTCTTTTCTTCTTTTTTCTTTCTTCCATTTTCTTATGTTTTTTTCTCTTCCCTTCTCTTCCCTTCCCTTCTCTTTCCTTCTGTTCTTTTCTCTTCTCTTTTCTTTCCATCTCTTCTTTTCCCATCTCTTTTCTTCTCTTCTCTTATCTTCCTATCTCTTTATCTTCCTATATCTTCTCTTCTCTTCCCATCTCTTCTCTTTCCTTCCCATCTATTTTGTTTTCTCTTCCCTTCCCATTTCTTCTGTTTTTTCTCTTCTCTTCTCTTCCCTTACTTTCTCTTCTCTTCTCCTTTCTTCTCCTCTTCTCCTCTTCACTCTTCTCCTCTCCTCTCTTCTCCTCCCCTTTCTTCTCCTCTCTTCTCTTCTCTTCTCCTCTCTTCTCTTCTCTTCTCTTCTCTTTCTTCTCTTCTCTTCTCCTCTCCTTCTTCTCCTCTCTTCTCCTCTCTTCTCCTCTCTTCTCCTCTCTTCTCCTCTCTTTCTCCTCCTCTCTTTATCTCTTTCTCTTCTATTCTCTTCCCTTCCCTTCTTTTTTCTTCTTTTTTTCTTTCTTCCATTTTCTTATGTTTTTCTCTTCCCTTTTCTCTTCCCTTCCCTTCTCTTCCTTCTGTTCCTTTTCTTCTCTTCTCTTCCCATCTCTTCTGTCTTTCTTCCCATCTATTTTGTTTTCTTCCCTTCCCATTTCTTTGTTTTTCTCTTCTCTCCCTTCCATTACTTTCTCTTCTCTTCTCCTTTCTTCTCCTCTCTCCTCTCACTCTTCTCTCTCTTCTCTTTTTCTTTTTTCTCTTTTCTTTTCTTCTCCTCGCTTTCTCTTTTCGTTTCTTCTCTCTCTTTTCTTCTTTCTCTTTCTGCATTCTCCCTTTTCTTCTCTTCTCTTTTCTTCGCTTCTCTCTCCTCTCCTTCTCTTCCTCTCTTCTCTTCTCTTGCATCTTCTCTTCTCTTCTCTTCTTTCTCTTCCTCTTTTTCTTCTCTTCTTCTTCTCTTCTCGTCTCGCTCTTCACTTTCTTCTTTCTCTTCTGTCCTCTCTCTCTTTCTCTTCTCTTCGCTTCTTCTTCTGCTTCTCTCCTCTCCTCTCCCTTCTTATCCTCTCCTTCTCCCTACTCCTCTCCCTCCTCTCCTCTCTCTTCTCCTTCTCTTCTCTCTTCTTCTCTTCTCTTCTCTTCCTCTCTCTCTTCTCTCTCTTCCTCTCTTCTCTTCTCCTCTCTCTTCTCTTCTCTTCCTTTCTCTCTTCTCTCTCTCTCTCTCTTCTCTTCTCTTCTTCTCTCCCCTCTCTTCTCTTCTCTTCCTCTTCCTCTTCTTCTCCTTCTCTTCTCTTCCTTCTCTCCTCTCTTCCTCTTCTCTTCCTTCTCTTCTCTCTCTTCTCTCTCTCTCTTCTCTTCTCTCTTTCCTCTTCTCTTCTCTCTTCTCTCTCTCTTCTCTCTCTCTCTCTTCTCTTCTCTCCTCTCCTTCTCTTCTCTTCTCTTCTCTCTCCTCTCTCTCTTCCTCTCTCTCCTTCTCTCCTCTCCTCTCCTCTCCTCTCTCTCTTCTCTTCTCTCTCTCTCTCCTCTCTTCTCTTCTCTTCTTCTCTTCCTCTTCTTCTTCTCTTCTCTTCCTCCTCCTTTCTCTTCCTCTTCTCTTCTCTTCTCTTCTCTTTTCACTTCTCTTCTCTTTTCACTTCTCTTCTCTTTTCACTTCTCTCTCTTTTCACTTCTCTTCTCTTTTCACTTGTCTTCTCTTTTCACTTGTCTTCTCTTTTCACTTCGTCTTCTCTTTTCACTTCTCTTCTCTTTTCATCTCTCTCTCTTCTCTCTTTTCACTTCTCTTCTCTTTTCACTTCTCTTCTCTTTTCACTTCTCTTCTCTTTTGACTTCTCTTCTCTTTTCACTTCTCTTCTCTTTTCACTTCTCTTCTCTTTTCACTTCTCTTCTCTTTTCACTTCTCTTCTCTTCTCTTTTCACTTCTCTTTTCTCTTTTCTTTTTTTTCTCTTCTCTTAGAGGACGAAATTACGAAATAAAATCAAAATTTGCCCAAAAACGTCAAAATTTCGAAAATAAATTCGACATTGGAGTCACGTTTTCAATATTCTAATCAAAATTTTTTGGAAAAAAAACAAAATTTAATTTAATTAGGACATTTTTAGAAAAAAGGTCGAAATTTCGAAAATTTCTGGAAATTTCCAAATTTTCAAAAATAAAGTGAAACACGTCAAAAAAGTCGAAATTTTCAATGTAGAAATTGTAAAATACTTTATATATTTCATAAAAGTCGAAATTTATAAGGAAGTCCAAATTTTCGCGAAAAGGAGGAAATTACGAAATAAAATCAAAATTTGCCCAAAAACGCCAACATTTCGAGACTAAATTCGAAATTTGAGTCGCGTTTTCTATATTTAAATCAAAATTTTTTGGATTCAAATCAAAATTTGTGGAAAAAACAAAATTTAATTTAATTAGGACATTTTTAGAAAAAAAAGCGAAATTTCGAAAATTTTTGGAAATTTCAAAATTTTCAAAAATAAATTGAAACACGTCAAAAAAAGTCGAAATTTTCAATGTAGAAATTCTTAAAAAATTCATAAATTTCATAAAAGTCGAATTTTATAAGAAAAAGTCCAAAATTTCACGAAAAGGACGAAATAACGAAGTAAAATCAAAATTTGCCCAAAAAAAGTCAAAATTTCGAGACTAGATTCGAAATTTAAGTTGCGTTTGCGATACTAAATTGAAATTTTTAGAAAAAAAAACAAAATTTAATTTAATTAGAACATTTTTTAAAAAAAATTAGAAATTTCCAAATTTTCAAAAATAAAGTGAAACGCGTCAAAAGAGTCGAAATGTTCAATATTAGAAATTTTAAAAAACTTCATAAATTTCATAAAAGTCGAAATTTGTAAGGAAAAGTCAAAATTTCGCGAAAAGGACAAAATTACGAAATAAAGTCAAAATTTGCCCAAAAAAGTCCGAATTTGCCCAAAAAAGTTAAATTTCGAGACTAAATTCGAAAATTGAATCGCGTTTTCTATTCAATTCAACATTTTTGTAAAAAGACAAAATTTAGTTTAACTAGGACGTTTTTAGAAAAAAAAGTCGAAATTTCGAAAATTTTTGTATTCAAAAATAAAGTGAAACGCGTCAAAAGAGTCGAAATTTTCAATGTATAAATTTTAAAAACATTCATAAATTTATAAAGAAACGTCAAAATTTCGCGAAAAGGGCGAAATTACGAAATAAAATTTGCCCAAAGAATGTTATTTTCAATTTATTTAACATAATATTTCCGGTCAATAAGGGTCTACCATGAAAAATTGCCCAAAGAAGTTAAAATTTTCCAAAAAAAAGTGGAAATTCTAAAAACAACTCGTGATTTTCAAAAAAAAAGTCAAGAAAGTCGAAATTTTGAAGGATTCGAATTTTTGGAAATGTCGAAATTGTCATAAAAAAGTAAACATTTTTAATAAGGTTTAACATTTCAGAGCTGGCAGGAGACAGCTCCTTTCAGGAGAGTTGACACTTACGTCAGAGAGAAAATATATTGTTACGAGCTTATCGGTTCGAATGATTGTCAACATTTGTTGAATAATATCCACTTTATTTTTGAACTAAAGTCGAAACACTACAACTGAAGAATTAACTGACTTATTGACTTCTAACTAATAACTCGCTAATTAACTACACTGACTAACCGACTGACTAACTGACTCACTAACTGATTGACTAACTGATTCACTAACTGACAGACTAACTGACTGAATAATTGACTAGTAGACTTTTTTTTAGAAAAGTTCTAGTTTCTTTGTTAAAATTCGAGTTTAATCTTAACGTTTCGACTTGATTATTAAAGTGAAAACTTCTTTAGGCGCGTTTAGCGATTTTGGGTCGGGGGTAAACTTATCGATTCGCGTTACCATCACGCTAAAATACAAAATACTGTTCCGGGCTTATCGTGGTTCGAGTTGATTAACACGTGAATTGAAAATAATACCCACTTTATTACCAAAATAAACTTGGATCACCACTTATTATTGACTTCTACTAACTCACTAATTACACTGACTCTGATTCGAGGGAAAGCTGACCGCCTTATATAGTTCTCGTTCCCGGGTTCTAGAAAGATTCCGCAGATAAGGCTTAACGTTTGCCGAAATTTCTGGAACGCTTATCTACCGTTTGCTTCTTTATCGCGGCCGCTTTCCCCTCAGATCTTTCTAGAAGATTCTAGAAAGATCTGATTCTAGAAAATTTTCTTACGTACTAAATTCTATAATTTACATTTCGTTACATTTTATTTTATGTCGGAGAGAAATGTACGCAATAAAGTGTAACGCACGTTAAGATAATTGACATATATTTTATGTCAAAGGGACACGTATAGTGTAAATGCACCCTTAAATTAAGAATTTATCTAAGATCCAAGTTTTGTTTCAGGGGAAAGGGCCAATTATGTCAATAGTCCCCACGTTATCGCCATGGTTGGGCTCCCAGCCCGCGGAAAAACGTACATATCCAAAAAACTATCGCGATACCTCAACTGGATCGGAATCAATACAAGAGGTAAAGTCTATCTTACGTAAATCTCCATGTCGTACATCGAGTGATTGCAGTGTTTAATTTGGGCGAGTACCGCAGGCATGCCACATCGGCGTACAAAAACCACGATTTCTTCCGCCCGGATAACGCCGAAGCCATGGCTATTAGACAACAGTGCGCCGACGAAGCTCTCCAAGACGTGTGCCAATGGTTAAACAGCGGCGGAGAAGTGGCGGTTTTCGACGCTACCAATTCGACGATGGACAGAAGAAAAGGCATCCACGACGTCATCGTCAATCAGATGGGATTCAAATTGTTCTTCGTCGAGTCCGTTTGCGACGATCCGACGATCATCGAGCAGAATATCATGGAGGTCAAAGTCAGCAGCCCCGATTACGTTAACATGAACAAAGACGCCGCTTTGGCCGACTTCCTGCAAAGAATCCAACATTATCAGGAGAGGTATCAGCCGTTGGACGAAGAACTCGAGAAGGAGAGGTCGTTCATGAAAATCTACAACACGGGGGAGAAGGTTCTGGTGCACAAACACGAGGGACACGTCCAGGCGAGGATCGTTTACTACTTGATGAACATCCACATCACGCCCCGGACGATTTATTTAACTAGAGTAAGTTTTTTTTGGCAATTAAACCAAGAGTAAGTTTTTTTTTGGCAATTAAACCAAGAGTAAGTTTTTTTTGGCAATTAAACCAAGAGTAAGTTTTTTTTTTTGGCAATTAAACCAAGAGTAAGTTTTTTTTCCTCAAATTAACCAAGAGTAGGTTATTTTTCTCCAATTAGGCCACTACTAGATCTATGATTTTTTCGAGCAGGGGCAAAAACTTCGGCGGGCCCATGGTGCCCAAATACTTTCGACGACTAAATCGCTCTCTTCACAATTGCTCCTTAATCATTTACTTACGAATTTGGTACCCGAGACGCTTCCCTGTTGGTCCCCCTTGGATTCGAGGTCAAATTAAGTGATGTGATGTGGAGAACTTTGTTGTTTCAGCATGGGGAAAGCGAGCAGAATTTGGAAGGCCGCATTGGTGGTGATTCGAATTTGAGTCAAAGGGGACAGCAGTACGCCGCCGCTTTAGCCAAATACATTCAAGAGCAGAACATCGAGGGACTCAGGATCTGGACCTCGTGGTTGAAACGGACGATTCAGACGGTTTCCGGGCTTTACGTACCCCAAGAGCGCTGGAAGGCTCTCAATGAGATAGACGCTGTAAGAATGCCAATTTTTTCTAACTTGGTCACATACTATCAGGCACTTTCGACTTTGCTTTAGTAATCATTGAGTCCTTTTTCTAATACATATTTGTATTGTTCTTCTTTGGATCTAAAAGATGAGTATTTCATTTTATTTCGTGAAACCGGTTGCTGGACATTATTTTAGAGTTTAGTTCATGGTTATTTTAAAAAAATAATAAGAATTTTCGTAGTTGTAAATTTTTTTTTAGAAAAGTTTTAGTTTCTTTGTCAAAATTCGAGTTTAATCTTAACGTTTCGACTTGATTATTGAAGTGAAAACTTCTTTAGGCGCGTTTAGCGATTTTGGGTTGGGGGTAAACTTATCAATTCGCGTAACCATCACGCTAAAATACAAAATACTGTTACGGGCTTATCGTGGTTCGAGTTGATTAACACGTGAATTGAAAATAATACCCACTTTATTACCAAAATAAACTTGGATCACCACTTATTATTGACTTCTACTAACTCACTAATTACACTGACTCTGATTCGAGGGAAAGCTGACCGCCTTATATAGTTTTGGCTCCCGGCTTCTAGAACTTTTCGGCAGATAAGGCTTATCGTTTGCCGAAAATTCTGGAACGCTTATATGCCGTTTGTTTCGTTATCGCGGCCGCTTTCCCCTTATCAGATCTTTCTAGAAACTATTTTTATGTACTAAATTCCACAATTTACATTTCGTTACAATACTGTATATTCTACTAAACATTAGAAATTAGAGCATATTAAAGGATATTTCTTGATCAATAAATATTAGATTCGTTACCACACGATTCGTTACCAACAAAAGGTGGGTTAGTTTGACAGAATTGATTTCCAAATATGTCCAATATTCTTACTTGTTTACTAGTTTGAGTTCGAACTGCGACATTACATATTTCCAAATTTTAAGTTTTCGTTTCTGGCGGCAGTTTCCTAAACTGTATTTTCTTTTTTTCAAAATTTAACTTTCTTCAGATAGCTTCCGTTTCTTTCTGCGGATTTTTTTATCGAAATTTGTTCTTTTTCTCGAAATTCAAGTTTTTCCCGAAATTGCGAGTTTTCGAAATAATTTTCTTTTCGCGCTTCATTAAAATTTGTTCATTTTTCTCAAAATTGCGAGTTTTCGCAAACTTTGCTAATTGAAATATTAACTTTTTTTCTTAATTGTCACACTTTTCTTAATATTATTTTCTCGAAATTTCGACTTTATTTTTGCAAAACCCAGCCACAAAATTCATCTTTTTCTCGAAATTTTATCATTTTTTTTCCAAATTCGACTTTTTCTGGAAATTTCGATATACGCCTTTCGAAATTTCGAGCTTTTTTAAAACTATTTGTTTTCTAAAATGTGATTACTCAAATTTTGCTTAAAATTTCAACCTTTTTTTGTTCAAAATTCCCCATTATCTCGAAATGTTGATCACCAAAAATCGTTTTCCGGAATATAGACCTCATTCTCACAATATAATTTTTCTTGTGAACAATTTTTGGAAATTTCAGCTTAAAATTCGTCCCTTTTTAGAAAATCCATTTTATCGAAATTCATTATTTTTTGAAATATAAACGCTTTATTACCAAAACTCATTTTTTTCAAAATTTAAGTTTCTTCAGAGAATTTTGATTGTTTTTCCAGATTTTTTTCTCGAAATTAAATAATTTTACCCGAAATTTCATTTTGCTCAAAATTCAGGTTTTCTCGAAATTTCTACTCTTCTTTACAATTCAGTGAGGATTTCTCGTTTTTGGAAATTCCGAGTTTTTAAATTTTTTTTGTCGAAATTTCGACTTTTTTTTCGAAATTCGCCTTTTTCTCGAACCTTTTTTATTCTTATTTTTCGAAATATTGGTTTTTTCCAAAATTCAACTTTTTTCTTTTCGCAAAATTTAAAGAATTTTTGTTTTTTTTTCTGAATTTCTACTTTTTTTTCTCAGTAATACGTATATTTTGTTCGAAATTTCGGCTTTTTTAAAACGTCCGATGTTTTTCCGTTCTGGATTCTGAAGTCGTTGTGGGTTGCCTAAAGTTTAGGTCAGCACTTAGGCCACCCTTTCCGGGCCCATTGTGCTATCCCCGTGATTGAGGTGTCCTTGGTCATTCATTCAGCCACCCAACCTTGTTGAGAAACTGAAGAACGTCCCTTGGATGCGCCTCTCTCAAACTGGCCACACTAGGCGCCAGAAATCCCCCAGCCGTGGATCCTCTGATTGATGCTAGTGCCGGACAGTGACACATCACGTGCTCGACACTCTCATCTTCTTCTAAGCACCCTCTGCAGCTCGGGTCGTTTATGATTCCCATTCTGTGGAGGTGTTTGTTTAATCGACAGTGGCCTGTTCAAATCCCTGAGATTATTCCTTGAGAGTTGTAGGCATAGTTTTGCCCTTTCCCTGCACGGCATTCTAATGAATGCGTGAGTTTGTCGGCATGTTGTTATTGATGCCCATAAGGCTTTGTGTTTACGATAAGTTTCTTCGTTAAGTAGGGATCTTACGGTTGATCTTGCCAGGGGAAGGGTTGGTTCTGGTCCAGCGAATTGTCCCTCTTCTGGTCCAGCGAATTGTCCCTCCGAACCCTTCCTCGCCAGTTTGTCAGCGCGTTCGTTTCCCTCTTTCCCAGAATGTCTTTTGATCCATATTAGATCAATTGCATTCTCTTGTGATAGACGTTCTAGAGCTAGGTGGCAATTCCATACCAGCACTGAGTTTGTTTTCACATTCCTCAGGGCCTTAAGGGCTGCCTGGCTGTCCGTCTTTATTTGGATATATTTCCCTGTAATGTTCAGTTGATTCATTTGTTCGGCGCTATATAAAATTCCCAACATCTCCGCTTGAAAGATTGTTGAGTATTTATCTAGCTTAATACTTACATTTAGGTTCAGGTCTTCCGAGAAGATTCCTATTCCAGTGCCCGTATTTGTTTTCGATTCATCCGTGTATATACTTACGTCTGGTATCCTTGCTTGTACTTCCTCCATTTTTATACAGTAGGATTTTGTGAAGTTATATTTCACCAGTAGATGGTCCATCGGCGCATCCAGAATAGGTACCTTTTGGAGCGCCTCCTCCATTATGCGCCGGTGACCCACCATTTTACCTACCGTATTCCACATTCCTCCTGCTCGCAAACGGAGAGCAGAAGCCTGTGCCGCCCTCTCAAGAAACATGTCGAGAGGTGGCAGGCACAAGATCGCCTCCATTGCTGCTGTTGGAGTGGATTTCATTACTCCTATCACTGCCAGACACGCTAGTCTCTGGATGTGATTTAGCTTTTGTTTTATAGTGGTGCACTTTGTCTTTGGCCATCAAACTATAACTCCGTAGCTTACAATTGGTCTGATGACCGCCGTGTATAGCCAAAAGGTCATCTTAGGGGATAACCCTCAAGACCTCCCGATGGCCCCACGGCATTATCAGAAGATCTTGTAAGCTTTGTTTAATTTATTTTCAATGTGGTACTTCCAGCTCAGTTTGCTGTCAAGTTCAATACCAAGGTATTTCATTCGATTTGACAACCCGAGTTGGGTTCCCATGAGTTTGGGAAATTTTAGTCGCGCTAATTTCCTTTTAATTGTGAAAAGGACCATTTCCGTCTTTGCAGGATTTGCTGCTAGGGAATGTTCTTTGCACCATTTCTCGACTATATATAAGGCGTCTTGCATTAACTCGAAGAGTATTCCCTCGTGTTTACCTGAAAGCAGAATGGTTATATCATCTGCGTAGCCAATTGTATATAGACCCCGATCATTGAGTTTTCGGATAACGTCATCCGCTGTTTTTCCGTTCATCAAAATTCAGATTATTCTCGCAATTTCGTTATTTGTCTTAAAATTCAGCTTTTTCGGGAAATTTCAAATTTTTCTTTCACAACTCTTCTTCCGAAAACTAGATTTTTTTCTAAATTCTTTTATTTAAAATGTTGACTTTTTATGTTGGAAATTCGGCTTTTTTTCGAAATTTTTTCGTTTCCCGTAGGCGGGGGCGGCCTTTGGGGGTGGCAAGCAGGGCAACCGCCCGGGGCCTCGCGCACTCGCGCAATTTGAATTTCGAACCTTAACCGCGCATTATAAAACTGAACTCGCTGCTCCTTTGCGTGGTAGTTATCGCGCTGATATCTGCCTCATTCGCTCCAATGAATGCTCCTTTCCTTCTCTTTCATATTGACGAAATTTCGTACTAGTGCCACAAGTGCTGCCAACTGCAAGGACTAAACGAAATCTGATAGTACTCAATTTTCTTCGTGTTTACGATTCGGGGAATTCCCGTGTTTGATTTCAGCTGTCAACTGTCGTCGGATTATGCTTTTATATTAGAGCAGTCATCATCATTTCTAAATCCCTGATCTTTTTAAAACATTAATGCACCTTATTTATCATGATTAATAGTTTGTTATCTTTGTGTTTAAAAATTGAAGGACAGAACTTGTCCCCTGAAGCCAAGAAGGATTTGAAGATACCCAAGGATCTGTCCGTTCCACCAAAAAAAATCTTTGCATTTATTAATTTTTCTTAGTTTCCAATAAACAATTTTAAAAGTCCAAATATATTTATTTATGACTTTGCATTTCTAGTCAAGCATCATCATTGAAATTCATAAGCGTGGGCAGGATTTAGTTCAGGGAGGGGCAGGAATCATTTTGAAAAATTGATTAAAAAAAAACCGGAAAACGTTCCGAGTATATGTTAATTTTCATTTAACTACATGAACAGCGTAATCGAATTTTCAGATTAACTTAGAAATTTGGAAATATAGTCGAACTTTGCGAACTCAGTCAGAAAATTGAATCCAAAATAAAAACCGATTCTTTCGGAAAACTTTAAAAACTATTCAAATTTCAAAGATTTCAAAAAATAACGATTTTAAAAAATACCGTCGAAATGTCGAAAAAAAGGTTGAAATCTCTTAAAGAAAAGTGAACATTTTCAAGAGAAATTTTAATTTTGAAAGAGACGAGGAAAAACGAATTTTGGGAATAAGTTGGAATGTTTAGAAATTCCTGTTTAAAATAAAATTCTAACCTTTTAAAAAATCTCAAAAATTGTTGAAAATTCGAAAAAATTATATTTTTAAAGGTGGAATTTTCTGAAAAAAAGATGTAATTTTCAAAAAAGGTTGAACTTTAAGAACAATTTTTCACTGTAAACGGAAATTTTCAGAAGCATAAAACATCCCTATTTCTAGTACGAGTCAACATTTCCAGAATAAGACAGCTTTTGAGAAACATGAAATTTTCGGAAACTTAAATTTGAAAAAAAATCACAAAAAAACGAACATTAAAAAAATGAAAGTTCAGTTTTGAGAGAAAAATGTAGAATAAAGTCATAGTAACCAATTTTTTTGAAAAAACCCTATTTTGGGAAAGGATTTTTTTAGAAAACCGAAATTGAATAAAAACCCAACCTTTCAGAAGAACTCGAAATTTCTAAATACGCCAAAATATTTCCAAAGACCAAATGTTGTGAAAAAATTTGCAATTTCCAAAAACGCTTTTCTCGAAATGTTTACTTTTTTATTCTGATTATGACATAATATTTAAATTTCAATAAAGAAATTGAATGTACAAGAAATCTTTTTCTCGAAATTACCCAAAAATATTTTTCGCAACATTTTTAATTTTTATTTATTTATTTACTTATTTATTTATTTACTCGTTCCAACAGACTTAAGTCTATAGTGGAAAAATACCTACATACTTAAAAATATAGTATGATAAAAATAAGAACCTAATAATTTAAATGGTATTACATAAAAAAAAAGAAAATGTATAACAAAAAATTTTTGATAATATGCCGACCTAATTTAGAGAAAACAGACGTATTTCGAGAAAACTGAAATTTAAAGGAAAAGCCAATTTCGAGGAAAAAGTCCAGAAAGTTCCACAAACTAAAACATGGCATTTTGAAATTAAAGTCAATATTTCGAAAATAAGGCTAAATATGAAGATGAAATTTCTAGTCTAATTTAAAAAAGTCAAAATTTAAAGATAAAATATTCAGAAAAGTGGTCTAATTTTGATAGAAAAAATGATTTCTGAAAGAAGAGCCCAAAAAGAGAGAATAAAATCGAAATTTCTGAAAAGACGAAATTTTAAAAGAAATTCAAAATTTTTAGCAAAGTTGAATATCGAATTTTGATGTAAAAATATCGGGAAAAAGGCAAATTTTAAGAAACCTGTTAAAAGTTCTGAAAAATCAAATTACAAATGATCAATATCTTCAGAAAAATCCGATGTTAATAAAAATAAAGGATTTTTGATGGAACGGACTGGTCCTTGGTTATCTTCAAAAATTGAAACACCGAACTTGTCCCCTGAAACCAAGAAAAATTAAAAAACACAACAAAGGTTACTGGCTAACGCGTTTCGATAGCCAAGCTGTAATCTTCAGACAGAAACTACTACTACTAGTTTCAATTTTTAAAAATAAAAGAATTAAAAAAAACGAAATCTCTAAAAAGCAGTCGACATTTCTAGAAAAACTACCAAAGCATCAAAGATCGAAATTTTCCAAAAAAAAATCAAATTTAAAGAAAAAGTGCAACTTTGAGAATAGCGGCCCGTTTGTGAAAAAAACGAGTCTTGAAAAAAGTTCAACATTTTAAGAAAGATACAAATTTCCAGGAAAAATATTCAGTTTTCCGGGAATATACAGGATGGGATTTCAGGATAATTTTAAATTTGCGAAAAGAGGCGGATTTTGGGAAAAATATCAAAGTTTCGATTTTTCTAAATTTGTTTTTTTTTTTTGGAAACTTCGATTTTTTTCCCTTGAAAAACAAAAAAAAGATAGAAATTTTGAGAAAAAAAGTTAAAATTTAGTAAACAGTCGAAATTCTTCAGAGAGAGTCAAATTTTGTCGAAATTTTGGAAAAAGGACAAATTTTGGGAAAAATGTATTTTCTAGATTTTTCTCTTGAGCGCTCGAATCGGAGGCAGACATGCGCCCTGTTCTGCCCTACCCTGAGTCAGAAAATGTCCAATATTGAAATAATCGTCGAAATTTTGCGAAACAAGTTGTATTTTCCCATTTCAGGGGAAATTTTCTCGGAATTTTTGTCTTTTTACAAAATTTCTAAAAAAGTCATTATAAAATTTTCCAGATAAATATTGTTATCAAAAAATCGATCAAGTTTTAAGCAAAAGGGTAAATCTTGATAAAAAAAAGTCGAAATTTTCAGAGAATTAAAGTTTAAAGAGAAATCGAAGTTTCGGGAAAAACTAATTTTGAGAAATGATAGAATTTCGAAAAATAAAACGATGAATTTTGAAATAAAAATTCGAAATTTTTAGTTAAGTTGGATTCTGATAAGATAAATCGAATTTTAGGAATGCATTTGAAATTTCCAAAGAAATTTATGAAAAAATACGAATTTCGTGAAATAAGTCGAAATTTCGAGAAAATATCAATAGCTTAAAGAAGGGCGAGTTTAGTCGAATGGAAATTTTTTAGAGAAAGTCTCCTCAGTTCAATATAAATTTTCGTTAACCACACGAGCTGGGGGGGGGGGGCAAGTTATTAATAAAGGCATAAAGAAATGAATATAAAGACGTATTACTGAATACTTTTTGTTTTAGGGGGTCTGCGAAGAAATGACATACGAAGAGATAGCTCAAAAATACCCCGAAGAGTTCGCATCCAGAGACGTAAACAAATTCGCCTACAGATACCCCAGAGGCGAAAGTTACGAAGATTTAGTCGCTCGACTTGAACCCGTAATAATGGAATTGGAAAGACAAGGCAACGTACTCGTCGTCTCCCATCAAGCCGTCCTGAGATGCCTACTGGCTTATTTCCTGGATAAGAGCGCGGGTTAGTCTTATAGGTTCATCAAAAACGGAATTAATATTGTAACGCAATGTAAATAGATGAAATAGGATTTAGAATAGAATTGTAGAATTTAGTAAATAAGAAAAAGTTTCTAGAAGGATCTGATAAGGGGAAAGCGGCCGCGATAACGAAACAAACGCCACAGATTTCGGCATTCGATAAGCCTTATCTGCCGAAAATTCTGGAAGCCGGCGGCCAAAACTATAAAAAGGCGGTCAGCTTTCCCTCGAGTCAGTCCGTTAGAAGTCAGTGTAGTTAGTGGGTTAGCAATTAGTAAATAAGTAGTGAGTTAATTGTCAATTGTGGTGATCAAAGTTGAGTTCAGTAATAAAGTGGGTTTTATTCGATAAGTGTAATCAATTCGAACCGATAACGCACGCAAAATTTCTATTGTTGCGTGCTATCGGTTCGAAATGATTACTACGCTTGAATTATAACCACTTTATTTCCAAACTAAATTCGAAACTACACTGATTTCTGACTGATTCGAGGGAAAGGCGACCGCCCTATATAGCTCTCGCTTCCGGGTTCTAGAAAAATCCAGCAAATCAGGCTTATCGTTTGCCGAAATTTCTGGCTTATGCCGTTTGCCTCGTTATCGCGGTCGCTTTCCCCTTATCAGATCTTTCTAGAAAATTTTCTTACGTACTAAATTCTATAATTTAGATTTCGTTACACTATTTTCTTCTACTCGTATTAAGGGATTGTGTCGTTTTTTGTTTTATTTGACTAGCATTAAGGTGGAGATGTAACCAGTGATACAGTTAATTAGAAGGATATTGTTCCAGATGAGCTTCCGTACCTTCGAGTGCCCCTGCACACGATAATCAAGCTGACTCCGGTGGCGTACGGTTGTCGAGTGGAACACATAACTCTGCCGATCGAAGCTGTAGACACGCACAGGCCTAAGCCGAAGGTAACTATGCTCGATTGAATGTAAATTGGGCTTTCAGTGCTCCTCCTACTTTCGCTTTACAATTAACGTACCCTTCTTGCATGGACTTATTGTTTCAGGAAGCTACACAATGTCCACAAGCACAAACAGATTTAAATACCACAGATCATTAAAAATTATCCCTCGACTCATTAGTATTTTTTAAAGGGATTGCTCTTATTGTGATATCTGATAATAATTCTAAAATTGTAATGTATTTTTTATTATTATTATTACTATTCTTGCCATAATACGAAATTGTAAGACTTGTACCTACACATATTTTTTGAATAATAAAGTGAATGATTACGACTGGTTTAAATTCTTTCGTAGGCACTCGAGGGGTTTTCAATCCCTTTAAAATTACTGACTAAGCACTACTTATGTCTAGATTTATAGGAAGAATTTTAATCAGAATTTAATTACATTAAAACGAATTGAGTTACATTAAAACGAATTGAGCTACATTAAAACGAATTGAGTTACATTAAAACGAATTGAGCTACATTAAAATGAATTGAGTTACATTAAAACGAATTGAGTTAAGTATGTTGAAAAATCCAATATTTTATAACTTGGAACCTTCGGGTCGAAGAAAATTGGAAAACGGGGAAAGGATCTTAGGGGACAAGTGGGTACTTTTTTTTTCAATTTCTGGTGTTACGAGTGAAATGTATATAAGGTCAAAACTACAAAATTATGTTTCAAAAATAATATTCGTTATTCGAGTCCACTATAGAGTATTCGTTATTCAAGTTCACCATGAATTCGTTATTCAAGTTCACCATGAATTCGTTATTCAAGTTCACCATGAATTCGTTATTCAAGTCAATATAATAAGCTGCTAGGCTAAATAAACATTTTCTAGAATTTATTAACCTTCCAAAAACTTCGCATTAAATTTGAATTCTAATAAAAGTGGGGAGGTGACCTCTGGAATTACTTCATATAGAGACGAAGGTTGACCAGAGCAACTTATTTTAATTTTTTAGTAGTCTCCGTTATTTTTATCATTTTCTACAAAACACCAATCAACTGATTAAAAAAACTGACAAATTTTTATGGTAATTCTTTTCAAAAATGAAAGTGGGTGAACCTGTCGTCGACATTAATTATTCGAACGTTTCAAATTGAACTTAACGTGAATAAAATGAAGAATCAAATTAAAATCCTTGTGGGCAATTTAATACTGTGGCAGCTTAGCTGTTGCATTTCGAAGTATGTATAACTGTATAACTTCTGTATTTCAATTTATGTATAATCTGTATTTCAATTTATGTATAACTGCTTTAAATTTAAATGTACAGGTGTTGGTCGCTTAAATCTTTTCGATACTAAACGATGCTTTGTAATATAATGCGATTTGAACAATTTTGAGTAACATTCAGGGTTTTTAAGGTGCCGGGGCATCTGGAGGACAAATTTAAAAAATCAAACTCAACTTGAGACCAAGCTTTTGACATGTGATCGACTGAATACAGGGTGCTTCAAATATACTATTCTCTAATGTGATTAAGTATTTTATTGTAGGCTTATTACCATTAGGTTGTCTTAAATTTAGTAAATTAGTAGCTTATATTTCTACTGTTTTTTGTTAAATGCTTGTAAATAGCTCTAAAATTATTTACTTTAAACGTAATGTACTAGAGTAACGTTGTACATTATTGTAATTATATAGTTTTGTTAGTAATTTGTTAATAAATTTATTTTTTATTTAAGTGTTTTACTTACTTTCACCTAAGTTTTTATTAATCCAAAATTGACGAACGAACTCATAATTTTACTTACTTTCACCCAAGTTTTTATTAATCCAAAATTGACGAACGAACTCATAATTTTACTTACTTTCACCCAAGTTTTTATTAATCCAAAATTGACGAACGAACTCATAATTTTACTTACTTTCACCCAAGTTTGTATTAATCCAAAGTTGACGAACGAACTCATAATTTTACTTACTTTCACCCAAGTTTTTATTAATCCAAAATTGACGAACGAACTCATAATTTCGATTTTAAACTCGACATTTTTGTTAAATGCTTGTAAATAGCTCTAAAATTATTTACTTTAAACGTAATGTACTAGAGTAACGTTGTACATTATTGTAATTATATAGTTTTGTTAGTAATTTGTTAATAAATTTATTTTTTATTTAAGTGTTTTACTTACTTTCACCCAAGTTTTTATTAATCCAAAATTGACGAACGAACTCATAATTTCGATTTTAAACTCGACATTTCGATTTTAAACTCGACAGTTCAATTTTGAAGTCAATATTGAACCAAAGTTGGAATTTTGGAAGAAAATTTGTTATTTTAAAAAACCCATATTTATAAAATATTCTGAACATTTCAAAATTTTTGTCGACATTAAACCAAAAATCGTAATATGTAGAAAAATTCTTATGAAAATTCAAAAAAAGGATTTGTTATTTCGGAATTAGAAGAAGTTTAATAAGCACATTTTGGAAGAAGTCGAAATTTCAAGGAAAACCGTAATAGAAAATGGTTTTTTTTTTTAATATTCATCCACTACATGGACTAGGGATCGTTCAAAAAAGCTTCGACGTATGAACATCGATATTTTATTTTAATGAAACATTGATGTCTAAACATCATTATTCGATAACGATACATCAATGTTTTTTAAATAAATATTTACTTTATTCTTCATGGTAGACCTTTATTGACCGGAAATATTATGTTTTTTTCAATTTATTTAACATTTCTTCGGCCCAGTTTGGAAATATTTAAATTTTTATGGTTTGTTGTCAATTTTCTAAACAGTTTTCGAAATGCGACTACGTGATGTTTGATGGAACGGACTGGTCCTTGGTTATCTTCAAAAATTGAAACACAGAACTTGTCCCCTGAAACCAAGAAAAAGCAACCTTTGTTGTGTTTTTTAATTTTTCTTGGTTTCAGGGGACAAGTTCTGTGTTTCAATTTTTGAAGATAACCAAGGACCAATCCGTTCCATCAAAAATCCTTTATTTTTATTAACATCGGGTTTTTCTGAAGATATTGACCATTTGTAATTTGAACTTTTAACAGGTTTCTTAAAATTTGCGCGATATTTAAATGTATTAAAAACGTTAAATAAATTGAAAAAAACATTCGACATTTTTCTTGAAATTTTGACTTAAAATTAAAAATTTTGACTTTTTTCTCAAAATTTCGACTTTTTTTTTAAATTTCGACTTCTTTGGAAATTTCGACTTTTTTCTGGAAATTTCAACATTTTCGAAATGTTACAAAGGCGTAGAAAGGACATCGATTAAAAATAATGTTATTTTTAAAAATTTCGACTTTTTTTTCCTAATTTCAATTTTAAGCTCGAAATTTCGACATTTTTTTCAAATTTCTACCTTTTTTCTCAAACTATCGACCCTTTTCTCGAAATTATGACCTTTTTCGCGAAATTTCGTTTTTTTTCTCTGAAATTTCTACTTTTTCTCGAATTTTTGACCTGAATATCAAAATTTCGACTTTTTTCTCGAAATTTCGACTTTTTTTCTAGAAATTTCGACTTTTTTCAAAATCTCGACTTTTTTCAAAATCTCGACTTTTTTTCAAAATCTCGACTTTTCAAAATCTCGACTTTTTTCTCAAATTTTGAGTTTTTTCTCGAAATATTTCAAAATTTCGACTTTTTCTCGAAATTTTAACTTTTTTTTCTCAAACTTTCGAGTCTCTTTTCGGGCTTCAAATATTTAAATTTTTAACACAGTAAATTGATGATGAAACGTCTATTCATTTTAAAATTTCTTTATTTTTCTTTTTTATATTGTAAAAATTTTTTATTTTTAAGTATTTCTTCCTCATTGTTCCCTTTCCATGTTATGCACTGCTGACGAGCTCAAATGAGAGCGAAACATCGATGTCCAGTGCTATAACCTTTTTATGTATTTTTTTATATTTTCCTAATTTATCAAAAAAAACAAAAATTTTTATTTTTCCATATCTAATTTTTGGTCTTCTATTTTTCATTATTCCTATTCTATGTAAAATAAACTAACCTTTTAATTTGTAAACTGTCACGAAGTGACGTTTTCAATTAATTTAAATATCACGTCATCGCATTTCGAAAATTGTTTAGAAAATTGTTAACAAACAATAAAAATTTAAATATTTTCAAACTGGGCCGAAGAAATGTTAAATAAATTGAAAAAAACAAAATATTTATTTGCTGACTTAAGAAGTCAAAATTACGAAGGTGTGGAACAGACATCAACTTAAAAACTGAAAAATTTCGAGATTAATCTTAAAATTTCGACTTTTTTCTAGAGATCAGCCCCAAAACACACTTTAGCTCTCTTGAATTCAATTCAAAGAAGAGCAATTCGCCTAATTGATGACGAGAGTCTGACCTATTCTCTCGAAACACTAGAGCACAGGCGTATGGTGGTTGGTGACTTGTCTCTTTTCTACAAGTACTATCATGGAAGATGCTCTCAGGAACTAATAGGATTGATCCCCGCAAGAGCAAGGTTCTCGAGGCGTACTAGACAGTCGGAGGCGGCAAATTCCTGTGCGGTCCAGCTTGACACAGTGAGGACTTCTGTCTACGGAGACTCTTTTTTCTATAGAACTTCCAAGTTATGGAACTTGTTACCAAAAGGAATTTTCCCCAAAAATTACAACCTATCCTTGTTTGAGAAGGCGGTTCATCGCCATCTATCCTTGTTTCCGCATCCTATTCGCAGAAATGGGGTTACCCTTTGCGAGTGAATTAAACTTTAAAAAAAACTTGCCTGAATCCCGGCATCCGCCCTGTTCCTCTTCTGGGCAACTCGGTCAATTTACGCTTCAGAAGGGCGATCTCCTCGTCCTTGCAATATATCACATGTTCAGTTTGCAACTTGTTCTCTTCATACTCCTGTTCCAAATCCTCGAATTGCTTCTCCAAATCCGAGGTTGAAAAAAGTACTATGAGGGAAGATGCTCTCTGGAACTAATAGGATTGAGCCCCCAAGGGCAAGGTTCTCGAGGCATACTAGACAGTCGGAGACTGTGCGGTCCAGCTTGACACGGTGAGGACTTCTGTCTACGGAGACTCTTTTTTCTATAGAACTTCCAAGTTATGGAACTTGTTACTGAAAGAAATTTTCTCCAAAAATTACAACCTATCCTTGTTTAAGAAGGCGGTTCATCGCCATCTATCCTTGTTTCCGCCTCCTACTCGCAGTGCTTTGAAAGCATAATGGGGTTACCCTTTGCGAGTGGATTAAACTAAAAAAAAAAAAAAAATACAAGACAGTCGGAGAAGCAAATTCCTGTGCGGTCCAGCTTGACACAGTGAGGACTTCTGTCTATGGAGACTCTTTTTTCTATAGAACTTCCAAGTTAGGGAACTTGTTACCAAAAGGAATTTCCCCAAAAATTACAACCTATCTTCGTTTAAGTAGGCGGTTCATCCCCATCTATCCTTGTTTCCGTTTTTGTAGACGAAGTTCGATATGACACAAGATAAGCCCAAGATTCGACCATTAAAAATTGGAAGGTTGAAAATACACTTCCAGGTTAGCTGAATTTCTAGAGCTACGAGTTAATTGTTAAAAATTACGATTTTTTTGTTGGTGGAACGGATTGATTCTTGGTTAGAGCAACCTTTGTTGTGTTTTTCAATCTTTCTTGGTTTCAGGGGACAACTTCAATTGTTAAAAAATGTTCAAAAAGACACAATTTAAAAAATGATGACGTTTAGCTTCCATTCGTTTCAATTTAACATACAATTTACAATTAAAAAAATATTAGGAAAGAAATATAAAATATCGAATTTAAATTGAAACCAAAAACTTTTTGGAAAAAAGTCGAAATTTTGAAAAAAAGTACTATGACGAAAGATGCTCGCTGGAACTAATAGGATTGAGCCCCCAAGGGCAAGGTTCTCGAGGCATACATACAGTCGGAGACTGTGCGGTCCAGCTTGACACAGTGAGGACTTCTGTCTGTGGAGACTTTTTTCTATAGAACTTCCAAGTTATGGAACTTGTTTCCAAAAAGAATTTTCCCAAAAATTACAACCTATCTTCGTTTAAGTAGGCGGTTCATCCCCATCTATCCTTGTTTCCGCATTCTACTCGCAGTGCTTTGAAAGCATAATGGGGTTACCCTTTGCGAGTGGATTAAACTTAAAAAAAAAAAAAATTCGAGATTGAAATTGAAATTTTGACTTTTTCCGAATATTCGACTTCTTTCTCGAAATTTCACTTTTAATCTCGGCATTTTAACTTCTTTCTACCAATTCCGAGATTAAAGTCAAAACTTCGACCGTAATATTGACATTTCAATCATAAGTAAACTCAAAACTTCGACTTTTTTCTTGGAATTTCTGAAAACTTGGAAATTTCGACGTTAATCTCGAGATTACAATACTCTGTGGTTAGGTTTGGTTGGTACGGTTTTAGACAGTTCAGTAATTTCAATTTTAAGAACCAACTTTTTTTCTAACATTCTCTAAGTCGAAGCTCAAGGTTAGAGTGGAAATTTCGAGAAAAAAGTCGGGATTTATGTTGAAAATTGGAGATTAAAGTCAACATTTTAAGATTAAAGTCAATATTTTGACTTTCGAAATTTCGTAAAAAATCTAAATTTCGAGAAAAAGCGAAATTTCGGGAAAACAATCGAATTTCGAAAAAAAAGTCGACATTTTGAGTTTAAAGTCGAAATTTCCAGAAAAATGTCGAATTTCAATATTAAGGTCAAAATTTCGAGAAAAAAGTTGAAATTTTGAGAAAAAAATTCGAAATTTGAGACAAAAAAGTCGAAATTTCTAAAAATAACATTTATTTAATCGATGTTTTTTCTACGCCTTTGTAACATTTCGAAAAAGTTGAAATTTCCACAAAAAAGTCGAAATTTCCAGAAAAAAAGTCGAATTTGGAGAAGAAAGTCGAAATTTAAGAAAAAATCTCAATCTTGAGTAAAAAAAAAGCAGAAATTTTGAGTTTAAACTCGACATTTCGAAAAAAATGTCGAAATTTCGATATTAAGGTCAAAATTTCGAGAAAAAAGTCGAAATTTCAAGAAAAAAGTCGAAATTTGAGAAAAAAAGTCGAGATTTCGAGAAAAAAATCGAAATTTCGGGGAAAAAAAGTCGAAATTTCTAAAAATAACATTTTTTTAATCGATGTTTTTTCTACGCCTTTATAATATTTCGAGAAAAAGGTCGAAATTTGAGAAAAAAGTCGAGATTTCGAGAATAAAATCGAAATTTCGGGTAAAAAACTCGAAATTTCAAGAAAAAGTCGAAATTTCGAGAAAAAAAGTCAAAATTTTGAGTTTAAAGTCGAAATTTTGAGAAAAATATAGGAATGTCAATAATAAGGTCAAAATTTCGAGAAAAAAAGTGGAAATTTGAGACAAAAAAACGAAATTTCGCGGAAAAGGTCACAATTTCGAGAAGAGACTCGAAAGTTTGAGAAAAAAAAGTCAAAATTTCGAGAAAAAGTCGAAATTTTGAAATATTTCGAGAAAAAACTCGAAATTTGAGAAAAAAGTCGAGATTTTGAAAAAAGTCGAAATTTCTAGAAAAAAAGTCGAAATTTTGATATTCAGGTCAAAAATTCGAGAAAAAGTGGAAATTTAAGAGAAAAACACGAAATTTCGCGAAAAAGGTCATAATTTCGAGAAAAGAGTCGATAGTTTGAGAAAAAAGGTAGAAATTTGAAAAAAATGTCGAAATTTCGAGCTTAAAATTGAAATTGAGAAAAAAAAGTCGACATTTTTAAAAATAACATTATTTTTAATCGATGTCCTTTCTACGCCTTTGTAACATTTCGAAAATGTTGAAATTTCCAGAAAAAAGTCGAAATTTCCAGAAAAGTCAATATTTAAGAAAAAAGTCGAAATTTTGAGAAAAAAAAAACAAAATTTTTAATTTTAAGTCAAATTTTCGAGAAAAATGTCGAAATTTCGAAATATTTCGAGAAAAAAATCGAAATTTGAGAAAAAAGTCGAAATTTCGAGAAAAAAATTGCAATGTGCGAGAAAAATTGAAATTTCGAGAAAAAAAGTCGAAATTTTGAGTTTAAAGTCGAGATTTCGAGAAAAAAATCGAATTTTGAGAAAATAGTCGAGATTTATAGAAAAAAGTTGAGATTTCGAGACAAAAATCGAAATTTACGAGAAAAGTCGAAATTTCGATAAAAAAGGTCAAAATTTTGAGAAAAACATCGAAATGTCGATATTAAGGTCGAAATTTCGAGAAAAAAGTCGAAGTTTGAGAAGAAAAACGAAGTTTCGAGAAAAAGGTCGAAATTTCGAGAAAAAAATTCGAAATTTAAGAAAAAAGTTAGAATTTCGAGAAAAAACTTGAAATTTTAAGAAAAAAAATTCGAAATTTGAGGAAAAAAGTCGAAATTTCTAAAAATAACATTTTTTTAATCGATGTTTTTTCTACGCCTTTGTAACATTTTGAAAAAGTTGAAATTTCCACAAAAAAGTCGGTTTACTAGAAAAAAAAGTGGAATTTGGAGAAAAAAGTCGAAATTTAAGAAAATATCGCAATTTTGAGTAAAAAAAAGTCGACATTTCGAGAAAAAAATCGAAGTTTGAGAAGAAAAACGAAGTTTCGAGAAGAAGGTCGAAATTTCGAGAAAAAAATTCGAAATTTAAGAAAAAAGTTAGAATTTCGAGAAAAAACTTGATTTCGATTTAAAAATAACATTTTTTTAATCGATGTTTTTTCTGCGCCTTTGTAACATTTTGAAAAAGTTGAAATTTCCACAAAAAAGTCGGATTACCAGAAAAAAAATGTTGAATTTGGAGAAAAAAGTCGAAATTTAAGAAAATATCGCAATTTTGAGTAAAAAAAAGTCGACATTTTGAGTTTAAACTCGACATTTCGAAAAAAATGTCGAAATTTCCATATTAAAGTCAGAATTTTGAGAAAAAAGTCGAAATTTCAAGAAAAAGTCGAAATTTAAGAAAAAAAGTAGAAATTTCGAGAAAAAATCGAAATTTCGGGAAAAAAAGTCGAAATTTCAAGAAAAAAGTCGAAATTTCGGGTAAAAAATCGAAATTTGCTAGAAAAGTCGAAATTTCGAGAAAAAAAGTCGAAATTTCGAGAAAAATATCGAAATGTCGATATTAAGGTCGAAATTTCGAGAAAAAAGTCGAAGTTTGAGAAGAAAAACGAAGTTTCGAGAAAAAGGTCGAAATTTCGAGAAAAAAATTCGAAATTTAAGAAAAAAGTTAGAATTTCGAGAAAAAACTTGAAATTTTAAGAAAAAAAATTCGAAATTTGAGAAAAAAAGTCGAAATTTCTAAAAATAACATTTTTTTAATCTATGTTTTTTCTACGCCTTTGTAACATTTTGAAAAAGTTGAAATTTCCACAAAAAAGTCGGTTTACTAGAAAAAAAAAGTTGAATTTGGAGAAAAAAGTCGAAATTTAAGAAAATATCGCAATTTTGAGTAAAAAAAAGTCGAAATTTTGAGTTTAAACTCGACATTTCGCAAAAAATGTCGTAATTTCGATATTAAAGTCAGAATTTTGAGAAAAAAGTCGAAATTTCGAAATGTTTCGAGAAAAAAGTCGAAATTTGAGAAAAAAAGTCGAAATTTCGAGAAAAAATCGAAATTTCGGGAAAAAAAGTCGAAATTTCAAGAAAAAAGTCGAAATTTTGAGTAAAAAATTGAAATTTGCTAGAAAACTCGAAATTTCGAGAAAAAAAGTCGAAATTTCGAGAAAAAAGTCGAAACTTTGAGTTTAAAGCCGAAATTTCGAGAAAAATATTGGAATGTCGATATTGAGGTCAAAATTTCGCGCAGAAAGTTGAAATTTGAAAAAAAAAACGAAATTTCGGGAAAGAAAAAGGTCGAAATTTCGATAAAAAAATCGAAATTTGAGAAAAAAGTCAAAATTTCGAGAAAAAAGTCGAAACTTCGAAATATGTCGGGAACAAAATCGAAATTTGCAAAAAAGTCGAAATTTCGAGAAAAAAGTCGAAATTTCGCGAAAAAAAAGTTGAAATTTCGAAAAAAAAATCGCAATTTGCGAGAAAAATCGAAATTTCGAGAAAATAAATCGAAATTTTGAGTTTAAAGTCGAGATTTCGAGAAAAAAGTCGAAATTTCGAGATATTTCGAGAAAAAATTGAAATTTGAGAACATAGTTGAGATTTCGAGAAAAAAAATCCAGATTTCAAGAAAAAAGTCGAAATTTCGAGACAAAAATCGAAATTTGCGAGAAAAAGGTCGTAATTTCGAGAAAAGAGTCGAAAGTTTGAGAAAAATACCGAAATGTCGATATTAAATTCAAAATTTGGAGAAAAAAGTCGAAGTTTGAGAAGAAAAACGAAGTTTGAGAAGAAAAACGAAGTTTCCAGAAAAAGCTTGAAATTTGAGAAAAAATCGAAATTTGAGAAAAGTCAAAATTTTAAGAAAAATTTGACTTTTTTGAAGAATTGTTAAATAAAATTAATAAACATAATATTTCCGGTCAATAAGAGTTCACGATGAAGAATTTGAAAAAAAAAGTCGAAATTTTGAGAACAAAAGTGGAAATTTCGAGAAAAAAGTCAAAATTTTGAGAAAATTTTGACTTTTTTGAAGCAATGTTGAATAAAATTAATAAACATAATATTTCCGGTCAGTAAGAGTTCACGATGAAGAATCTGAAAAAAAAAATCGAAATTTTGAGAACAAAAGTGGAAATTTCGAGAAAAAAGTCAAAATTTTGAGAAAATTTTGACTTTTTTGAAATTTCAAAAGAAATTTCAAAAGATAACATTTTTTTTAATCGATTTTCTTTTTACCGAAGTGATACATTGGGCCCCACGAAAGCTTAATCAACCCCTATTTACACCGCTTGGATTTAGAGAGGGGCACACTAACGAACGATAGACTTCTCTTAAATATTTAATGAATTAGTTTAAAAGTATGCACAAATTTCTATCTCGACTGCTTTCAACATCAAACATTTTAACAAAATATATAAACGATTTACAATTAAATATACAAATATCAAAATTGGCCTTATTTATTAAGTTTTGCTTACATTTAATAACAAATTTAAATTATTTTCATCTGCAATATTTGTTGAAATATAGATCGTTTCATTTTTTAACCTCGTTATAAACTTATTGATATGCCCCATTATTATTGATTTATCGGCCATTGATATGGGACAATTTGTCTAAATGGCGCGTTTTACAAGTACATTCCGTTGACCAAATAATCCGCGTCGTGAGCGTAAGCTTTCCCACTTTTTCGCATTCTTCTTCTCACCACACGCAGGCGACAACCGATCAGAATGGCCATAATGCACGTGATAATCAACCCTGCAAACAATACTTTATCAGAACAAAGAGTGGATGTGAGGTTATAAGTTACAATGTAAGCTTTGTCCCCTAAAAAAAGATTTTTCTGGTGAAACGGACTGACCTTTGGTTATCTTCAAAAATTCAAATCTTGTCCCCTGAGAGCAACAAAGATTAAAAAACGCAACAGAGGTTGCTCTAACGTGTTCCAGGATCTGAGTATCTCTCTGAAGATGATTGGCTATCGAAACGCGTTAGAACCACAACCTCTGTTTGTGTTTTTAATGTTTCTTGGTTTCAGGGGACAAGATTTGTATTGCAATCCCTGAAACCAAGAACAATTATTGGTGGTTTCAGAGGACGATTTATATATCAATTTTTGAAGATAACCAAGGACCAATTACCAATTAAATGTTCTGTAATTAAACAGTTAAACGTGCTTAAAATTGAAAATATGTACAATCGCAACCATAGATTAGTTTCGGCCTTCCTTGGCCTCATCAGTATGGTACGGTGGTTGTATACACTTTCAACTTAAAGCCGTTAGTCAGTCGTATAAGTATCTAGGAGAGTAAACCCCCATTGGGTGACTTGTAACTGTTTATTACGCAAACATTTTCGCTACATGCTAATTGAAGTATTCTTCTCTGCTGAGATAATAACCCTTATATATACGAATACCAGTCCGTTCCACCAAAAAAATAATGCAAGCGATAATTAACCATGAAAAAAAGACGCCACCAGAAACTGTCTGTGAGAAAAAAGCTTGAGATTTGGCGGATGGTTACCTAAAGTAAGTGACAGGACAGCGCCCCCTGGTGTTTCCGCTAAACCGTCCTTCAAATCGTCCGTTTCTTCCATCCTATACGCTACAACTTCAGGGTAGTGTTTGTGCTGATTCCGTTTGACGTCTAATTCGATTTTAGGCGCCGGTTCTGGGGTGGCGTAAGTCTCTTTGGAATGCTTTAGTTCGTGGGCCATCTGCTCTTGAACGTGCACCGGGCTTGCTACAGGAAAACGTTCTAATTTAGATAATTTAATTACAAAATAGCTGAAACCAGAGACTAAATAGACTGAACCTAACACGGTAAGCAGTGAAGCCAGTTGAAAGCCTGGCGAAAGCCTAGCTCCATCTAGCTCGCAATGCCCTCTTATTATTTGACAGACCTTTGCGAAGATAACATCGGTTTTTTTTAAAGAAAATGTGCTGTAAATCATTGTTAAAACCTCAGTGAACACATTAGTGAAGGAAAATCAAGAGTTTCATTCTTTGGGTAGGTAAAAATAAAATATATAAATATTCAATTATCGGCGTGCGCGCGTCGCCATTTCACTGCAATCATGACGTGTTTACAGCACCGGCTTAACAATATTGTACACAGGCGTCGCGTATTGAAAGAAAATTATTTTATTATTAAACCAAGATGTCTTTGAAAATAGTTCTCCTGAACTTTTACCAAAAAGCACTTATAAAAATTATCCTATTGGTCCAAAAGCCCCCAATTCTAAAGTTTCATCTAAATCGTTAGAACCGTTACGCGGCAAGTTTCGTATTTATAAATTTTACTTAATCCGACCATATCAAAGAGTAGTGGAATGCACCTCCCCACTTCCACGGATTTTAGCTTCAACTGTACGCATGAGACAACATTGAAACGTTCAGTCTATTTAGTCTCTGGCTGAAACCATAGCTAAGGTGTACAACTGCGCAGTCCCCCTTTAAAGTAAATGATTTTATCTCTTTTTTTCTTTCTTTGTTCCTGAAGAAGCCCCCTACGATGGTGGGCGAAACGTCGAACACTTTTAGTAGTTCTTTGACACGGTCCAATCCCGGAAGAAGTATGTCCTGTACTGACTCTGGCCGTGGAAGCCTTCGTTATCAGATTTTATCTCGAAATTTTCTTCAAATTTCCAAGCGAAATTAATTTTTTTTGTATCTCTCTGACGAGAATAACTTGGCTATCGCAACGCCTTAGAGTGTTTTGGTGGAACGAACTGATCCTTGGTTAGAGCAACCTTTGTTGTGTTTGGTTTCAGGGACAAAATTTGTATATCAATTTTTGAAGACAATCAAGGACCACTAAAAATATCAATTTTTAAAACTTAAAATATTTTTAAATTTCGATTTCTCGATTTAAAATGATTTGTTTTAGCTAAAATTTTGACTTTGTATTTCAATTTCAATTTAAATTCTGAAATTTGGAATCATCTGAAAAGTCTTCTTCCTCTTTTTCTTCTAGTAGATCTTGCTGACTTTTTTTAAAGTTTAATCTACTCGCAAAGGGTAACTTTTTTCTTAAATTTCGAATTTTTTTCTCGAAATTTCGACCTTTTTCTCGAAACTTCGTTTTTCTTCTCAAACTTCGACTTTTTTCTCGAAATTTTGAATTTAATATCGACATTTCGGTATTTTTCTCAAACTTTCGACTCTTTTCTCGAAATTACGACCTTTTTCTCGCAAATTTCGATTTTTGTCTCGAAATTTCGACTTTTTTCTCGAAATCTGGATTTTTTTCTCGAAATCTCGACTATTTTCTCAAATTTCAATTTTTCTCTCGAAATATCTCGAAATTTCGACTTTTTTCTCGAAATCTCGACTTTAAACTCAAAATTTCGATTTATTTTCTCGAAATTTCGATTTTTCTCGCAAATTGCGATTTTTTTTTCTCGAAATTTCAACTTTTTTTTCGCGAAATTTCGACTTTTTCTCGAAATTTCGACTTTTTTTTCAAATTTCGATTTTGTTCTCGACATATTTCGAAGTTTCGACTTTTTTCTCGAAATTTTGACTTTTTTCTCAAATTTCGATTTTTTTCTCGAAATTTCGACCTTTTTCCTTCCCGAAATATCGTTTTTTTTCAAATTTTAACTTTCTGCGCGAAATTTGACCTCAATATCGACATTCCGATATTTTTCTTGAAATTTTGGCTTTAAACTCAAAATTTCGACTTTTTTCTTGAAATTTCGACTTTTCTAGCAAATTTCGATTTTTTACTCGAAATTTCGACTTTTTTTTCCCGAAATTTCAATTTTTTCTCGAAATTTCGACTTTTTTTCTCAAATTTCGACTTTTTTCTCGAAACATTTCGAAATTTCGACTTTTTTCTTGAAATTTCGACTTTTTTCTCAAAATTTTGACTTTAATATCGAAATTTCGACATTTTTTTCGAAATGTCGAGTTTAAACTCAAAATTTCGACTTTTTTCTCGAAATTTCGACTTTTCTAGCAAATTTCCATTTTTCTCTCGAAATTTCGACTTTTTTCCTGAAATTTCGACTTTTTTTTCCCGAAATTTCGATTTTTTCTCGAAATTTCGACTTGTTTTCTCAAATTTCGACTTTTTTCTCGAAACATTTCGAAATTTCGACTTTTTTCTTGAAATTTCGACTTTTTTCTCAAAATTTTGACTTTAATATCGAAATTTCGACATTTTTTTCGAAATGTCGAGTTTAAACTCAAAATTTCGACTTTTTTTTATTCAAAATTGCGATATTTTCTTGAATTTCGACTTTTTTCTCCAAATTTAACTTTTTTTCTGGAAATTTCGACTTTTTTGTGGAAATTTCAACTTTTTCGAAATGTTACAAAGGCGTAGAAAAAACATCGATTAAAAAAATGTTATTTTTAGAAATTTCGGACTTTTTTTCTCAAGTTTCGAATTTTGTTTCTTAAAATTTCAAATTTTTTTCTCGAAATTCTAACTTTTTTCTTAAATTTCGAATTTTTTTCTCGAAATTTCGACCTTTTGTCTCGAAACTTCGTTTTTCTTCTCAAACTTCGACTTTTTTCTCGAAATTTCGACCTTAATATCGACATTTCGATATTTTTCTCAAAATTTTGACTTTTTTTTCTCGAAATTTCGACTTTTCTCGCAAATTTCGATTTTTGTCTCGAAATCTCAACTTTTTTCTCGAAATCTCGACTATTTTCTCAAAATTCGATTTTTTTCTCGAAATTTCGACTTTTTTCTCGAAATCTCGACTTTAAACTCAAAATTTCGACTTTTTTTCTCGAAATTTCGATTTTTCTCGCACATTGCAATTTTTTTTCTCGAAATTTCGACTTTTTTCTCAAAATTTCGACATTTTTCTAAAATTTAGATTTTTTTCTCGAAATATTTCGAAATTTCGACTTTTTTCTCGAAATTTTGACCTTAATATCGAAATTTCGACATTTTTCTTGAAATTTTCACTTAAAATTAAAAATTTTGACTTTTTTTCTCAAAATTTCGACATTTTTCTCGAAATTTCAACTTTTTTCTCGAAATTTTGACTTTATTCTCGAAATCTAGACTTTTTTCTCGAAATATTTCGAAATTTCCTTTTTTTTTCTCTCAAATTTTAGCTTTTTTCTCAAAATTTCGTTTTTTTCTTCTCAATTTTTGACTTTTTTCTCGACTTAATATCGAAATTTCGACATTTTTCTCGAAAATTTGACTTAAAATTAAAAATTTTGACTTTTTTTCTCAAAATTGCGACTTTTTTCTCGAAATTTCGACTTTTTTCTTGAAATTTCGAGTTTTTTACCCGAAATTTCGATTTTTTTCTCGAAATCTCGACTTTTTTCTCAAATTCCGACCTTTTTCTCGAAATATTTCGACTTTTTTCTTGAAATTTCGACTATTTTCTCGAAATTTTGACCTTAACATCGAAATTTCGACATTTTTATCGAAAATTTGACTTAAAATTAAAAATTTTGACTTTTTTTCTCAAAATTTCGACTTTTCTGGAAATTTCGACTTTTTTCTGGAAATTTCAATATTTTCGAAATGTTACAAAGGCGTAGAAGGGACATCGATTAAAAATAATGTTATTTTTAAAAATTTCGACTTTTTTTTCTCAATTTCAATTTTAAGCTCGAAATTTCGACATTTTTTTCAAATTTCGACCTTTTTTCTCAAACTTTCGACTCTTTTCTCGAAATTATGACCTTTCTTCGCGAAATTTCGTTTTTTTCTCTCAAATTTCAACTTTTTCTCGAATTTTTGACCTAAATATCAAAATTTCGACTTTTTTTTCGAAATTTCGTCTTTCTTTTTCTCGAAATTTCGACCTTTTTTCTAGAAATTTCGACTTTTTTCGAGATCTCGACTATTTTCTCAAATTTCGAATTTTTTCTCGAAATATTTCAAAATTTCGACTTTTTCTCGAAATTATGACTTTTTTTTCTCAAACTTTCGAGTCTCTTCTCGAAATTGTGACCTTTTCCGCGAAATTTCGTTTTTTTGTCTCAAATTTCCACTTTCTTTCTCGAAATTTTGACCTTAATATCGACGTTTCGATATTTTTCTCAAAATTTTGACTTTTTTTCTCGAAATTTTGACTTTTTTCGCAAATTTCGATTTTTGTTTCGAAATCTCAACTTTTTTCTCGAAATTTCGACTATTTTCTCAAAATTCGATTTTTTTCTCGAAATTTCGACTTTTTTCTCAAATTTAGATTTTTTTCTCGAAAAATTTCGAAATTTCGACTTTTTTCTCGAAATTTTGACCTTAATATCGAAATTTCGACATTTTTCTCGAAATTTTCACTTAAAATTAAAAATTTTGACTTTTCTTCTCAAAATTTCGACTTTTTTCTCGAAATTTCAACTTTTTTCTCGAAATTTTGACTTTATTTTGGAAATCTAGACTTTTTTCTCGAAATATTTCGAAATTTCCTTTTTTTTCCTCAAATTTCCACTTTTTTTCTCGAAATTTTGACCTTAATATGGACGTTTCGATATTTTTCTCAAAATTTTGACTTTTTTTCTCGAAATTTTGACTTTTTTCGCAAATTTCGATTTTTGTTTCGAAATCTCAACTTTTTTCTCGAAATTTCGACTATTTTCTCAAAATTCGATTTTTTTCTCGAAATTTCGACTTTTTTCTCAAATTTAGATTTTTTTCTCGAAAAATTTCGAAATTTCGACTTTTTTCTCGAAATTTTGACCTTAATATCGAAATTTCGACATTTTTCTCGAAATTTTCACTTAAAATTAAAAATTTTGACTTTTCTTCTCAAAATTTCGACTTTTTTCTCGAAATTTCAACTTTTTTCTCGAAATTTTGACTTTATTTTGGAAATCTAGACTTTTTTCTCGAAATATTTCGAAATTTCCTTTTTTTTCCTCAAATTTCAACTTTTTTCTCAAAATTTCGTTTTTTTTTTCTCAATTTTTGACTTTTTTCTCGAAATTTTGACCTTAATATCGAAATTTCGACATTTTTTCGAAATGTCGAGTTTAAACTCAAAATTTCTGCTATTTTTTTACTCAAAATTGAGATTTTTTCTTAAATTTCGACTTTCTTCTCCAAATTCGACTTTTTTTCTGGAAATTTCGAATTTTTTGTGGAAATTTCAACTTTTTCGAAATGTTACAAAGGCGTAGAAAAAACATCGATTAAAAAAATGTTATTTTTAGAAATTTCGATTATTTTTTTCTCAAATTTCGAATTTTTTTCTCAAAATTTCAACTTTTTTCTCGAAATTTTGACCTTAATATTAAAATTCGACATTTTTCTGGAAATTTCAACTTTAAACTCAATATGTCGACTTCTTTTTCGAAATTCGATTGTTTTCCCGAAATTTCGCTTTTTCTCGAAATTTCGATTTTTTACGAAATTTCGAAAGTCAAAATATTGACTTTAATCACAAAATGTTGACTTTAATCTCCAATTTTCAACATAAATCCCGACTTTTTTCTCGAAATTTCCACTCTAACCTTGAGCTTCGACTTAGAGAATGTTAGAAAAAAAAGTTGGTTCTTAAAATTGAAATTACTGAACTGTCTAAAACCGAAGGAACCAAACCTAACCACAGAGTATTGTAATCTCGAGATTAACGTCGAAATTTCCAAGTTTTTAGAAATTCCAAGAAAAAAGTCGAAGTTTTGAGTTTACTTATGATAGAAATGTCAATATTGCGGTCGAAGTTTTGACTTGAATCTTGGAATTGGTAGAAAAAAGTTAAAATGTCGAGATTAAAAGTGAAATTTCGAGAAAGAAGTCGAATATTCGGAAAAAGTCAAAATTTCAATTTTAATCTCGGATTTTTTTTTATAAGTTTAATCCACTCGTAAAGGGTAACCCCATTATGCTTTCAAAGCACTGCGAGTAGAATGCGGAAACAGGGATAGATGGGGATGAACCGCCTGCTTAAACGAAGATAGGTTGTAATTTTTGGGGAAATTCCTTTCGGTAACAAGTTCCATAACTTGGAAGTTCTATAGAAAAAAGAGGCTCCATAGACAGAAGTCCTCACTGTGTTAAGCTGGACCGCACAGGAATTTGCTGTCTCCGACTGTCTAGTACGCCTCGAGAACCTTGCCCTTGGGGGGATCAATTGTATTAGTCCAGCGAGCATCGTCCATGATAGTACTTGTAGAAAAGAGACAAGTCACCAACCAGCATACGCCTGTGTTCTAGTGTTTCGAGAGAATAGGTCAGACTCTCGTCATCAATTAGGCGAATCGCTCTTCGAAGTTCTATAGAAAAAAAATCTCCATAGACAGAAGTCTTCACTGTGTCAAGCTGGACCGCACAGTTTCCGACTGTCTAGTATGCCTCGAGAACCTTGCCCTTGGGGGCTCAATCCTATTAGTTCCAGTGAGCATCTTCCGTCATAGTACTTTTTTTTTAAATTTCGACTTTTTTCTAAAAAGTTTTTGGTTTCAATTTAAATTCGACACTTTATATTTCTTTCCTAATATTTTTTTAATTGTAAATTGTATGTTAACTTGAAACGAATGGAAGCTAAACGTCATCATTTTTTAAATTGTGCCTTTTTGAATTGAAATACTTGACCCCTGAAACCAAGAAAGATTAAAAAACACAACAAAGGTTGCTCTAAGCAAGGATCAGTCCGTTTCACCAACAAAAAAATCGTAATTTTTAACAATTAACTCGTAGCTCTAGAAATTCAGCTAACCTGGGGGTGTATTTTCAACTTTCCAATTTTTAATGGTCGAATCTTGGGCATATCTTGTGTCATATCGAACTTCGTCTGCAAAAAAAAAGGTTTTTATTTGATTTTTGGTTGCATTTTCGTTAGTACCTTGCTGTTGGAAAGCTTGCTGTTGTTGCTGTTGGGGCCAATTCTCAGAAGTTTGCCTATAGACGTCGCTGTAGTAATTTTGTCCTTTTGGAAAGTTCGAAGTTTCGGAGTACTGATTTTGACCACTAGAGAAAGACAACAAATGTAAAAAAAAATTAAAAATTACCATTTCAAAGTCTGCCTAATTGAGAATAAGAATTTCTTCGAATGATCTGTCTTAGCGCTTCATATTAATAAAATTGGAACGTTCAAGTGTCTGTCTGTCGACTGATCTTTTGTCCGGGCTAATCCCGGAAGCTGCTAAATCGATTTGAATGAAATTTTGACTGCAATTTCAAGTATAACAAGTAACATATAAAAAAGAATCCAAATTTTTTTAAATATTTTCACTCTTTTCAAAATGTCTATTTTTTAATGGAAAATTCGCCTTTTTCTTTGAAAAAAGGCGAAAAACGTCCCTAATTGTAAGTTTTAAACAAAGTAGATTCCAGTAAATGTAATAGTTCTGAACTCAACAAAAGAAAAAGATATTTTGAGAATATTGACAGTATTAACAAAATCCTAATCAGTGTGTTAAAGGTGGGACAAGCATCTAGGGTGTGGACAGTGCACAGTTATACAGTTTTTGTAAAATACTCCTTAAACATCAGAAAAATCTACTCGATATTGTATTAAAAGCTGCTAAAGAAAATGGGGAAGGTAGAAGAGAAGGATTGGAATCGAAAAAGGAGAGATGGAAAAGGAAACTTGGAGGTGAAACAGAGAAAGAGAGAAAGAGAGAGAGAAGAGAGAGAAGAGAGAAGAGAAGAGAAGAGACGAGACGAGACGAGACGAGACGAGACGAGACGAGACGAGACGAGACGAGACGAGACGAGACGAGACGAGACGAGACTAGCCGAGACGGGACGGGACGGGACGGGACGAGACGGGACGAGACGGGACGAGACGAGACGAGACGAGACGAGACGAGACGAGACGAGACGAGACGAGACGAGACGAGACGAGACGAGACGAGACGAGACGAGACGAGACGAGACGAGACGAGACGAGACGAGACGAGACGAGACGAGACGAGACGAGACGAGACGAGACGAGACGAGACGAGACGAGACGAGACGAGACGAGACGAGACGAGACGAGACGAGACGAGACGAGACGAGACGAGACGAGACGAGACGAGACGAGACGAGACGAGAGGAGAGGAGACGAGACGAGAGAGGAGAGAGAGGAGAGGAGAGGAGAGGAGAGAGAGAGAGAGAGAGAGAGAGAGAGAGAAGAGAGGAGAGAAGAGAAGAGAAGAGAGAGAGAGAGAGAGAGAGAGAGAGAGAGAGAGAGAGAGAGAGAGAGAGAGAGAGAGAGAGAATGGCGAGGGAGGAAGAGAGATAGGAAAAAAGACTGGCGAGGGAAAGAGATGATAAAGGAAGAAGAGGGAGGAAGAGACATAGAGAAACATACTGGCGAGGGAAAGAGAGGACAAAGGGAGGAAGAGAGATAGGGAAAAAGACCGGCGAGGGAAAGACAGGACAAAGGGAGAAGCGAGATAGGGAAAAAGACTGGCGAGGAAGAGAGGACCAAAGGAGAAGAGGGAGGAAGAGAGATAAGGAAGAAGACAGGTGAGGGAAAGAGAGGACCAAGGGAGAAAAGAGAGGAGAGAGAACGAGTAGAAAGGCAAGAGAGAGCTGGAAGATGACAGAAACAGGAGCGAGTCAGAAAAGAGTAGGAGACAAAGGAAAATAGAGAAATATTTTCTTGAACAGCCTTTCAAATATTTAGAACAAAACGAACTACATCCAACATTATATACGAGAAAAAAAATGAATAATTTACTAAAAACTCGTCGGATATTTTACAACTGTTTTCAAAGAATACAATTTTTCGAGCGTCGTATTACCAAATTTAAGGGAAAACATCTACTCTAATCACAAAGCGTGCACTCTTCAACTACTGTGCTCCTCTATGTTCACCTCACCCCTGGTGTGAGTCCCCCAGAACTCGATACAGAGTATTCATCGCACCTCTATGTCTATTATACCTTATTTCCCCATCGGACAGCTGCAACCCGTTCTCCTTATGATTGAATATATGACTATTTTTATCCGCTGCAACACAACAACGTCAAAATCAATCAACGCGAAACCACCAAATTACCATTATAACCGGGCGCTATTCCCACATGTCCATTCTGCCCCCAATTATTCGCCTGTTGCGTCATCTGCGGCCCATACTGCACCACGGGCTCATACGCCGCCGCGATCCTCCCATTGGGATCGGGCGCGGCCCTCAGGTAATCGCCGCTGGGGGGTATCGGCCCGGATTCCGGCCTGATCTGAGGCCGGTAGAAGTACTGTGGAGGCGGTTGGGGCGCGGCGTGCGCGCGTGCAACGTCGGGGATCTGCGACAAAGAGATTTACATTTACAGATCGTTTAGACTGTTTAGAATTTAGAGGATCGAGGAAGTGTTTATTTTGTTTGGAACGTGGCTTGTTATTAACGCCGGTTGATGTCATGTTATATTCGGGCCGAGTTAAATTATCATTCTCGTGCGTTTTTATTTAATAAAGTAATTTCGTGATTCTTCTTCCACGTTTAACGTTTTACGCCCTTGCAATCTCGACTAAATTGAGAACAACTGTTTCCTTTTTAGTTTTATTTATTATTTCAGTGTTGTTTTATCTTTTGGTACGTGTCGACAATCATGTCCAGTTTTCTATATACGATCGTTTTTATTTTTTTCTATTCGTGTTTCGGGGATAAAAATCGTAAGTAGATTAATCAGTGATGTAAAAAAATCTGTAAAAGTAAATTGACATTTTCTCATTTTTGGATCCTTATTGACAACGTATCAACAAATGTTTTCAAAACAAAACAATTTCATTTATTTAAATATCCTATTAACTAGGCTCGGTAAGCTAAAATAAAATTTTGAAACAAAACACTTGACTAAACAAGAAAATCTCATAGTTTTACGCTTCCATTGCAATCGGAATGATTTGATCATTGACCAAACCTAAGTCCAATTGAATTATCTATAAATAAGTAGAAATTAACTAAATTTTGCCCAAGAAATTTTGGCTTTTGTTCTATTTAAAAAAAAAACTCGTAATTTACATAAATAACTCAATTTATACATTATCGACTTTAATATAGAAAATCGATATTCAAATTCTTTTCGAAGTTTTAACTTTTCTTCTGAGATTCGTAAATTCGAAAAAAGCCAATATTTCGAGATTAAACCTGAAATTTTGAGATCTTTTTTAGAAATGGGGCTCCCTTGATTCGTTCATTTCAACTTTTTATCTTAAGATTCTCGAATTTTCGAGAAAAAATATAGACATTTCGAGGTAAAAGTCGAAATTTCCAGAAAAAAGTCGAAATTTCTAGAAAAAGTCGAACTTTCTAGAAAAGAGTCGAAATTTCGAGGAATAAGTCTCGAAATTTCGAAAAAAAGTCGAAATTTCGAGAAAAAATTCGAAATTTCCAGAAAAAAGTCGAAATTTCTAGAAAAAGTCGAACTTTCTAGAAAAGAGTCGAAATTTCGAGGAAGAAGTCTCGAAATTTCGAGGAATAAGTCTCGAAATTTCGAGGAATAAGTCTCGAAATTTTGAAAAATAAGTCGAAATTTCCAGAAATATCTGAAATTTATAAAAATCTACAAATTTTGTGGTAAAAGTTGAAATTTCGAATAAAAGTCGAAATTTCGAGAAAAAGTCGAAATTTCCAGAAAAGAGTCGAAATTTCGAGGAAGAAGTCTCGAAATTTCGAGAAATAAGTCTCGAAATTTTGAAAAATAAATCGAAATTGATTTCGGAAAAAAGTCGAAATTTCGAGAAAAAAATCAAAATTTCCAGAAAAAAGTCGAAATTTCTAGAAAAAGTCGAACTTTCTAGAAAAGAGTCGAAATTTCGAGGAACAAGTCTCGAAATTTCGAGGAATAAGTCTCGAAATTTCGAAAAAAAAGTCGAAATTTCCACTATTTATAAAAATCTACAAATGTTAAGGTAAAAGTTGAAATTTCAAAAAAAAAGTCGAAATTTCGAGAAAAAAATCGAAATTTCGGCAAAAAGGTCGAAGTTTCGAGAAAAAAATTGAAATTTCGTATCTTCAAAATCAAACGATTTTTAAAAAAAAGAAAAAACTAAAAAATCCATTTAAAAAAAAAGGTGAAACTTGGCAGATTTCACTTGCAGGCGATTTGGTGCCAAAAGAAGCGCCATCTAACGTAACTCTAGTCGATATACACGGGCAACACCTACAGCTGGAATGGGAACCGGTGAAGCCGGCTTCCGTTAGGGGAACCTTCAAGGGTTATTTAGTGCGAATATGGAACCACGTCGGCAGTCAAGTTTACGCGATCCCCCCTGACGTCACCAAAGCCAGCATCGAGTATTTCCCGTATTCAAGGAATTTCGTCACGGTTTCCGTCCGAAATAACAAATTCGTTGGCCCTCCTAGCGAACCAGTTAGCTTCGACGCACCACAAGGGGGTATTGTAGCTTTTTAGAGTGAGAGGTGTCGCTAGGACTTCGCTTTGAGGAGTGGGGGAGAGTTAAAAATTCTTAACAATAGATAGTACCCTCTGACAAAATACAGCACTGCAACCGTTTATTTTTCGTAGTGTCAGGATTTTTTTTTGGGAAGTTTCACTTTTAAGAAGACGATTCATCGCCATCTATCCTTATTGTCGCATCCTACTCGCAGTGCTTTGAAGACATAATGGGGTTACCCTTTGCGAGTGGATTAAATTTAAACTCTCTCACTCTTGCACTCCCTAACTCTTACATTCTTGCACTCTTGCACTCTCTACCTCTGGCATTCCCTCACTCTTGCACTACCTAACTCTTACATTCTCTCACTTTTGCACTCTCTACCTCTGGCACTCCCTAACTTTTAGACTCTTCACTTAAAAAAAACTCCCTCACTCTTGCACTCCCTTAATCTAACATTCTCTCACTCTTGCACTCTCTACCTCTGGCACTCCCCTCACTCTTGCACTCCCTCACTCTTGCACTCCCTCACTCTTATATTCTCTCACTCTTGCACTCTCTTCCTTTGGCATTCCCTAACTTTTGCACTCTTCACTCTTGCATCTAACATTTGCACTCCTTAACTCTTGCACTCTCTAAAATCTGCAATCCCTAACTCTTGCTTTCTCTCATTCTTTTATTCTCTTACTTTCGCCTTATATCTCATTAATAAAAAAAGCTATTCCGCAGTTCGATCTTGCGTCCCTCAAAGTGGAAAACCTAATTGCTACGAAATTGTTCAAAATGCTCAGTTGGCAGAATATTCCAATAACCAAACAAAAAATGCTTCAACTTTCATTTTCCACCAAATGAAGTTTGGCAAGTTTCCCAACTTAGGCATGATTAGAGGATCGATCTTTTCCTCTGAAACCAAGAAAAATTATGTTTGATGGAACGGACTGGTCCTTGGTTATCTTCAAAAATTGAAATACAGAACTTGTCCCCTGAAACCAAGAAAGATTAAAAAACACAACAAAGTTTGCTCTAACGCGTTTCGACAGCCAAGCTGTCATCTTCAGAGAGAAACTCCAGTTTCTCTCTGAAGATGACAGCTTGGCTGTCGAAACGCGTTAGAGCAACCTTTGTTGTGTTGTTTAATCTTTCTTGGTTTTAGGGGACAAGTTCTGTATTTCAATTTCAGGAAAAATTAAAGATCACAACGTTTGCTGTATCGTTTCGATAGTCAACTATCAGAAGAAGAAAAAATGATTACAGGGAACGTATATCCTCAATCCCCTACTTAGCGACACCTCTGTCCACACCTCACCTCTAAAAGAAAAAAATTGGCACATTTACTAACCAAACCAAAAAAAAACTTACTAAAATATGATAACTTTCAGCGCCGAATTATCCGCATTTGTTCGAGGGGCATCAGCTGGGGACCAACTCTGTTCTGTTGCAGTGGAATATGCCCACTCACCCGAATGGTATCCTGTTGGGGTACAATGTCTACTGCACTGAATTCAACAGCACCTACTTAGACAACGAAGTGACAAAGAAATATTTCGTTCAGGACCCGCACAAATTCCAAGCCAAAATAACCGGCCTGAGGCTCGGAGTTAAGTACAAAATTGGAATAGCGGCCGTCAACTGCGTGGGGGAGAGCCAGACGTAAGCCACTCGCTGCTGATAAGCGGATTTCGTTTATAACGACTTCGGTTGTTACGACTTCCGCTTTGAAGTTATATTTATAACTACACCGACGACTTTCAGTTAGAGTCATCCAATTTGTAACGCCTTCGGTTATAACGACTGTTGTAGTATATTTCGTTTATAACGACTTTGGTTGTTACAACTTCCGCTTTGAAGCTACATTTATAACTACACCGACGACTTTCAGTTAGAGTCATCCAATTTGTAACGCCTTCGGTTATAACGACTGTTGTAGTATATTTCGTTTATAACGACTTCCCTTGAAATTATTTTCGTTTATAAGTTTTATTTATAGCTACACCGACGACTTTCACTTAGAGTTATCCATAGTAACGCCTTCGGTTATAACGACTTCTGTTTGTTGTATATTTCGTTTACAAAGACTTCGCTTGAAATTACTTTCGGTTATAACGACTTTTGAATTTGGATTTGGAATACATTTCATTTAGAGCGCGCCAGTTAAAGATGATTTGTAAGGTCTTCAGGTTATAACGACTTGTGCTTGGAATATACAGTCAACACCGGATATAACGACATCGTTTACAGTGACGCATCGGTTATTACGACTAAATGGCAAGGTCCCGGCCAATTAATTTAAAAACTAACTGTACTGTCAGTTATATTGCTTATAACAACTACCGGTTACAGCGTCCATAGTTTATGGTCCCTTCAAAGTCGTTATATCCGGTTTCGATTGTATTTCAAAATTGGAATAGCGTCCATCAACTGCGTGGGGAGAGCTAAACGCAAGCCGCTCGCTGTTAATAGGCAAACTTCGGTTATAACGACTTTGGTTATAATGACTTCGGTTATAACGTCTTCGGTTTTAACGTCTTCGGTTTTAACGACTTCGGTTTTAACGTCTTCGGTTTTAACCACTTCGGTTGTTACGACTTCCATTTATAAGTTTCATTTAGAGCTACATTAACGACTTTGAGTGAGTCACCTAATTCATAACACTTTCGGTTATAACTACTTCCGGCTGTAGTATATTTTGTTTATAAAGACTTCGCTTTAAATGACTTTCGGTTATAACGACTTATGGACTTTGAGTTTGAACTATATTTCATTTGGAGCGCGCCAGTTATAGATGATTTGTAAGGTCTTCGGTTATAACGACTTCTGCTTGTAATATATTTCAAAATTGAAATAACGACTATCAACTGCGTGGGGAGAGCCAAATGCAAGCCGCTCGCTGTTAATAGGCAAATTTCGGTTATAACGACTTCGGTTATAACGACGTCGGTTTTAACAACGTCGATTATAACGACTTCGTTTATAACGACTTCCGATTATAAGTTTCATTTATAGCTACACCAACGACATTGAATTAAAGTCATCTAATTTGCAACACCTTCGGTTATAACGACTTCCGGCTGTAGTATATTTTGTTTATAAAGACTTCGCTTTAAATGACTTTCGGTTATAACGACTTTTGAACTTTGAATTTGAAATATATTTCATTTAGAGCGCGCCAGTTATAGATGATTTGTAAGGTCTTCGGTTATAACGACTTCTGCTTGTAATATATTTTAAAATTGAAATAGCGACCATCAACTGCGTGGGGAGACCCAAACGCAAGCCGCTCGCTGTTAATAGGCAAATTTCGGTTATAACGACTTCGGTTTTAACAACTTCGGTTATAACCACTTTCGTTGTTACGACTTCCATTTATAGGTTTCATTTATACACCAACGACATTGAGTTAAGAGTCATCTAATTTGCAACACCTTCGGTTATAACGACTTCGGTTATAACGACTTCGGTTATAAAGGCTTCAGTTATAACGACTTCCGTTTATAAATTTCATTTGCAGCTACACCAACGACTTTGAGTCACCTAATTTCTTACACCTGCGGTTATAACGACTTCCGGTTATAGTCTATTTTGTTTATAAAGACTTCGCTTTAAATGCTTTCGGTTATAACGACTTTTTGACTTTGAATTTGGCATATATTTTGTTTAGAACGCGCCATTTGTAATGCCTTCTGCTTGTAATATATTTCAAAATTGGAATAGCCACCATCAACTGCTTGGGGAAAGCCAAACGTAAGCCGCTTGCTGTTAATAAGCAAATTTCGGTTATAACGACTTTGGTTATAACGACTTCGGTTATAACGACTCCGATTGTTACGACTTCCGTTTATCAGTTTCATTTCTAGCTACACCAACGACTTTCAATAAGAGTCAATGGAATTAACTAACGTCTTCGATTATAACGACTTCCGGTTGTAGTGTATTTCGTTATTAACGACATCTCTTGAAATGACTTTCGATTATAACGACTTATGTACTTGGAATTTGAAATGTATTTCATTTAGAGCGCGCCAGCTATAGATTATTTGTGTCGTCTTCGGTTATAACGACTTTTGCTTGTAATATATTTCAAAATTGGAATAGTGGCCGTCAACTGCATGGGGAAAAGCCAAACGTAAGCCGCTCGCTGGTAATAGGCGAATTTCGGTTATAAAAACTTCGGTTATAACGCCTTCGGTTATAACGACTTGCGGTTATAGTATATTTCGTTTATAAAGACTTCGCTTGAAATGACTTTCGGTTATAAGTTTGGATTTTGAACTTGGAATACATTTCATTTAGAGCGCGCCAATTGTAGATAATTTTCAATGCTTTCGGTTATAACGACTTCTGTTTGTAAAATGTTTCAAAATTGGAATAGCGGCCGTCAATTGCGTGGGGGAGAGCCAAACGTAAGCTCTTCGCTGTTAATAGGCAAATTTCGGTTATAACGACTTCGGTTATAGCGACCTCGGTTGTTACGACTTCCGCTTATAACTTTCATTTATAAATGCACCGACGACTTTCACTTAGATTCATCTACCGTCATCACCGAAGGCGTATAGTAACGCCTTTGGTTATAACGACTTCTGTTTGTTGTATATTTCATTTATAACGACTTTGCTTGAAATTACTTTCGGTTATAACGACTTATAGACGTTGAATTTGGAATCTATTTCATTTGAGCGCGCTAGTTGTACATGATTTGTAATGTCTTCGGTTATAACGACTTCCGCTTGTAATATATTTCAAAATTGAAATAGCGGCCCTTATCTCGATGTTAATAAGCGGATTCCATTTACAATGACTTCGGTTGTTACGAATTCCTCTTGGAAGTTTCATTTATTGCTACACGGACGATTTTGTAAGACCTTCGGTTATAACGACTTCTGATTTCGTTTATAACGACTTCGCTTAAAATTTTCGTTCATAAAGACTTCGCTTGAAATAAGTTTCGGTTATAACGACACCGACAACTTTTAGTTGGAGTCATCAAATTTGTAACGCCTTCGGTTATAACGACTTCTGATTTCGTTTATAACGACTTCGCTTAAAATTGCTTTCGGGTATAACGACTTATGGGCTTTGAATTTGGAATATATTTCATTTGAGCGCGCCAGTTGTAGATGATTTGTAATGTCTTCGGTTATAACGACTTCCGCTTGTAATATATTTCAAAATTGAAATAGCGGCCCTTAACTCGCTGTTAATAAGCGGATTCCGTTTATAAGGACTTCGGTTGTTACGAATTCCCCTTAGAAGTTTCATTTATTACTATGCCGACGGTTTTGTCATACCTTCGGTTATTACGACTTCGGATTGTAGTGTATTTCGTTTATAAAGACTTCGCTCGAAATAAGTTTCGGTTATAACGACACCGACGACTTTTAGTTGGAGTCATCCAATTTGTAACGCCTTCGGTTATAACGACTTCTGATTTCGTTTATAAAGACTTCGTTTAAAATTGCTTTCGGTTATAACGACTTATCGACTTTGAATTTGGAATATATTTCATTTAACCGTTTCGTGACGAAGACCGTATATTCCTGTGTTAAAAAAATGTGACAAATGGTCGAAGACTGTATTTATCTGAATTATATTTTTAATTTAGTACAATATTCTTGTAGAGGCGCCGATTATCTTACTTTTCCGGTAAATCTATGCTACAACGACGAAGACCATACGATCCTCAAACCTCGAAAACTGCCTGCCTTATGGGCATACTTAAAAATAGGAAAATAGCACGTCGCGAGAGGGTTAGAGCGCCAGTTATAGATGATTTGAAATACCTTCGGTTATAACGACTTCTGCATGTAAAATATTTCATTTTTAACGCCCTCGGTTGAAATTACTTTCGATTGTAGCGACCCAAGCTTACATATTTTGAATTTGAAGTGTCACCAAGATCAGAGGTCGTTATAACCAAAAATCATCGTAAATGCGTTCAATTTGATTGGTTTTTTCGTCGCTTGTATCCTCATCCAAAATTTTGAGTCATTCAGATAATTAAGACGCTGCACTTGTCGACAAAAATCCTCAATCTTGAATTTTACCCTCTATTAAAAATCGAGAATTTTGGAGAGGAAATAGGTGACCAAATCGAGCTTTCAACCGATGAATTGGACGAATTATTGCAGGAATTATCTCGATTTCGAATTGGTGCCGCACATGGAGTCGATACCGTCGGTGCCCGATTTCAAATACCGAATCGATTACGAGGAAATCGACATAGCCGAAGAATGCTCCAAAGTCAAATTTGTCGACAACGAGAAAGAGTACGAAGAAGACGACGATTTTTTCTTAACCACCGACAACAAGTACAAAGATCAAGGGCCCAAACGGACGTTTAAAGAGACCAATAATTGCATCGTGATTACGAGGATAACTTGGATACCTGATATCGATAATAACCCGGGTGATCATTTCTACGTTAGGTATCGATTGGCGGGGGATGATAATTTCACGATGATTGGTCCCGAAGTGGTTGAAGATTACGTTCTGATTGAAGACTTCGACGCTTGCCGAAACTACGAAATTATCGTCACTTCGGTGGATGGGAACTTCACCACCGACAGCGAAGTTGTCGTCACGCCGTCAGTTTCTTACGTATTTTGAAAAGCTAGATGTTGTTTTTGTTTAATAAAACGTTTTCATTTTGTGGAAGTTTTGATTGGAATTTCCTTGAAGATGCATTAAAACATTGAGTCAGCCACTGGTTACTTCATAAAGTACTGAAGAAGGTTTTTACTTCTTTAAAACACCATAACTATGGTTATGTTGCTATTCAAACCTAATCTAATTACAGTCAACTTCGGATATAACGAACCACCAAGGGGACCTTGAAATAGTTCGTTAGAGCCGAGTGTTCATTATAAACGAATAAGAAATACAGTTGAAACCGGATATAACGACATTGAAGGGACCATAAACTGCGGACGCCGTAACCAGTAGTTGTTATAAGCAATATAACTGGTAGTACAGTTAGCTTTTAAAATAATCGCCAAGACCTTGCCATTTAGTCGTAATAACCGATGCCTCGTTGTAAACGATGTCGTTATATCCGGTTTTGACTGTATATACTTTCTTATGAAGCTCTGGACCATAATTTTGTTCGTTGTTAATCATCGTCGTTATATGCGGAGTTCGTTATAAACGAACAAGAAATATATACTTTCTTATGAAGCTCTGGACAATAATTTTGTTCGTTATAAGCTGTGGTTCGCTATATGCGGAATTCGTTATATGGGGAGTTCGTTATATGGGGAGTTCCTTACGTGGGGAGTTCGTTATATGGGGAGTTCGTTACATGGGGAGTTTGTTATACGCCGAATTCGTTATATGTGGAGTTCATTATATTCGAAGTTAACTGTAATTAGCTTGAGAATGCCCTTTGTACTTGCGCTATTTTCAAAAAATTTTTCTCAAAATGACGACACTGGATTGTGTCAAAGTAGTTTCGACGTATATTGGAAAAATAAGCCTAACAGATTAAGGTGCTAGTGTGCCGACTAACCTCCACCAACACATTAAGAGCCCCAATTATGTAATTACTCAATTCAAAGTCGTATCACTTAAGTGGATAAAGCTGCTGCTTAAAATAGTCTAAATGTGACAAGAAGTGAGCACAGTTCGAAATGATCCCCATAGAACCCGTTGTTTTTGTTGGCATGGTTTTGATGTATTTCTTGGGAATTTTCGGTCAGTAAGAAGCATTCCTGATAGCTTTTAATAATGTATACTCATTTCATCAGTTACAAAGATCCATTTAAACGTTCATAATTTTTTAATCGTTAAAAACAACGGAATATTTTTCTAACTCAAGGTTTTAAAGGCTTCGTTTTTAATTATTTTGGTACCTATCGTAGTTTTTCTAAGATTTTTTCAAAATGATAATTTCGGGGTTAGGTACAAAATTGGAATAGCGGCCGTCAACTGCGTGGGGGAGAGCCAGACGTAAGCCACTCGCTGTTGATAAGCTGATTTCGTTTATAACGACTTTGGTTGTTACAACTTCCGCTTTGAAGCTACATTTATAACTGCACCGACGACTTTCAGTTATAGTCATCCAATTTGTAACGCCTTCGGTTATAACGACTATTAGTTGTAGTATATTTCGTTTATAGCGACTTCCCTTGAAATGACTTTCGTCTATAACGACTTATGTACTTACTAATATATTTCATTTAGAGCGAGCCAATTATAAATTAATTGAGTTATCTTCGGTTATAACGACTTCTGCTTGTAATATATTTCCAAATTAGAATAGCGACCATCAACTGCGTGGCGAGAGCCAAAAGTAAGCCGCTCGCTGTTAATAGGTAAATTTCGGTTATAACGACTTCAGTTATAACGATTTCGGTTATAACGACTTCGGTTATAAAGGCTTCAGTTATAACGACTTTCGTTTATAAATTTCATTTACAGCTACACCAACGACTTTGGGTCACCTAATTTGTTACACCTTCGGTTATAACGACTTCCGGTTCTAGTCTATTTTGTTTATAAAGAATTCGCTTCAAATGCTTTCGGTTATAACGACTTTTTGACTTTGAATTTGGAATATATTTCGTTTAGAACGCGCCATTTGTAATGCCTTCGGTTATAACGACTTCTGCTTGTAATATATTTCAAAATTGGACTAGCCACCATCAACTGCGTGGGGAGAGCCAAAAGTAAGCCGCGCTCGCTGTTAATAGGCAAATTTCGGTTATAACGACTTCAGTTATAATGACTTCGGTTATAACGACTTCGATTGTTACGACTTCTGTTTATAAGTTTCATTTCTAGCTACACCAACGACTTTCAATAAGAGTCAATGGAATTAACTAACGCCTTCGGTTATAACGACTTCCGGTTGTAGTATATTTCGTTTATAAAGACTTCGCTTGAAATGACTTTCGGTTATAACGAAGTTTGGATTTTGAATTTGAAATACATTTAATTTAGAGCGCGCCAATTGTATATGATTTTCAATGCCTTCGGTTATAACGGCTTCTGCTTGCAAAATGTTTCAAAATTGGAATAGCGGCCGTCAATTGTGTGGGGGAAAGTCAAACGTATGCTGTTCGCTGTTAATAGGCAAATTTCGGTTATAACGACTTCGGTTATAAGAACTTCGGTTATAACGACCTCAGTTGTTGCGACTTCCGCTTATAAGTTTCATTTTTAGCTACACCGACGACTTTCACTAAGAGTCTTCCCTAGTAACGCCTTCGGTGAGTTAGAGTCACCTAATTTGTTACACCTTCGGTTATAACGACTTCCAGTTGTGTTATATTTTGTTTATAAAATTTCGCTTTAAATGACCTTCAATTATAACGACTTTTGGACTTTGAATTTGGAATATATTTCGTTTAGAACGCGCCATTTGTAATGCCTTCGGTTATAACGACTTCTGCTTGTAATATATTTAAAAATTGGACTAGCCACCATCAACTGCGTGGGGAGAGCCAAAAGTAAGCCGCGCTCACTGTTAATAGGCAAATTTCGGTTATAACGACTTCAGTTATAATGACTTCGGTTATAACGACTTCGATTGTTACGACTTCTGTTTATAAGTTTCATTTCTAGCTACACCAACGACTTTCGATAAGAGTCAACGGAATTAACTAACGCCTTCGGTTATAACGACTTCCGGTTGTAGTATATTTCGTTTATAAAGACTTCGCTTAAAATGACTTTCGGTTATAACGAAGTTTGGATTTTGAATTTGGAATACATTTAATTTAGAGCGCGCCAATTGTATGATTTTCAATGCATTCGGTTATAACGGCTCCTGCTTGCAAAATGTTTCAAAATTGGAATAGCGGCCGTCAATTGTATGGGGGAAAGTCGAACGTATGCTGTTCGCTGTTAATAGGCAAATTTCGGTTATAACGACTTCGGTTATAAGAACTTCGGTTATAACGACCTCAGTTGTTGCGACTTCCGCTTATAAGTTTCATTTTTAGCTACACCGACGACTTTCACTAAGAGTCTTCCATAGTAACGCCTTCGGTGAGTTAGAGTCACCTAATTTGTTACACCTTCGGTTATAACGACTTCCAGTTGTGTTATATTTTGTTTATAAAATTTCGCTTTAAATGACTTTCAGTTATAATGACTTTTGGACTATGAATTTGGAATATATTTCATTTAGAACGCGCCATTTGTAATGCCTTCGGTTATAACGACTTCTGCTTGTAATATATTTAAAAATTGGAATAGCCACCATCAACTGCGTGGGGAGAGCCAAAAGTAAGCCGCGCTCGCTGTTAATAGGCAAATTTCGGTTATAACGACTTCAGTTATAATGACTTCGGTTATAACGACTTCGATTGTTACGACTTCTGTTTATAAGTTTCATTTCTAGCTACACCAACGACTTTCAATAAGAGTCAATGGAATTAACTAACGCCTTCGGTTATAACGACTTCCGGTTGTAGTATATTTCGTTTATAAAGACTTCGCTTGAAATGACTTTCGGTTATAACGAAGTTTGGATTTTGAATTTGAAATACATTTAATTTAGAGCGCGCCAATTGTATATGATTTTCAATGCCTTCGGTTATAACGGCTTCTGCTTGCAAAACGTTTCAAAATTGGAATAGCGGCCGTCAATTGTGTGGGGGAAAGTCAAACGTATGCCGTTCGCTGTTAATAGGCAAATTTCGGTTATAACGACTTCGGTTCTAAGAACTTCGGTTATAACGACCTCAGTTGTTGCGACTTCCGCTTATAAGTTTCATTTTTAGCTACACCGACGACTTTCACTAAGAGTCTTCCATAGTAACGCCTTCGGTGAGTTAGAGTCACCTAATTTGTTACACCTTCGGTTATAACGACTTCCAGTTGTGTTATATTTTGTTTATAAAGATTTCGCTTTAAATGACTTTCAGTTATAACGACTTTTGGACTATGAATTTGGAATATATTTCATTTAGAACGCGCCATTTGTAATGCCTTCGGTTATAACGACTTCTACTTGTAATATATTTCAAAATTGGAACAGCTGCCGTAAACTGCGTGGGGGAGATCTAGACGTAAGACACTCGCTATTAATAGGCAAATTTCGGTTACGTAGGCTTTCTAAGATTTTTTCAAAATGATAATTCGTTAAAGTTTGAATTTCGAAAAATTTGTTCCAAACGGATACTTTCATCGTATAAGGAACCTTTGTGCGAAATTTATGGTTTCCATTTATAGGTTTTGTTTCAGACGAGGAGAAAAATTTACAACCTCCGACCAATTTTCACATCTTCAAGTTCGGGAAGAAAACGTTGACCCTAAAGTGGGATAAAAAAAGTATGAAACCCAATGTTTCTCCAAAACAATACCTTTATTGTGTAAAAATATGGACGCAAGAACGCGAGGAAGTGTTCTTTGCAGATACCAACGAAGATTCCATATGTGTACCTTATTTCCGGGCACGTAAAAACTTCGTCACCATTTACATGAGCCACAGAGATCTCGAAGGGCCCTTTGGTGATATTCTATCATTTGACGCAACACTCTTTGAAAATGGTAAAATTATGTTTGATTTTATTTCGGGGAAAAACCAAAAACTTTATCTTTTACTTAACATCAAATTTAAATTATAAAATCCCACCGTAAACTTGAAATTTCTTCGCAATTAAACTCAAAATTTCGAATTTATTAATTAATTTCAACTCTAACGTCATGATCCCGTCTTTTTTTTTCGAGAAGTTAATCCTTTTCACTTTTTTTGGAGTTCAATTTGAAATTAAAATTTAATTCTTTTAAACTTCGATCTTCTTTCCTGTACCGCTGCTCTTGATTATTTGGCGTAGATGAAAAATATTTTATTTTCAGATACCACCAAAGCGGAAACCAGCACGTCACAACTGGACCCGGTAGCGGGGCCGTCGGCGATTGAATCGTCTTCATGAAATTATACGAATCTGTTGCAATAAAACGCGTCAATTAAGTATCATCATTTCTGCTTGATTTTTATTTAACGTAACGTGAAATCCATTAACCGTTTCTAAACGCAATTTCACACGGTCACGACTTTTTTTTTCAATTTGTGCCACATCAATTTCTAAACCGTGCAATTACGAATTTCGACGGTGCGGCACGCATTAAAACGGCATTACCGGCGTACGGATGGCCCACAGGAGAGGGAATCGTACAAGGAAAGTTAATTACGGATTATGATGGATTTGAAATTACAGCTACGGCTTGAAAAAACCTTTTAAACGGCCGAAGCTAGCTTCGTTTTTTCAAGATGTAGAACTTGGAAATCGTCCTTCGCAAAAAATACTGTGACACTTTATGGTCGACTTAAACATCTTTTGACGTTACGAGGTTATACCAGTTACACTGTAAAGGTGCCGCCTTCTATGAACCAATAAATACGTAGCAACAGACCGTGTAGGTGTCTATCGTAGGTTACCAAGCGCCGTCTTGTCTTTGCAACAGACTGCTTGTTTTTGGAGGACCTCTGGAAAAGCTCAGAGAACTTTAACACGCTAATCCACAGATTAAGCATTCAGTAGATTCAAAGTTTGGAACCAAATACCAATTTCAATCTTATTAGATCTCATCAAATCCTATAAATGGGTTTGTGGGTATGTCAAAATGACGAAATCTAATGAAACCGAATCGGGTCTTTCGTTCCCAATAATAAATACTTCAGTCTGTTCGAGTTACAACGGTGGTCAAAGTAATTGTGGGAATTCGTAGTCAGATTGGTCAATAGGGAAGAGATTAACTTACATTTTGATCATATCTTGGCGGCGATGGTATCAAAACGGGGGAGGACGTCGTCGGTACGTCGGGGCAACCCAATTCGGGGGCCTCGTCGCTTCCATCGGCACATTGTGGTATACCATCGCAGGCGTTGTAGATGGCTATACATTCCTTGGTCGATCGGCATTCAAATTGATATCTGCTGCATTTTCTCTCTGCAACGTCACATTTTGAACGATTAGATCGTTCTGCGCTTCAATATAACAGATCGAATAAGGAACTTGTTTTGGCAAGTCATCGAGTTATTCACTCTTTAGTTGAATTTTTCAAAAAATTCAGAAAAAAACTCGAATTTTTTAATGAGATTCAATTTGATTCGATTCGGGATTTCAAGTTTAAATATTCTCTGTATCTTTTTTGCGAAGTAGTATTCTCTTGATTCGTGTTTTATTGGCTTTTTCTTCACCAATTACTCCTTCCACAATACTAGTTTTCAATAACTGTGATTTATAGACATTTTTGGAAAAATAACCAAAAGTTTAACTTTTATTAACTTTCAGTTTATCATTTCGAATTTTTCTCGAATTTTTTTTCGAAATTTTTATCGTAAAGTCGAAATGTTAAGTCAAGTCGAGTTTAATCGCACTAATTTTCTTCTTCTTCTTCTGTTAACGATTGGCAATCGAGTTTAACGTTAAAATTTCGAAAAAAAGTCCGTCCACAGTTTCGAATTCAAGTTGAAGAGTCTTCTAAGTCAGTGTTTCCTAAAGTTTCGAATTCTGTGTACCCTTTCCATAATTTTTTGTGACGCTGAGTATCTCTTTTTAAGAATTGCATTCTAATTAATATGAAATGAGAAAGTGTGTTTGTCTGTTGAATGTATCAACGAATTTGAGCAAAACATCATTCTGTAATCTGCACGAACTCCTTAAAGTTGTGCAAGCTAACTAAGTTAGTTTCGTTACGTTTACCCAAACAATTTTTGAGTTATCTGAAGCCGCTCAGTGCTACGCACACCCCCCACCAAACTCTCCACCGCCAAACTCCCCATACCCTTGCGTAAGCAGTTACGTAAGCCTATGGCACTTTGGAAAACACTGTTCTAAGTGAAAATTTTAATTTTTTAAATTATTTAGTTGAATTTTTCGAATTTGTTAACTATTTTTTCAAAATCTTTTGACTTTAAAACTGAACACTTGAGCTAAAATTTGAAATATAAGTTAAAGTTTCGAAAAAAGTCATAATTTTGATTCTTAAGGTCAGAATATTTTTTTGGGCGAAATTAAAAAAAATAAATCTGTATTCACCAGTTTTTTAAAAACTTTTTCCACATTCTGGTGTCCATTTTCCCGAAATTTTCGATTAAAAGTCGAAAATGCGAGATTAAAGTAAAATTTTTGGGAAAATTATTAGAATTAAACTCGACACGACCCAATATTTTAACTTAAAGTTGAAATTTCGGTAAAAAAATCGAAATATTGAATTTAGAGTTAAAGTTTTAAATATAATTCAAAATTTCGAATTTGTTTTTCCAAAAATTTCGATAAACCACAGTTTTCAGTTGATAGTCGAATTTTCCAGGTTTGTCGATTATTTGCTCAAATGTTTTTGACTTGAAAGCTAAAAATCTGAGATTAAATTCATTGAAGTTTAGAAAAAAGTCGAAGTTTTAAGAAAAAGGCGATATTTTGAATTTAAAGAAGAGGGTAATTAATAGAAGAAGAAAGAGAAGAATGAAGAGAAGAATAAAGATAAAAGGAAAAGAAGAAGGAGAAAATAGGAAGAAAATGATGAAGAAAAGGGGAGGAGAGAAGAAAGGAGAGAGGAAGGAAGAGCAGAAGGAAGAGAAGAGATGGGAAGAGAAGAGATGGAATGAAGGAAAAGACAAGGGAAAAGACAGAAAGAGAAGAGATGGGAAGAGAAGAGAAGAGAAGAGAGAGAAGAGAAAGAGAAAGAGAAAGAGAAAGAAGATGGAAGAAGAGAAGGAAGAGAAGAGAGAAGAGAAGAGAAGAGAAGAGAGAGAAGAGAAAGAGAGAAGAAAGAAGAGAAGAGAAGAGAAGAGAAGAGAAGAGAAGAGAAGAGAAAGAGAAGAGAAGAGAAGAGAAGAGAAGAGAAGGAGAAGAGAAGAGAAAGAGAAGAGAAGAGAAGGAAGAGAAGAGAAGAGAAAGAGAAGAGAAGAGAAGAGAAGGAAAGAAGAGAAGGAGAAGAGAAGAGAAGAGAAGAGAAAGAAGGAAGAGAAAGAGAAAGAGAAGAGAAGAGAAGAGAAGAGAAGAGAAGAGAAGAGAAGAGAAGAGAAGAGAAGAGAAGAGAAGAGAAGAGAAGAGAAGAGAAGAGAAGAGAGAAGAGAGGAGAAGAGAGAAAGAGAAGAGAAGAAGAGAAGAGAAGAGAAGAGAAAGAAGAGAAGAGAAGGAAGAGAAGAGAAAAGAGAAGGAAAGAGAGAAGAGAAGAGAAGAGAAGAGAAGAGAATGAGAAGAGAAGAGGAAGAGAAGCAATGGAAGAGATGGAAGAGAAGAGCTGGGAAGAGAAGAGAACGAAGAAGAGAAGAGAAGAGAAGAGAAGGAGTAAGAGAAGAGAAGTGAGAGAAGAGAGAGACGGAAGAGAAGAGACTGGAAGAGATGGAAGAGATGGGAAGAGAAGAGAAGAGAGAGAAGAAGAAGAGAAGAGAAGAGAACGAGGAATGAGAAGAGAAGAGAAGGAAGAGAAGAGAGAGAAGAGAAGAGAAGAGACAGAGAAGAGAAGAGAAGAGAAGAGAAGAGTAAGAGAAGAGAAGAGAAGAGAGAGAAGAGAAGAGATAGAGAAGAGAAGAGAAGGAGAAGAGAAGAGAAGAGAAGAGAAGAGAAGAGAAGAGAAGAGAAGAGAAGAGAACGAGAAGAGAAGAGAAGAGAAGAGAAGAGGAGAGAAGAGAAGAGGAAGAGAATGAGAAGAGAAGAGAAGAGGAAGCGAAGAGAAGAGAAGAGAAGAGAAGAGCAGAGAACGAGAAGAGAAGAGAAGCGAAGAGTAAGAGGAAGAGAAGAGAAGAGAACGAGAAGAGAAGGAGCAAGAGAAGAGAATAGAAGAGAAGAGAAGAGAAGAGAAGACGTAAGAGAAGAGAGAAGAGAAGAGAAGAGAGGAGAAGATGAAGAAGAAAGAGAAGAGAAGAGCAGGAAGAATGGAAGAGAAAGAAGAGGAAGAGACGAGATGGAAGAGAAGAGATGGAGGAGAAGGAGAAGGAAGAGAAGAGATGGGAAGAGAAGAGATGGAAGAGAAGGAGATGGAAGAGATGAAGAGAAGAGATGGAAGAGATGGAAGAGAAGAGATGGGAAGGAGAAGAGATGGGAAGAGAAGAGATGGGAAGAGAAGAGATGGCAGAGAAGAGATGGGAAGAGAAGAGATGGGAAGAGATGGGAAGAGAAGTGATGGGAAGAGAAGAGAAGAAAAGGGAAGGGAAGAGAAGATAAGAGAAGAGAAGAGAAGAGAAGAGAAGAGAAAGAAGAGAAGAGAAGAGAAGAGAAGAGAAGAGAAGAGAAGAGAAGAGAAGAGAAGAGAAGAGAAGAGAAGAGAAGAGAAGAGAAGAGAAGAGAAGAGAAGAGAAGAGAAGAGAAGAGAAGAGAAGAGAAGAGAAGAGAAGAGAAGAGAAGAGAAGAGAAGAGAAGAGAAGAGAAGAGAAGAGAAGAGAAGAGAAGAGAAGAGAAGAGAAGAGAAGAGAAGAGAAGAGAAGAGAAGAGAAGAGAAGAGAAGAGAAGAGAAGGGAAGAGAAGAGATGGAAGAGAAGAGATGGGAAGAGAAGAGATGGGAGGAGAAGAGATGGGAAGAGAAGAGATGGGAAGAGAAGAGAAGAGAAGAGATGGGAAGAGAAGAGATGGGAAGAGAAGAGATGGGAAGAGATGGGAAGAGAAGAGATGGGAAGAGATGGGAAGAGAAGAGATGGGAAGAGAAGAGATGGAAAGAGAAGAGATGGGAAGAGATGGGAAGAGAAGAGATGGGAAGAGAAGAGATGGGAAGAGAAGAGATGGGAAGAGAAGAAATGGGAAGAGAAGAGAAGAGAAGAGATGGGAAGAGAAGAGATGGGAAGAGAAGATATGGGAAGAGAAGAGATGGGAAGAGAAGAGATGGGAAGAGAAGAGATGGGAAGAGAAGAGATGGGAAGAGAAGAGAAGAGAAGAGATGGGAAGAGAAGAGATGGGAAGAGAAGAGATGGGAGAAAAGATGGGAAGAGAAGAGATGGGAAGAGAAGAGATGGCAAGAGAAGAGATGGGAAGAGAAGAGATGGGAAGAGATGGGAAGAGAAGTGATGGAAGAGAAGAGAAGAGAAGAGAAGAGAAGGGAAGAGAAGAGAAGAGAAGAGAAGAGAAGAGAAGAGAAGAGAAGAGAAGAGAAGAGAAGAGAAGAGAAGAGAAGAGAAGAGAAGAGAAGAGAAGAGAAGAGAAGAGAAGAGAAGAGAAGAGAAGAGAAGAGAAGAGAAGAGAAGAGAAGAGAAGAGAAGAGAAGAGAAGAGAAGAGAAGAGAAGAGAAGAGAAGAGAAGAGAAGAGAAGAGAAGAGAAGAGAAGAGAAGAGAAGAGAAGAGAAGAGAAAAGAAGAGAAGAGTGAGGAAGAGAAGTGATGGGAAAAAAGGGAAGAGAAGAGAAGAGATGGAAAAAGAAAAAATGAGAAGAGAAGAAATAGGAGAAGAGATGAGAAAAGAAGAGATGGGAAGAGACGAGCCAAGATTTCCACATTTCTTCTCGAAATTTTAAAATATTTAAATTTTGAGATCAAACTGGGATTTTTCAAAACTTTTTTCCACGATTTTTCTAAAAATTTCTAATTAAAAAGTTGAAATTGCAAGATTGAAGTTAAATTTTAAAAAAAATTAAGAAAAAGCCAAATAATTATCATAAATAAAACCACGATTTCGAAAAAATTCGAAATTTTGAATTTAAATTTCACCGAATGTAAATTACGACTCCCCCCTCCCAAAAAACTTCAATAAATAGTCGCTTTGGGTTAATAGATGAATTTTTCAAATTTCCCATCTATTTTTTCAAAATTTATTGATTTTAAAAGTTGTACCTACATTTAAAATGAAATTCGAAATTAAAATCGAAATTTTAAAAAAAGTCGAAGTTAGTTCTTTGAAAATTTCAAAAAACTTCAAAATTCGATGTGAAAATTGAAATTTGCGGATTTTCGAAACTGCCTTTTCAAATTCTGCTGTCTTTGTCAACGAAATTTCTATTTTAAAATAGAAATTTCGAAAAAATCGAAATGGTTGAGTTTAAAAATTGATTTTTGAAATTAAATTGGAAATTTCGATTCGTTCCTCAGAATTTCGAATTTAAAAGTAGATGTTTCAATTATTTTCTTCCAGTTTGTTTGACTATGTCCTCAAATTTTTAATTCAAAACTGAGATTTCGAAAAAAAAGACGTCAACATTTTGATTCTAAAGTTGAACTTTTAAAATTAAATTCAAATTTCGACTTTTTTTACTCATTTTTAATTCTGAAAATTTCAAGGGATACAAAAAAAACTTATAAAGTGCGAAATTAGCGAAAATAAACGTATAAAGTGCGAAATTTGCGACACGATTTATTGGTTTAAATTCTTTCTTCAATCGAGTGTCTTCGTTGAGTTCCCCTGGCGCCGCAGCGGCACACATCCGCGCATCCGTGCCACAACAATCGGATAACTGTCGAAGAAACGGTGACTCCAGTTCACACATACGCGTACACACCTCGTTCGCATCTATCTCGTAAACAAGGAAGGTGCATTTAGGACCAAAGCGCGAGGATTAACGGTTCTCGAGTCCGAAGCGAGGTGCAAGTGCGACCTGCGGCTCCAAACCAATACCAGAGGTAGCGTGAATCCTGAATCTCATCGAAGACGCGTTAATCTCGTTCAGAAATCACCTGCTAGCTGCGGTCTGGTAAAATTTATGCGTGACTGACCGAGCACTCCTCTTCTTGCGGGAGGAAGATAACTGCGCTCTCAAGGACATGGCCACAGAGGCGAGTTATTGCAGGAAATGCATCAACTGCGACCGGACCAGTGACATAGATTAAATGGTCGTTTCCGTCGTGTAATCCGGCGAGAAAATGACGATCGATTGATCAAATTGTACAAAACAACTAAGAGTTTTCAAAATTAAATGATCTAAAAGTCGCTTTATTAAATAATCTAAAGTGTTTTTTTTTGGTGGAATGGACTGTCGTTGATTATCTTCAAAGATTGAAATACAAATCTTGTATCTCTCTGAAGATTGAAATAGAGAACTTGTCCCCTGAAACCAAGAAAGATTAAAAAACACAACAAAGGTTGCTCTAACGCGTTTCAACAGCCAAGCTGTCATCTTCAGAGAGAAACTTTTTTCTCTCTGTCGAAACGCGTTAGAGTTCTGTATTTCAATTTTTGAAGATAACCAAGGACCAGTCCGTCCACCAAAAATCTCTGAAGGCGATAGCTTGGCTATCGAAACGCGTTAGAGCAACCTCTGTTGTGTTTTTTAATCTCTCTTGGTTTCAGGAGACAAAATTTGTATTTCAATTGTCCCCTGAAACCAAGAAAGATTAAAAAACACAACAAAGGTTGCTTGTGTTGTTTGTTTCCTAAAATGCCTACAAAAGACAGAGTATGTCAGTTACTTTGTCATTAATTTTAATCACGTATTCAAAAAGTGCATTAATAAAGACAGAAAATCGAAAAAACAAACATTTATTGGTCAGGAAACCAAACAAAAATATTCATTCGACTTCTTTAAAGAGAGGAACAAATTATCCTATAAACTCCCCCCAACTAGGTGCTCCTGGTTCGCAACTACGTCCCTTAATAGAGATTGTTTATGACTTCATAGGTCAACAGACGTTTACAACCTCCACAAATAATAAGATAGATTAGTCCAAGAAAACATCACTTAATTAATGGACAACAAATGTTTATCCATACACCTGAAACTTATATATTTGTATAAAAATAACTCCATATATTTTTGGTTTCTTTAGTCAATCTGACGAAAAATAAAACAGAAATTAAAAAAAAATGATGCTAAATATGTACGAAAATTTAACAAAAACTCAGAAATTCTAAAAAATAAATAACGACGCATCCACGAAATTAATGTTCAATGCTCAAACTCTATCTTCCTTTAAAATTAACGACGTTATGGATGATGAACCCCATGTGGGGATGCATCAAAGGGGTTCGATAGTTTCATATAAAATAAACGCCAACGCTGCATGGCTTCTACTTCCAAAATCGTGGGTTAAAGTATTTTTGTCGTTCTATCGTGGCCGCGTAAAAAAAAGTAGAATAAACAAGCCACAGAACTCGTATTTATCGCATTACCATTTCCCTGTTCTCTACCTCTCCATCTGCAATTGTCGAAGAGATTGGCTTTCGCCAGTTCATTCACTCGAGTTCGACGTTGGTTCGCGGTTCATTTCTCGAGTGGATATATAGTCGCTTTTTCAGTTCGATCGAAATGGCTTCGAAATTGCGTAGACCGCCGCTATTCCCTTATAACGAGGGTGGTGCTTTTTTACCCTCTACGTACCCCAAGGGTACTAGCAATGGGGTAAGTCTAGTTATTAGAAAAATAACCTAGTGTTATTAAGCGTTGATTAAAACGAGAAAAACGGGACAACTAGAGAGAATCATCTGACCATGTGGGCAATACATTTTTACGTATTTTATCGCCACAATTATTTTTTGAAACTAATAAACATTGAAAATAACGAAATTTGGACAGTGTGTTTCTTTCGTGGTATAAATGAGAACAATAAGAAGAGATTTAGAAAATTTGGCCTCTAAGGGGGTGAAATAGTGTTTCGAAATAATTAGGATGGAACAAAGTTAATGTTGCATATTGTAACCTAAAATTTTGTGTGAATAATCTATAAATGAAATAATTGGACGAGTGTTTGGCCGATTTTAACAATTCAACCCCTCCCCCTAGAGGGTAAAAAGGGGTGAAATGGATTTTCGAAATTATTACGGAACATCATTATTAAGACGTTTTACGTATTAACAATTTGTGTAAAATCTATGAAACAAATAACACGTATTTGGCCGATTTTAACAATTCAACTCCTAAGGAGAAAAATTTCAAATTTGAAATACGGATTTTGAAAAATTACGAAATTGATAATTAATTCCTTGAGTTCAAGGATTTCATATTTAGACTCGAAACTTTGGGAAAAAGTCGATATTTTGAACAAAACTCGAAACAAACTGGAGTTTAAAAGTGATTAACATTTTAACAAAAACGAAAATTATAAAAAATGAGTCATGTTAAAGCATTTTAAGAGAGAATTCGAAAAATCTGCTTCAAAATGTTTAGACTAGGGCCAAAATTAAAAAAAAAACAAATTGGCACGCAAAATACGTAACTTTCGTAAAAAAAATTAGACAGCCCAAAGAAAATGTTCACTTTAATGAAAAGCAAAAATTTGGTTCAAAAACAATTCGTATTTCGGTCAAAATTGTTACGTATTCCTTCAATTTGAGCAAATAGCAAGTAGAATGCACTTTATTCCACAATGAATTTCACGGGGATGTTACGTAAAAGATTTCCGATGTAATAAATCATATTTAAACTAACTGCCCGTTATAAATTTTTTTTATTGCAGTAGGCAAATTATTACTCGTTATTTTAATTATACGACTTTCGTTTACCATGTGAACCAAAACAGTTTCACTTTTTCTTCAAGACAATGGAAATTGCAGCGAACGTTATTTTGAAACGATTTTGATAAATACTAACGTGCGACAATTTCACATTAAGCGGGCACACGTTGAATTCGGTGTGAAATTCCCACGAATAAATTTCAAAACGCGACGCGTGAGGCAAGATTCTCAATTTATACCTGAAGATCTGAAATTATACTCGGACATCTTATTATAGACAGATAGAGAAAAATTACTATGATACGAATACGTGATAAAAAGAAGAAGTAGAAGAAGAAGAAGAAGGAGTAGAAGAAAAAGTAGAAGAAGAAATAGAAACAGGAGTAGAAGAAGGAGAAGGAAGAGAAGAAGAAGGAAGAGAAGAAGGAAAAGAAGGTGGAGGAGAAGAAGGAGGAGAAGGGGAAGTGGGAGAAGAAGAAGAAGAACGAGGAGGAGAAGAACGAGGAGGAGAAGAACGAGGAGAAGAAGAAGAAGGAGGAGGAGAAAAACGAAGGAAGAGAAGGAGGAGAAGAAGAAGGAGAAGAAGCAGGAGAAGAAGAAGGAGGAGAAGAAGAAAGAGGAGAAGAAGAGGAAGAAGAAGAAGGAGGAAAATGAGAAGGAGGAGAAGAAGAACGAGGAGAAGAGGAAAGAAACAAAGAAGAATAAGGAGGAGGAGGAGAAGAAGGAGGAGAAAGAGAAGAAGGAGGAGAAGAAGAAGGAGGAGAAGAAGAAGGAGGAGAAGAAGGAGGAGAAGAAGAAGGAGAAGAGGAAGGAGAAGAAGAAGAAGGAGAAGAAGAAAGAGGAGAAGAAGAAGAAGAAGGAGAAGAGGAAAAAGGAGAGAAGGAGGAAGAAGAAAAGGAGAAGAAGAATAAGGAGAAGAAGAGGAAGGAGAAGAAGGAGAAAAAAGAGAAGGAGAAGAAGAAGAACGAGGAGAAGAGAAAAGAGAAAAAGAAGAAGAAAAAGGAGGAGGAGAAAGAGAAGAAGAAGAAGAAGGAGAAGAAGAAGGAGGAGAAGAAGAAGAAGGAGAAGAGGAGGGAGGAGAAGAAGAAGGAGAAGAAGAAAGAGGAGAAGAAGCAGGAGGGAAAGAAGGAGAAGAAGAAAGAGGAGAAGAAGCAGGAGGGAAAGAAGGAGAAGAAGAAAGAGGAGAAGAAGAGGAAGGAGGACAAGAAGAAGGAGGGGAAGAAGGAAGAAAAGAAGAACGAAGAGAAGAAGAAGAAGAAGAAGGAGGAGAAGAGGAAGAAGGATGAGAAGAAGAAGGATGAGAAGAAGAAGAAGGAGAAGAAGAAGGAGAAGAAGGAGGAGAAGAAGAAGGAGGAGAAGAAGAAGAAGAGGTAGGAGGAGAATAAGGAGAAGAAGAAAGAAAGAGGAAAAAAAGAGGAAGGAGGAGAAGAAGAAGGAGGAGAAGAAGAAAGAAGAAAAAAGAAGAAGAAGGAGGAGAAAAAGAAGAAGGAGAAAAGGAAGGAGGAGAAGGAGAAAGAAGAGAAGAAAAGAAAGGAGGAGAAGAAAGAGGAGAAGAGGGAGGAGGGGGAGAAGAAGAAGAAGGAGGAAAAGTAGGAGGAGAAAAGGGAGGGGAAAAAGAAGAAGGAGAAGGGAAAGGAGGAGAAAAAGAAAGGGGGAAAGAAGAGGAAGGAGGAGAAGAAGGAGGAGAAGTAGAAGGAGGAGAAGAGGGAGGAGAAGAGAAAGGAGAAGGAGAAGAAGAAAGAGGAGAAAAATGAGAAGAAGGGTAAGGAGAAGAAGTAGAAGGAGGAGAAGAAGAAAGAAAGAGAAGAGGAAGGAGGAGAAAAAGAAGAAAGAGGAGAAGAATAAGGAAGAGAAGAAGGAGGAGAAAGAGGGGAAGAGGAAGGAGAAGAAGATAGAGGTAGAAAAAAAGGAGGAGAAGAAGGAGGAGGAGAAGAAGGAGAAGAAGAAGGAGGAGAAGAAGGAGAAGAAGAAGGAGGAGAAGAAAAAGGGGGAAAAGAAGGAGGAGAAGAATGAGGAGGAGAAGAAGAATAAAAAGAATAAAAAGGGGAAGAAGAAGAAGGAGAAGAAGAAAGGGGAGAAGGAGAAGAAGAAGAAAAAGGAGAAGAAGAGGGAGAAGAATAAGGAGAAAAGAAGAAGAAGAAGGATGAAAAGAAGAAGGAGGAAGAAAAAAAGAAGAAAAAGGAGGAGGAGAAGAAGAAGAAAAAGGAGGAGGAGAAAAATAAGAAAAAGGAGGAGGAGAAAAATAATAAGGAGAAGAAGAAGGAGGAGAAAGAGAATAAGGAAGAGAAGAAGGAGGAGAAAGAGAATAAGGAAGAGAAGAAAAAGAAGAAGGAGGAGAAGAAACAGAAGAATTAGGAGGAGAAGGAGAAGAAAGGGCAGGAGAAGGATTAGAAGAAGAAAGAGAAGAAAAAGAAGAAGGAGAAGAGAAAAGAGAAGAAGAAGAAGGGGAAGAGAAAAGAGAAGAAGGAGAAGAAAAAGAAGAATAAGAAGGAAAAGAAGAAGAAGAGGAATAAAGGAGGAGTAAAAGACGTACAAAAAAGAAGAGAATGACAGCAGAGCAATCGTGAATCGGGAGAAACAAAATATTCCTTAGATCATGCCTGAAAGGTGATACTTTGGCCGAATGTATCATGTTTACATCTTTCAGGGGCTCTCGGGAAGGACCACGCTGCAAAAATCGTTCGCTTTTTCACATGAAAATCGAACGTATTGCCAACGCTCGACACTTGATAGTTATTATTGTCGATTCATCTCCATTTAGTACAGTTAACTTCGATGCTTAACAATTCAATACGTCGATAATTAACAAAACGATTAAAAAAAAATCGCGGTTTCTTGTGAATCGTCGATGCATGCGGCCGTCATGCGACCTTGGCGGTGGCATCGCAAATGGATCGAATAAATACCAAAACGTCGACATGGACTGGATGATACGAAAATTCGAACGAATTTCACGGATTCGGAGACGCCGCGAACCTTAAAATGAGGGAATGGCTCGATTTTTTTTTTCGAAACGCATCGTTGACCGTTTTCTCGGATTATTACGCGAAGCATGTTGTATAAAATTAAGACAAAGCCCTCTTAACACGGTATTTTAACACATAAACGTTTAATAAGTCTGAAAATAGCAACATTGTATTTTTTCTACCTGAAAAACACTTTGAAAAGCAAACTGAAATTTTCTTGAACACAAGTTCGAAAAATGATCGAAATGTCACAAAAAATCTTAATTTGAAAAAAGCAAAATTTCGAAAATAAGCTATTTCGGACATATAAGTCCAAATAGAATACAAGGTCGGAATTTTCGAAAAAGCTCCCAAATAATTAACAGAAAAGACATCGAAAAAAAGTAGAAATTTCCAGTTCGAATTTGAAATATCGAAAAAAACGAAACTTCAAAAATGTAAAGACAATTTTCAAAAAAAATTTCGAAACAATTCTAGAAAAATAGTCAAAATGTCGAGTTAAGTAAATGTAAAACTTTAAAAATAAGTCGAAGTTTCAAAAATCAGAAAATCGAAATTTTAAACCAATTTTTAAAAAATAGCTAAAATTTCGAAAAAGCCAAATTTCGACAAAAACCAAATTTCGCAAAAAACTAAATTGCGCAAAAAGCCAAATTGCGCAAAAAAAAACCAAATTTCGCAAAACGCCAAATTTCGCAAAACGCCAAATTTCGCATAAAACGAAATTTTTAACCAATTTTTAAAAAATAGCTAAAATTTCGAAAAAGCCAAATTTTGACAAAAGGCAAATTTCGACAAAAGCCAAATTTCGACAAAACGCCATACTTCGCAAAAAGCCAAATTTCGTCAAAAGCGAAATTTTCGGAATTTAAAAAAAATAAGCCAAAATTTCGACTTTCAAATAAAAGTCCGAATGACTAGTCGCAAAAAAAGTTGAATTTTCGTGGAGTTATCGTCGAAAAATGGTAGAAATTTTGACACAATCAAACACTGAAAATGGTGAAAATTTCGAAAATTCGTCAAAATTTCGATTTGAATACAATTCGAAATTACGAGTTCAATTAAAAATCCAAAATTTCGATTAGAAATTCACTTATGAACTTTTTTGAAAATCTCTACTTTTTGACATTTTTTTAATGAAGATTTCGAATGTTCGAATTATAAATTCGAATTTTCGAAAATAAATCGATATTCGAACAAGAAATTTTCGTTATCTTTGAAAATTCACGTTTAAAGATGAAATTTTAAAAAAATCTATTTTGAAAAAGTCTACCTTTTAAGAAGATTTTGAAAAAGTCAACACGAAATTTAAAAAAATCAATTTTAAAAAAATCAAATAGTGAAAATGGTGAAAATTTCGAAAATTCGTCAAAATTTCGATTTAAATACAATTCGAAATTACGAGTTCAATTAAAAAGAAAATCGAAATTTGAGGTAGCATACTTTGAAATTTCGAAAAGATGTCGGAATTCCGAGGTAAAATTAGAAATTTCGAATTAATTCGAATGTTTGAATTATAAATTCGAATGTTCGAATTATAAATTCGAATTTTCGAAAATAAATCGATATTCGAACAAGAAATTTTCGTTATCTTTGAAAATTCACGTTTAAAGATGAAATTTAAAAAAAATTAATTTTGAAAAAGTCTACCTTTTAAGAAGATTTTGAAAAAGTCAACACGAAATTTAAAAAAATCAATTTTAAAAAAATCAAACACTGAAAATGGTGAAAATTTCGAAAATTCGTCAAAATTTCGATTTAAATACAATTCGAAATTACGAGTTCAATTAAAAAGAAAATGGAAATTTGAGGTAGCATACTTTGAAATTTCGAAAAGATGTCGGAATTCCGAGGTAAAATTAGAAATTTCGAATTAATTCGAATGTTTGAATTATAAATTCGAATGTTCGAATTATAAATTCGAATTTTCGAAAATAAATCGATATTCGAACAAGAAATTTTCGTTATCTTTGAAAATTCACGTTTAAAGATGAAATTTTAAAAAAATCAATTTTGAAAAAGTCTACCTTTTAAGAAGATTTTGAAAAAGTCAACACGAAATTTAAAAAAATCAATTTTAAAAAAATCAAACACTGAAAATGGTGAAAATTTCGAAAATTCGTCAAAATTTCGATTTAAATACAATTCGAAATTACGAGTTCAATTAAAAAGAAAATCGAAATTTGAGGTAGCATACTTTGAAATTTCGAAAAGATGTCGTAATTCCGAGGTAAAATTAGAAATTTCGAATTAATTCGAATGTTTGAATTATAAATTCGAATGTTCGAATTATAAATTCGAATTTTCGAAAATAAATCGATATTCGAACAAGAAATTTTCGTTATCTTTGAAAATTCACGTTTAAACAATAAAATTTAAAAAAAATCAATTTTGAAAAAGTCTACCTTTTAAGAAGATTTTGAAAAAAGTCAACACGAAATTTAAAAAAATCAATTTTGAAAAAGTCTACATTTTAAGAAGATTTTGAAAAAAGTCAACACGAAATTTAAAAAAATCAATTTTGAAAAAGTCTACATTTTAAGAAGATTTTGAAAAAAGTCAACACGAAATTTGGAAAAAATCAATTTTGAAAAAGTCTACATTTTAAGAAGATTTTGATAAAAAAACATTTCGAGTTTAAAAATGAAATTTCAAAAAATATCCAAATTTAAAAAGTAATTCAGTTGTACTGAAAATTAGAAAACGAGTCAAAGTTTCGAAGAAACATGAAAAACTTGGGTTTGAATTAGAGATTGCAAGAAAAAAGCCAATTAAAAAATCAAAAATTGGTTTGAAAAAATTACGAGTTTATATTCAAAATTTCGACATTCTTTCGAAATTGCGAGAAACAACTTGAAATTAAAAAAACTTAAATCTTCAGAATTTTGACAAAATAATCAGGATAACAATGTCCTCTTTTCAAAATTAGGATTTTTCTCAAAATTCCTCGCACAAATTTGAAATAAATTCGAGATTTTTTTGATATTATAATTTTGTTTCGAAATATTCGCTTGTAAATTTCGGGTTTATTTTGAATTTTTCGAAGACAAAATGTGATCGAATAGGATGAAAAATTTCATTAAAAATTCTATCAACAAAAAACTAAAATTATTATTTTTTTTTTTGGTGGAATGGAGAGCTCCCTGAAGATGATAGCTTGCCTATCGAAACGCGTCAGACAAACCTTTGTTATGTTAATCTTTCTTGGCTTCAAGGGATAAGATTGGTGTCTCAAATTTTGATAAAAAAATTGAAATTGTTGTATCCTTCTCATTCGAATTTTATGAATGAAAAGTTAAGTAATGATTGTAAGATGGTTTCTTCCCAATTTTGAACACCATTTTCAGAGATGTAATCTATTTTCGTAATTTATAAATACACAACGAAATTTTCCCGAGAAGTCGAATTTTTCAAAAAATATATGTATCTCTCTGCCAAGATGATAGCTTGGCTATCGAAACGCATTAGAGCGACCTTTGTTGTGTTTTTTAATCATACTTGGTTTCAGGGATTGCAATTATGTCAAATGTCCAATGATCGCACGACTTGCCAACACGAACGTCAAAAATCTCATTACCTTCATCAATGGGGTTCTTCCCATGCTTAACATTATCCACAACCGACTTAACTGTCGTGGTTGTCGTAGGAGACGTCACTTTTACTTCCGGAAACTGCTGAATTACCTCCGGTTGACTCTCAGTTTTCCTACAAAAAAAGCGATCGATCAAATAAAAATTTCAAACGCCGACACTAATAGCGCGAATTCTCACGTAAAACAACACTAATTAGTCGATTATATTCGTATGCTTCGCCGGATTAATTAACCAACAATAAATGCTCGGATTTGAGAAAAGTTCCCTCACCGCAACTTCGTCAGATCCTGCTCGTGCTTCGTCAATTTCATCTGACTTTCCAAATCGGGAAGTCGTCTGTTAATCGCCAAAACGGCGCTGGAGTAACTCACGTGGTGAGTAAACTTGCATTTGAAGTCTTCGGGGGGCCCGCAGTGGAACAAGTAACAGCTGCCCGCGTTCTGAAAACGATCACGTTTCAAGAAGAGACAATTTGTTCGCGAAAACAAGAAATTCGAAATTTCGAACAATTTTTAATCAAGCCAGTTTTTTCGAATTATTTTTAATTTTACAACAAAATGCGAGTTCGTTTTTTGGAAATTTCGACTTAAACGTCAAATTAACGTCAAATTTTCAGTTTTTTTCCCCAAATTTTGGGTTGATTAGTCAAAATTCAAAAAGGATGGTCGAAAAAAACTCGTAAACGTTCGAATTTAAAAAGTATTCTGCCTTTTACTTCATTGGGACGTTGCCTAATATAAATAGAACGTTAATCAAACGAAGTAGTATATACTGTTGCGAGCTATCTGTTCGAATTGATGTGAATTATATCACTTTATTCCAAAACCAAACTTGGAACACTACAACTGCAACTAATACTGTTTAATTAACTTTTAACTACTAACTCACTAACTACATTGATTAACTGACTAACTCTACTGACTCGAGGGAAAGGCGACCGCCTTATATAGTTTTGGCTCCCGGGTTCTAGAACAATCCCGCAGATAAGCTTATCGTTTGCCGAAATTTCTGTCTTTTATTTCGTTATCGCGGCCGCTTTTCCCTTATCAGATCTTTCTAGAAAATTTTCTTACGTACTAAATTCTATAATTTACATTTCGTTACAATACTGTTGATCTTTTGATGTAATTTTAACTTGAGCAGTATCGACAGTACTACTTTAATTATTAATGAATTTTGGCTGAAATTTGCCAAAAAGGCGATTTAGCGTCAAAAACAAAATCAAATTTGTGCAGATGTACAGTAAAAAATCAGTCAAAATAAGCAGCATTTTTATATTCTTCATAGAAATGTGGTTTAATGACACATTAATTAAAAACTGCAGGAAAAAAGTACCTTTGCGAGTGGATTGAACATATAAAAAATTTTAGTTTTTTTATAACTTAAGCAGATCAGATTTCTTTTTTAAAGAGTATTGATTAGTAAAATAGGCAACTTTGCCACAATGTAACAAACATCGTAGCTTTTTAAATAAGCAAGATCCCTGTGCTGCGGGGCCATTTGGAACGAGTGATGGGACCCCATAACCCCATTTTAAATCGGAAAGCTTAATGGAAATCTGAAACCACATGTAGCATAGAAACGAATAATCACGTTTGTCAGCGACCGCCGTTACAAAATCACAATTTTCGAATGAAACATTCTTCCAATTTTCGTTAACCTCGTTAAAAATTTCGCAACGGATTGCTTCATCGTTAATTAGCAGCGACACCAACTACTCTCTAACACCAAGTTACCTTATCCTCGTAGACGAACACGTCGCAGTTGTCGGTTTCGCAACACCATTTCAGGCAGTCCTGCCTGGTGCCCAATTCGGTCTCGTTCAGATACTTCGCCCCCATATTCCTCGAGTCTTGAACTCTGATGATTTTCTCGTTGTGTATGTCGAAGTTGTCTATGCACGTCTGGAGGTCAATGTCGGCGCGTTTTGCCCTTTGTAGATGGCCTTTCGTTATGTAAATGGCCAAAATCGAAAAGACCACTCGTTCGAAGTTGTTCAACATTTTGTTTTGATAGAAATGTACAAATATGGTGGAAAAGCTAATAAACAGCTGAGTTTGCTAAATCGATAGTTTCGCGATTGCGTGAATTGGGCGCGTTAAAACATTTTGCCGCATCAAATACTGAACTTAATCTTAAAATTTTTTTGTCACTTTGAGATCCTTATTAACTTGGGCAAGTCATGGAGGGTTTACTCTCTTGGATGCGACTGACTAACGGCTTTCAGTTAGAAATGTTTACAGCCACCGTACCATACTCATGAGGCCAAGGAAGGCCGAAACTGTCTATGGTTGCGGTTGTACATATCGTTACGCGCTTATCGGTTCGAATTGATTAATATGTGAATTGAATAATACCCAAACTCGATTGGGATCACTACAACTGAACAATTAACTCTCTTATTGACTTCTAACTGCTAACTCGCTACTTAACTACATCGACTCTAACTAACTCGAGGGAAAGCTGACCGCCTTATATAGTTTTGGCTCCCGGGTTCTAGAAAAATCGCGCAGATAAGGCTTATTGTTTACCGAAATTTCTGGAACGCTTATCTGACGTTTGCTTTATTATCGCGGCCGCTTTCCCCTTAAAAGATCTTTCTAGAAGCTTTTCTTACGCACTAAATTCTATTCTATCTATTTACATTGCGTTACAATATTTTCAATTTTCGGCACATTTAACTGTTTAATTACAGAACATTTAATTGGTCATTTGTCCTCATTCTTGAATTACACAAGATTTTTTAATTTGAGGTGACGTTTCAAAAATTTTAAATGTGCTCTGTCTCTTATTGACTTCGAACTGCTAACTCGCTACTTAACTACATCGACTCTAACTAACTCGAGGGAAAGCTGACCGCCTTATATAGTTTTGGCTCCCGGGTTCTAGAAAAATCGCGCAGATAAGGCTTATCGTTTGCCGAAATTTCTGGAACGCTTATCTGACGTTTGCTTTATTATCGCGGCCGCTTTCACCTTAAAAGATCTTTCTAGAAGCTTTTCTTACGCACTAAATTCTATTCTATCTATTTACATTGCGTTACAATATTTTCAATTTTCGGCACATTTAACTGTTTAATTACAGAACATTTAATTGGTCATTTGTCCTCATTCTTGAATTACACGAGATTTTTTAATTTGAGGTGACGTTTCAAAAATTTTAAATGTGCTCTGTCTCTTGTTGACTTCGAGCTGCTAACTCGCTACTTAACTACATCGACTCTAACTAACTCGAGGGAAAGCTGACCTCCTAATATAGTTTTGGCTCCCGGGTTCTAGAAAAATCCCGCAGATAAGGCTTATCGTTTGCCGAAATTTCTGGAACGCTTATCTGACGTTTGCTTTATTATCGCGGCCGCTTTCCCCTTAAAAGATCTTTCTAGAAGCTTTTCTTACGCACTAAATTCTATTCTATCTATTTACATTGCGTTACAATATTTTCAATTTTCGGCACATTTAACTGTTTAATTACAGAACATTTAATTGGTCATTTGTCCTCATTCTTGAATTACACAAGATTTTTTAATTTGAGGTGACGTTTCAAAAATTTTAAATGTGCTCTGTCTCTTATTGACTTCGAACTGCTAACTCGCTACTTAACTACATCGACTCTAACTAACTCGAGGGAAAGCTGACCGCCTTAGATAGTTTTGGCTCCCGGGTTCTAGAAAAATCGCGCAGATAAGGCTTATCGTTTGCCGAAATTTCTGGAACGCTTATCTGACGTTTGCTTTATTATCGCGGCCGCTTTCCCCTTAAAAGATCTTTCTAGAAGCTTTTCTTACGCACTAAATTCTATTCTATCTATTTACATTGCGTTACAATATTTTCAATTTTCGGCACATTTAACTGTTTAATTACAGAACATTTAATTGGTCATTTGTCCTCATTCTTGAATTACACAAGATTTTTTAATTTGAGGTGACGTTTCAAAAATTTTAAATGTGCTCTGTCTCTTATTGACTTCGAACTGCTAACTCGCTACTTAACTACATCGACTCTAACTAACTCGAGGGAAAGCTGACCGCCTTATATAGTTTTGGCACCCGGGTTCTAGAAAAATCCCGCAGATAAGGCTTATCGTTTGCCGAAATTTCTGGAACGCTTATCTGCCGGTTATTTCGTTATCGCGGCCGCTTTCACCTTATCAGATCTTTCTAGAAGCTTTTCTTACGCACTAAATTCTATTCTATCTATTTACATTGCGTTACAATATTTTCAATTTTCGGCACATTTAACTGTTTAATTACAGAACATTTAATTGGTCATTTGTCCTCATTCTTGAATTACACAAGATTTTTTAATTTGAGGTGACCTTTTAAAAATTTTAAATGTGCTCTGTCAAAAAATGTTTTTTTAAAAAAATAAACGATGTCATTTATTTAAATAATAATAAATATCTTTTTTTTTTGCAAGTAGAATGCAACCTAGACTACAAATTCATGCAGCGCTCCAGGCGGCGTGTATAGTGGCGAATCATAGGTAGCTGAACTACCAACACTGAACTACCAACAGTTGAAACACTGCCACCTAGCGAAGCGGTTGCTCTCTAGGAACAATTTCCCAGAAGACAAGGATCCTAATGCACGAAGTTTGGAAACCAAATACCGGTTTCGATCTTGTTAGATCTCGTCAGTTGTTAGCATTCGAGTTGGATATACCAAACTGACGAGATCTAACAAGATCGAAACCGGTATTTGGTTTCCAAACTTCGAATCTAATAAATGTTCAAACCTATTGGTCTGTGCATTAGAATCTTTTTTATTATTTGGTGAAACGGACTCGTCCTTGGTTATCTTCAAAAATGGAAATACTTGTCCCCTGAAACCAACAAAGATTAAAAAACACAACAACGCGTTTCGATTATCAAACTATCATGTTCAGAGAGGTAATCTAATATAAATACCTTACAAATTGGGTTCGGTAAACTAGAATCTACAAAAATAGTTTAATCTTTTAAGTCGAACTCGTAGAAATGTTATGTTTAAAACTGAGATTCTATGAATAGTGTAGGTATTGTAACAAAAAAAAGTAATTATAAAGTTTAGTTGGGAATTTTCTAGAAAATTTGATAAGGGGAAGCGGCCAGCGATAATGAATCAAACGGCAGATAAGCGCTCCAGAAATTTCGGCAAACGATAACTCTTATCTGCCAAATTCTTCTAGAAGCCGGACCGCGACCTATATAAGGCGGTCGCTTTTCCTTAGTGAAGTTAGTCAGTGAATCAGGTAGTTGGTCGGTTGTTAGAAGTCAATGAATAAGTCAGTTAAACAGTCATTAAAATACAGAACTTGTCCCCTAAAACCAAGAAAGATTAAAAACACAATAAAGGTTTCGACAGCCAAGCTGTCATCTTCAGAGAAAAAAAAATAGTTAAACAGTGTTAGTGGATTTTAATTGTTGGGTTCGAGTTCAGTTTTAAAATAAAGTGTGCAATTCACGTCGTATTAATCATTCGAACCGATAACGCGCAACAGTATTAAAAAAGGAAATAAGAAAAAAAAATGACATTTAAAATTAAAAACTTCAACAGATCACATTAATCGTGATTTCTAAAAAGCCCCAACTGCTACCTTTTTTTTTTAAATTTGGCTTCGAATGTTTACAAAATGTTGATTTTTTAAAATTACATTCTTATCTAAAGCGTTTTGAATGGCCAGATTTTTTTTTAAATTTCGATTTGATTTAAAAGTTAGTTGGGAATTTTCTAGAAAATTTGATAAGGAGAAGCGGCCGCGATAATGAATCAAACGGCAGATAAGCGCTCCAGAAATTTCGGCAAACGATAAGTCTTATCTGCCAAATTCTTCTAGAAGCCGGACCGGGACCTATATAAGGCGGTCGCTTTTCCCTCAGTGAAGTTAGTCAGTGAATCAGGTAGTTGGTTGGTTCTTAGAGGTCAATGAATAAGTTAGTTAAACAGTCATTGACATACAGAACTTGTCCTCTGAAACAAAGAAAGATTAAAAAACACAACAAAGGTTGCTCTAACGCGTTTCGACAGTCAAGCTGTCATCTTCAGAGAAAAAAAAATAGTTAAACAGTGTTAGTGAATTACAATTGTTGGGTTCGAGTTCAGTTTTAAAATAAAGTGTGCAATTCACGACGTATTAATCATTCGAACCGATAACGCGCAACAGTATTAAAAAAGGAAATAAGAAAAAAAATGACATTTAAAATTAAAAACTTCAACAGATCATATTAATCGTGATTTCTAAAAAGCCCCAACTGCTACCCTTTTTTTTTTAAATTTGGCTTCGAATGTTTACAAAATGTTAATTTTTTAAAATTACATTCTTATCTAAAGCGTTTTGAATATCCAGATTTTTTTAAAATTTCGATTTGATTTAAAAGTTAGTTGGGAATTTTCTAGAAAATTTGATAAGGGGAAGCGGCCGCGATAATGAATCAAACGGCAGATAAGCGCTCCAGAAATTTCGGCAAACGATAAGTCTTATCTGCCAAATTCTTCTAGAAGCCGGACCGGGACCTATATAAGGCGGTCGCTTTTCCCTCAGTGAAGTTAGTCAGTGAATCAGGTAGTTGGTTGGTTGTTAGAAGTCGATGAATAAGTTAGTTAAACAGTCGATGACGTACAGAACTTGTCCCCTGAAACAAAGAAAGATTAAAAAACACAACAAAGGTTGCTCTAACGCGTTTCGACAGTCAAGCTGTCATCTTCAGAGAAAAAAAAATAGTTCAAACAGTGTTAGTGAATTACAATTGTTGGGTTCGAGTTCAGTTTTAAAATAAAGTGTGCAATTCACGTCGTATTAATCATTCGAACCGATAACGCGCAACAGTATTAAAAAAGGAAATAAGAAAAAAAAAATGACATTTAAAATTAAAAACTTCAATAAATCATATTAATCGTGATTTCTAAAAAGCCCCAAATGCTAAATGTAAATTAGTCTGCCCTTTTTTTTAAATTTGTCTTCGAAAATTTCGAATGTTTACAAAATTTTGATTTTTATTAAATTACATTTTTATCTAAAGCGTTTTAAATGGCCAGATTTTTTTTTAAATTTCGATTTAATTTAAAAGTTAAGGATTTGAAAATTTGGAAACCTTATAAATTTTCGATATTTTCTCGAAATTTCAATGTTTTTCTTAATTTCTATTTTTTGATAATTTCCACTTTCCTAAGTTTCGACATTTTCAATTTCGATCTCTTTTTGAAAATGTCAATATTTTCTGAAAATGTCGATATTTTTTGAAAATTTCGTCGTTTCAAAATTTAATTATTTTTACAAAATTTCGATTAGAAATTTACTTTTTTGAAAATTTCTACTTTTTGACGTCGAAAAAAAGTGGAAATTTCCAGTTCGAATTTGAAATATTGAAAAAAATGAAACTTAGAAAATGTAAAGACAATTTTCGAAAAAATTTCGAAACAATTCTAAGAAAAATAGTCAAAATTTCGAGTTTAAGTGAATGTAAAATTTTAAAAATAAGTCGAAGTTTCAAAAATAAAAAAATCGAAATTTTAAGCCAATTTTTAAAAAATGGCTAAAATTTCGAAAAAGCCAAGTTTCGAAAAAAGCCAAATTTCGCAAAAAGCCAAATTGCGCAAAAAACCAAATTTTACAAAACGCCAAATTTCGCAAAACGCCAAATTTCGCAAAAAACCAAATTTCGCAAAAAGCGAGATTTTCGGAATTTTAAAAAAAATAAGCGAAAATTTCGACTTTCAAATAAAAGTCCGAATTACGAGTTCGATTTCAAAAAAGAAATTGAACTTTCGTGGAGTTATTGTCGAAAAATGGTAGAAATTTTGACCAAATCGAATACTGAAAATGGTGAAAATTTCAAAAATTTGTCAAAATTTCGATTTGAATACAATTCGAAATTACGAGTTCAATTAAAAATCCAAAATTTCGATTAGAAATTTACTTTTTAATTTTTTTGAAAATCTCTACTTTTTGACATTTTTTTTAATGAAAATTTCGGCGCTTTCCAATTATTTTTTTAAATTTACGACTTTTTCTAAATTTCAACTTTTTTTTCAAAGTTTCACTTTTTAAAAAGTTTAACGTTTTATGAAAATTTCGCCTTTTTTCAAAATTTTTTGAATTACATATTTCAAAATATCGACTTGTTTAGAAATTACGACTATTTTAAAAATCTCAACTTTTTTGAAAATAGCTATATTTTTTTAATGAAAACTTGGGCATTTTCCAAACTTTTTTAACTGCCGCTTGATATACATAAATCAAAAAATAAATCGTTTTTCGATTTTTTGCTATACTTCAGATTAAGCACATTTATCGTTTGTTTGCGTCACAGACCTCATAAAAACTGCATTTTACAATCAACTCGTATCACGTTATCGTAGTTATAAGGCGTCGTGGACAAGGCCGCTCAATTCCATTAATGACCAACGACACTTGAATGAGGTGTTCGATCGGGTAGCGTGATCGAGTATCACCAGAGACTACACCTTCCAATCCACCTCTTCGAGATTACGCCTTCAGCACAGAGGACATATCGCGGATCTCCTTCGCATCTTTGGGCGAAAATCCCCGAACGCCGAGCGTTCGACGCGTTCGGCGCTTCCAGCTCGCAGCCATAAACGCATTGTGTGTTTGTTGTCGGAGGTGTGCGCGCGCGTTTTTTTGCCTCCCGCATCTATTGAACAACCCTCATCCCAGTTGCGTTCCCGTCGGCAGACGAAAAGGGTGCGGTGCCATCTTACACAGTCTGGATTACACAAATCGCGCGAGGAGGTAGCCCCATATCGACGAGAGCAGGTTAGGATATGTCGCTTTGTAAATTTAGAGTTGGTGCATTGGACGCTTTCGCGGTTATTGCCGGAAGAGTGGCTTCCAGATTTACTTGCCGATGAGTGCGTTCGCATGATTTCCAAAATAGAAATAACATCGGTGACCTAATGCATTTTAAAATAGATCGCGGGGTAATTGCCGGGGGGGCATGGCGATTTCGTTGATACGTTTTGCTCGTTATCTGAAGCGGACGTAGCGTTCGACGTTTTATCTGAAAATTACGATAAGTTTCTATTAGGGACAAAAAACAACTAATAATTATAATGGAAGAATGTAAATTTACATTTAACCTAAAAATCAGTTATTAAAGTTATAAATCTACCGAGATAAAAAATCGGAAGTGTGAATTCGCAAATTTAAGAAAATGGTCGAAATGTTAGGTTAGAATCAGAAATATCGAAGATAATCAATGATTAAAAATAGAAAGTAGTGAAAATTTGACCCTAAATTAGAAAAAATGCGAAATCGTTTAGAGAACTAATTGTAATTTGTGAATAAATTATATGAAATGACTAAGATCAAGAGTTTAAAAAATTGAAACTTACGAGATAAAAAAATAATGAAAAATGTTTCCTAATCACCAAATGAAACTGTTATTTTATTTGTCAATAATTGTATTAAAAAAATAAAGCCACTAATTTACGTTTGCTAGGGGGCCCCTGACGTAAGCCTTTTTATGTGGATAATCCGGTCCTGGGTCGTACAAACGGTGACATTTGAACTACTCTTCCAATTGTTAAATCAGACAAAACCTAAAAAATACAAAAATAATAAGCAGTTTAATAAAATTAATAAACACAAGCAGTTTAATGTTTAACCAAATTCGCCGCATTAATGGGCCAACCCCGTACAGGTTATAAGCTGTAACAAAATTGGAATTCTCCACTTTCTATGTTCTGTGTTCGTGTGGGGGATAATGGTCGAACGTAACTAGGGGAGCATTGAAAAACCCATCATAAATAGCGACAAGGAAAGGGAAGGCCCTGCATACGATGCAGGCGTATGTATAATTAATGACACTAACGCATATAATTAAAAAGGGTTAATGATTGTGGCAGACAAGGATGCGCCGAGTTTATTTACCCTGCGAACGCTGCGGCCTTTGAATACAGATAAGAGCTTGGTTATTTACCTTCGTTGCCTTCCCACATGCCGAGGTTTTTTGCCCTTTATGTCTAGAAGTTTAATAACTTGGACTGATGGAAATATATTTACGAAGAGCTCCCGTGAAGTGCCCCTTCGTATGCGTGGTACGATTCACTGGCGTTGACAGATAGAATATTCTGTAGTTGGAGGTAATCTGTGATAGATGATTTCGTTACTTTGAACTATTTGCCGTGAAATAATTATTAATTGATTTGGTAATAACATGGTAATTTTATTTTAAAAATAGCGGTAATACGATATTGAAATCGATAATAAATTAAAAGCAATGTAACGATTTGTAATATTTAAAAACACTGAGTAGTTCCACTCTACCATAACATCGAGAAATTAGGTTAGTTTTTCACATAAAGATAAAAAACAGAAATTGAAGTAATAAAGCACCAAAAATGCTGATAAAAATGATAATTTAGATTAGGCATCTTTCTTAGTAAATCTCAAATGTTGCAACCTACCTTTATAACTTTCGCAAAATACACGAAATTAATCCGCCACAAACGAAATCAAAACGATTCACCGATGTCTTTAATTTAGAGATAATCACAGAATATGAGCTAGAATTCTCGTGAATAGTGTTGCCAACCCAACATGTTAAATTATTGTAACCTACCTTTATAACTTTCGCAAAATACACGAAATTAATCCGCCACAAACGAAATCAAAACGATTCACCGATGTCTTTAATTTAGAGAGAACCACAGAATATATGAGCTAGAATTCTCGTGAATAGTGTTGCCAACCCAACATGTTAAATTATAAACTGTAAATCTACAGATTTTCGTTTATTTTTCTTTCAATAATTGACATTTTTAACCTTCACTTGTACATTTTGACGACTAATAACGAAAAGTCATCTCCCGGAATACTTTTCAGAGAAAATACCACAAAATCGTAACTGACAATACCGTCGACAAAAGTTAGTTCCACAAAATACACAAAACGTTGATTGAATTTAATCAGCGCACAAAACTATTACGCTACAGGTCGCTAATTAGTTTGATTTCGTCGCGATTGCACTAGCAAGTTACCGAAATAACGTAAACTAAGCACTTACATTCACAAACTTCCAAATAATTATTTTTCTGAGGAACATTTACCGAATCAGGTGTCAATTTTATGCTCAACTGTCAACAGACGTCTACTGTCAACTATAGGGATATCGAAGCAAAAATATCGATATTATAATCTCGTCGATATGATGTTATCGATATTGCCCGATAGTCGATAACAATTGTCCAACAATCGTCGTCAATGATGGATAGAAATATGGGGATTGAGGACCTTTTTTTTTAGGTCACCAAAAATAATTTGCCCGAAATACGTAGAAATTTCTAACACTGGAGTCTGTTTATAAATTTGTTTGTTCATTTCCAAAATATCGATTATCGATAATAAAATGTTCGATATTATCGATTATCGATATTTGTCTGCTGTAAAAATTTATATCGATTGTGTTTTTTTTCAATTTATTTAACATTAAAATTAACTTGCATCCTTAGTCAACTAGAAATACGTCATTTCCTACGTTCAAATACACAAAATTATTACGCTGCAGAAGAAATTGAAATGTGACTAATTAGCCAGATTTCACCGCAATTGCACTAGTAAATCACCGTAATAACGTAAACTAAGCACTTGTATTTTTTACACACTTCCAAATAATTATTTTTCTGGGGAACGTTTACGAAATCGGCTGTTAATTTTATGCTAAAATATCAACTGGAAATAGCCACCGACAAAACTTAGTCCCTCAAAATGCACAAATTGCGCTAAAGAAGAAATTGAAATGTCACTAATTAGCTAGATTTTAACGCGATTGCATTAGCAAATTACTGAAATAACGTAAACTAAGCGCTAGTCCTTGTATTTATATACTTCCAAATAATTATTTTTCTGGGAAACATTTACCGAATCGGGTGTCAATTTTATTTAACTGTCACCATACGTCTACTGTCAACTAGAAATACGTCATTTTCTAGTTCCTCCAAATGCACAAAATTATTACGCTGCAGAAGGAATTGAAATGTCGCTAATTAGCTAGATTTCACCGCAACTAGAAATCACCGTAATAACGTAAACTAAGCACTTGTAGTTTTTACACACTTCCAAATAATTATTTTTCTGGGGAACGTTTACGAAATCGGGTGTCAATTTTATGCTAAAATGTCAACGTCACCGACGAAACTTGGTTTCCCCAAAATGCACAAATTACGCTATAGAAGAAATCGAAATGTCGCTAATTAGCTAGATTTTAACGCGATTGCACCTAGCAAATCACTGAAATAACGTAAACTGAGCGAACACACTTCCAAATAATTATTTTTCCGGGGAACATTTACGAAATCGGGTGTCATAATTTTAAATTTAACTGTCAATTGGCCCAAAACATATATTTAAAATAAATATACATGCGAATATAGAAATGAACTACCGGAGCACAGAAGATATGTTCTGAGCATACATCTAAAATATATGATTGTGAACCACAATTTCAATAATCCTTTCATTTTTAAATAAACTGTTTTGCCCTAGCAACAATTATAATTTCGCTCAAGTTATTTATTTCTGATTAATAATGCAACGAAAAGTTACTAATTTACGTATGCTCTAAGTGATAACGATGACTTTAGATTTGTCTAGGTTCTATGACTTCGCACGCTAAATTTACCAGTGGCGTACCCTCCGAAATTAAATTTGATTAAATTGACACGTATTTTTCAATATTCGGTGAAGTTGTGCTTGATCAAAGTCGGCTAATTAACTCTCCAATAAAATGGTGAGATATTCGCCGCGGAAAATTGATCAATTTCGAAAATTCGGCCGAACTTGGTCAAGTTCACGAAATTAGTAGTTCATTAAATTAGTAGTTTACAAAATTAGTAGTTTACGAAATTAGTAGTTCACGAAATTAGTAGTTCACGAAATTAGTAGTACACGAAATTGACAATTTCGTGAACCTGAGTAGGTTCAAATTTGAAATTAAGTCTTCAAGTTCTAGAACTTGGGCAAGCGATTCGGCTTTTTCTGCCTGTTGGAAAATGTTGGCACAAATCCATTTAATATTTTTAATTCTTATTTCGTGGAACTATTCGTTATTCATAATTTAATAATAAATACAACAAATATATGTTGTATTTATTAATAAATATGATTTATCAATTAACCCCAGCACTTATTTATTCGAAAATCGTGGAAGTAAACAATCTATTTCTTTCGTTAAAATGATACTTTAGTGTTATTTGTTTATATTTGTAAATTCTTGGCACACTTCATTGTAATAGACGGGCGGGCTTTTTATGCTAAAACGAACTTGTGCAACTGACAATTATAAAAACGTTCGTAAATCTATTAAAGAATCACTCCTAAGACAACCGACAACAAATCAAAATAATTAATGATTTTTAGGTTAGAATTTGTTGTGAAATGCCAAATCAATATTTGAACTATTTACTTTCTTTATGTTGGCATTGCCTTGTTCTATGTTTGCTAAAAATGTCAATGTCAATCAATAATAATTTAATAAACAGTTAGTCATGCAGTAAGAAGTTTCTCTAAGCAATATATTAAAAGAATCCAGCATCCTGCCTAAAAGCTATTCCACTAATCAAAATTAACAACAATTTTAAGAACACAGAAGACAATCAAGAAATGCCACAGGGTTGCCACATAATCTTGAAAACAATTATGTTCGAAAATTGCAGAAATAATTAAAAAGGGAAGCCAGTTGATGTTAGATCGATGAGAAATTAACATTTCACATTAAATAGTTGAAGAAAACCATGCACGGTATTAACACAAACCAATTTCTAAATACGCGGCGGTAACACACGCCTACTGTGTCCGGCAAGCTTTAAAACCTACTCTCATTTTTAGCTAGAAACTATTTACTTAATCGATTTTACAAACTCTTTACTTGTATTTAATTGCGTGTTCATCCGCTTTAACAATAGAAAGTGTTCTATAAAATTCTTTAAATTTGTTTAAGCTACAATTCATTAAAAAGCGCGGGTTTATATTGACATAGAACGCTTATATTAAGGAATCTGTGGCGCTTACACGATAAAATTTTGTGATGCTTACACCATAAAAGTGGCGGCGCCTTTACTAGAATTTCGTGGCGCCTCCGCTGCAGTCGCGTGCGATATTGCAATGCCAAAAGCAACCCGAAGATATCGATTTGGCCAGTCGGGCACTAAATGCGGAACATTTCAATTTCGCAGGTAATAAACCTATCGCCGCGACGGTAAAATTCACCGGAACATCCACGAAATTCACCTTAATGAGCCAAGATATTCCATGCGATCAATCCTCTCACAATCAATCGCAAACGGCCCATTCATTAATATATGTATGTAGTCTCGATGGTGAAGTTTCTTGTAAGCACAAATTAAAAATGTTTGTTTAAATAAATAATCAGTTCTAACCTAACAACTTTACTAGTCTTCTTCGCGATTCAGATTTTTTTAGAATAGATATCGCAGTGTTGCCAATCTGTTGCCGATAAAAACTGTAAATGCCCGAATAAAAGTCATAGAACACTGTAAATGTTGAAAATAACAATCAAAATCTACTGTTTTTATTTATTTCGTTTGAATAATTGATATTTTCTCGGTGAAATAAAATTGATCACTAAAGCAAAACCCCTCTCTACATGGTTATAAAACAAATTTACAATGTACGATATTTTTATGTTTGTCCTAGGGATGTTCCTCATCGCAAAATGAATAACAAATTAAGACGAAATTTGACCGAAGACGTACCAAGGATAAAAAATTGTATGTCTACAGCATGATATAATACATTATCATGGCCTATAGTTTTATTTTAAAACTTTCGTAAAAAAACTACATCCACATTTAACTAGGGTTGGCAACAGTGATATAAAATAAAGAAAACAAGACCACAGAATAAAAATACTAGAAGCATATCTATATAACCAAAGGCAACGCTTTCTTATAGTTTTTAGCTAATTCAGTGGCGTACCTTTCGAAATTAAATTCGAATAAATGAACTAAATACCGCACGTTTATATTTCGCAAGTAACAATGAATTTTCAAGTAATAAATATAGGAATCGCGGGCGCCTTATAAATTTCAGCAGGAGGTTCACGGTCTTCTTCGTTAATGGGCAAGGCGACCAAGATATTCCATGCAATCAAATCACCAATACATCTCAATCGTAAACATGCAGCTTCATTAATTTATGCAATCGTGATCGTGGAGTTTTCTTGGAAGGACAAATTAAGAATGTCTGTTTTAAATATAAGAATGTCTGCTTTAAATAAACAGACTCGGGCGACGAGGCATCACGTTAAATTGATAAAAGTCGTTGGAATGTTTCTCGAATTGATACCCCGAACAATGGGGGCAGATATGTTTTTATTTTAAGTTGGGACAATTTTAGAATTAATTACTTGGTAATCGTCACGCCCATTACTGTTGTAATCTTCCTTTTCAATCTTTGAAAGTGATGTAGTGCATGTGTCAGTCAGTCTCTGGAATTGTGATTAATAATGTCGCCGCCTGGGGCCCTAATAAATTAAAAACGGGAAAAGACTGATTATTGCCATGATGTACGAGTTACTGAATTTAAATATATCACTATTATTAGTTGAAGGTTGTATCGATTTGATTAATTTTATCTTTGGTCATTTTTAAAATTTTATCTCATTTCCTAATTTTTTGTTCTACGTAAAACATAACCTATACTTTTTGTTGTGTACAAATCTATGTTGAAAAAAGTCTGTGTCTCCCAAAATTCTATGATAACAGCGACGCCTCGTCCACAATTCTATGATAACAGCGACGCCTCGCCCACAATTTTCCTTACCCCTTCCGATATACGTCGTTTCCACCAAACAAATCATTCATCCTAGTGATCCCCCTAATGGTAAATTCGGGTAAATTCCATCTCGCATCGTCGGGTAATTGACTAGGCTACATTTTACATTACCTGGTTACATAAGACGTATTATATCTGTTATTAATCACAGTATTTCGTTTCAGAAATCACACTTGAGGAAGATGGAGTGCGGAGTGACAGGCGGCTATACGAACGGCAGCGGAACGGGCGGCGGCATACTGACTGACGTCAGATCGGAAAGATCGCCGGCCAAGACGGGCCTACACGTCAATTTCAAAGACAAAGGCGAAGTGAAGGAGCGAAGGGAGAAATTTCTCACTGCCAAATACGGCCACCATCAGATGAGTCTGATCAGAAAAAGACTGGCCGTCGAGATGTGGCTGTACGAAGAACTGAAGAAATTATACGAAACATCGGTGAGTCCCATCAAAATATTTTTAATGAATTTCAACTTTTTTTTCAAAGTGTCGACTTTTTTCACAAAAATCGGTTTTTTGCGATTATCTCGGTTTCTATAGCTGCCAATGATGATAACACCTATTATACAAATTGTAGAGCATAAAATTTGCAACAAATTTTGTTTCAAACTTTTTTTCATAGGCTTAACCGTTTTTGAGATAAAGGGCAGCGCTCAGTCATACATCGGATTTCCGCGATTATTTCGGTTTTAGTAGCTCTAATGATGTTAACATTTATTATAAAAATTGTAGAGCATAAAATTTGCAACAAATTTTGTTTCAAACTTTTTTTCATAGGCTTGACCGTTTTTGAGATAAGGGGCAGCCCTCAGTCATACATTGGATTTCCGCGATTATTTCGGTTTCAGTAGCTCTAATGATGTTAACATTTATTATAAAAATTGTAGAGCATAAAATTTGCAACAAATTTTGTTTCAAACTTTTTTTCATAGATTTAATCGTTTTTGAGATAAAGGGCAGCGCTCAGCCATACTTCGGATTTCGGCGTTTATCTCGGTCTCAGCAGCTGTAATGATGTTAACATTTATTATAAAAATTGTAGAGCATAAAATTTGCAACAAATTTTGCTTCAAACTTTTTTTCATAGGTTTAACCCTTTTTGAGATAAAGGGCAGCGCTCAGCCATACATCGGATTTCGGCGTTTATCTCGGTGTCAATGCTCTAATGATGTTAACATTTATTATAAAAATTGTAGAGCATAAAATTTGCAACAAATTTTGTTGCAAACTTTTTTTCATAGATTTAATCGTTTTTGAGATAAAGGGCAGCGCTCAGTCATACTTTGGATTTCCGCGATTATCTCGATTTCAGTAGCTCTAATGATGTTAACATTTATTATAAAAGTTGTAGAGCATAAAATTTGCGACAAATTTCGTTTCAAACATTTTTTCATACGATCAACCGTTTTTGAGATAATGGGCAGCGCTCAGCCATACATACTGTAATGCAAGATCAACCATGAATTTTGGTGAATAATATCTTGTTATTAAATCATTAATTTCACTAACAATGAATAATTCATCTAACTGACCTTGCATTAGAGTATGTATGGCTGAACGCTGCCCTTTATCTCAAAACGGTTGAACGTATGAAAAATGTTTAAAAACATTGTCGCAAATTTATTCTACACCTTATAATCAGATGTACCATTTTATTGAGAATATAGTTATACAGTAATTGCGAGTTAACAGATTATTTCATTATTGCCTTGAGCGCAACCCTTATTTCAAAAACGGTTGAGCGTATGAAAAAATGTTTGAAACAAAATTTGTCGCAAATTTTATGCTCTACAACTTTTATAATAGATGTTACCATCATTGGAGCTACAGAATCCGAGATAATGGCGGAAAACCGATTTTTGTCACTTTTGACCTTGAATAACTTACGACTCAGACACGAGATTTTATGAAACTTTTAGACAACTTTTAAAACGCCAAAATGAAGGTGTTTACGAGTTTTTAGCTTGTTATCTCTGATTCCGAGTTGAACCTTTTTTGCCAAATGACTGTACTAGTCAAGTCAGATTAGAGGTTTCAACTCTATTTTAAATTTGTAGAGCATAAAATTTGTGCAATTTTGCTTCCAACATTTTTTCATACGCTCAACCGTTTTTGAGATAGAGGGCAGATCTCAGTCATACATACTGTAATGCAAGGTCACCATCATCTCGGTTATATAAAGTTATTAATCATATTTATTAACAATGAATAATTCGTCTAATTACTTGCATTACATATTATGGTGACGCTGCTTATTCAAAAAGAGACTGAAGAGATAGAGACTGAAGAGATAGAGACTGAAGAGATAGAGACTGAAGAGATAGAGACTGAAGAGATAGAGACTGAAGAGATAGAGACTGAAGAGATAGAGACTGAAGAGATAGAGACTGAAGAGATAGAGACTGAAGAGATAGAGACTGAAGAGATAGAGACTGAAGAGATAGAGACTGAAGAGATAGAGACTGAAGAGATAGAGACTGAAGAGATAGAGACTGAAGAGATAGAGACTGAAGAGATAGAGACTGAAGAGATAGAGACTGAAGAGATAGAGACTGAAGAGATAGAGACTGAAGAGATAGAGACTGAAGAGATAGAGACTGAAGAGATAGAGACTGAAGAGATAGAGACTGAAGAGATAGAGACTGAAGAGATAGAGACTGAAGAGATAGAGACTGAAGAGATAGAGACTGAAGAGATAGAGACTGAAGAGATAGAGACTGAAGAGATAGAGACTGAAGAGATAGAGACTGAAGAGATAGAGACTGAAGAGATAGAGACTGAAGAGATAGAGACTGAAGAGATAGAGACTGAAGAGATAGAGACTGAAGAGATAGAGACTGAAGAGATAGAGACTGAAGAGATAGAGACTGAAGAGATAGAGACTGAAGAGATAGAGACTGAAGAGATAGAGACTGAAGAGATAGAGACTGAAGAGATAGAGACTGAAGAGATAGAGACTGAAGAGATAGAGACTGAAGAGATAGAGACTGAAGAGATAGAGACTGAAGAGATAGAGACTGAAGAGATAGAGACTGAAGAGATAGAGACTGAAGAGATAGAGACTGAAGAGATAGAGACTGAAGAGATAGAGACTGAAGAGATAGAGACTGAAGAGATAGAGACTGAAGAGATAGAGACTGAAGAGATAGAGACTGAAGAGATAGAGACTGAAGAGATAGAGACTGAAGAGATAGAGACTGAAGAGATAGAGACTGAAGAGATAGAGACTGAAGAGATAGAGACTGAAGAGATAGAGACTGAAGAGATAGAGACTGAAGAGATAGAGACTGAAGAGATAGAGACTGAAGAGATAGAGACTGAAGAGATAGAGACTGAAGAGATAGAGACTGAAGAGATAGAGACTGAAGAGATAGAGACTGAAGAGATAGAGACTGAAGAGATAGAGACTGAAGAGATAGAGACTGAAGAGATAGAGACTGAAGAGATAGAGACTGAAGAGATAGAGACTGAAGAGATAGAGACTGAAGAGATAGAGACTGAAGAGATAGAGACTGAAGAGATAGAGACTGAAGAGATAGAGACTGAAGAGATAGAGACTGAAGAGATAGAGACTGAAGAGATAGAGACTGAAGAGATAGAGACTGAAGAGATAGAGACTGAAGAGATAGAGACTGAAGAGATAGAGACTGAAGAGATAGAGACTGAAGAGATAGAGACTGAAGAGATAGAGACTGAAGAGATAGAGACTGAAGAGATAGAGACTGAAGAGATAGAGACTGAAGAGATAGAGACTGAAGAGATAGAGACTGAAGAGATAGAGACTGAAGAGATAGAGACTGAAGAGATAGAGACTGAAGAGATAGAGACTGAAGAGATAGAGACTGAAGAGATAGAGACTGAAGAGATAGAGACTGAAGAGATAGAGACTGAAGAGATAGAGACTGAAGAGATAGAGACTGAAGAGATAGAGACTGAAGAGATAGAGACTGAAGAGATAGAGACTGAAGAGATAGAGACTGAAGAGATAGAGACTGAAGAGATAGAGACTGAAGAGATAGAGACTGAAGAGATAGAGACTGAAGAGATAGAGACTGAAGAGATAGAGACTGAAGAGATAGAGACTGAAGAGATAGAGACTGAAGAGATAGAGACTGAAGAGATAGAGACTGAAGAGATAGAGACTGAAGAGATAGAGACTGAAGAGATAGAGACTGAAGAGATAGAGACTGAAGAGATAGAGACTGAAGAGATAGAGACTGAAGAGATAGAGACTGAAGAGATAGAGACTGAAGAGATAGAGACTGAAGAGATAGAGACTGAAGAGATAGAGACTGAAGAGATAGAGACTGAAGAGATAGAGACTGAAGAGATAGAGACTGAAGAGATAGAGACTGAAGAGATAGAGACTGAAGAGATAGAGACTGAAGAGATAGAGACTGAAGAGATAGAGACTGAAGAGATAGAGACTGAAGAGATAGAGACTGAAGAGATAGAGACTGAAGAGATAGAGACTGAAGAGATAGAGACTGAAGAGATAGAGACTGAAGAGATAGAGACTGAAGAGATAGAGACTGAAGAGATAGAGACTGAAGAGATAGAGACTGAAGAGATAGAGACTGAAGAGATAGAGACTGAAGAGATAGAGACTGAAGAGATAGAGACTGAAGAGATAGAGACTGAAGAGATAGAGACTGAAGAGATAGAGACTGAAGAGATAGAGACTGAAGAGATAGAGACTGAAGAGATAGAGACTGAAGAGATAGAGACTGAAGAGATAGAGACTGAAGAGATAGAGACTGAAGAGATAGAGACTGAAGAGATAGAGACTGAAGAGATAGAGACTGAAGAGATAGAGACTGAAGAGATAGAGACTGAAGAGATAGAGACTGAAGAGATAGAGACTGAAGAGATAGAGACTGAAGAGATAGAGACTGAAGAGATAGAGACTGAAGAGATAGAGACTGAAGAGATAGAGACTGAAGAGATAGAGACTGAAGAGATAGAGACTGAAGAGATAGAGACTGAAGAGATAGAGACTGAAGAGATAGAGACTGAAGAGATAGAGACTGAAGAGATAGAGACTGAAGAGATAGAGACTGAAGAGATAGAGACTGAAGAGATAGAGACTGAAGAGATAGAGACTGAAGAGATAGAGACTGAAGAGATAGAGACTGAAGAGATAGAGACTGAAGAGATAGAGACTGAAGAGATAGAGACTGAAGAGATAGAGACTGAAGAGATAGAGACTGAAGAGATAGAGACTGAAGAGATAGAGACTGAAGAGATAGAGACTGAAGAGATAGAGACTGAAGAGATAGAGACTGAAGAGATAGAGACTGAAGAGATAGAGACTGAAGAGATAGAGACTGAAGAGATAGAGACTGAAGAGATAGAGACTGAAGAGATAGAGACTGAAGAGATAGAGACTGAAGAGATAGAGACTGAAGAGATAGAGACTGAAGAGATAGAGACTGAAGAGATAGAGACTGAAGAGATAGAGACTGAAGAGATAGAGACTGAAGAGATAGAGACTGAAGAGATAGAGACTGAAGAGATAGAGACTGAAGAGATAGAGACTGAAGAGATAGAGACTGAAGAGATAGAGACTGAAGAGATAGAGACTGAAGAGATAGAGACTGAAGAGATAGAGACTGAAGAGATAGAGACTGAAGAGATAGAGACTGAAGAGATAGAGACTGAAGAGATAGAGACTGAAGAGATAGAGACTGAAGAGATAGAGACTGAAGAGATAGAGACTGAAGAGATAGAGACTGAAGAGATAGAGACTGAAGAGATAGAGACTGAAGAGATAGAGACTGAAGAGATAGAGACTGAAGAGATAGAGACTGAAGAGATAGAGACTGAAGAGATAGAGACTGAAGAGATAGAGACTGAAGAGATAGAGACTGAAGAGATAGAGACTGAAGAGATAGAGACTGAAGAGATAGAGACTGAAGAGATAGAGACTGAAGAGATAGAGACTGAAGAGATAGAGACTGAAGAGATAGAGACTGAAGAGATAGAGACTGAAGAGATAGAGACTGAAGAGATAGAGACTGAAGAGATAGAGACTGAAGAGATAGAGACTGAAGAGATAGAGACTGAAGAGATAGAGACTGAAGAGATAGAGACTGAAGAGACAGAGATTGAAGAGACAGAGTCTGAAGAGACAGAGTCTGAAGAGATAGAGACTGAAGAGATAGAGACTGAAGAGATAGAGACTGAAGAGATAGAGACTGAAGAGATAGAGACTGAAGAGATAGAGACTGAAGAGATAGAGACTGAAGAGATAGAGACTGAAGAACTGAAGAGTCAGAAATTGAAGACACAATGATTGAAAAGTCAAAAATTGAAGAGACAAAGATCAAATAAAATGAAATCTGTCGTTCTAATCATCAAAAATACTATCATTGATTACAACATCCATAATAATGTCCTCGTTCGTAGTTTACGGTGTTTCAGGTTGTTGCAATTATCAAACTTATACGTGTAACGACTTCCTTCCTCTTACCTTGTGTCATGTTTTTAAATGTTCCAAATTCGAATGGCGCACTCGAACCAATAATATCTGTTATTAAATGGGCGGTATCCGCTGAAGTGTTTCAAAAGTATTAATCGGAAATAAATCACCAGTTTGTTAAGAAATACCGTGGGACATATCGTCGACATATCGAACGGATTCAGAGATAATGTATTCCGATTACCCAACCCAACGATTCGACGAGGTGTAAACTTTTTATTTTTATCGCCATATCATGAACTAAAATTAACAAGATAGGTGTCGAAAATTACCATTTTTATTTAATTCCTTCGACAGTTAACGCAATATATTTAAACTTCAAAACAATAAAATTAAAAATAGTCTAGAAAGTCTATTTATAAAATTAAATGAGACTATTTTTATTATTTAAAGTGATCGAATACGTACGCATTAATTTGGGTTAATCATGTTTTTAAAATAATCACGTGTGGCAATTCGTTTGTATTTTTTCTTTGCACGCCATCTGATTATAACAAATAGTTGTAGTATTTAAAAGGTCAATTATTTTATTTGCCAAAGCTGTTTATTTCCACACAAGCAATCTAATTGGTTATTCATTCGGTAATTTACCAACAAAACTGGAAAAGTTCGTTTGACATTCCAACAGGAAACATTTTTCCCCTATTTACAATTGACGTATGGATCTGTGATCGCGCCAACTATATATTTTGACGTGTTGAATTATCTACGTCGAAATTTCGAGATTAAATCGAAAAGGTTTTTTTTTTAAATCGAAGGTTCTTTTAAAATGAAAGGTTTTTCTAGTAGAAGCAACGCTAAATTGAGGAACAAAGCGGAATTAAAACAAATTTAATGCCAACGATTACAAACTATAGACAAAGGGGTCATAAAATTTTATATTTCTATGAACCAAAGAGCATAAAATTTTATTTGATATTTCAATATCTTTCCGCGTTATCATGTAATAATCATAAAATAGTACGCGTCATTTGTACTCTTTAAGATCTGTTCTATATTTTATACGAGTTCAGTCAACCGTCTTGTTAAAAATTGAAGTGTTTTCGGAATTCAGTCAACCGTCCTGTTAAAAATTGAAGTGTTTTCGGAATTTAAACTTCAATAGCAGCACTTGCATTTATGACTACTTTATTAAAAGGTGGTCGTTTTGTAATATTACGTTCTCAAATAAACATTACGTCTTCTAATAAACATTACGTCTTCTAATAAACATTATGTCTTCTAATAAACATAAAAAAACGGTTGAATGATTGTTAACAATTCGACGTCTAATTATATCAACAATCGATAATTCGCCATTCAGTAGAGGGTTGTATATAATTGAGCTCAGTTTCATTGATAATGTGACCTAATTCTCCATGTTTCCGGTGGCGTGGGTGTGTATTTATAGTCAACAAATAGCCAGATTTTAGATTTATCGTCGATTTCGTACTGAAATGCGAATGCAGCTCTAGAAGTTTTTTTGGAACACAGAAAAATAAAATATTCGACCGCGTCAGTTCACAACTTGTCTACGTAATAATAGATTTGGATCGAAGAATAAATTGGTCCATGTATAGATAAGTTACGAGTTAGTTTTAGAATCAAGTTCAACTTTAATATAAAATCGTAATCTGCAGCTAAAACTAATATTGGCAACAATGACGTCATAGAACATTACTCAATGATTAATCAGAATACTATTTTATGCCGTATCCGTATATTCCGAATATTTTTTATATCGTTAATTCTATGTTCCAACTTTCAGTGTTGCCAGATCGCCAAAAGGTCCCGTTTGAAATAATAATCTCTCGCAACTTGTGCATAAAGATGAGGAAATTTTCGAATGTTCTTGTATTTTGCTATTGAAATGAGGGCATACTAGTAACAACGTCTTTGGAATTAATGTTGGAATGTTCAAAAAACAGTAGACTAAACTTTAAATCAGAATTTAAGAAAAAGTCAGACATTGTAATTTAAAATCGAAATTATCAGAGAAAAGGCAACGTTGTTAACTTTAACCTCGAAATTTCGAATTCGAGCTCAAATATTCCATTTTTTCTCTACGTATTCCTCATTTATTTTATTTAACACAGATAAATCAATGTAAAAACAAAGTGACGATTTACGCGCAATTTTTCAGAAATAATTCGTTGATGTGGCAGTTACAGGGATGGAAAGTTTGGTGAAATTCGTTCGCATAAAAATTAAATTTAACGATTTCCGTTACAAAATATAATGACATGAGTGACAGGGGTCGTTACGGAACATGTTTACGCCAACGAGACGTGTTCTGCAATATCAATTAGTCTTTTATAAAATTAATAAAGCTTTTAAATGACCAAATGTGATACGTTGCCGCTCATGAAGCTTCACAAAAAACGATAAGGATGCGGATCACGTTTAAAACTTTGGCAATTCCACACGTGTTAACGTTCCAAGTAATACACTGTTAACATTATAAATAACCGGCCGAATATTAGATGGGGACGAGAAGCGATCACGTTTAAAGACGTTGAAAGTTGAAAGAACATCTGCTTGGATTGGTTAAGTTACTAAATTCGTGCCATAGATTTGGTTAGATCTATGATTCGTTTCAATCACAGGGTTGCCAACTTTGAAAGTTTTTTATTCATTAAATAATTATACGAAAACCATCGTAGAGCTTCTAGAGGATGCTTTACAGTTTTCAAAACTCTACTGGCATTTTCTGCCCGATCACTGTTTCCAGAGTTATTTATTATCAAAGTCAAAAATGATTTTTGTTTTGAAAGACAACTCTGGCGAAAAATCATCGTACAGGGCTCGGCGACGAGTCAAAATGTAAACCAATCGTCTTGACTTTATTTACAAGCTTCACAATTAACTTTATTATTAGTTGATACCATAAAATGTAAATTTAAAAGTTTACAAGTTAAACACGATAACGTTTGTGTACACTGTTCATGTATCAGGATGTAACAAAGCAAACGCTAAAAGTGGTAGAACAAAGGACAGATAAGATAATGGGCATTAAATGCATTCTTTCTGTGTGTAAACCAGAACGGGGACCCATTTAAAACGGCATAATTATAGAGAGTAACAAGCATGGGTAATATATGAGTAAGGGGGGTCAATAAACCTACCGCCGTCATCGGAGACCTGCTTGCCCGCGCTCGAAGATAAACAACGTACAGGTTGTTTTCGCAGCTGAGAAATTCGCACTTGATCACTGAAGGACCCACGTTAGTACGCATGTTTACGAAATTTTTCAAAGAAAAGACGGCGAGAAGTCCAGTAGATTTATCCTGATAGTAGTTTAAATGCATTAAATTGAAACCTCGAAGTTGTCAATCACTGATAACTCATTGTGGCATTTATTATTGCGCGACGTAAATAATGCACAGTAACGTAGTACAATACTTTATTCTCACTTACTACATTGTTAACTAGAATTATAACAAAAAGGAACGATATGTCTGATCGTGATCGATGCTCGATGAGTAAGACATGAACGAATCATAGAGTTTCATCCACTGATTTAATTGTCAATCGTCAAACTTGTCAACTGTCAACCCACAAGCCTTCCAGTGTTGCCACTCCTCTGTGCATTGGAGCTAAAGATCTGTGGTTAATGATTCTATGGTTCTGCATATTCGCCACAACCAGAGACTAGTCTCTGGCCACAACTTATAGTCCATTTCAGATAAACGTGCGTAAGAAAGATACGAGAGAACTAAAGCTACCTTCACACAAAAACATTTTGATGATTAATATGTGGTCTACATTTCAGGGGTTCTTTGGGAGAAATAATCGGATTAAATGTTTTTCACATTATTTTTACTATCATTATTAACAATTTAATAAATTTCAGCGCAACTTGACGTAAAATATAAAAGTACAACTCAAAACAACCGACAACAAACCAACGATATTAAGGTTAGGATTTTAAGAACACAGAACATCAATAACAAATGTTACAGTGTTGCCACACTTTAAATATTACTACTTCTTGTTGTTGCCACCACAAAACTACAAATTCAGTGCCTACTCTGTTGTGCATTTATCTGAAATGGATTATACCTTAACCTAAAAATTTTCACAACCAAAATTTAATGACTTTTTCATTTGAGTACATGCAACCCATGAAAATAATTGAGTTTTTGGCCCGAAACGGCGCGAATCGCTTTTTATAGAAAACCGTTTTAATAAGCAAACAATTTCGGCTCGGCATGGGACACAAGTGCGAAGAACAAAAATAATCCTACACTCTCGGTGTCATTAAACTACAAATAGCCGCTATAAAAACAACAACAAAAAAAACCCGTCGACATGCACGTGAATCAGATTCATCTCCATATTATCCATATGAACGCTTTTTAACATCGTTTGAGCTTATGTTACGTAATTTTAATAATGAATTAATAATAGAACACAGATCTATATGTAGATAGAATATTATTAATCTTGTCATCTCATGAATGTTAACTTGTAGCAGAATTATATTTTAAGAACCACACCTGTGCTGCGGCGATAACGAAAGTATCTCAATCGTTATACACGAAATAAATCTATCTTTAATCGATGGAATTAAAACGAAAAAAGTCTTGGAGACTAGCGACAGAAGTGAAAACTTATAACTAGGAAATATATGGTGCAGTTCGAGCCCATACTAGTAAACAATATTAGAAATAAATTCTGTCCAACTAACCTACCTTTTTATATGTATTTGTGGTTGATGGATGGATGCTTGCATCGTGTGGAAATGAATCTAATATTGATAATGAGATACACTTTAATTTAACAATAGAAAACATTAACATTAGGGCATATTGACAACGCGTGATGGTAATGCGAAACCACCCCTTATCCAAAAGCGCCCAACGCGCCTAAAAAAGTTTTCACTTCAAAAATCCTTTGATTGCAGTTTCTTCTACGTGGAAAGTTAATAAAACTTTTATTAAGCCAATTTTATTTTTTATTACTAATGGCGTATTCTTAATTTTGTCCAATTATCCTGGAAATAATTCGTATTAACTTTCTGTTGTGAAGTGCCCTTTATTATTTGAATTATTATTTCCCTAGGTTGGCACTACCAAAAATTCTCTATGTTCACAACTGTCACCTGTCAATATAGTCATATTAGCAATAAAATGTTTAACGTTTCCGAATAATCGCTTTTATTTGATCGTGCCACGAATCCGTGGGTCGTGCGTTGAATAAATATCTAAACTCCACTATCAGAAAACAACACTCTCCGAAAATATTCCCAGAAATCAATTTGTGCAAATTATGAGAAGTGAAATGGTGTTTTTTAAATTGTGAACAATGTTCTAGCCAACACTTACGCGCGTAATTTCTAGAATTTTAACTTCGGCAAGCTTTAAACCTTATTGTTAACGTGTATCGTATATGTTTAAAAGTTCAAATTAGTTGAGTGCAAATATTAATTATTCGCTTCACGTTATCCCAATAGCCGGCTTTGGCTCCGAGCCCAAACCTAGATGCATTTAGTTGTTTGATCTCGACTGAAAAATACTAGTTTGATCTCGACACTGAAAATACAAAACGCAGGAAAACAAAGCTCCTAATTAGTGTCGGTTTTAATTGTGTAATCTGGCGAGTAAAATTTTGTGAAATTCAAGGGTATAACAGACGGAAATTGACGCCGTATCCCAGACGTGCGAATCTCCCGTCATTGTCAATGTCTCGGAAGTTCGTTTCGTGTTTTAACTTTTGAAAATCAATAAAGGAAATCTATGGTGAAACTTCCAAAGATAATAAAACATGTCGACCTAGAATGGGACTTTGAAAAAGGGACAAATTTACTAACCTAGATAAGTTTTCCTTCAAAATTTCAAGATCAATACGGATGCCGGTTTACTGCATTCTACACCGGCTTCATTTTACGCGTTTATTTGCTTTAGGAATTAAAACAATAATGAAAGTATGTAGGTTATCTAATCGATATGTTGTTACGTGTAAATTTTACCGCTAAATACACCTGCACTCGTTTTATTTGGCTTTTTCGTTTCACTTCGCGACTGTTTGAAAAAGAAACTGTCATTTGCCTACGTCTAATCCAGTGTTGCCAATTTGCCACAGATAAAAGTTGTTGAACGTTGAAAACAAAAACTGTAATACATTTTATTTAAATAATTGATAATGAGTGATCAGATTGGGAAGAAGTTTTATCAAGGACGTAATAGAGATAATAAGAAAAATGTAGGTTTTTGTTTTAAAACATCTATAAATGACTGCGGCAGTAGAATTAAAAGTAGCATTGGCAATACTGAACTGACTAACCATAGAGTGCCACAGAGCACAGAAGTTTTGAAATTACCATCGAAATTTCGAAATAAAATGTGAATATCTACTTTGTACGAAGGCGTAGGAAGAATATCGATTAAAAAATGCTCTTTTTTAAGAAATTTTGACTTTCGAAATTTTTCTTCTTTCTCGAAAATCAGACAGTAAAGTCGAAATTTCGACTTTTAACTTCTTTCTTGAAATTTCTACCTTAACTAGAGTCGAAATTTCGAGTTTCTTTCTAACTAGAGTCGAAATTTCGAGTTTCTTTTTCGAAATTCAGAGATAAAAGGGAAAAAAGTCGAAATTTCGACTTCAACTCGGAATTTCGATTTTTTTCTAAAAATTTCGACTTTCAATTCGAAATTTCGACTTTATTCTCCAAGTTCCGATATCGGTCGAAATTTCCACTTTAATTTCGAACTTCTGACCTTCAACTCAAAATTTCAACTTTTTTTCGCGAAATTTTGACGTTTCTTTCGAAATTTCGACTTTTTTCTCGAAATTTCGATTTTTTCTCGAAATTTCGACCTTTTTCTTGAAATTTCAACTTTTCTCGAAATTTCGATTTTTTTTCTCGAAATTTCGACTTTTTTTTTCGAAATTTTGACTTTTAGTTTGAAATTTCGACTTTTTTCTAGAAATTCCGAGATAAATCGAAGTTTCGGATTTTTTCTCGAAATTTCGACCTTTTTCTTGAAATTTCAACTTTTCTCGAAATTTCGATTTTTTTCTCGAAATTTCGACTTTTTTTTTTCGAAATTTTGACTTTTAGTTTGAAATTTCGACTTTTTTCTAGAAATTCCGAGATGAATCGAAATTTCGGATTTTTTCTCGAAATTTGGACATTTTCTCAAAATTTTGATTTTTAATTTGAAATTTCGACTTTTTTCTAGAAATTCCGAGATAAATCGAAATTTCGGATTTTTTCTCGAAATTTGGACATTTTCTCAAAATTTTGATTTTTAATTTGAAATTTCGACTTTTTTCTAGAAATTCCGAGATAAATCGAAATTTCGGATTTTTTCTCGAAATTTCGACTTTTTTCTCAAAATTTCGACCTTAATTTCGGAATTTCGACTTTAATCTCGGAATTTCGACTTTAAACTCAAAATTTGACAGTCTAGATTTGACAGTCCAGATTTTGGGAAAAAAGTCAAAATTTTGGAAAAAAAAAAGTCGAAATTTTGAGAATAAATAGCTAATTTCGACATTAAAAGTCAAACTGTCCGATTTTTTTTTACTTGATGTCCTTTCGTAATTATACGATTTCGTATTTACAAAATAAAATAAAATTGATTCAATATTTTGGTTAAATAAGGCAGGAAGGTTGAACCAGGGATTTTCTTGACAATCTGAGAGGGTTGGCAACCCTGATGCATTAAATTTTAACCTGTCCATAGACAACAAGAATTCATGTCTTCTAGAAGCTTTGGGCGATATAACACATTATAAAAACAAATAAATAACAGCACCCAACAAAACGTTATTTCTAAACGTAAAACTCCTATTTGGTAATAGTGTTGCGAAGTGAAATGGAATGTTGAATAATCAATAAGTATATAAAATGTAAACGCGTGTTTGTGAGATTTAATTTCGGGCGAAATTAATTTAAATGATAACGTTCTAACATTTGTTTGGAGTAGTACACAAATATTAACAATGATGATAAGGTTGTAGTTATTTGAGCAATGAATCATTTCCAACAGATTAAAATAATAAATCGACGCGACGTCTTTTTTTTGGAAATTCCAGCCATGAGACTTGATTGACTATTTAACGCCAGCTACCTACCTACTCGCCTTTGTAATATCTATTTTGCTGCATAATCCGATTCGAATAATTAATCTTTCTTTTAAATTGTACAGAAAGGAGTAAAAGATCAAGAACTTGTACCATAAACCTGTATGATCATATAAGTCTGTGACTTGCACGCTGTCAATCTGTTTAAATTCATATTACTAGATTGGCAACAATTGTATCGTCTATATATTATATGGATATATTTTGTGATCTATACTCTATGATTCGTACGTAATTATTCTCGTTTCTCATTATTCTTTAGGCCTAATTATTTGTAATACAGTATTCTAATGCTTTGTGATATTTTATGTGCTCCCGACGTGCCAGTGATACAATTCTGCGTATTTCTTAATTGTATATGTCAAAGCAAGTGATCTAATTCGGTGGTGTAAAAATCAATCACATAGAACTTTACCGTCCATTCCCGTAAATAAAATTGAATTAAGTGGGCGTATTTCCTACAATCAGTTCTGCGAAATTTCCATTTTATCACAATTACGTTCGGAACTGGCGAATTTGATTAGTGAAGGACTCGGAAAAGACGGGCGTCGAAACTAACCTTTTATAATTCCCGAGAGGATCAAAGTCATTGACATTGAAACTGCGAGCGGTGATCTCGTAATTTAGTTTAATATTCCTGAGCACTTTCGTGATGAAACGCGAGAAGTCGACGGACAGACGGACGTACCCTTGTTTTGAATATACGATGAAAAACGCTCTTGGTCTTGTAAGCGGGAAACCAGCGGAATTATTAATGAAAAAGGGGACGTCCATTTGTCGAATTAAAAACCGTTTCTGTCTCGTGCAAGTAATGAAATAGTTCCGCTATGTTTGGTTAAATTGATTGAATTTGAGACGATTGTGCACCTCTGAAACTAGTCGCATCTAATTCTTGGTTGTTAACCACAAAATTGTTAACGATCTGTCGAGTGTCTAGTAGTAATCACTGTTGCCAACCCTACTTAACTGTAGATTTGAAAATTTCGATTTTTTTTTACTCATTATAAACTCGAATCGGATTTTCGAGAAAAAAAGTCGAAATTTTGCGAATGGTTATAATTTATGGATTGAAGCAGAGTCAAAATTTTGAAAAATAGCCGAAATTTCGATTTTAACCTGTACAAGCGAAAGTGAACCACAGAGAAATTCATAGATTCGCTTTCTCATTAGTTGAGCATAGAAATCGATCTTTTAATTCTTTCCACGAAGAAACAATGAGATATCTATCAGAACAAGTAAACAACTTGCAAAATTCAGAGATTTAGAGCAAATAGGCGGCGAAAAAGCTATTATGATCTTATCCTAAAGTCGAGTTATTTATCTCCCGAACATAGAACAAGTTGCCGAAGAGATCTATTATCTGACAAGCGTAAGTGTAGTGTAGGTTATAATAAATTCGAAAGACCGTGGAAGAGGCGGTCGATGAAAGAACGAACTCATTAAAACGAAACCATCGTTCTGTTCTATCGCAGATCAGTCAAATAAAAAAGTACCGTTGTAGCGAAAAAAGTGTAAAAGATTAACAAGTCAATGTGAGGTTCGGATGTGGTCTACTTATTTTTTTCGGGAATCCATAAAAACGGTACTGCTAATGACTGACTTTGACCTTTCCGCGTCGAACTAACACAACAAAGGAAATAACATTTACTGGTCGAGTCAATTTCCATGCGCTAATAAAACAATGCAAATGATTCATCTGATTTGTGAAATTCCTTTTGCACCGTGTGAACAACTGGCGATAAGACGGGACGAAGAACAATGACAATGAGAGGAAATCGAGACATCGACGTGTACCTGACCGCAGGCTGCTACAACCTTATGAGTAATCCCATCTGAATCTCGTTATGATATCATCCTACCTGCGTTTTTTAAGTCTACTTGACTTTGTCGTTTATCTACCTGTAGTTGGAATAAAAAAATTACAAAGATAAAGACATATTGCGTTGGCCAACTCATATTAGGTTGGCAACAGTGAGTCATCTATGCTACAATATTCCTACTATGTCTTTGCCTTATATTCTGTGGCTCATGGCTAATTGTAAGAACGTCATAAGTTTTATCTTTGAGAGAGTGTCTTTCATAGGCTTCTACAACCTTATGCTTAACTTTATGCTTAAATAATCCCATCTGAATCTTTACATCTTGATATCCTACCGGTATTTTTTATACTTGCTTTTATAGTCGCGAAATTTACTAGGATAAGATCCATCAAGTTCAAAAATTAGTTGTCAATGTATTTAGGTTGGTCACTATGCTTCACATATACTCGCTGTTGCCAATTCTACAGTTTTATCAATAAATTTACAGTTTTTTTTTCAAAGCTTTTAAAACGAAACCTACAAATGCATAGAAAGGACGTCGATTAACAAAAAAATATATATTTTTTAGAAATGTCGACTTTTTTCTCCAAATTTCGACTTTTTTCTCCAAATTTCGACTTTTTTCACTAAATTTCGACTTTAATCTCGGAATTTCGACTTCAACTCGAAATTTCGATTTTTTTTTCTCGGAATCCAGAGGCGTCGAAATTTCGACTATTATTTCGAAGTTTTTCGTCTTTTTCCTCGAAATTCCGAGATCGGTCGAAATTTTGATCATTTTCTCGAAATTTCGACTTTAATTTCGAATATTTGACTTTTTCCTCGAAATTTCGACTTTAATTTCGAACTTTTTACCTTGAGCTCGAAATTTCAATTTTTTCACGAAATTTCGACTTTTATTTCGAAATTTTTTGACTATTTTCTCGAAATTTCGACTTCAATTTCGAATATTTGACTTTTTTTTCGAAATTTCGTCTTTATTTCGGGATTTCCACTTTAAGATCGAAATTTCAACTTTCACCTCGAAATTTCGACTTTTTTCTCGAAATTTCGATTTTGTTCTCGAAGCTTCGACTTAAATTTCAACATTTTTCTTGAAATTTCGACTTCAATTTGGAAATTTCGACTTTTTTCTCCAAATTCCGATATCAGTGGAAATATCGACTTTTTTCTCGAAATTTCGACTTTAATTTCCAACCTTCAGCTCGAAATTCAACTTTTTCACAAAATTTCGACTTTTATTTCGAAATTTTTTGACTATTTTCTCGAAATTTCGACTTCAATTTCGCATATTTGACTTTTTTCTCGAAATTTCGTCTATTTCGGGATTTCCACTTTAAGTTCGAAATTTCGACCTTCGTCTCGAAATTTCGACTTTTTTCTCGAAATTTCGATCTTGTTCTCGAAGTTTCGACTTAAATTTCAACTTTTTTCTTGAAATTTCGACTTCAATTTCGAAATTTCGACTTTTTTTCTCCAAATTCCGATATTAGCGGAAATATAGACTTTTTTCTCGAAATTTCGACTTTAATTTCCAACTTCGGCTCGAAATTTCAACTTTTTCACGAAATTTCGACTTTTATTTCGAAATTTTTTGACTATTTTCTCGAAATTTCGACTTCAATTTCGAATATTTGACTTTTTTCTCGAAATTTCGTCTTTATTTCGGGATTTCCACTTTAAGTTCGAAATTTCGACTTTCACCTCGAAATTTCGACTTTTTTCTCGAAATTTCGATTTTTTTCTCGAAACTTCGACTTAAATTTCAACTTTTTTCTTGAAATTTCGACTTCAATTTCGAAATTTCGACTTTTTTCCTGAAATTTCGACTTTTTTTTTCGAAATTTCGACTTAATTTCGAACTTTTTACCTTCAGCTCGAAATTTCAACTTTTTCACGAAATTTTGATTTTTCTTTCGAAATTTTGCCTTTTTTCTCCGAATATCGGCTTTTTTCTCCAAATTTCAACTTTTTTCTACAAATTTCGACGTTTTTCTTGAAATTTCGATTTTTTTCTGGAAATTTCGATTTTTTTTCTCGAAATTTCGGTTTTTTTCTCGAAATTCGATTTTTTTTTCGAAATTCCGAGATAGGTTGAAATTTCAGATTTTTCCTCGAAATTTCGGCTTTTTTTCTCGAAATTTGAACTTTTGACCTTCAATCCCAAATTTCAACTTTTTTCACGAAATTTTGACTTTTCTTTCGAAATTTTGCCTTTTTATTTCGAATATCGACTTTTTTCTCTAAATTTTGGCTTTTTTCTCCAAATTTCCACTTTTTTTTCAAATTTCGACGTTTTTCTTGACATTTCGATTTTTTTCTTGAAATTTCGATTTTTTTTTCTCGAAATTTCGGGTTTTTTCTCGAAATTCGATTTTTTTCTCGAAATTCGATTTTTTTTTTTGAAATTCCGAGATAAGTTGAAATTTCGGATTTTTCCTCGAAATTTCGGCTTTTTTCTCGAAACTTGAACTTTTGACCTTTAATCCGAAATTTCAACGAAATTTCACGAAATTTTGACTTCTTTCGAAATTTCGACTTTTTTCTCCAAATTTAGACTTTTCGAGTTAAAAGTCGAAATTTCGAAAAAAAAGTTGAAATTTTAACTCAAAATTTCGATTTTTTCTCAAAATTCCGAGATAAGTCGAAATTTTTGATTTTTTTCTTGAAATTTCGACTTTTTTCTCGAGATTTCGACTTTTTATCGATTCTCGACTCTTTTTTAATTTTCTTTAAATTTTTAGAAATTTTGACTTTAATCTTGAAATTTTGACTCTTTTCTCGTAATTTCGACTTTTTTCTTGATATTTCGACTTTTCTCTCGATATTTCGATTATTTTCTCGAAAATTCGACTTTTTTCTCGAAATTTCGAAATAAATAAAAATTTCGACTTTTTATCTCGAAATTTCAACTTTTAATTCGAATTTTCGACTTTTTTTTTCGAAATTTCGCTTTCATCTCGAAATTTCGACCTTTTTCTCGAAATTTCAACTTTTTCCTCGAAATCTCGAATTTAAAGTCGAAATCCCGTGATTAAAGTCGAAATTTCGACTTTTCTCTGAAAATTTCAAGATTAAAGTCGAAATTTCAACTTTAATCGAGAAATTTTGACTTTAAAACTCGAAATTACGATTTTTTTCTCAAAATTTCGTCTTAGATCTCGAAATTTCGAGAAAAAAGTCGAAATTTTGGTAACTAAAAATGGAATTACCGAACGCAACCAACTGCTAACTGTCAATGGTGTCGACAAAGGGGAGCGCTGGGACGCAACTGTCTTCTGCCCAACCTAACCACAGAGTATAGAAATTTCGACATTAAAGTCGAAATCTCGACTTAAATTTGAAATTTCGAGAAAAAAAGTTGATATTTCGAAATCAAGGTCGTAATTTCAAGAGTTAATTTTGAAATTTCGACTTTAATTTCGACTTTAATTTCGAAATTTCGACTTTAATTTCGCAATTTCGAGGAGTACGTTGAAATTTCGAGTTTAAAGTCGAAATTTCGAGAGAAAAGCCGAAATGTTGAGATTAAAATGGAAATTTTGACCTGAAATTCGAAGTTTCTAAATTTTTATTTTTTATTTGATGTTCTTTCTACGACTTCCTATGATATCTACCAAGAAAAATTACAAAAATAATAACTTATTGCGTTGGCCAACTCAGATTAGATTGGCAACAGTGCTAACAATGTTATGTCTTTACCTCCTATGTTTTTTGTGTGGCTCAGGGTTTAGAAGGTCATAACTGTCATGTCTTATCTGAGATGTCATGTCTTATCTGAGAAATTTCGAGTTTAAAGTCGAAATTTCGAGAGAAAAGCCGAAATTTTGACTTGAAGTTAGAAGTTTCTAAATTTTTATTTTTTAATTGATGTTCTTTCTACGTCTTCCTATGATATCTACCAAGAAAAATTACAAAAATAATAACTTATTGCGTTAGCCAACTCAGATTAGATTGGCAACAGTGCTAACAATGTTACGTCTTTACCTTCTATGTTTTTTGTGTGGCTCAGGGTTTAGAAGGTCATAACTGTCATGTCTTACCTGAGATGTCATGTCTTATCTGAGAAACTGTCTCCGTGTCCTACCATAGGCTGCTAATGCTTAACTTTATGTCTGAATTATCTAATTTGAAACTCGTTAAGATTTCCTATTGACATATATACTCGCTTTTGTAGTCGTAAAATTGATTAGAATAAAGTCTATAGAAGAATAAAAATTTGTTCCACTTATGTTGGCAGCAGGGCTTTACCTAGTAATTGCCAACCCTATAGTTTAAAATGTAGTGCTACATCATTTTCGAAGCTTTTAAAACGAATACTTTAAACGTTTATTAATTTTATTTAACATTTCTGCGACCCAAATTGGAAATATTTAAATTTTTATGGTTTGTTGACAATATTCTAAAACAGTCCACCATGAAGAATAAAAACTGTAAATGTAAAGCTTTTTAATTGTCTCTGTTGCGTTATTGAAAAAAAATCATATCAATCTGTTTACACGTTTTTTGATAAGAAGCTTTTATTAGTCATCGGTTAAACAAAAATAAAAAAAGTCAGGTGAATCGGTCAATGTCAATATGCTTTATGTCAATATGCTTTATGTCAATATGCTTTATGTTAATAAAGCATATTGAATCCCTTCACTACATGTTAATGTAGTGAAGAGATTTTTTTAGTCATCAATGTTATTTCACACAAAAGAAATCAATTATTTAAATGAAATAAATAAATAAAATAGATTTACGGTTTTATTTATGACATAGTTGGCAACACTGCCGATGTGCCATCTATGACTAGAACCTTCATTACATTTATTCCTACCAGAAAATTGTCTATTTTAAATGTAGTTAAACATAAAGTACTTCGTTTAATGCAATATAACTTGGACGTCATGCAACTTTACATATTTTTAATCGATGAATAATCATTTCAGAAGAAAGTGGACGACGTGTGTGACGAAGTGGAGGTGGACATAGACGAATTGTTAGATATGGACAGTGAAGAACACAGACGGCGGCATCTTCAAGTAAGTTTTTAACCTCAAAGCTATTGCTTTTAACCACAAAACTATCGCTTTTATTGTCAACGGCGAGATTTAACTCGGTAGAAAAGCTCGAGTGCAATCGAGGGGGAAAAGCCGCGAAAATCACTTAATTCCGACTGCGTTACAATTACGGGCTCCATTAACGGAGAGAACTTTTCACAACATTTACCCAAAGATAATGAGTATCGAGGGCAAAACACTCTGTTTATTTGTTGATTTATGAGGGAACTGATCGATTGGGCCATTAAATATGGATTGTACGTCCTTGACACTATTATTTTCTAGAAAATATTTACGATGTACGGTCCAAATTTCACGGGGGTTTGTCACTGATGCAATTAGGTTAGTGAAGCCGGAAGAACCTTACGGTTTACTTTTGATTATAAAACTATTGAAAATCGGTGTATTAGCATTTTATTTAAACGAAGAGTATAAATATACACAATTTCTGCGGTGATGGTTAATTTTTCCCAAACCAGTGTATATTACAAAGTTTTCAAGATTCAATAGTCTTCGTATTTTTCTAATGAAATTAGTAGTCAAATTGTACCTGTTTGTCTTTCTTCTGAAGTTATAACTTGTTAATTTATGAATTATAATTAGGTTTATGAATTCATTTTAGGCTACTTTTTGGCTTTATTGCGACTGATTCGTAATTTCATATCGTCTTAATTTCAGCGTCAACTAATTCGACTGAGTCGAACAAACTATTTCAATGGGACATTTGGAAGAATTTGAATCACAGAAATTTTGTTCAGAAGTAGTTTCAACTGATTCAGTAGAATCAAATCAAATGGGTCATAGATATTTCTAAGAAATCAAGTCACAGAAATTTTTACAAGAAGCGACAGTCATTGAGGGGCAAACGTGATATCGCCATTTTGAAGTTGGGTCAGATAAATTGCACCACGGAAAACTTCTCTAACTTTTGAATATGTCGATTTTTCTTGAAATTTCGAGTTTTTAACTCAATATTTCGATAGAATTTTCTAAAAACTAAATTTTTAAACGCAAAATTTCAACTTTTACTGGACTTTTTTTATCGAAATTTCTCTTGAAGCTTTAAAATGTCGAAAAATCGTCGCAATTCTGAGAAAATATTTATTAATTTATTTTTTTACAATTTTAATTTTTCTGTTTATACCGAAATTGTTAAATTTGAAATAAAACCTTCTAGTAAGGTTGAATTTCTCTTTTGAAAATTTAGACGCTTACTTCTAAATTTACTGTTTTTGCGTATTTTGAATTGTAATTAACTTAAGGAAACTAAAATTTCGAAAATTTCAAAAATTTCGAAAATTTCAAGAAAAAAGCAGACAAAATTCGTAAATGGGGACTCGATTATTAAATAAGAATCCCACAATTTCTAGTATTTTCAAATTGTTAATACGCTTTCATCATTTAAAATGATTAAAGAAACTTTGTTTGTTTCAGGATCTCCTTATAAACGCGAAGTGTTCCCAAAATGACGTAAAAGTAAGCACGAATCACTCAATGTGGATGTTTTAATTAATGTTGATTTTCGTTCCAGAAATTCATCAACGATCTGTTAGATAAGGCGAAGACTCTCTAAGTTAAGTGACGTGCCAAAAAATGCAAGGAGTTTCGAAGAATCTTCGGCCCTATGGAGCCAAATGTGCAAATACTGGCCCGCGCGTCGACAGCACGACAATTAAAGGACACTGGTCGTTAATAGCTTTAAATTCAGTTGAATATTCGATGGTGTTAAAGCTTTTTAGGTGTAAAATGCGTCTTAATATCGATCTCACATCCCCTACGAGCTTTTATGATATTAAGAAAGCATTTTAAATAAATGTTGAAAATTGTGATGCAACTTCTTTCAGTCCATTATACGAAATAGTGCTTAATAATTAAAAAAAACAAAATGATATTAAGCTGTAGCTGTACCATACAAATTCCATCGTTCATGATATTAATCGTGGAATAATTTGTACACATTGTTACACCACTTTTGTAATTTTTATAACGTAGCGCTATCGCTGTATATTTAGAAACTAGTCGTAAAATATTCAACTTAAACGAGTCTCACAAGGCACGAGTTCCTTTTCTCGAATATTCTTCTCATTTACGTACGATTTGATCATATCGAAAACGCTCAAAATTTTTTATAGTGTGATTTCGTGGAGCTTCCCTGGATTTACTTGGCCTCATTCTTTGTTTCTATTATATCGATTGTCTAGTGTACTTAGGAAACCGTAGGAAAGCAACTGATCATCGTGATCTCAATTTATCATCACTCAAAGTGGGCAGTTTTCATAAAGTTGCTACAGTAAGTCAATTTGATTGACACATACTGCATACTGCATGTATACAGTAAACTGTACCAACTTTGTAACATCTGTTCGTTTTGGTTCAAATATGTTACAGTAGATTGTATAGTAAACATAAGATTTTAGTACATGAATGTAAAATCAATCTTTTATGAAATAAAGTTATTAAAATGAGGATGATTTTAATAAACCTTTTGGTGTTAAATGTGCCCCAAACCGTAAACAGTATTAAGAATAATTTTATTAATGCAGATTCTTTGTTGTGTTATCAAGTTGATAATAAATGACACCAAATTAATTTTCAACTGAACAATGAACAAATTATTTGTGTAAGCGCATTAAGTCGAAATTAAAATTTTTAGAAAACGTGCAAGATAAACAAAATCTATTAAAAAAATCAGAATTTTGAATTTTCTAGAAATTTTAACAAAATATCGAGTTTAAAATGATTTTCCACCCATTTTTAGCTTAAACTCAACATTTTTAATGTTTATCTGAACATTTTAACTTTAATTTTGAAATTTGTCAGATTTTTTTTCCAAACTAAAATTATTCAATTCTTTTTTTTTTAATTTTATGTTTACGCAATGTCAAATGTTTAGATTTAAGCGAGTCATCAAACGACAAAAACTTTAAAATGTAAACTTAATCGAAATGCGCTTTAACTATAATGGTCTTAGCTAAACATTTTAATGAAAGCAATAGCGTCAATATTTCGTTCGTTTCCTAACCTAAGATCCTACTAATGCGTAAATTTCCTTGCATCTGGCAACGCCGCAAAGAGTTAAAGATTTTACTATCCCCATAGAATAATATTGAATAACTCTAAAGGTATGTTTATACTCTACATTTTATTCTCTCTGAAATAAGTGCCAACTATCCTGAGAGAAGCTATCCGAGATTTATTTACACAGCTGAGAGTCTCAGATAGCTCGGATACTTAATATTTATGTCAGGGAGAAATATATTTTATGTTTGAGATAAATGTACGAAATAAAGTGTCTAGTGTAAACGCACCGTTAGATAGAATTTAACCACAGAGTATCACCATTTAACTGTCAACTGTGACTGGCAGCCAACATCCAATAAATAAATTCGGTAAATTCGGTGGTAAATTCAAGTCTGTCATGGGTTTTGCAACGTATTAAAATTTATCAGTGTTTTAAAATTTATGCACAACTAGTGCAATATATTCCATAATCAGACAAAATTAAAGACCTGTAATCTAGAAAATACACGATTAAAATTACTGACCATCGTTTGGAAATTTCAAACGGGCGCAGCATGTGTTTTGATCTTCATTTTCTTACGAAGTTTTTGATTGTCAAGTAAATGTCAACAATTTCGGTCAAAATCATCACAAATTTAAGCAAAACGGTAAGTAAATTTCCCGCCGTTTCTTCCGAAATGACGACACGGCCACTTGCGCGTTGCGATTATGCGCACTTTAGTGATAATCCACAATAAATGTCCGGACATTTTTGTGGTTAATTTCCGATTTGTCTCGATAATTGTTAGTTTGGCGCAAAACTAACAAATACGGAGACCCCAAAGTTAGTTATCGTAAGTAATTGTTAATTTGTCTTATGGCATCGCCCGAAGAAAGTGACAGCGGAATGGAATCTCAAGATACATCATGTGCCATAGAATGCGCGAAAGATGCCTCAGGAGCCCCAAAACCAACGTCCTGTTACGACGATGAGGTAAATAATCCTTCAATATTAACCCTCTTTAACTAAACATAACTTATTGTATAGCCCGATGAGACTTTGTGCGAAAGGTTATGGGGTTTAACAGAAATGTTTCCCGAATCGGTCAGGGATTTAACTTACACCGCCAGCTGCACGACGCAGGATGGAATTAAAGCTTTATACAGTTTTTCACGATCAGCCTTATGGGTCGTTTTCAGTACTTCTATAATTCTTTTCGCCCCTGTGATTTTCGAAGTTGAACGAGCCCAAATGGAAGAAATGCAACGCTCACAGCAGAAACAGGTTTGTTGTTGTTTATTCCGAATTTATTGTGTTAAAACGGAGGTGTTTTTATAGATGCTTCTTGGACCTAATACGGCAGTTTCTGGAGGAGGAGCTAATCCATTGTTACCCCCTATGCCGAGATAGAGATGTTACACAGTTTTGTACAATTAGTTATGAAATTCCTGTTTTTGTAACTTATATAGCAGTTTTGAGTTGTGATTGAGGCTATTGTATGTAAAAGTTATTTAGAGTAAATTGGTAGACATGTTTATTTAATTATTCGTTAAACCTAGAAAACCAACCTTAATATGAACATTGAAGACGAAATGAATATTTTTAAAATTGAGTTAAATATGCTCAAAAATTGCTTAATTCGTTTTAAACTTGAACGTAGATGATTGCATGCAGAACTTAATTACAAATTGAAAATTTCTTTAACTAATAATACTAATTAAACAGGCTTCAGTTTGTGAGCTTCAAATAAATTAACACTTGCAGAAGTACTAAAGCACTGAACTAAACACTGTGGCTTGTGATTAAGTCCAAAGAAGGTTTCACCCCTTTACCACATCGGCAACTAAATACATAATTACGCGATACGTATTTCGCCAGCAGAACTGGCATTTTCAAGCGTACGAATCTAAAAAGATTAGTAAATGATGCATCGACGTCATCTGCATTTAGATTTAAATCGATTTTTTAGATTAGTACGCTTGAAAATGCCAGTTCTGCTGGCGTAATACGTATCGCGTAATTATTTATTTAATTGCCGATGTGGTAAAGGGGTGGATTTGCGGAAGTAAATGAACTTTATATCAAACGTACAAAAAGTTTTTTAATTTAATGTACTGCTGTCAATTTTTGACATATTCACGTATGTTCCTTACTTGATTCGTACTCACCAAATTGACATTTAACTTTGATATAAAAATTCTGCAGTACTATCAGGAATGGAATTAATCCATTCACGAATGCTTTTTTGCGTTTTTTGAAAGTATGATTCAACAATAAAAGATTTTTCTTCCATTGTAACATCAAATCAATAAAATATTCTTTAAAGGTTATGTTTGTTCACCTGTCTGTCGACCAAGTAAGGAACATCCGTAAACATGCCAAAAAATGACACCAGCACGCTAGATTAGATCACTTTGTACGCACAATATTGAATGCCGAATGATTCAGAAAGACACTTATTGATTCTTCAGCTTTTTCAATTCAGAAACCAAACTCAAGAGGTAAATTGAGAGACAACAGGTAATTTTTCTATTTTATTTGATTTTCTAACAATCAATTGTACATCTGTGTTGCTTAGCTGTGAACTGAGCTTTAAAAATGAAAATCTATGATTCAATGAATTACCTGTCAACGTGAATACATAGATAAATAATGTTCAAAGTCAGTGTGGCCACCAAAAGTTGCAACCTCTAAAGCTCGCTTCACGTCTATTTAATAAATTCGGTTAATTTAGCGATGAGGGCGCAGTTTTCAGTTGCGGCGATAATTGGACGCATAGTATACTTGCGTCATTTGCCATTCTTTGTGAATGCGAAAGACTATTTTTAGATAATCATTTAAAAGAGTCGGTAAGACGTTTGAATTTAATAATATACCCATTTTTTTTAGCTCTTGTATCCTCTTCCTGCATTTCATACCTTTTGTTATCCCTCTTCTTTTTAAGGAAATTAACCTTTTTAAGATTTCTTTTATAGATTCTATTTTATAAAAAAAGTAGAAACGGCAACGGTTAAAACTTTTTGTTTTAGAAATTCAGAATCTAAAAATTCGACTTTTTTTTAAGAAAATTTCGACTTTAGGTGTTGAAATTTTTATTCTTTTTCTAGAAATTCATATATTAAAATCAAAATTTCGAAGTGAAGACGAAATTTAGAATTTAAAGTCAAAATGTTTGGACTGAAGTCGAAAGTTCCGAACCTTCGTGGTTAGGTTAGATAAATTTGTGTCTCTTTTTATTACGAAGGCGTAAAAAGGACATCGATTAAAAAAACATTTTATTTTTAGAAATTTCGACTTTTTTAAAAAAAATTTCGACATTTTATTCGAATTTTCGACTTTTTTTCTCGAAATTTCTACCTTAATCTCGAAATTTCGACTTTAAACTTGAAATTTCAACTTTAAACTCGAAATTTCGACTTCAACTGCAAAATTTTGATTTGAATCTCGACTTTAAACTCGAAATTTTGACTTTAAACTCGAATATTTGACTTTAAACTTGAAATTTTAAGTTTAAATTTGAAATTTCGACATCAACTGCAAAATTTTGATTTGAATCTCGACTTTAAACTCGAAATTTTGACTTTAAACTCGAATATTTGACTTTAAACTTGAAATTTTAAGTTTAATTTCGAAATTTCGATTTCAACTCCAAAATTTTGATTTGAATCTCGACTTTAAACTCGAAATTTTGACTTTAAACTTGAAACTTCAACTTTAAACTCGAAATTTCGACTTCAATTGCGAAATTTTAATTTGAATCTGGACTTTAAACTCGAAATTTCGACTTTAAACTTGAAATTTCAACTTTAAATTCGAAATTTCGACTTCAACTGCGAAATTTTGATTTGAATCTCGACTTTAAACTCGAAATTTCGACTTTAAACTTGAAATTTCAACTTTAAATTCGAAATTTCCACTTCAACTGCGAAATTTTGATATGAATCTCGACTTTAAACTCGAAATTTCGACTTCAACGGCGAAATTTTGATTTGAATCTCGACTTTAAATTCAAAATTTTGGCTTTAAACTACAAATTTCGAGTTTAAAGTCGACATTCAAATCAAAATTTCGCAGTTGAAGTCGAAATTTCGAGTTTAAAGTTGAAATTTCAAGTTTGAAGTCAAAATTTCGAGTTTAAAGTCGAGATTTTGACTTTAAACTTGAAATTTCAACTTCCAACTCGAAATTTCGACTTCAACTGCGAAATTTTGATCTGAATCTCGACTTTAAACTCGAAATTTTGACTTTAAACTTGAAATTTCAACTTTAAACTCGAAATTTCGACTTCAACTGCGAAATTTTGATTTGAATCTCGACTTTAATCTCGAAATTTCGACTTTAAACTTGAAATTTCAACTTTAAACTCCAAATTTCGACTTCAACTGCGAAATTTTGGTTTGAATCTCGACTTTAAATTCGAAATTTTGACTTTAAACTTGAAATTTCAACTTTAAACTCGAAATTTCGACTTCAACTGCGAAATTTTGATTTGAATCTCGACTTTAAACTCGAAATTTTAACTTTAAACTTGAAATTTCAACTTTAAACTCGAAATTTCGACTTTAAGTGCGAAATTTTGATTTAAATCTCAACTTTAATCTCGAAATTTCGACTTTAAACTTGAAATTTCAACTTTAAACTCGAAATTTCGACTTCAACTGCGAAATTTTGATTTGAATCTCGACTTTAAACTCGAAATTTTGACTTTAAACTAAAAATTTCGGCCTTTTTCTCGAAATTTCGGCCTTTTTCTCGAAATTTCGACCTTTTTCTCAAAATTTCGACTTTTTTCCTTAAATCCCAAGATTATGGTCGAAATTTCGATTTTAATCGAGAAATTTCGACTTTCTTCTTGAAATTTCAAGACTAAAGTCGAAATTTCGAATTAAAGTCGAAATTTCTAAACTCTATGGTTAAGTTAGGCAGATGACAGTTGCGTCGCACCACTCCCCTTTCCAAACAATATCGACAGTTGGCGGTAAGGTGTATTTAGTAAATCGGAATTGAATTCGAATTTTCCTGGGTAAACTTGAAATATTTTACTATAAAAATTTCGAAAAATATTTAAAATTTTTAGTTTAAAGTGGTAATTTTGAGGTTAAAATTAAGCGTTGGGGGAGCCCAGATTTCGACTTAGTTTCAAAATTGCCAGCTTGGAGTCTAAAAAAATCTACACATTCAAATATAACTAAGGCAAATACTAATACTCTTGATGTTAATTGACGTTTCTCACCCTTACTTTGTGAAATTCTTCAATATTCATAACTATTAAACTTTATTAACAATTAAAACAACAATACATATTAATATGATTATCGTGGAACTTTAATATTTGTTGTTTTAATTTTTAATAAAGATTAATAGTGTATTCTTCATGGCTAATAGTTTAATAGTTATGACTTTTGATGTTTTAAATCTTTGGGAATGCATCACATCTGTATCATCCATGGCCTGCACGCCACTGTGTAGTGTGTTCTTTGATTTCGAACATGCGGTTCTTTTAATTTCTATACTCACATCGTGAAGTAACCTTTAGACACGTTAAATGTTCTGTGACAACACCCCATTTTTGTTGTTGGCAACACTGTCAAATATTTTCTCATCTGACATTTCCTACTTGTCAATGTCAAAAGTGTTAGGTTAGAATAATATTATTAATTAAGGAAAATATGTGATAATAAACATCAAAATATTGCAATTCGGATTTATTTTTGTTGGCATAACGCTTTAATTTGAAATATTCAGCAAAAAAATGGCCAATACAGGAGTTTTACCTTTTGTAAGGGGCGTCGATTTCACCCAAAATGATTTCAGTGTAAGTATTCTTATTCCCAAGCAGAGTTTGTTTATTAGGTGATGTCACCCATAGTTTGGACGACAGATTGAATAAAGCCTTGCAATATTTGATTTGTTACTTCATTTTACGTGCAAGAATAGCCGGCCATACACGAACGAAAGTATTCTTATTCCCAAGCAGAGTTTGTTTATTCGGTGATGTCACCCATAGTTTGGACGACAGAGTGAATAAAGCCTTGCAATATTTGATTTGTTACTTCATTTTACGTGCAAGAATAGCCGGCCACACACGAACGAACCTGATCTGCAAATTTAATCCGTAGGGAAATATCTGCGCACTTGGTTCGTTACATACCAAATAAGATGCTTTCCTCTAACGTGCATATCTGTACACATATGACCTCCAATTAAATCTGTCAGTTAAAAACTTCACGATAGTGGGCAAATACTCGTCATTTTTGTACAAATTGAACTCTGCTCTCGGTTTGTTTGCATGCACCCGAGGTTAAGCTGGTGTTATCTGGCGTTTTTGAGTGAGAGATGTCAAAGTTGGAACAAATCAAAACTTTTAATAGTCACTAACTGACATATTTAGTCTGCCAATTAGTCTGTGGCTCGGCCCTGTCCACTAACGTGTCTGTGGCTTGGCCCTGCCCATTAACGTAAAGTTAATTCCGTTGATTTGATATGTGTCATACAATTCGTCAAGTAATCCGCTGGTGTATGGCCGGCTAATGGATTTTGACAGCTAGTTTCTCTAAGTATTACGAGAGCAAGATTATTATGCTTTTTATTCGATCAAGTTTTCTAAGTGAATGAAATGTTAAATTGAAATACAGAACTTGTCCCCTGAAACCAAGAAAGATTAAAAAACACAACAAAGATTGCTCTAACGCGTTTCGACAGCCAAGCTGTCATCTTCAGAGAGATATACTTTGTTGCGTTTTTAAATCTTTCTTGGTTTCAGGGGACAAGTTCTGTATTTCAATTTTTGAAGATAACCAAGGACCAGTCCATTCCACCACCAAAAAAAAAATGTTAAAGTGCTTCTGATCAAGAAGTTCTTATTTTGCAAGGGTAACCGCAAAGCTGAAGAAAATGCCTCTAATTTCATACTGTTTAGTACTCTTGAACCTCAATGTAGATGAATTCGATTATTTTTTGTTACTTAAGTAAAAAATTAATATACAAATTTTGCCCCCTGAAGAGAAAGTTAAAAAAAATACAACAACAGTTGCTCTAGTTTGGATTGCCAAGCTATCTATCATCTTCAGAGAGATAGATAGAACCTCTCTGAAGATGATAGCTTAGCAATCGAAACGCGTTAGAGCAACTGTTGTATTTTTTAACCTTTCTTGGTTTTAGGGTACAAGATTTGTACATCAATTTTTGAAGATAACCGAAGACTAGTCCGTTCCACCATAATTTTAAGACTAGTATAGTTGAAAATGCGAGTTTTTTTGGTGAAATACGTGTCGCCTAATTTTTTATTAAGTACCAATGATGTAAATGAAAGGGGACTCTGAAGAAATAAATTTATTTATTTATTTTAAGACACCAAATTCATTTTCATTGTTCATAATTACGCCAAAGTCGAAACTCAATTCTTTTCCTTGCTCTTTCAAAATGCTACTTTTGATTTTCAATCCAACAGGGGGACAAATTTCCAGAAGCAGTCAGTTGCATGACAGGAGTGCAATGGCTCAAATTGGACAAAACAAACATCAGGGAGATCCCCAAGGAGATGGGAAATTTGCTCAAATTGGAGCACCTCTCTCTAATGAGGAACAACTTGGAGAAATTGTATGGGGAACTCACCGAACTAAACTGCCTGCGAACGTTGAATTTAAGACACAACCAGGTGAAATCTTCGGGGGTTCCCCCCGAGCTCTTCCACCTTGAAGAACTGACAACTCTAGATTTGAGCCATAACAAGCTGAAGGAAGTCCCCGAGGGTTTGGACAGAGCTAAATCCATTCTAGTATTAAATTTGAGTCATAATAAGTAAGGTATCGACTTGGTGTTTTTTTTTTTGTTGTATTAATTGATGTATGTTCCAGCATTGAGGCGATTCCAAACTCTTTGTTCATTAATTTAACTGATTTACTCTTCTTGGATTTGAGTAATAACAATTTGGAAACGTTGCCGCCTCAAACGAGGCGGCTAGCTAACTTAAAAACGTTGATTTTGAGCAATAACCCTATGGGGCATTTTCAATTGAGGCAGCTGCCCTCGTTGCTTCAACTCGAGACGCTGCAGATGCGAAACACGCAGCGAAATCTAAACAATTTCCCCGCCAATTTGGACAATTTAACTTTACTTTCGGAGGTCGATTTGGCCGAGAATGAACTACCAAAGGTCCCCGAAGCTCTATATTCGCTACCGAGCCTCAAAAGACTGAATTTGAGCGATAACGAAATCAGCGAAATTTCAACGGCTATCGAACTGTGGCAAAAGCTGGAGATATTAAATTTGTCAAGGAACAAAATAACGAGTCTTCCCCCTTCGCTGTGTAAGATGACGAATCTGAGGCGGTTGTACGTTAACGACAATCGTTTGGATTTCGAAGGGATACCGTCTGGGATCGGGAAGCTTAATAATTTGGAGGTGTTTTCCGCTTCGAATAATCTGTTGGAGATGATCCCGGAAGGGTTGTGCAGATGCGGCGCTTTGAAAAAACTGAATTTAAGTTCTAATAAGTTGATTACGCTGCCCGATGCTATTCACTTGTTGAATGATTTGGATTCGCTCGATTTGAGGGATAATCCCGATCTTATTATGCCTCCGAAGCCAACGGAAATGACCAAGGGCGCCGGACTGGAATTCTACAATATAGACTTCTCGCTGCAGAATCAGCTGCGGCTGGCTGGGGCCCACGTTCCCGCCCCCGCCGTACAACAGAGTAAGTATACATAAGTATGGGGTGAATCAATAATGTGAATAATTTCTTCAGATCCGAGCAAAGATCCCAATTGCAAGGAAGATGCGACTGAGGCGCAGAAATCAGGAGGAGGCCGATCAAGACCAAGCTAAGATACTGAAGGTACCTCCGCGAATTTTAATTAAATTTTCGCAATTAAAATTCCTTTGTTGGAAAACCTGTCAATCAAAACGAATACTAATTGCGGTAAAATAAGCGAAAAGTAAATAAATAATTAAAAAATGTTTTTTTTCTGAGGGAATTTCGGATTTAACGAATTGTTTTTGATTACCAATTTGAAATACATCAGTTTTTGTTTCAGGGCATGAAGGATATAGCTAAAGAAAAGAATTTAAATTCTCAAGATAATGACGCCAAAGTTGAACCTTTGAAGTAAGTTGTTGAGGTATCCGTTAAGTAAATTTGACTTAATTTGGTGTTTTAGGCCGAAGCGTTGGGATGAAGCGCTTGAGAAGCCGTCTTTAGACTATTCCGAAATTTTCGAAGAGGACGCAGGACAATTTCCTGGTTTGACGGTTTGGGAAATTGAGAATTTTTTGCCCAATCGGGTAGATGAAGTAACACATGGTAAATTCTACGAAGGGGACTGTTATATCGTACTGAAAACCTACACTCGATGAGAAGAGCGACTCTTTGACTTGGGAGATATATTTTTGGATTGGGGAGAAGGCGCCTGTTAGTCTAATTTTTGTGTATTTATTCGTTCGTTTATTTAAATGGGAAGTTGTAGGCGTAGCTTCGCCGTTATAGTATTTTAGAGATTAGACTCATTTCGAGTATATGCAATAGCGAGTTTTATCGAATTTTGGTTGAAGATTTAATGGTAATACAAATCTTGTCCCTTGAAATCAAAAAAAATTAAAAAAAAAAACAAAGATGATATCTCAGCTATCGAAACACTTTAGGGCAACTGTTTTCGTGATTTTTAATCTTTCTTGCTTTTAGGAGACGAGATTTGTATGTCAATCATAAATCATCAAACATCAAAGGTTTGTAAGATAACCAAAGATCAGTCCGTTCCACCAAAAAAATGATAATAATGCAATTATTTGCTCGAATTGGAAAATAATAATGTTGGACTCGTTGATAACGATGACTCATTGATAACGTTGACTCGTTGATAACGACCATAAACTCTCTAATGTAATAAAATATGTTACAGCTGGATAAAAGAGCTTGCTCTGCGATTCACGCTGTCAACTTGCGCAACTACCTTGGCGCCCAATGCAGAACGATTCGCGAGGAACAAGGCGATGAATCCGAAGAGTTTCTCGCCTTGTTCGACAACCAGATAACCTACATCGAAGGCGGAAGAACTTGCAGTGGCTTCTACACCGTAGAAGACATGGTAACTAATTAACTAACTACCTAACTAACTGACTGACTAACTAACTAGCTAACTAGCATCCATTACCTAAAACATCAAAACTGACTCTTAAATTCTAGACTTTCGAGACGCGACTTGTATAGAGTTCACGCGGCCGGTCCCCTCCATCCATTTAGAGCCGGTGGCGGTTTCCGTGGATTCTCTGGATCCGCGTTATGTGTTCGTTTTGGACGCCGGGACCAAAATCTATATTTGGTACGGCAAACAGTCGAAGAATACTCTCAAATCGAAGGCTAGGTTGATGGCCGAGAAAATTAATAAGAACGAGCGCAAGAACAAGGCGGAGCTTTTTACGGAGATCATGGGGAACGAGGATAGAGCGTTTTGGGTCGCCTTGGGAAATCTTGATGGGTTACCACCGGAAGAACCAATTGAAGTAAGTATCAATTAAATTTCTCATCTTGTGGTGGTAAGTTAGTAAGAATTTGATAATTTGTAGGAACACGTCGATCCGGATTTCGTTCCAATGTCGCCCAGATTGTACCAAGTTCAGTTAGGAATGGGTTATCTGGAATTGCCCCAAGTGGAAGGGTCCGGTAATAAGTTAAACCAGAAGTTACTCAACAGTAAAAACGTTTACATTTTGGATTGTTACGCTGACGTTTTTGTTTGGTAGGTTGTTTACGTCAGTGTGCTCATATTTAAAATGTCGCTTAGACGTTTTAGAGATAAAAGTCTGAGATTCAACAAGAAAAAGTCCAAATTTTCGAGCTTTTTGTAAAAAAAATTTCGGTTTTGTTTTTTTAGAACTTTTTAGAATCTTAAAATTGTAGTAGGAATTTCTATTCCTTTTTTAATTTTGACTTTAGTCAGAATATCAACAATTAAAATTTTGAAACTAGAGTTGAAATTCCAAGAAACAAGACCCAATACGAAATTTTCATTAAATTATAACTTTTGAGATAAAATAAATTTTGAATTTGAAGTTCAAATTATGAGATTTTAAAGTTAAAAGAAAAAGGCGAAACTTTGGCAAACAGTTAAAATTTTAAAAGAAAAAGTTTGGGTAAAACTGTTAAAATTTCAAGTTAACTCGAAAGTAGAGGATGTTGATTCCTCTTTAAAATAATCGATTTTTGGATCGATTCGAATCGTGAGCAAAAGAATCGATTCCCGATAAAATTGGGTGCTGAAATACGCCTTGTGGGTGAAATTTTTAAACATTTCTAGGTAACAGAAAAATGAATGATAATGAATAATTGGCGTTATATCATCATCATCACTATGTCCAAATTGGGGTTGACATTTGGGCCCATTTATTATATTCTATGCTTTGTATGTTTTTTTGTACATAACTTACAAGTTGACTAACTGAGGTTAGTGTTTACGATTGTGATTTTGTATTTTTTATGGAGTTTCAGTCTAATTTTAAAATAAATGGATAAAATAAATACGTTCATCTAAGAATCGAAGAAACAAAATGTCAGTGATCCAAACACACTGACCACTGATAGAATAACAGTCTAAATTTTAACTTTTTTTCCCGAAATTTCGTGATAAGTCGAAATTCCTTGTTCTATAGTTAGAATAGGCAGATGACAGTTGAGCCCCACTCACCCTTAGAATATAAGACTACATTCTAAGCACCAACCCCTTTACAATTTAATATTGACACTTAGCATTAGAGTACGTTCAGTAATTTCAATTTTTTATTACCCAAAATTTCGACTTTTTTCTTGACATTTCAAGGTTAAAGTAGATTTTTCGATAAAAAAGTCGAAATTTCGAGTTCAAAGTCGACATTTTACAAAAACGTAGAAAGGTATTGATTAATTACACAATTATGTTTAGAAATTTCGACATTTTACAAAAGCGTAAAAACCCAAGCAACATTGATTAGTATAATAAACGTTTATTAAATTAAAATTGCGTTTATTTTAACTTTAAAAAGCGTTTATATACCATTCAGTGTTGCTTGGGAAGGACATTGATTAGAAAAAAATATATTTAGAGATTTCGACTTTTTTCTCGAAATTTCGATTTTTGTTCGAAATTTCGATTTTTTTTCGAAATTTCGATTTTTTTTCGAAATTTCGATTTTTTTTCGAAATTTCGACTTTTTTTCTGAAAATTTCGACTCTAATCTCGAAATTTCGGATTTTAACTCAAAATTTCGGCTTTAAACTCGAAATGTTGACTGTGCACTCGAAATTTTGACTTTTTTCTCGAAAATTCGACTTTTTTCACGACCTTTTTCTTAAAATTCCGAGATTAATATCGAGTTTTTTTTCGAAATTTCGAGAATAAGTCGAAATTTCTATATTCTATAGTTAAATTAGGCAGACGACAGTTGCGTCCACCACTCCTCTTTCCCAACAATCTTGACAGTTGGTAGTAGGGTGCGTTCAATAATTGCTAATAATAATTAGCAAATTTTGGTCTTTTTTTTATAGAAATTTCGAGATTAAAGTTGAAATTTCGAGAAAAAAGTCGAAATTTCGAGAAAAAAGTCGAAATTTCGAGAAAAAAGTCGAAATTTCGAGTTTTAAATCGAAATTCCGTGATTAAGATTAAAATTTCGAGAAAAAAGTCGGAATTGGAGAAAAAGTGAATGTAAGAAAGAAGTCGAAATTTGAGAAAAAGTCGAAATTTGAGAAAAAGTCGAAATTTGAGAAAAAGTCGGAACTTCGACCTTATAACATCGAAATTTCGAGAAGAAGAGTCGAAATTTGAGAAAAACGTAAGTCGAAATTCCGAGAAAAAAGTAGAAATTTGATAAAAAAGTGGAAATTTGTAGAAAAACGTCGAAATTTCGAGAAAAAGTCGAAATTTTATAGAAAGTGGATATTTCGAGAAAAAAGTCGAAGTTTTGAAGAAAAAAAGTTGAAATTTCGAAAAAAAGTCGAAATATTGACTTGACAAGTCGAAATTTCCAGAAAAATGTCTAAAATTCTATATTAAGGTCAAAATTTCGAGAAAAAAGTTGAAATTTGAGAGAAAAAAACGAAATTTCGCCAAAAAGGTCGAAATATCAAGAAAAAAGCCAACATTTTGAGGAAAAAAGTCGAAATTTAGGAAAAAAGTCGAAATTTCGGGGAAAAAATCAAAATTTCGCCAAAAAGGTCGAAATGTCAAGAAAAAAGCCAAAATTTTGAGAAAAAAAGTCGAAATTTCGGGGAAAAAATCGAAATTTCAAGCTTAAAATCGAAGTTTGGAAAAAAAAGTCGATATTTCTAAAAATAACAAGTTTTTAAATCGATGTCCTTTCCACGTCTTTGTAACATTTCGAAAAAGTTAACATTTTCAGAACAAAGTCGAAATAATTTTCAGAAAAAAGTCGAATTTTGAGAAAAAAGTCGAAAATCAAGAAATATGTCGAAATTTTGAGAAAAAAAAGTCGAAATGTTTGGTTTAAAGTCGAAATTTCGAGAAAAATGTCGAAATTTTGTTACTAAGGTGAAAATTTCGAGAAAAAAGTCCGAATTTGAGAAAAAAGTCGAAATTTCGAGAAAAAAAGTCGAAATTTCGAAATATTTTGAGAAAAAAGTTGAAATTTCAGATAAATAAATAAAAAAAAAATTTCGAGAAAAAAAAAATCGAAATTTTGAGAAAAAAAAAGTCGAAATTTTGAGTTTAACGTTGAAATTTCGAGAAATGTCGAAATTTCGATTTTAAAGTCAAAATTTCGAGAAAAAAGTCTAAATTTGAGAAAAAAAAAAACGAAAATTTCGAGAAAGAAGTCGAAATTCGAAAAAAAGTCTAAATTTCGACTTTATAAGATGAATATTTCGAGAGAAAAGTCTAAATTTGAGGAAAAAAATCGATATTTAAAAAAAAATCACAAATTGAGAGGAAAAAAAAACGAAATTTCCAGAAAAAAGTCGAACTTTTCAGATTAAGATCGAAATTTCGAGAAAAAAGTCGAAATTTGAGCAAAACGTCGAATTTTCGAGAAGAAAGTCGAAATTTCGAAATATTTGGAAAAAAAATTGAAATTTGAGATAAAATTGGGAATTTCAAAAAAAAATTTCAATTTTGAAAAAAAACATCGAAATTTGCGAAAAAAGACGAAATTTTGAGAAAAAAAGTCGAAATTTTGAGTTTAACGTTGAAATTTCAAGAAATGTCGAAATTTCGATATTAAAGTCAAAATTTCGAGAAAAAAGTCAAAATTTTAGAGAAAAAAAAAACGAAATTTCGAGAAAGAAGTCGAAATTTGAAAAAAAGTCGAAATTTCGACCTTATAAGGTGGATATTTCGAGAGAAAAGTCTAAATTTGAGGAAAAAAATCGACGTTTAAAAAAAAAGTCAAAAATTGAGAGAGAAAAAAACGAACTTTTCAGGTTAAGGTCCAAATTTCGAGAAAAAAGTCGAAATTTGAGAAAAACGTCGAAATTTTGAGAAAAAAGTCGAAATTTCGAAATAGTTTGAGAAAACAGTTGAAATTTGAGATAAAATTCGAAATTTGGAAAAAAAATCTAAATTTTGAGAAAAAAAGTCGAAATTTGCGAAAAAAGGCGAAATTTTGAGAAAAAAAAGTCAAAATTTTGAGTTTAACGTTGAAATTTCGAGAAATGTCGAAATTTCGATATTAAAGTCAAACTTTCGAGACAAAAGTCAAAATTTGAGAAGAAAAAAACGAAATTTCGAAAAAGAAGTCGAAATTTGAAAAAAAGTCTAAATTTCGACCTTATAAGGTGGATATTCCGAGAGAAAAGTCTAAATTTGAGGAAAAAAATCGACATTTAAAAAAAAAAGTCAAAAATTGAGAGAAAAAAAAACGAAATTTTCAGAAAAAAGTCGAACTTTTTAGATTAAGGTCGAAATTTCGAGAAAAAAGTCGAAATTTGAGAAAAACGTCGAAATTTCGAGAAAAAAGTCGAAATTTGAGAAAAACGTCGAAATTTCGAGAAAAAAGTCGAAATTTCGAAATAGTTTGAGAAAAAAGTTGAAATTTGAGACAAAATTCGAAATTTCGAAAAAAAAATCTAAATTTTGACAAAAAAGTCGAAACTTGCGAAAAATGCGAAATTTTGAGAAAAAAAGTCGAAATTTTGAGTTTAACGTGGAAATTTCGAAAAATGTCGATATTTCTATATTAAGGTCAAAATTTCGAGAAAAAAGTCAAAATTTGAGAGCAAAAAAAACGAAATTTCGAGAAAGAAGTCGAAATTTGAAAAAAAAACGTCGAAATTTCGTAATATTTCGGGAAAAAGGTCAAAATTTGAGAAAAAAGTCTAGATTTCGAAAAAAAAAGTCGAAATTTCGATATTAAGGAAAAAAAAATCGAAATTTTGAGAAAAAGGTCGAAATTTCGAAGAAAAAAAATCGAAATTTGAAAAAAAGTCGAAATTTCGATCTTATAAGGTGGATATTTCAAGAGAAAAGTCTAAATTTGAGGAAAAAAATCGATGTTTAAAAAAAAAGTCAAAAATTGAGAGGGAAAAAAAACGACATTTTTAGGAAAAAGTCGAATTTTTCAGATTAAGGTCGAAATTTAGTGAAAAAAATCGAAATTTCGAAAAAAAAGTCGAAATTTCGAAATATTTTGAGAAAAAAGTTGAAATTTGAGATAAAATTTGAAATTTCGAAGAAAAAAAATCTAAATTTTGAGAAAAAAAATCGAAATTTGCGAAAAAAAGGCGAAATTTTGAGTTTAACGTGGAAATTTCGAAAAATGTCGAAATTTCTGTATTAAAGTTAAAATTTCGAGAAAAAAGTCAAAATTTTAGAGAAAAAAAAACGAAATTTCGAGAAAGAAGTCGAAATTTGAAAAAAACGTCGAAATTTCGAAATATTTCGGGAAAAAGGTCAAAATTTGAGAAAAATGTCTAGATTTCGAGAAAAAGTCGAAATTTCGATATTAAGGTCAAAATTTCGAGAAAAAAAAATCGAAATTTGAGAAATATAAGAAATTTTGAAAAAAAGGTCGAAATTTTGAAAGCAAAGTCGAAATTTGAGAGAAAAGTCAAAATTTCGAGCTTAAAACCGAAATTTGAAAAAAAAGTCAAAATTTTTAAAAATAACATTTTTTTATAATCGATATCCTTTCTACGTCTTCGTAACATTTCGAAAAAGTTGAAATTTGCAGAAAAAAGTCCAAATTTTCAGGAAAAAGTCGAAATTTCGAGAAAATGGTCAAAATTTCGAGCTGAAAACCGAAATTTGAAAAAAAAAGTCGACATTTTTAAAAATAACGTTTTTTATAATCGATATCCTTTCTACGTCTTTGTAACATTTCGAAAAAGTTGAAATTTGTAGAAAAAAGTCCAAATTTCGAGCTTAAAACCGAAATTTGAAAAAAAAAGTCGAAATTTTTAAAAATAACATTTTTTTTATAATCGACATTCTTTCTACGTCTTTGTAACATTTCCAAAAAGTTGAAATTTGCAGAAAAAAGTCGAATTTTCAAAAAAAAGTCGAAATTTTTAAAGATAACATTTTTTAATCAATGTTCTTTTTATGCCTTTGTAACATTTCGTTAAATTTCGATTTAAAAATTGAAACTTTATAACTTTTATCTAGAAATTTCGACTTTTAACTCCAAATTTCGACTTTTTTTTTGAAATTTTAACATTATAGTCGAAATTTTGACTTTAATATGGAGATTTAGAGGAGAAAAAAGTCAATATTCAGTGATAATTTTTTTTCAAATTGTTGTCCTTTCTACGCTCTTGTAATTTTTACTTCAAAAAAAGTAAATAAACTGCACCACAGTTATCTTTGCTATTCAGTCAACGATATCATGAATGAAATCAAATGTTAATGCTGCCATCTGTTGGCTTATTAACGTAGCTATTGCTAGTGGAAGGAAGCGGAGAATAACATAATGACATAAATGCACTTATATAAAAGATACAAAATTTTATTATCAAATTTATAGTGATCTGCATCTAAGATAAATCGATCCGATTCTTAGAATTTTTGAATCGTTCATTAGATCGATCTTGTATTCGAGATCGATCTAAAAAATAGACCTTGAGACTTGAAAAAATCAATTTTTCGATTAATCGATCTCAAATCGACATGCCTACTCGAAAGTACGAAATATTTATACTTTAAAGCCAAACTTTTGCGAACAAATTTAAAATAAGTTGATGTTTGAAACTTGAAATAGATTGGATAAAACCGTCACAAGTTCAAGTTTAACTCGAAGTTCCTAAATATTTATACTTTAAAGCAAACTTTTGCGAACAAATTTAAAATAAGTTGATATTTGAAACTTAAAATAGATTGGATAAAACCGTCACAAGTTCAAGTTTAACTCGAAGTTCCTAAATATTTATACTTTAAAGCCAAACTTGAGAACAAATTTTAAATAAGCTCAAATTTGAAGTTTTTAATTTTATTCACTAAACTTCGACTTTTGAAAAATTCATCCAATTTTCTTCGTCTTCTTCTTCTTGGCATGTTACTGTTCATTTGTGCATAACATTTTTAGAACGTTTGCACTGCTATGATACGTGTGTCACAGTTTGAGCGCCGCTTTTTAAGTTGCTACTCACAAAAATGTGCCCCCAATGCTACTAACAAAAAATTAGTGTTGAGGCAAGTTCACTGTTGCAGGATTGGTAAAAAATCAACAAGACTAGTGAATGCCGCCGCCGTCAAGCTATCTGAAGAACTATTCAACATGATGGAGCGCCCCGAATACGCCACCATTACTCGAGTGAGGGAAGCCACCGAAACACAGGTAAGTTGTCAGCCGTTGTGTCGATTTACAGAGAATTGTACGATACAGAGAATGTACGATACAGAGAATGTACGATACAGAGAATGTACGATACAGAGAATGTACGATACAGAGAATGTACGATACAGAGAATGTACGATGCAGAGAATGCACGACACAGAGTATATCTAATGGCATCAATTTTTAGATCTTCAAATCGAAATTCGTCGGCTGGGACGAAGTGATCGCCGTGGATTTCACCCGTACCGCCGAGTCGGTTCAAAAAACCGGCGCCGATTTAACCAAATGGGCCAAACAGCAAGAAACTAAAGCGGATTTGACAGCGTTGTTCACCCCGAGACAACCGCCGATGTCTCTATCCGAAGCCCAGCAACTCATGGAGGAATGGAACGAGGATTTAGAAACTATGGAATCATTGGTGTTAGAGGGGAAGAAATTCGTTAGATTACCCGAGGAAGAATTGGGACGGTTCTACTCTAAAGACTGCTACGTTTTCTTGTGTCGATACTGGGTGCCCGCCGGCGATGACGATCAAGGTGAACCGGTGGATGACGAATTCCAATTCGTGGCGTATTTTTGGCAAGGGCGCGAGGCTTCTAATATGGGTTGGTTAACATTTACGTTTACGTTGCATAAGAAATTCAAGGCGTTGTTTGGTGATAAGCTGGAGGTAGTTCGGACGTATCAGCAACAGGAAAATATGAAGTTTATGGCGCATTTCAAGAGGAAGTTTATTATTCATCAGGGTAAGCGTAAGGAGAAAGATAAGAACGCTGTCGAGCTTTACCATCTGAGGTCGAACGGGAGCGCACTCTATACACGTTTGGTGCAAATTAAACCTGATGCGTCGGCCCTCAACTCTGCGTTTTGCTACATTTTGAACGTTCCGTTTGAACAGGACGATTCCGGGATTGTTTACGTTTGGATTGGGTCTAAAGCGGATCCGGACGAAGCTAGACAAATACAGGAAATTGCTGAAGATATGTTTAACAGTCCTTGGGTTAGCCTGCAAGTTCTCGAAGAAGGGGAAGAACCGGACAATTTCTTTTGGTACGGATTGGGCGGGAAAAAACCTTATGACACCGATGCTACTTTTATGGAGTATACCAGACTTTTTAGGTGCTCAAACGAGAAAGGCTACTTTATCGTATCGGAGAAATGCTCAGATTTTTGTCAGGTATTTATGTTATCGAGTGTATTTGATTTTTTGTACTAATTAATTACTATTAGGACGATTTGGCAGATGATGACATCATGATCTTAGATAATGGAGAGCAAGTATTCCTGTGGTTGGGCGCCAAGTGCAGTGAGGTCGAAATAAAATTGGCATACAAGTCAGCACAGGTGAGCACTGAAGTAAATTACAAACTCTTAGAGTGAAACCAGCAAAAATTGATTCCTCATTCAAGATGCACGTATTATTCCTCATTGAAGATGCACGTATTATTCCTCATTCAAAATACACATATTATTCCTCATCCATAATACGCGTAAATGATTTGTTTTTTAAATTTCAAGGTTTACATTCAACACATGCGAGTCAAGCAACCAGATAGACCAAGGAAGTTGTTCTTGACATTGAAGAATAAAGAGTCCAGAAGATTTACAAAATGTTTCCATGGTTGGGGACCTCATAAGAAACCACCAGAATAATTTGCCAACAATCGTATTCTTAACATGAATACTTAAGTCAATTTATTTAGGTCTTGAGGATTCGCGAAAGTAATAAAAATAAGTACTAACATGTATTATAATTTATTTCGAAGTTATTTATAAAATAAATAAATTTTAATAAACAATTTGTTTTATTTGATGAATTGCAACTGGGTGTGTTCATGCAGATGAATTCCTAAAATATAAATTTGAAGCATTTTTTATCTTTCCGGTCCTTTGAGGGTATAGAGAATTACAGCACACAACAACCATTTTAAATGGTTTATTGCATGATATATACTTTATTAAGATTTATGGAAGAATATAATCTATACAGGATATACTTCTTCCGGGATTGGACCTTGTCAAAGAACTACGAAAAGTGTTCGACGTTTCGCCCACCTTCGTAGGGGGCTTCTTCAGAAACAAAGAAAAAAAGAAGCCTACGATGGTGGGCGAAACATCGAATACTTTTAGTAGTTCTTTGACACAGTCCAATCCCGGAAGAAGTATATCCTGTACTGACTCTGGCCGTAGAAGCCTTCGTTATCATATTACGAAGAATATAATCGTTTAAAATATGTGAAAAATATTCCAGTTTTTGATTTTTACATGGATATCTGAATTAATTTCATTACCTGCATCTGATAATAATCATGTTGCATAATTAATCAAACCAATTCATGCTAATTCAATTTATCATGCAACACATTTTAATTATATTTCTGTAATTAAAGTTCATAATTCAGAAGTTCTATTAACACCAATATGGCTCATAATATATAAAATTCGTTATAACAATCAGTTTTGACATTATTTCATTATATTGTTAACAGAATTTCCAAATTAAAAAGGTACAATAACATGAAGTAAAATTTAACATTAACGACTAGAAAGCAGAAAAATTGTAAAAAAATTATTTTTCAAAGCTGCTAACTCCACTTGAAATTATTTTCCTAAATTTGTCGTTAATAGAATAACCAAATTACAAACCATGAAAGTAAATAAAATTGGGTCAAAAAAGTACTAAAAGTATTCAACATTTTGTCCCACATTGGGCAACTTTCTCAAAAGAACACTTAGTATTTTGAATCCCACAAGAAGTAAATTTTTTACTGACTCTAGTCGTGGAAGCTTTCATAACCATATCCATGAAGTAAAACTTAAAAATAACAATTAAAGCATCAAAGACAGAAGAATTCTACAAACAATTTAAAGCTTAAAAGTTGACATTCACACAGATCATGCTACTGGTTAATTGTACTACAAACTCTTAAAGTCGGTTACCAATTTTTAATCAACCACGAATGAAAACGAGTTGCTGAAAACATTCTGTTAAAAAAGACTGTCTAGAACTAATTATAATTTAGGAATTTTGGTGGGACGGATTGGTCCTTGATTATCTTTTGTATTTCGATAATTTAGGAACTCGATAACATAATTTAGGAATTTACAGAGAATATATATAATTTAGGAATTTTGCACAGTTTAGGAACTGATAAATTCCAAGTTGTATTTTGTCAACACTCACAACTAAACAATCATTTTTTTTACTTTTATAATTCAAGTTTCAATCGATTAACTTGCTACCTGGGAGAAAGCATAAACCGAAAGCAGTTAAAAACATCTTAGTTACAAGTAACCAATAGCAATTTAATCTAATTCCATCTCATGAATGCACCCCCTGGTATTCTTTAGTCATCATCGTCGTCGTCATCGGATGGTACAAATAGGTCGTTTTCTTCTAAAAAGTTGGCGATATTCTTACTGATCGCCGCACCGATAAACAATCCCGGTACCACGGTGAGAAATATCCGCAGCAGTCCGAATGATGTCCGATAAGGCGGCGGCAGAATTACCCCATTTCTATCTTTGGTGATCGTTCTTATATAATTTATGGCTAAACCTTTCTTGGACAGCAGGTTGCTACTGCATATGTGCCTCAACCGGGTGATCATTTTTCGTTTATGTGATAAGTTTTAATCGCTTCTTATGTGATAAATAGGGAAAATTAGGGCATTTTACGAGTCGCCTACATTGACAGCTAACCTCAAATTATATGTCGAATTTGAAAATTCAAACTTCAAACAGCTGACATTGACAGACTGCAACCATGGTTGCCAATTGTAGAAATTACAAGTCATAGAAATGTAAGATACCTAAAGGCGTATTCACAAACTAATACATCAAATTTTAACGCTGTAGCTGATGTATAGCAATGTATAGAGTTCATTTTCAAATAAATGTGTATCAGAGTATGGCGTTTATGTCATTGTACGGTTTCGGGTCTTCTGGTTTTCCCAACTTTTCTTGGTAAAATTACTTTCGTAACGTCTTTAGCTTCCCATTTATCCAAAAATTTTCTTTCGGAAACTGTTCGTTCTCAACTTATGCCCTTTTTTACTTTGCCGCATTCAACGACTAAATTTACCCTTTCTGTGCTTCCTATACATCACAAACATCATGGATATCTCTCATCGGCTCAATAAGGCCGAAACCGCTTTTATTTCAACTATTCTAATACCCACGTGTCCAACTTGGAAAGAAGAACGAATTTCCACGCGAGGTTAGCAAGTTGGAAGTTCATTTGTGTCGTTTTTACTATTCGCAGCGGCATATCCACGCAGAACGAATTTCCACGCAAGGTTAGTATGTTGGAAGGTTATTTGTGTAGAATAATTGAAATGAAAGCGGTTTCGGCCTTATTGAGCCGATGAGAGATATACATGATGTTTGTGGTGCATAGGAACCACAGAAAGGGTAAATTTAGTCGTTGAATGCGGCAAAGTAAAAAAAGGGCATAAGTTGAGAACGAACAGTTTCCGAAAGAAAATTTTTGGAGAAATGGGAAGCTAAAGACGTAAGGAAAGTGATTTTACCAAGAAAAATTGGGAAAACCAGAAGACCCGAAACCGTACCATTACCTCGTTTATTAAATCAACGTAATCAAAGGTAAACGTTATTTAAAAATAAGTTACTAAAAAAATCACCTAGTTCTGGTGACATTCACACAGATCATACTATTGGTTAATTGTACTACAAACTCTTTTAAAGTCGGTTACCAATTTTTAATCAACCACGAATGTAAACGAGTTGCTGAAAACATTCTGTTAAAAGCGACTGTCTAGAACTAATTATAATTTAGGAATTTGGTGGGACGGACTGGTCCTTGATTACCTTTTGTATTTCGATAATTTAGGAACTCGTTAACATAATTTAGGAATTTAGCACAGTTTAGGAACTGATAAATTCCAAGTTGTATTTTGTCAGCACTCACAACTAATTTGTCAGCACTCACAACTAAACAATCATATTTTTTACTTTTATAATTCAACTATAAACTAACCTCTTAATTTGTACTGTCATGAAGTGACGTTTTCAATAAATTTAAATATCACGTAGTCGTATTTCAAAAACTGTTTAGAAAGTTGTGAACAAACCATAAAAAATTTAAATATTTCCAAACTGCGCCGAAGAAAAGTTAAATAAATTGAAAAAAACATAATATTTCCGGTCAATAAGGGTCTACCATGAAGAATTTTATAATTCAAGTTTCAATTGATTAACTTGCTACCTGGGAGAAAGCATAAACCGAAAACAGTTAAAAACATTTTAGTTACAAATAACCAATAGCAATTTGATCTAATTCCATCTCATGAATGCACCCCCTGGTAGTCTTTAGTCATCATCGGATGGTACAAATAGGTCGTTTTCTTCTAAAAAGTTGGTGATATTTTTACTGATCGCCGCATCGATAAACAATCCCGGTACCACGGTGAGAAATATCCGCAGCAGTCCGAATGATGTCCGATAAGGCGGCGGTAGAATTACCCCATTTCTATCTTTGGTGACGGTTCTTATATAACTTGTGGCTAAACCTTTCTTGGACAGCAGGTTGCTACTGCATATGTGCCTCAACCGTGATCATTTTTCGTTTATGTGATAAGTTTTAATCGCTTCTTATGTGGTAAATAGGGAAAATTAGGGCATTTTACGAGTCGCCTACATTGACAGCTAACCTCAAATTATATGTCAATTTGAAAATTCAAACTTCAAACAGCTGACATTGACAGACTACAACCACGGTTGCCAACTGTAGAAATTACAAGTCATAGAAATGTAAGATAGCTAAAGGAGTATTCACAAACTAGTACAACAAATTTTAACGCTGTAGCTGATGTATAGAGATGTATTGAATGTGTAGAGTTCATTTTCAAATAAATGTGTATCAGAGTATGACGTGAATTATTAAATCAACGTAACCGTTATGTAAAAATAAGTTACTAAAAAAATCACCAGAACTAAAGCTGGCTTCACGCGCAAACATTTTGATGATTAATGTGTTGCCTATATTTCAGAGATTGTTTGGCAGCTGTTGCGTTTTTATCGTTAATAAAGTTTAAAAGTTAAAAAATATTCTGATTAAATTTTTTCTATATTATTCTTATTATCGTTATTAACAATTTAATAATTTTTACTAGAAATTGACCTAAAAAACTAGTTCAGGTTTTAAATTAAACTCCTTTTATTCTTCATGGTGAACTCTTATTGACCGGAAACATTATGTTTTTAATTTTATTTAACATTTCTTCGGCCCAGTTTGGAAATATTTAAATTTTTATTGTTTGTTGACAACATTCCAAAACAGTCTCTGAAATATGACTACGTGATATTTAAATTTATTTAAAACTTTACTTCATGACTCTTTTATCTTCATCTCAATAATGAAAAGATAAATGATTTTCATTTTTTCAGTAACTACGTAAAACATATTCTTCAATACTCATGACTACTTTTTTTTTAATTAAAAATAAACCACTGGTGTTCTTATTAGTTTTGACAGTGCCACATAAAATCTGCGTTCCTATATAAATAAGTCAAACTTGATTTGATTCACCTTGAGTTAGAGATGGTCAATCAAGCTCAAACTTTCAGGATACTTAGGTAATGACATTCTGCATAACTATGTAAAAATTTATAAAAGTCTATAGACGAGCCCTAACATTGTACATTGAAACAATAGCTTTAAAAAAACACATCTTTTTGGGGCAACTATTTACACAGATTAGGATAGTAATAAAACATTTAATTATTATTAAACAATCTTTATTGAAGAAGCATTATCACAAAAATGACAGTTAAGGAATCATCGTTAAATCCAAAATTACAATAGAAAAATAACATCATAAATTCATAAATAATCGAGTTAAATAAAATGCCAAAGAATAATTTAAATAACAGAAAATAATATTCACAGATAACTTAGTCTATTTTAGTACAATTTTCAATTCGTAACGCTTTTTTGGTTAAAAAAAATGTGGACGCCTCGTCGAGACTTACAAGTAGTACGTATAAATTAGTGGTACTAAATTAAGATAGATTTGACTAAAAAATGACTGTTTCGTTCAAGGAAAATATAATCAGTCAGCACCAAATAAAGTAAATTAGGGGATAGAGAGATCCCCTCACTCTCGCATTCACACTCATATTTTATACAATTCATAATATATTTATAGTCTTATCTAAAGCTACGTCTTCCAATGGCTCTTTGTCGACGAAACAATTCGAATTTATTTACAACAGATAGCACTCGACAGAATCAAGGGCCAAGATGCGACGATTATTTTTCATAGAATCTCTTGTTAGAAAAGTTAAGACCACCACCAGCAAGAAATTTAGAAGAATTTTCCCTTGTCTGCGTACGTTTAGCGAAGCCAATGGAAAAGATAGCGACACGTTTGCCCAAAGTTTGGGGCAAATCTATTTTACAAATTACACTCTAATACAGTTTGCAGTTTTGACGTTTCGCTGGCAGTTTCGTTGGTGAGTAGTCGGACGGATACGGAAACGTTCAAATCTACAAACGAGCAATATACACAAGTCGAGTATTCTGTCGGTTAAAAGACGTTCTTTTTTCGGTAAAATTCGTATAAAAATTTCAACTAAAAACTAAATTTCGCAGTGATTATTACGTGAGGTAGTCTGGGCTGGGTTCCGCCATCGGCTCGGGGGTGGTGAACAGCGGATTGGGGAACTCAGGCGGGTGGGGCAGCGGCCCGGAGGCTTTCGGCCTTCTTCGGTAGGCCATGAGCCAGCAGGAGACCGCCACGGCCACCGCCACGAGCGCCAGCAGGGCAGTTATGATGAGGGCAATGATGAAACCTATCATGGAGACGCAGATGTCTTCGACCCTCTGGGCGTCGGGCGCTGAAATAAAACAAATAAACGGTCAGACGAACACTAGCAAAATGTACTTTGTGAAGCTTTGAGAATTTTGCTTTTGTTTCGAGTTAATTCAAGGGTTGAGGTAGCATATTTTAAAATATAATGACGAAGTGGAGTAAACTAGGAAGAAAGTTGGTCATATTTTTTCATCTTTTTCAAAAATTTTAATTCACTACTTTATTTTTTTTTTTTCATTTGATTGATTTTATCGTCTCGTTTTGAATTGTATCAACATCTTTTTATTTTATATTTACGACAAGTTTTAACTAACTCACGATTGGTTTTTGAGCGTTATCGTTGGCCTATTTGCAAATTTTATGTCCTAAGATGTCGTTTTTCTTTCCCAAAACCTTTTGGAATTATTTTTAAGTTATACTTGCAATCAGGCAAGTAGCCAGGATTTTCATTCGGGGGGGGTCCAACTCCCCCCCCCCACTCTTCAGAAAATAAGAGAACATACATCAATTACTTTTACGTATTCGTTTCTTTTATTTATTTATTTTTTTCATTTTGCTAATTAGTAAAAGTGAAGAATAAAATCTAGTGACCTTAACATTATATAAATTTAATAAATAAAAACGTGAAACTTACCAAAGAAAAATTTCCTAATATCTATTTTGAGTTTACGTATTTAATTTATCATCGATCAAGAATCGACTTTTTTTTTGAAGTAAAAATTACAAGAGAGTAGAAAGAACATCAATTTGAAAAAAAATTACCACGGAATGTTGACTTTTTCTTCTTTAAATCCCGAGATTAAAGTCAAAATTTCGACTTTAATGTGAAAATTTCGAAAAAAAAACGTCGAAATTTGGTGTTTAAAGTCGAAATTTCTAAAAAAAAGTTGAAATGTCAATTTTTAAATCGAAAATCTTACAAAGGCGTAGAAAAGACATCGATTTAAAAAAAATGTTGTGTAGAAATTTCGACTTTTTTCTCAAACTTCGACTTTTTTCTCAAATTTAGACTTTTTTCTAAAAATTTCGGCTCTTTTTGGAAATTTTGACTTTTTTCTGGAAATTTCCACTTTTTCGAAATGTTACAAAGGCGTAGAAAAGACATCAATTAAAAAAATGTCATTTTAAGAAATTTCAACTTTTTTTTCTCAAATTTCGATTTTAAGCTCGAAATTTCGACTTTTTTCTCGAAATTTAGATTTTTTTCTTAAATTTCGAGTTCATTTCTCAAAATTTCGACTTTTTTCTCGAAATGTTGACTTTTTTCACAAAATTTGATTTTTTCTCGAAATTTTGCCGTTTTCTCGAAATTTCGTTTTTTTTCTCAAATTTCGACTTCTTTCTCGAAATTTTGGCCTTAATATCGAAATTTCGACATTTCTCTCAAAATTTCGACTTTATACTCAAAATTTCGACCTTTTTTTTTATCGAAATTTCGACTTTTTTCGCAAATCTCGACTTTTTTTTCTCGAAATTTCGTCTTTTTGCTCGAAATATTTCGAAATTTCTACTTTTTCTCGAAATTTCGACGTTCTTCTCAAATTTCGAATTTTTGCTCGAAATATTTCGAAATTTCGACTTTTTGTCGAAATTTCGACGTTATTTTCAAATTTCGACTTTTTCGTCGAAATTTCGGCCTTGATCTGAAAAGTTCGACTTTTTTCTCGAAATTTCGTTTTTTTTTCTCAATTTTAGACTTTTTTTTTTTAAATATCGACTTTTTTCTCGAAATTTTAACCTTAATATCGAAATTTCGACATTTTTCTCGAAATTTAGGCTTTAAACTCAAAATGTCGACTATTTTTCTAGAAATTTCGACTTTTTTCTCAAATTTCGACTTTTTTCTCGGAATTTCGACTTACGTTTTTCTCAAACTTCGACTTTTTTTCTAGGAAATTCGACTTTTCTCGAAATTTCGACTGTTTTCTCGAAATTTCGACGTTAATCTGAAAAGTTCGACTTTTTTCTCGAAATTTCGTTTTTTTTCTCAATTTTCGACTTTTTTCTCAAATATCGACTTTCTTCTTAAAATTTTGACCTTAATATAGAAATTTTGACATTTTTCTCAAAATTTCGACTTTATACTCAAAATTTTGACCTTTTTTTATCGAAATTTCGACGTTTCTTTATCAAAATTTCGATTTTTTTTTCGCAAAGTTCGACTTTTTTCTCGAAATTTCGTTTTTTTTTCTCAATTTTAGACTTTTTTCTCAAATATCGACTTTTTTCTCGAAATTTTAACCTTAATATCGAAATTTCGACATTTTTTTCGATATTGCGGCTTTAAACTTAAAACGTCTATTATTTTTCTAGAAATTTCGACTTTTTTCTCAAATTTCGACTTTTTTCTCGAAATTTCGACTTACGTTTTTCTCAAACTTCGACTTTTTTCTCGAAATTTCTACCTTTTTCTCGAAATTTCGACTTTTTTTTTCAAATTCCGACTTTTTTTTCAAAATTTTCATCTTAATCACGAAGTTTCGATTTTTTTCTCGAATTTTCAACTTTCATCTCGAAATTTCTAAAAAAAAAGATCAAAATTTGCTAACTAAAAATAGCAATTATTGAACGCACCCTACTACAAACCGTCAAGATTGTTGGGAAAGAGGAGTAGTGGGACGCAACTGTCATCTGCCTAATTTGATCATAGTGTAGAAATTTTGACTTATTCGAAAAAAATTTCGATATTTAAGTCGAAATTTCGACATTAGTCTCGGAATTTTAAGAAGAAAGTAGAAATGTCAAGAAAAAAGTCGAATTTTTGAAAAACAAATCGAAATTTCGAGTGTTAAGTCGAAATTTCGAGTAAGTCGAAATTTGAGTTTAAAGCCGAAATTTCGAGAAAAAAATCGAAATTTAAAAAAAACCGAATTTTTGACAAAAAAAGTCGAAATCTCTAAACATTTTTTTTTATCAGTGTCCTTTTTACGCTTTTGTAAAATGTCGAAATTTCTAAATTTTTAATCAATGCCTTCCTATGTAAAATGTCGACTTTGAACTCAAAATTACGACTTTTTTCTCAAAAAATCTACTCCATGCATACATATGTCAAGAAAGTCGAAATTTGTTATAATAAAAAATTAAAATTACTGAACGTACCCTACTGCTAAGTGTCAATATTAAATTGTAAAAGGGTTGGTGCATGTATTGGGAAGGCTTGAGCTCATTGCCAATTTTTATTAAAATGTCTACATGGCTATTATGCTTATCATAAGCTCAATAGTTGGCAATTTCGAAAATTATTTCCATGCTTAAATATAAAATCAGCCGTTTTTCTACTGATATTTCAATTCGTATCATCGTAAATTTTTTGGGGAATATTCATTTCGGGGAGGGTCCGGACCCCTTGGACCCCCCCCCCTGGCTACGTGCCTGCTTGCAATCTAAAGCAGTTTTTCGACTGATTGGAAAATCTGGTTGCAGTGGCGGCTGGCGTATAAGCACTGTGGAACTGCAGCACCCCCAATTCCGCTTATAATTTTTTTTATCAAAATTTTCTGAACACTTTTCATTAAGCTTCTTTCACGAAGTTACGACATTTAAAAACCTATTTTATTCTTAATTTTGATCAAAATCACATTTTCAAGAACTAATGGTTGTTAAAGTTTTGAGGAAAAAACCAATATTTCAGGGATTAAAGTGTTAATATGTTAAGAAAAAACTCGAATGTCAACATTTTAAGAAAATAATTACAATTTCAAGAAAAAATCTAAATTCAACTCATCTCGCATTTTACTATTTCTCTAAAAAATAAGTTAATACGACATCTTCGAATTTTGACCTCAAATCTCATTTTGTAAAAAAAAATTTGGTTTTTTTCAGATATTTCAGAAATTTTGATTTTTTCTACAAAGTTTCCATTTTTCCTAAATATTTCATAAAAGGAAATTTTCTCAAAATTTCCATTTTTTGAAAGTGTGAAAGTGTGAAAGTGTTATTCTTAAAATTTCTTCTAGAAATTCCAACTTCTCCAGATTTTTTCTTTATGTTCCTCTAATTTGCTTTAAAAATGTCAAGTTTTTTCACGACACTGACAATTTAAAGTTCATTTTATTTTGTAGTTTTGACAAAGAATGTTTGGAAAAAACCCTGAAAGCTCTATAAAAATTTCAACATTTTGGGAAAACAAAAAATTTCGACTTTTGTAAAGATATTTCAATATTTTTTCAAATTTCGATTTTTTCGCTAAAAAATTTTGCTTTTTTTTCCTACAACATTTGTGTTTTTCTCTAAACATTTTATACAAAGAATTTTGAACCTTGTAAATTTCAACCTTTTTTACAATTTGATATTTCTCTAAAAAATTACTATTACTGTAGGACGAAGGAAAATTCTGAATCGGAATTTCCAATTTTTCTAGAAATGTCCAATTTTTCTAGAAATGTTAAATTTATTCTTGAAATTCCCAAGTTCGAATTTAAAATTCAAATTTCGATAAAAAAAAGATCGAAGTTTTAAAATTAAACTCAAAATTTTAAGAGAAAGCACATTATATTTCTAGAAAAAGTTGAAATTTCGTATTTGTAAACAACATTTTTCAAAAAAATAACATTTTCGGGAATAAGGAAAAACATTTTTTTTTGAAATAAATTAATTGTCAAAAATATTTTTATCATTTCGACTTTTAAAGTGGGAATTATTGAAATTTTTGAAAAAAAGAGTCAACATTTCTAGAAGTCTCAAAATTTCAAAGTTAAAATTAGTCAAAATGTGGAAAAAAATTCATTAACAATTTACTGTTCTAATTTAATTTTTTTCTAGTAATTTTGAAGTTCCAGAGAAATTTCAAAAATCAAATATTCCAGCTTTAAACCAATTTTTTGTGTTTAAAATTCAAATTTTGGCAATTTATTTGTACATAAAATGCAAGTTTTTTTTTGAAAATTTGTTTCAAAACTTTGCACAATTTTAGAAATAGAACATTTTGTTTTTTTCAATTTATTTAAAATTTAAAAAATGTTAAATAAATTGAAAAAAACATAATATTTCCGGTTAAATAAGGGTCTACCATGAAGAATATAGAAAATTTTGTTATTATTTTTTTTTAAATTTAAGTGTTATTTCGAAATTATTCTCAAAAAATGTAAATTTAAAAGGAAAAACTACCACTTTTAAAATATAAAGCTAAAGTTATCAGAAAAGATGAATTTTTAAAAAGTCAAATCTTAAGAAATTTTCATTGAAAGTCAAATTTTCAAAAGAAAATAAGGATTTCGAAAGAAAATTTCAATTTTTAAAATGGTCGACAATTTCAATAATTTTAGGAATGTGAATACAAGATGAATTTTTGGAAAAATATCGACATTTGAAACAAATTGCAGAGTTTATAGTTAAATTTTCAAAGAAGCTAAATTGTTTAAATATTGGAGAAAACTCAAAATTATCGAAAAATTTGTAATTATCAAAAAAAGTAAAATTTTAAAAACGTAAAATTTTGAAAAAGGTCGAAATTTTTAATATTTCAAGTTTAAAAAGAATCTTTTCTTTTAAGTCGAAAATTTAATAGGAAATGTTTAAAAAATGTATAAATTAAATTTCAAAAAAAGTTCGAAATTTAAAAAAGAAATCAAAGTTTCAAAAAGAATCGAAATTTTGAAAAAGTAGTTAAAGTTTTGAAATGGAGTCGAAATTTTGCGAAATATTAGTCGAAAATTTCAATAAAAGGTTTTAAGAAATGTCTGACAGCAGGCACGTAGCCAGGGGGGGGGTCCAAGGGGTCCGGACCCTCCCCGAAATGAATATTCCCCAAAAAATTTACGATCATACGAATTGAAATATCAGTAGAAAAACGGCTGATTGTATATTTAAGCATGTAAATAATTTTCGAAATTGCCAACTATTGAGCTTATGATAAGCAACATAGCCATGTAGACATTTTAATAAAAATTGGCAATGAGCTCAAGCCTTCCCAATACATGCACCAACCCTTTTACAATTTAATATTGACACTTAGCAGTAGGGTACGTTCAGTAATTTCAATTTTTTATTATCTCAAATTTCGACTTTCTTGACATATATATGCATGGAGTAGAATTTTCGAAAAAAAAGTCGAAATTTTGAGTTTAAAGTCGACATTTTACAAAAGCATAGGAAGGCATTGATTAAAAAAAATTATATTTGGAAATTTCGACACTTTACAAAAGCGTAAAAAGGACACTGATTATAAAAAAAAATGTTTAGGGTTTTCGACTTTTTTTGTCAAAAATTCGGTTTTTTTTAAATTTCAATGTTTTTCTCGAAATTTCGGCTTTAAACTCGAAATTTCGACTTAACACTCGAAATTTCGACTTTTTTTTCAAAAATTCGACTTTTTTCTTGACATTTCAACTTTCTTCTTAAAATTTCGAGGCTAATGTCGAAATTTCGACTTTAATATCGAAATTTTTTTCCAATAAGTCAAAATCTCTACACTATGATCAAATTAGGCAGATGACAGTTGCGTCCCACCACTCCTCTTTCCCAACAATCTTGACAGTTTGTAGTAGAGTGCGTTCAATAATTGCTATTTTTAGTTAGCAAATTTTGATCTTTTATTTAGAAATTTCGAGATGAAAGTTGAAATTTCGAGAAAAAAGTCGAAGTTTGAGAAAAACGTAAGTCGAAATTCCGAGAAAAAAGTCGAAATTTGAGAAAAAAGTCGAAATTTCTAGAAAAATAGACATTTTGAGTTTAAAGCCGAAATTTCGAGAAAAATGTCGAAATTTCGATATTAAGGTCAAAATTTCGAGAAAAAAGTCTAAAATTGAGAAAAAAAAACGATATTTCGAGAAAAAAGTCGAAATTTGTAACTAACGTTGAAATTTCGAAATATTTCGAGCAAAAAATCGAAATTTGAGAATAACGTCGAAATTTCGAGAAAAAAGTAGAAATTTCGAAATATTTCGAGCAAAAAGACGAAATTTCGAGAAAAAAAGTCGAAATTTTGATATTAAGGTTAAAATTTTGAGAAAAAAGTTGATATTTGAGAAAAAAGTCTAAAATTGAGAAAAAAAAAACGAAATTTCGATAAAAAAATGTCAAAATTTTGAGTATAAAGTCGAAATTTTAAGAGAAATGTCGAAATTTCTATATTAAGGTCAAAATTTTGAGTACAAAAGTCGATATTTGAGAAAAAAGTCGAAAATTGAGAAAAAAAGACGAAATTTCGAGAAAAAAGTCGAACTTTTCAGATTAAGGTCGAAATTCCGAGAAAACAATGGAAATTTCGAGAAAAGGCGAATTTTCTAGAAAAAAAGTCGAAGTTTGAGAAAAACGTAAGTCGAAATTCCGAGAAAAAAGTCGAAATTTGAGAAAAAAGTCGAAATTTCTAGAAAAATAATCGACATTTTGAGTTTAAAGCCTAAATTTCGAGAAAAATGTCGAAATTTCGAAACTAAGGTTAAAATTTCAAGAAAAAAGTCGATATTTGAGAAAAAAGTCTAAAATTGAGAAAAAAAAAACAAAATTTCGAGAAAAAAGTCGAACTTTTCAGATTAAGGCCGAACAAAAAGTCGAAATTTCGAAATATTTCGAGCAAACATTCGAAATTTGAGAAGAACGTCGAAATTTCGAGAAAAAGTAGAAATTTCGAAATATTTCGAGCAAAAAGACGAAATTTCGTGAAAAAAGTCGAGATTTGCGAAAAAAGTCGAAATTTCGATAAAAAAAGGTCGAAATTTTGAGTATAAAGTCGAAATTTTGAGAGAAATGTCGAAATTTCGATATTAAGGCCTAAATTTCGAGAAAGAAGTCGAAATTTGAGAAAAAAAAACGAAATTTCGAGAAAAAGGCAAAATTTCGAGAAAAAAAATCAAATTTTGAGACAAAAGTCAACATTTCGAGAAAAAAGTCGAAATTTTGAGAAATAAACTCGAAATTTAAAAAAAAAATCTAAATTTCGAGAAAAAAGTCGAAATTTCGAGCTTAAAATCGAAATTTGAGAAAAAAAAGTTGAAGTTTCTTAAAATGACATTTTTTTAATCGATGTCTTTTCTACGCCTTTGTAACATTTCGAAAAAGTGGAAATTTTCAGAAAAGTCAAAATTTCCAAAAAGAGTCGAAATTTTGAGAAAAAAGTCTAAATTTGAGAAAAAAGTCGAAGTTTGAGAAAAAAGTCGAAATTTCTAAACACAACATTTTTTTTAAATCGATGTCCTTTCTACGCCTTTGTAACATTTTCGATTTAAAAATTGACATTTCAACTTTTTTTTAGAAATTTCGACTTTAAACACCAAATTTCGACGTTTTTTTTCGAAATTTTCACATTAAAGTCGAAATTTTGACTTTAATCTCGGGATTTAAAGAAGAAAAAGTCAACATTCCGTGATAATTTTTTTTCAAATTGATGTTCTTTCTACTCTCTTGTAATTTTAACTTCAAAAACAAAGTCGATTCTTGATCGGTGATAAGTTAAATACGTAAACTCAAAAGAGATATTAAGAAATTTTTCCTTGGCAAGTTTCACGTTTTTATTTGTCAAATTTATATAATGTTAAGGTCACTAGATTTTATTCTTCACTTTTACTAATTAACAAAATGAAAAAAAAAAATAAAAAAAAAAGAAACGAATACGTAAAAGTAATTGATGTATGTTCTTATATTTTCTGAAGAGTGGGGGGGGGGGCGAGTTGGACCTCCCCCGAACGAAAATCCTGGCTACGTGCCTGTCTGACAGGATCGACAGTTTGCAAAAAATGTCAAAATTTTAAAGAAATCTAACATTTTCGAAAAGTAACTTTTTGAAAATGTCGAAATTTTCAGTCGATATCTTAAAAATTTCAAAACGCTAAACATTGCCGCAGCACCTCCATTAGTTTTGGCTACGAGCCGCCAGTGTCTGGTTGACATGCGCGTGATACCACTGTGACTAATTATCAACAAAAAATCAAATATCTTAGGCGCGTACAAAAACAATCAATTTTTGAGTTTTAGGAAGCCCCCATTAGCGAATTTTATAGGCGTTGACAAGGTTTAATTCGGCCCCGACGGTGTATTTCAGATTTTGTAGAATCCACTGTTTGTAGCTTACAATTTACTTAAATTTCAAAACCTTGATTGAGATTTTACAAAGAAAATGAAATAAAAGAAAAAATTACCCTTATAATCCGTTAGATACAATTTATTTGACATGATTATTGTCGCAGACGTTGGCAAGTTTCACGTTTTTAAATTCAGATGCACTTTCGCGTTTAAGGCGAACTTTCATGCGTTTTCCATATACGCGAACAACGATTGAACTGCGTGTGACTAATAAATGTACACCTTGAATCCAATATTATTATTCAAACCTGTTTCCTATGTTAACATACCGAGAATTACGATATTCACTTTCGATTTCATCTGAAAGCGAGAGGAGCGGTGAGCGTGACGGGGCTACCGGGACCGATCATTTAGTTTCGTTACGCTACGCGATTTCCTAGCCACTTATTAAATATCTTTTTTCAATTTCTATACAAAACTTCCTGTTATAAACGAATAACATGATTTAATTTTTTAATATGAAATGTTTTATAGACGAAATTTATAACTAAATATTGAAACACTGATAAATCATCAAGTTGATCAACAAACAATAAAATTTAAGTCTTAACTAACTAACGAATTTTCGAAAAACTTTTAAGTATTAAAAAAAAACGTTGAATCCCTTTACCTGCTTTGGGGTCGACTAGTCTCTCCTCGCGCCTTTCAAATGTCAAAATCGCGTTCGACTGTATCGTAATCTCTTCTCTCAGCTGGCCATTAAGCAGATCTCCGGAGGGGGCCAAATCCGTATCGTTTTCCGCGTCCACGGCCCTCCTCCTCCTACCGAACGCGTTGTAACCTCGACAGTTAACCGGTTGACATTTCCCGAAGCAAACCCTAATGTTACACTGGAATCTGATGTTGTCGCTGCTCGGGAATTTGAACGCGTTGAAACTGGCGAGCAGACTCTGCGTATCGGGATTGTATTCCCATTCGCCGAAAATTTTGGGATCGGTGGCGCAGCCGTTCTCGTCGGTGACTATGTATTCGTTTTCTACGTTGTCCTCCATGGTTTTGGCGACGCAAGTTCGAGCGAAACCGCCGTAAATCGAGCCCGGTTGGACGTCGACTTGGAGCATGAGATTGTCGCCGATTTCCGCAGAGTTGATTTCTTGACCGGTGGGGGTGACGATCTTCATGGTGCAAGTGGGCGGTGGGCCGGTGTTGGCTATGGTGCCGGCCGTCGTCAGCATGGACACGTTGAAGCCCAACGTTACGTTCTGCTCGCCGGTCTTGTAGACGCATTTGATGTGGTAGGCTTGGGCTTTGTATGTCACAAGTTTGGGATGCTTCTGGATGACTAGAACGAAGCTGGCTTGTCCCTGAAATTATTATTTTTTGCAAAGATTTCAATTAAAATCAAAATTTGTTTTAATAAGTAAAGCTTGTAGGTTAAAATACTCATTAAAGTGTTTATAATTTATGCCAATTCCTAGTCAGTAGGTTTTAATGATTAAGTAGAAAGACGGAAGTATAATAAAACAACATTGCAACAGTCGAAAGTAAATTACAAATCACTCAGTGGGCGATTTAGATCTCGTGAGTATTTTGTGCTTGACCAAGTTGGAAATGTTTACACCAACCATACCGTATTGATTAGATAACGAAACCGGTCAATGGTTGTTGGTTGTAAATATTTTCAACTGCAGCAGTTCGACTATTATTCCATTATGCAACATTTAATTGACATTACAATAGTGACCCAAGCTTTCAACTAAGATTTAGTAAAAATAGTGTCTTAATACGTACGTTAACGTGAATTAATCCACAGTTTCCAAATTGTACTTTGAATATTTCAATACTGGGGTTGTTACTGTTGGTGTTATTTGGCAAAATCACCACTCTTCTGCATTGTTCGTCTTTGCTGTGACCTTTGACGTAAAGAACGCCATTAAATCCAGGTTCCTGTATTACGATCGTGACTTGGACACCATCAGATAAACAGCTGACGTCCATTTCTGGTCTTGGGAAGTCCGTTCGTAAGGGCCCTTTGGGATCTAGAGAGAAATAGTGAAAGCAAGCGATTTTAGCTCGATGGTCTCGTTAGAATGCTCACTGAGAGTAGGTATTTAGTTTTTTGGTAGACCAAAGTATTTATTGTTAAGAAACCAAAAGATACCGATAAAGTGTCTTTACCAAAATATTAGAAATTCTCGGATCAGATACAAAAATTTCATTACTCCAAACTCTAAATTCCCTTTAAAGAGATATTTTCAGCGAAGTTTATTTTCAATTTTTTATTAACAACTAACCGATAAAATCCAAATTAGAAAACGTAGAACTTACAGCATTTGACCTCAGCGTCTCCGGTATACCCATTATTGCACTGACAGAAAGCCCTGTGGTTGGTTGCGTTGCAGAAGGCGTCGGTGCCGCAGACCTTGAAGTCGCAAGCCTTGCGGCACGTCTTCGTTTGGTATTCGCAGAACTTGTGGTCGGCGCAATCGCTGTCTACCTCGCATTCGGGCGTCTCACGCGGTGGCACACAGTTTCCGTTCTCGTCGAGCGTATAGCCCAGCTCCAAAGAGCAAACGCACTTACCGTAATCGTCGATGATCAATCCTCTATCGATGGCGCATACGCATCTTCCTCTTTCGTCGATTTTCAGGCCTTTTTCGATGGGGCACGGTACGCATTCGGCGTTTTCGTTGAGAGCGGTGTCAGGGGCGCAAACGCATCTACCGTCCGGCGTTCTAATGAAGCCTTTGTCTAGATCACACGCTGGAACTATGATACAAAGCAAGTGTTAATTGTTAAGCGTAGTAAAACACAAAATATGATTGTCACGATTGATTTTTTCCTCGATCAGCTTAGTGTCGTTGTTAAATTAATTCCTAAAGACAATGTTTACTAACGGCGATTCGGATTTACCGGCGGCCATTAACTGGAAGATCAACTCTTTATGTTTACGGACAGAATATGACCGAAACCGCGATAATAGAGCCATCTGTACCCTAGCGATTCGAAACTAATTTAATTAAATTACCACCAAATACCTAACGGAATAATCAACGCAGAATTTTCCTGATTTTAGTTCCATTGATTAAAAATTTAAAATGTTCTATATTCAGAACGAGTTCAGTAAATATGTAGATAACAAGGATAGTTACATCGCTCAGAATAAACACTCCAATGTGTTGATGACAATAGAAAATAACTCAAAATTATTCCAACCCTAAGCACTGCCGTTCATCTAAAAATTCGTTCATGACATCGTACTGGTTGAGAAAATAAGCAATAAGAAATCTGATTTTGTTCGATCTTTCTCTTCTAAAAAAACTTACTTTTATCGCACTGGACAGCGGCGTTTCCTTGGTAGCCCGGAAGACACTCGCAAACCATCGTCTTGACCGGTTCCGTATCCAACACCCTACATTCAGCGTTGACCCCACAAGGTTTAGTTTCTTCGCACGGATTGACGCATCTTCCCCCGATACAAGCGTATTGCGTGGGACATTCCCTATCCATCTTGCACATGGTCTCCTTCCTAATACAACCCAGTTTACCATCGCTGACTGTGCCCGGCGGGCAAGCGCATTCGACCGCATGATTAAACACTTTGCATTCCCCTGGGGCATCGCAAGGGTTCTTCGTAACGCAAGGATTCTCGCATTTTCCGTTGATGCAAGCCCTAGTTCCGGGACATTCATCGTCGCTTCTACAACCGACGACCTTGCACGATACTCTCGGATTTCCGATCAAGCCTGGTGGACACTCGCAAATGGCGCGATGGTTGATGCCGTAGCAGACGGCTTTTTCACCGCAAGAGGAACCGTCAGCTGCGCAAACTGGGACACATTGTCTGTTGATGCAGGCGTGTTGGCCGGAGCATTCGTCGTCGCTTCGACAGCCGACTTTGACGCATTCTATTTCGGGATTGCCATCGTAGCCTTGCTTGCACGTGCAGACTGGTTTGTGGTCTTTGATGCGGCATTCGGCGTTGGGGCCGCAGTTGCACGGGTTTCTGCAGATTCCGTTGAAGCACGCCTTGTCGATGGGGCAGTCGCTGTCGCTGATGCAAGCCTTGTCTATGAGCTGTAACGAAATTTACCAATTAAGCTATAATTTAAAGACGAACCAATTTGATTGCAAACAAAAGGTTGAAATAGTTAACATATTAACAGAGGTGATGCAATATTTTAAAAAATACTTATTTCACAACAGTTTTCTTACTGTTTGATGGATTAACAGTGATTAATGCATCATCCAAAATAATGTTTAATGCTTTTATAACGTTTTGTCTAGAATAGTAAAATTAGAAACATAAACATTATTGGATTGGTACCCCTTTTTTAGCAAAATGATTCTATATTTTAATTAACATTGTGGCGATGTTGGTTTGATTAGAACACAAAAACCACATTTATTTAAACATTACATTAACTGGGAATAACAGTGAACAGATGGACTAACTATATTCAAGACCCGAACAGAACTGATTCTCGTTGAATTTTTTCTTCTCCATTTCACCTATAAGTGAGGGTTCTCTCGTCTTCTAGAAATAATGTTAATGGCTTTCCGAGAAAATACTATTCTAAAAGCTCTAATAATATTTGTACCTATTTACGTTTATCAAGGAAGATCGTAAAATCCCAATGACGATTTCAATAAGGTCATTAAGACGTAATGATAGCTGTGTTTACGCCGGCACATTATTCCTAGAAGGTACAACGTTAAAGTTTTAAGAGGGCGTTAATATCGGACAAATTACTAATAAAACAATAAAGAGAGAAAACTCACCGGCGGGATTGGTTTACAAGTGCCGCTGCCGCTGCTGATGTAACCGGGCGGACATACGCAGATCATCGTCCTGACAGGCACGGAACCTATCACTTGGCATTCGGCCGGTCTCTGGCACGGTTCTAAGACGGCGCAAGGATCCTGACACTTCTCGTTAAGACATGCCAATCTCGTAGGGCAATCGGTATCTACGCGACACTCAGGTTGCGGTTCGGGCTTGCAATCGACGTAAGGATTTCCAAGATATCCGGGCGGGCACCTACATAGCGCGAGGTGGTTTTGCACGCGGCACTCCGCCCGAGGGGAGCACGGGTTCTCGTAAACGCACGGATTGACGCATTGGGCGTTGACGCATTGGCGATCGCCGGGGCAATCGCTGTTCGATCTACAGCCGACGACGAGGCAGCGTTCTAGCGGGTTACCGCGGTAGCCGCTGAGACATCGGCATTCGGCTCGGTTTTGGTAGGCGAAACATTCGGCGTTGATGCCGCAAGGTTCTCGGATCAGACAGGGGTTGACGCAGTTGCCGTTGACGCAAGCTTTGCCGGATTCGCACTCGGAGTCGATACGGCAGCCGACGGCGTGACAGGCGTAGTTCGGGTTACCTTCGTAGCCGGCCTCGCAGGAGCAGACCGGACGGTGGTTTTGGACGAGGCAAATTGCGTGGGTACCGCAGTCGCACGGGTCTTTGCAGAGGCGGTTGATGCAAGCTTCGTCGGTTGAGCAGTCGTCGTCGGAGGTGCAGCCCGGCGGTTGGGGTACGACAACCGGGTGACATTCGCCGTTTTCGTTGGGTACCCAGCCTTCGGGGCAGGTGCAGATCATGGTTCTTACAGGAACTGTGTCCAGTACGCTACAGTGAGCGGTTGTATGACATGGCGTCAGCGCAGTACAAGGGTTGACGCATTTTTCTTTGATGCAAGCCAGTTTGCTGGGACAATCGACGTCTAGTCGGCATTCTGGTTTGCCAATCACCGATTTCGTTTCGCAGTAAGTTAGAGGATTTCCGCTGGGTAAGTGTGGGGGACATATGCAGCCGGCGGCGTGGTTTTGTGCGTAGCAGATGGCATTGCGAGCGCACGGCGGGTGTGCTATTTCGCTGCATACATCCACGCACGTTTGATCGATACAAGCGCGGTTATTCGGGCAGTCGCTGTCCGTGTGACATTCGACTTGGATGCAACGTTCGAACGGGTTACCTTCGGTTCCTGAGGGACATTTGCAATTAGCTCTGTGATTCTCGCCGAAACATTCAGCGTTTCGAGCGCATGGGTCGCCGAGAATGCACGGATTGATGCATTGGCCATTGTAACATTGTTTGTCGTTGCTACATTCGTTGTCTGATTGGCACCCAACTAGGAAAAAAAAGATTGATATTTCAAATTATGTAAAAGTAATATTGATCATATTATATCTGGTCCATTCTGACTTCTTAGCCAAGGATTTTTTCAAAAGTATTCAATAAAACATGTAAGCAGCAGAAAATATTTTCGAATTTCTATGACTTGCATACACTTTTGAAGTCCTTGGTTGTAATTACAGTCTAGAAATATGGTGAATTTAACACGAAAACTTACGTTTTACACATCCCAGCTGTGGATTTCCCGAGTATCCTGGTTTACAGATGCAAATTGGGTAATGGTTGACTACTCTGCAGTCCGAATTTGGACCGCAGTTGCACGGATTTACACACAGAGTATTAACACAGGATTCCGTTTGGGCACAATCAGAGTTTGATGTACATCCGACTGGTGTGGGAGCTGAAAAATTATAAAATCAGTTTTTTGTTTTTAACATAAATTTCCAAATTTTTTTAATGTTGTACTTCAAACTAAATGATAATGAACATTAACTTAATAAACTTCTAGGCAATTCTAATGTGAAAAACACAGAAACAGAGCAACTTTTTTAACTTACGTGCAACACATTCGACTCTAGGATTCCCTTCGTAGCCCGGCGGACATACGCAGATGGCCCTGTGATCGTTAACAGAGCAGAAAGCGCCCTTCCCACAAGGACTATCCTCAATACAAGGATTGACGCATTTTTCGTTCCTGCACGCCCTATCGTATCCACAATCGGTATCTTGGTAACATTCGGGAATAGGCAGTGGTTGTGGCGATGGAACTGAAACCAATCGCGGTGTAAATTATACGTCAGCAATTCAGTAAAATGCTTAAAACTTACCTTTAGCGCATTCATAGCGAGCGTTTCCTGTGAAATCTGGGGCACACGTGCAGAACGCTTGATGATACTGCGATCTGCATATGGCGTTGATGCCGCACTCTTCAACCTTGCAGGCTTCGATGCAGCGGCTGTTCAAACATTTATCTGTATCGGCACAATCGGAATCGACTCGGCACTCAGGCTGCAGAGGTGTTATAGGTCGGCAACGTCCAGATGCGTCCGCAAACGTATCGGATGGACATTGACACATTATAGTGCGTTGAGGTGATGTGTCCAATACTCTGCACTCTTGATCGGGTAAGCAGACGTCCAAAGCGCACGGATCTTGACATTTTTCGTTGATACAAGCCATAGGTGAGACGCATTCGCTATCGGATTTACATTGCGGCGACGGGTACTTATACCCTAAACATTCCTGGTACGGATTACCCATAGTTCCCGGTGGGCAAGAGCACACGGGTTGGTGATTCTTTCCGGTGCATCTGGCGGTTTCCGCGCACGTGTTGCTATCGCAAGCCGGCCTACACACTCTGTTGAGCCTGTCGCAAGCTTCGTGGTCGGCGCAATCTTCGTTGTACTGGCAGACGCCGGCGATGCAAGACAACAACGGGTTACCTTGGGTACCCGCAGGGCATTGACATTGGGCCCTATGATTTTGGACTGTGCACTCGGCCCCGCGGCCGCAGGATTGCGATGCGCACGGATTTAAACAGTTTTCGTTAACGCAGGATTTGTCGTATGGACAGTCTGGATCGGATTTGCATTCGGCTGAAAATAAATTTCAATTCAGATTGACTGTTCTTCGTGGTAAAGTCAGATTGACTGTTCTTCTTGGTAGAGTCAGATTGACTGGAAATCTTCTGTGCGAAATAATGATATTGGTGACATACTTACGTTTATAACAGAGGACTTGTGGGTTACCTCCCCATCCGTCAGGACATAGACATGTCGGGTGGTGTTGTTGTGTTCTACATTGGGCATTTGTTCCGCACGAGTTGGATAAACTACAGGGATCTTGGCAACGTCGGTTGATGCAAGCTTTGTCATTGGGGCACTCATGGTTCGATGTGCATTCGACTTGACTGGATGGTTCCTTATAACATCTCACGAAAGGATTTCCTACTAATCCCGGTGCACACGAACACGCGGCTTTATGATCCAGTGGTTTGCAGGATGCAGTTATTGCGCACGGGTTGCCAACATTGCAAGGATTCACGCATTTTCTGTTGAGACACGCCTCGGTTGTGGCACATTCGCTGTTGCTCTTACAACCGATTTCTCCAGGTTGTTCTAAGAGGAGAAAACATATTAATTAATTAACAGAGCTGTCTTGAAGATTAAAAATAACGAATTAAAATATGATATGAAATAAATATCTAATATGTGTTGCTGTTTTAAACATTTATTTTAGGAGAGGCAGATGATTTAATTCCTGAAAAACAAAAGGATCATTAGTCAGTTCCAATTCTTTCAAGTAAAACTGATAAATGTACAACGAAGAAACAAATAAAAAAAGAGAATTTTGTTTACAATAGCGTTTTAGAAAGGATAGGCAATATGAACGATAATACTTATTTACAAAAGATTTTTTAATTACTTTTAAATATTAGATAAATCTATTTGGAAAGAAAGCCTTTTCAATAATTAATCAATTTCAGTCAGAATTTATAGAAAGACGAATTACAGGTACAGTAGACTCCCGCTAAAGTTGCGCTCACCGGACTGGATCCCTACCACCCCTTCCATTGTCGAAAAATGTATATGTTGTATTGCTCCTTGTGCGGTTGAGTGGGTTATTCAAAAGTGGCGCTAAAACTCGGAAGTTTAATTCGTCGTTCGAAAATAGAGAGGGGGAATATCCGCGCAACTTTAGCGACTGTATCTTGTCAACTTTAACGACCGGACAACTTTAACGGCCGCAACTTTAGCGGAAGTCGACTGTAATTGTCTAACTTTAGAATTGGAAAGGATTAAGAAAAATAACACCGATTTTCTGTACATGGAATCTGAGTGCAGAAAATAGTAAATTCCTTGCTGAACAAGAAAGCTTGATCTGTGAAATATCTACTAATGGATATTAATATACATTCGAATTTACTTAAGACCGTGCAACTTTACTTTAGACAGATATCACTTTACCTGGTCGACATTCCACGTCCGCATCCCCGACGTATCCGGGCAAACACAGACACGACATAGTCCGCAAAGGCAGCGAATCCACCACGCTACACTCGGCGTTTATGCCGCACGGTTTCGTCTCCAAACAGGGATTCTTGCATTTGCCGCTGAAGCAGGCGTGCCTGCTCGGACAATCGGCGTCCATTTTGCATTCGGTGGGCACCGGGAGCGGCGCCAACGTGCACTCTCTTAGAGGGTTTCCCGTGTAGCCGGTGGGACAAGCGCACTGGGCCCTGTGGTTGGTAACGGTGCATTGGGCGCCGTAGCCGCAATTACAGGGGTCCTCGCAGCGTTCGTTGCGACAGGCCAAGTTGTAGGGGCATTCGTCGTCCTTGGTGCATTCGGGACGTTCGCAGCGAATCAGAGGGTCGCCTCGGAAGTTATCGGGGCAGTAGCACCTGTGGAATATGGATGAAATTATAAATACATTAAGCGCGGCAGATAAGATATTGGAAATTCTACTGAATTACATTTACTAACGTACTAAAGCAATAAGCAGCATTAGTGACGCTAACTTAACTTTGTAATTTATTTGCGAAGTATTCATATTTGTATGCTTATTGGCTTTTCCTTCGCCGGTCACTCATTTCAAAATCCTAAATTTCAGAACCTTCTATTAAGGAATGGCACTCTGTTATAGATTGCCGCAAACAGCTTACACAAATTTGTAAAGGAATAAATTTGAATTGATTTTCTGACGACGGGCAGAGAATAACACTGCCCCCGAAACGTTAACATTTTAAATAATCTTGTTGTTATTTAGTTTTTACGTCGTTTAAATTTTAATATAGTTTTAAGTGTTTTTCAGTGTTGAGTCCCAAACAGCGATTGCCAAACCAAGATTCCAACGCAATCGCTGTTTGCGGCAATCTATAACAAGATTGCCATTCCTTAATAGAAGGTACTGAAATTTAGGATTGTGAAAGGAGTGACCGGCGAAGAAAAAGCCAATAAAACTGCATACAAATAACTTAACTTTGTTTACGACAAACCCATTCTCATATTTCATTTTACTCATATACATTAAATTACACATCATTAGGAATAATATATGAAAACAAATTTGCTAAATTTTTGTTAAGTCATGATGAAGTTCTCAGAGTAGATAAACATGAGAGGTTCAGGATCCTAAAGCACTCACCTAGCTTTATGATTAAAATCAGCTCGACACAGCGCATTCTGTCCGCAGGATGTAAAGCTGCAAGGGTCCGTACATTCTCTGTTAATGCAGGCTTGGATCGGTGGACAATCCGAATCGGATTTACATCCGATTTCAAAGCAAGCTGTCTGCGCATTTCCGGTGAAGCCTTCTCGACAGCTGCATATAGCCCTGTGCAATTGAGTGTGACACTCGGCGTTCAATCCGCAAACTCCTAAATTGGCCGTACATGGATTCTGACATCTCTGATTGATGCAAGCTTTATCGTTGGTGCATTCAGAGTCTTGTACGCATTCCGGCTTGGGGAGAGCTGAAGGTAACAAACAGTTAATTATGTTGAAAGGATGTAATTTGCGATCATTTTTAAAAATTCTATGTACGTTGAAATACAGAACTTGTCCCTTGAAACCAAGAAAGATTAAAAAACGCAACAAAGGTTGCTCTAACGCGTTTCGACAGCAGTCATCTTCAGAGAGAAACTCAGGGGACAAGTTCTGTATTTCAATTTTTGAAGATAACCAAGAACCAGTCCGTTCCATCAAATCTATGTACGTTGTTTAAAAGACAGGTTTTTTCGTTTTGTTAAACGTTTGCGCAAATCTGGATTCTAATTAGGTAGAGAAACGTTTCTTGGATAAATCGTTAACAACACTTTGTCTCACATTTCCTTGCCTTTTATTTTGATTTTAATAAATTTTTAATTAGAATTTTTTAAAAATATTTTTCAGCCAAAAAAAAGTAAACTATTACAAAGTAAAAATTCATGAGGCATGTTAAGAAGATTTACTTCTTAACATGCCTCAGAGGATCGTTTGAACGATCCTCCAGCTTAACACAGTGACTACAGTGAGGACTTCTGTCTACGGAGACTTTTTTTCTATAGAACTTCCAAACTATAGAATTCGTTACCGAACGGAATTCTCTTCAAAAATTGCAACCTTTCCTTGTTTAAGAAGACGGGTCATCGCCATATATTCTTGTTTCCGCATCCTACTCGCGGAAGGCATCATAGGATTACCTTTTGCTAGTGAATTAAACATAAAAAAAAGCCTAAATTATTACTTACGTTTCGGCTCCAAAACACATTGTACTTCTGGGGTGCCGATGTATCCGGGCGGACAGCTGCACACCGCTCTGTGATTGACGGCTTGACAGATGGCGTTTATACCGCAAGCGTCCTGACAAGGATCCTTGCATTTCTGATTGTAGCACGCCTTGTCCCGACTGCAGTCCTGATTGATGACACATTCCGGGTAGATGCAAGTGGCTACGCCGTTGACAACCCGGCATTGTCCGTTTAAGGCACAAGGCGACGGTTCGCACGGTGTTCTCGGTTGTGGTGGTTCTTCTTGGCACAAGGTAAACGGATTGCCTACCAATGGGGGCGGGCATGTGCAGACTGGGCTGTGGTTGATTACTTTGCATTGTGCATTGTAGCCGCAAACGCCAGGACACGGGTCGGCACATTTGGTGTTGATGCACGCTTTGTCTGTAGGACAGTCGGCGCTTATGGTGCATTCCGGCCGGCAGCCGCCGCTAGATGGCGTTCCGAAGAAACCCGGTTGGCATTCGCATATGGCAGTGGTGCCGGACGCTCGGCAAATCGTGTTGATGCCACAAGGGGATGGATTACATGGATCGATCGGTGGAGGTTCTAAAAGAAACAAATCGTTTCCTGCGTATAATTTTTTTTCTTCGCAATCAAAACGACAAACGAATTTTAAAAATAAAATCTACTCACCGATTACTGGCGAGCAAAGCCTGAACGCGTCTCCGGTGTATCTTTCGGGACAAGTACAGGTCGGTATATGGTTAATCACGTCACAGATGGCGTTAACCCCGCAGGTACCTGGGCATGGATCTTGACATTTGCTCTTGATGCAAGCTCTGTTCATTGGGCAATCTGGATTAGCAAGACACTCTGGTCGGCAGCCCGCGTAAGGATCTCCGTGGTATTCGGGGATACATTCACAGATGGCGTAATTGTTTTCGACGCGACATCTAGCGTTGGGACCACAAGGCGAGGGTTGGCATGGATTCTTCGGTGTTGGCGGCGGAGTCGGAATTTCTACACAAAAAAATCGAGGTTAGCAGGTTTGCAGGTTTAATTTAATAGATTACTGGTGCGAATCATGCTAAATTTGGTGCGGTTAGTTTTTTGTTCTAATACTACCATGCTACAAATCTACTTAAAATTAGTTTTTACATTGAACTGTTTTTGGGATTTATCAGAATGTTTTTTCACTGACTTCATCTAAGAAGAGTATTTTAGTACCACACATCGGTTCAGTTGAAATTTAGATCTCATCTTGTCGACATTTGTCGAATCGCTTCTTGGTTTCCAACACCGAATCTGATAAATATTTTAAATTTAATAGTCAAATTACAAATTTTTGGCATTCTAGCGGTTCAAAGAATTAGTTAAAAAATGTTCAGTGCTTCGCTGACAATTTTAGAGAGCTTCTTCAGAAGAGAGAAATATTTAAACATAAAAAATGCTTCTGAGAAAGCAACCATAATAGAGAAGTATCGATTTGAATCTCAATGTAGATGACGTCGATGCATCTTTTGCTAATCTTTTAGATTAGTACGCTTGAAAATGCCAGTTCTGCTGGCGAAATACGTATCGCGTGATTATTTATTTAATTGCCGATGTGATAAAGGGGTGAAACCTTCTTGAACCATAATAGATAACAAAGAAAATTAGCTTTGTTTTTGTTCCAATGATGGGCGAAACTTGTTTTGAGTAGTTTCTTGACATGATCCAATTTGGGAATCAAATATTTATCTTACAATAACTTTAGCCATGGAAGCCTTCGAAGCTCCCATTCTGTTTGTGTTTCCCATTAAAATATTCCAGTTTTTTTTGAGTTAACCGTTCTATCGAGTGCTTGCATTACTTTACAGGCTAAGTGTCTATGATGCAATTTATTCTATATAATTAGAAAATAAACTAAGTTGTTAGACACTTTAAATATGTTAAGATGAGAAAGATTAAATAAGGTCAGAACCAGGTGTGGTACTTTAATGACTAACATTTCACTTTATTCGTTTTTTTAAGGACATCAAACGAACTGATAAATCTCAAAAATGTTTGAAATACAATTCACAATCGTGCATCATTATTTCCTAATCTAAATTCGTTAGTGAGCTCACTTGGTTTCATGGTGCAAATCGTGAACGGATCGCCCAAATAGTTTTCTAAACAAACGCAATTCGGTACGTGATTAACAACGATGCATCTGGCGTTTAGGCCGCACGATCCCGGACAAGGATCTTTGCATTTCTGTCCCACACAAGCCAACTCGTTCGAGCAGTCGTTGTTAGTGACGCATTCAGGTCGACAGAACGGTGGTTTACCCACGTAACCTCCCACGCAAGCGCACGTGTACGCATCGCCTTCGATTTTACAAACGGAACTCGGTCCGCACGGGTTCGGTTGGCACGGGTTGGTGGGCGTTACCACTGGTTCTACAATAAGGTTCGGTTAAGAATTTAGCGGTTTTTTTGCGCATGGGACATACCGCGATATTTACATATGATGAAGGGGTCACCTGTGTATTCGGGGGGACAGTTACATATAGGGTTGTGGTTTACGACGTGACATTGGGCTTGGATGCCGCAAGTTCCGGGACAAGGGTCTATGCATTTTTCGTTGACGCAGGCGCGGTTCAGGGGGCAGTCGCTGCTCGTTATGCACTCGGGTCGGCAGCTGGGAGGGCTTCCGAAGTAACCCGGTACGCAAGTGCATACCGCTTGGTTGTTGATGACTCTGCATTGGCTGTTGGGACCGCAAGGGGACGGGCTGCACGGATTCAGGGGTTGTGGGGCTGCATTTAAACAAAAGTTGTTTCATTTGCGACCCAAAATTTTCGTATTTTATTAATAGATTTATTCGAACTTACGCTCAATCGCGGCGCAATTCACGAATGGATTGCCGGTGTAACCTTGCCGGCACGTGCACATAGCGATGTGATTAAATACGCCACATTCGGCGTTTTGGCCGCAGGTTCCCGGACAAGGATCCAGCGCATTTATTCCTGATGCAAGCCTTATCTTTAGAGCAATCGTTGTTGAGAACGCATTCCGGTCGACATTCGCGATAAGGATCGCCGTGGTACTCCGGAATACATAAACAAATACCGTTGTTGCATATGGCGTTTGCTCCACAAGGTGACGGGTTACAAAGATCTTTAGGAGCGGGGGCTACGGCGAAACGGCATTTTGTTAAAATTTCGCACTTAAGCGATTGCGAGATACCTACGTATTTTCGGTTTGAGTACACAATATGCGAAAGGATCGCCGGTGTAACCCTCAGGGCAAGTACAAACAGGAGTGTGGTTTATAACAGAGCAGAGGGCGCCAGTACCGCAGGATCCCGGGCATGGATCCAGGCATTTTTCTCGGATGCAAGCCAAGTTGCTGGGACATTCTGAATTTATGGTACATTCCGGTCTGCAGTTCGGCGCGACACCGATGTAATTCGGCAGGCATGCGCAAGATGGCGCTCCGTTGATATTCACGCATTGGGCGTTTGGTCCGCAAGGCGATGGAACGCATGGGTCAGTTGGAACCGGTTTAGGTTCTGGAGAAGGCGCTGCAATTTTTGAGCTTGATATGCGTCAAAATAATTAGAAGGGAGGCGCTTACGTATTGGGTAACATCGGGTGAACGGTTCGCCTGTGTAAGTGGCTTGGCAGCTGCAGATGGGACTGTGGTTGATTACGTCGCATTTGGCGTTAAGACCGCAGGAGCCTGGGCATGGATTTACGCATTTTTGGTTTATGCATGCTTTGTCGTGGGGACACTCGGAGCTAACCGTGCACTCTGGTCTACAACCTGGTGGGTTGCCTATATAGTTAGGCAAACACGAGCACACCGCTTGGGTATTTACAACGCGGCATTGGCTGTTGGGGCCACACGGATTAGGCTGACATGGGTTCTCAGGTTTAGGCGCTATTAAATATCGACATAAATTGTAAATTAATCATATAAAGAATAATACACAAGATTTTTTATTTGCTATTGTGTTGCTTCTTTTTACGCAACTCCAGCTCTAGATTTCAAGAATTTCTTAAGAATGGACCTGTTTCTATTAAGTCAAACAATAATTATTCTTTACGTTTTATTAAGGAATGATTTTAAGACTTTGTTAGTGATAATCAAAAACCTAAAGTTGAAAAAAAAGCAAACAACAAAGCTTCTGCAAATAAGGTAAAATTACAAAAATAATAATTTTAATTTGGTCTTTATTGGAGGCAAGTAATTTGATTGATTTTTAAGTTATCGTTTGCTTAAAAGCCCCCAACTCATACAAAAACTTGGGTGCTTGGATTTAGGGACCTCGAATCGACAAAATCAACTTACGCTCTTCTCTTATAAAACTACAGAATTGGAACGGATCGCCAGTGTAACCAGGTAGACAAGTGCAGGATGGTAGATGGTTTACTACTTGACATAAGGCGTTTTGTCCGCAGGTTCCAGGGCAAGGGTTCTTGCACTTATTGTTAATGCAGGCCTTATCGGATGGGCAGTCAGAATTAAGAACACATTCGGGTCTACAACCTTGATAAGGATCACCAATATAATCGGGAAGACAAGTACAGGAACCGGCATTATTCCTCTCTTTGCATACCGCGTTGGCACCACACGGAGACGGGTAGCAAGGATTTATTTGCGACGGAGGTTTCGGCTCTAAAACGTTCAGAAATTAGACAAGGCCTTCGGAACGAATTTAAATTTTTGCGAATCTTTTTTTGCTATTTATTTATCCTGTATCAACTCCCTAAAGAACTAATAATTTTGGGTTTTGCAACACAGTAGATGAGAAATTAAAATAAAAAATACGTGACATCTTTTGCAATTTATATAGAACCATATGAAAACGTTGTGGTACAAACTATTTTCCTTTTAATTTGGTTCACTTTTTAGTACCGATATTTTGTTCTAAAAGTCGATACTCAAAGTTTAACGAAATAAAGAGTTAAATATAAAAGTAATAATGTTGCACATTCTCAGCTTCCTCATTATATTGTGCTGTAGCCATCTAACCTTTTAACAAACGTCATAATTACTGGGTTAAAATTAAAAAAAAATGATGAAGTAAACGGCGAGATGAGTTCTTACGTTCTGGTATCACGCAACGTTGGAATGGGTTGCCGGAGTACCCTGACAAGCAAACGCAATTGGGTGTGTGGCTGACGACGCGGCACTCGGCGTTTTCCCCGCAAACACCCGGACACGGGTCTCTGCATTTTTGCGCCAAACATGCCAAGTGATTGGGACAGTCTTCGTTGTTGACGCATTCCGGTCGGCAATTGGGCGCCGACCCTCTGAATTCGGGCAGGCAAGAGCACGACGGTGACCCGTTGATTTCGCGACATTGGGAGTTGGGGCCGCACGGTGACGGTTCGCATGGGTTTGTCGGAGGAACAACGACTGGTGCTAAAATGCGTCGTTGTTGAGCGGTGTGCGAATTTTAATTGTCACGGGGGGATACTTACGGGTGTGGAAGCAGCGGATGAACGGGTCACCCGATTGTCCGGGTGGGCAGCTGCATATGGCGTTGTGTTGGACGACGTGACAAAGTGCGTTGATACCGCATACGCCAGCGCAAGGGTTTATACATTTTTGATTCGTGCAAGCTTTGTCTAAGGGACAATCGGCGCTAGTGGTGCATTCTGGTCTACATGTGGGCGGACTGCCGATAAAACCGGGGACACAAGAACAAACCGCTTGTCCATTAATCTCCCTGCATTGGCTATTTGGTCCGCAAGGTGATGGGGAACACGGATTGGTTTCTGGGGGAGCTATAAGAGATTTAACCGTTTATAGGAAAACGTGGGGTGTCGTTGATGGATTTACCTTCAGGTTTCGAACACAAAACGAATGCGTTACCGATGTACCCTTGAAGGCAAGTACAAGATGGTATGTGATTTATAACGGTACACTCGGCGTTTTGACCACAAACTCCGGGACACGGATCTTTGCACTTATTGTTAACGCAGGCTCTATCTCGAGGACAATCGTTGTTTAGGACGCATTCGGGTCTGCAACCTCTATAAGGGTCGCCTTGGTATTCCGGTAAACAAGTACATACACCATCATCGCATTGAGTGTTGGCACCGCATGGAGACGGATGACATTTGTCCAAATTTGGTAAAGCTGGAAACGTTTCTGAGTAAAGTATAATAATTTGAAGACGCGAGCTGCCCGAGCAAAACATTTTTATGTTAAAAATAAGTTAAAATTGCACGTAAATGAGTACAGCAACAAAGACTTACTAGGTGGAGGTTTAGGAGTACAATAACTGAAAGGATCTCCTGTATAACCCTCAGGACATGTGCAAATAGGTGTGTGATTGATCACGCTGCAAAGGGCGCCAGCGCCGCAAGAACCAGGACAGGGATCTATACATTTTTCGCGTATGCAAGCCAAATTGCTAGGACACTCTGAGTTTATAGTACATTCTGGTCTACAGTTGGGTGGACTACCGATGTAACTAACTTGACAAGTACAAGATGGCAGACCGTTGATATCCTGACATATTGCGTTTGGCCCGCAGGGGGATGGAACGCAAGGGTTCTTGGGTTCTGACGGTGGTTCGACAGGAGCTAGAATTTTTTGTTATATTAGGACATGAAACTAAAAGTTTAAAGCGCAGTGGTGCACATCAAGTCACTAAATTCCGATAAATCTAGTGCGTATCACGTCTAAAGTTAAACTCTCATTTATGAAGAAATTCTAAAGTTTGGTAACAGGTGTAGTTCTTGAAATATGCTGGATAGTAGCCACAGTTACATTTTTTAAAATTAACTTGCTGACCCTGCAACTTAGATTCAAGAAACCCATCAATTCAAAGTACTTAGGTTTTGCAATATTTTGACCCAAAATCTTAGTTTTAAAGACTTGTTTATATTGCGATCACCAAAACAAATTCAAAAACTTGGAAATTACGCACTAGATTTCTCCAACTTTAGTCGAGTAGCCCGATGATGCGCATTTACTGCTTCATCAGAAGTAACTTACGTGGTATCGGGTAGCATCTAGAGAACGGATCACCGGTGTAACCTGGCTGACAACTGCAAATAGGACTGTGATTGATTACGTTACATTTGCTGTTTAGACCGCAATTTCCGGGACAAGGATCGCCGCATTTCTGATTCAGACAAGCTTGAGTTAACGGACACTCGGAGCTTACAGTACACTCTGGTCTGCAGCTCGGCGGGGCGCCGACAAATTCCGGTAGGCACGAGCAAACCGCTTGATCGTTTATCACGCGACATTGACTGTTGGGACCGCAAGGGGTTGGCTGGCACGGATTTTGAGGTGGTGTTTCGACAGCTAGAAAACACCTCGTCAGTTGAACGTAAAATCAATTAATTAAGGGCTTACGTTCGGTGATAACGTTGCAATATGCGAAAGGATTACCGGTAAACCTCGGCAGACACGTACAAGTAGGTAAGTGGTTGATAACTTGACATTCGGCGTTTTGACCGCAGGTTCCAGGGCACGGATCCATGCATTTATTTCTGATGCAAGCTTTGTTGGAAGGACAGTCGGAATTTAAAGTACACTCGGGTCTACAACCTTGGTAAGGATCGCCGATGTAATCCGGGAGACAGCTACAAGAACCAGCGTTGTTTTGCTCCCTGCAAACTGCGTTTGCCCCACACGGGCTTGGAACGCAAGGCGTTACCACTTCAACTGGGGTAGCTAAAATTAAACTCGTTTTAACTCGCCCCGGTATTTGGACAAAACTACCACCTTGATGTAAAATGCAACGGGTAAACGGATCGCCGACGTAACCCTGCAAACAGACGCAGTTGGGGGTGTGACTGACCACGCGGCATTCGGCGTTTTCACCGCAGATGCCAGGGCAAGGGTCTCTGCATTTTTGATTGATGCAAGCCAAATTAGTTGGACACTCGCCACTGCTGACGCATTCGGGTTTACAATTTGGCGGCGTGCCTTGGAAGTTGGGCAAGCAGGAACAAGATGGTGAGCCGTTGACTTCTTTGCATTGAGCATTGGGCCCGCACGGCGACGGTCTGCATGGATCTCTCGGAACCGCCGGAGGTTCTTCACCTAATTAAAAGAATTTTTACGGTGGGTTTCGTCAGCGCGTTGATTGACTATTTGAACGTGAAAAAATCAAACAAGCAGAAGAATAACTGATTAAAGGTGCGAAGAATTCGACTAAAAAGTTCAACACTGTGGGACAAACGAGGGGTAACTTACGTATTGGGTAACATCTTATAAACGGATCGCCCATTTGGCCAACGGGGCAGCTGCAGATGGGGTTGTGATTGTTAACTTGACACAAGGCGTTGATGCCGCACGTTCCGGGGCATGGATCGATGCATTTTTGGTTGAGGCAGGCCCGGTTTGGAAGGCATTCGGCGCTACTGATACATTCGGGTCTACAGTTGGGTGGGCTTCCGAGATAACCGAGCACGCACGAACAAACGGCTTGTCCGTTGATTTCTCTGCATTGACTGTTTGGTCCGCAAGGTGATGGGGAACACGGATTGGTAATCGGAGGAGTTTCCGTTTTGGTGCAAAGCACGAAAGCGTTGCCGATGTAACCCTGAATACAACTGCAGGTGGGTACGTGGTTAATTACGGTGCATTCGGCATTTTGACCGCAGGTTCCTGGGCATGGATCCACGCATTTATTTCTAATGCAGGCTTTGTCTCTTGGGCAATCGCCATTGAGAACGCACTCTGGTCTACAACCGGTGTAGGGATCACCGTGGTATTCTGATAAACAAGTACATACGCCTTGGTCGCATTGGGTATTTGGACCGCATGGGGACGGATTGCATAAATCTTCCGGTAGGACGGGAACTAAAATTGATTAGATTAAATTCCAAGGACAGAAGTTGTGTTATAAACATACGCGTTTCTTTGATTTTGCAATAAACGAATGGATCGCCGGTGTATCCTTCGGGGCAAGTGCAAATTGGGGTGTGATTTATGACGTTGCAGAGAGCGCCAGCGCCGCAAGAACCCATACATGGGTCTCTACATTTCTGTTGAATGCAAGCTAGGTTGCTAGTACATTCGGAGTTGATGGTGCATTCTGGTCTACAATTGGGTGGAGTTCCGATGTAATCGGCGAGGCAAGAGCAAGACGGAACGCCTCCGATATCTCGACAGAGGGCATTCGGGCCGCAAGGCGACGGAACACATGGATTTGTTGGGGGCGTTGGTGGTTCTTCAGGAGGAGCTGGAATATTTTAAAAGGCATTTGAAGAAAACCAAAATAGACAACGAAGAAACAAACGTTTAGACATTAATCTTTACAAAGTTTTTCACGTTGATATAGTTTTCAGATGCGTCATATTATCAGCTACGTTCTTAATCAATAAGAAAGATAGAACATAAAAAGAAACGATACAATTTGCAACGCATTTGCTAATATTCTTATTAAAACTTTAAATTTTAATTATGCTTTTTTCTTCTTTTATGTATACCGCTTTAATTTGTTAAAAAAATATCAGATTTAATTAAAATCATAAATATACTTCTTAAAGACGACCCCTTAATGCATTTGTGGTTGCGTTGCGTTTAATTGGAGGAAAATACTAAAGATTTAGAAAAAATGTTGTTGACCTAAGTAATTTGCTTTATAAAATACATAGTTACAGTATTAAAATGTCTCAATATTTCTGTTATCTGGATCTAGACATAATCGCTAACGTTTGAACATAATTTCTGATATTTAGACAACGTTTCTGATAATTCCCATCCTTACTTTGCAAAATTCTTCAATATTCATAACTATTAAACTTTATTAATGATTAAAACAACAACAGATCTTACAAATTCCATGATGTTTCCACAAATATTTGCTATGACCAGGTCCGGTTATAGCAAATATTTATAGAAACATCGTGGACTTTTTCTGTTGTTATTTTAATCGTTAATAAAGTTTAATAGTAGTTATGAACGTTTCTGATGCTTAAACATAATTTTGACATTTATCGAGTCAGGTAATTAACGTACTTGGGATGGGATAACATCTTGAGAATGGGTCTCCCGTAAAACTTGGGGTGCAGCTGCAGATCGGGCTATGGTTGATCACCTGGCATTTGGTGTTTAGGCCACAAGTGCCTGGGCAAGGATCCACACATTTTTGGTTCAAGCACGCCTGAGTTAAGGGACATTCGGAACTAACTGTGCATTCTGGTCTACACGCTGGAGGGTTGCCTAAAAAGTTCGGAAGGCAAGAGCAAACAGCCTGACCGTTTACTTCTCTGCATTGGCTGTTGGGGCCACACGGGCTTGGTTGACAAGGATTCTTTGGTGGTTCAGCTGCAATTTGATCGATTTAGGATATATAAATTGCTGAAATTAACTTTTTTAAATTCATTCTTCGCAAAGTTTGATAATTCCAAAGATTTCTGTACGTTTCATCGTCGATTTTAATCAATTTGAAATTTCGTTTCGCTTATTAGTGGTGGGACAACTTACGTTCGTTCTGTATGATGCGGCAATAATCAAACGGATTTCCAGAATATCCAGTAATGCAAGTGCAACTCGGGAGGTGATTAATGACTTGACATTGGGCGTTTTGCCCGCATGTTCCAGGGCACGGATCGGCGCATTTGTTGTTGATGCAAGCCTTATTCGACGGACAATCGGAATTAAGAACGCACTCGGGTCGACAACCTTGATACGGATCTCCGATGTAATCAGGAAGGCACACGCACGCGCCCGCCCCGTTCTGTTCCCTGCATTGCGCGTTGGAGCCGCAAGGCGAGGGTACGCACGGCGTCGGGGGTTCGACCACCGGTTGAGTCTGCTTGAAAACGCATTGGACGAAGGGATTGCCTTCGTAGCCGGGAAGGCAAACGCAGTTGGGAGTGTGACTGACTACGCGACATTCGGTGTTTTGACCGCAGATTCCGGGACAGGGGTCTTTGCATTTTTGGTTTATGCAGGCCAGGTGGTTGGGGCATTCGCTATTGCTGACGCATTCGGGTTTGCAATTGGGGGGTGTTCCGACGAATTCGGGCAAGCAGGAGCAGGACGGCGCCTCTCCTACTTCCCTGCATTGGGAATTGGGGCCGCAGGGCGACGGTTGACAAGGATGTACTATTGGTTCTTCGCCTAAAATTATTGATTATCAGCTTGGCCAACTGGTAAAAATTTTGGACAATCTTGCTCTGTATGTCAACATTAAACCTATTCAAAAGTAATCGACTCTCATCAGCAGATCATTTCAGTCTTATGTAATGTAGTTTAATTTACCTTTTCCAAAGAAAGTAGTAGCAATCACTTTTCATAATGAAAAATATGCAGAATTACGTAAGACCTAAATGTGCTAAATACTCCATAACTCATATCGATCAATTCAATGTTGAAATACAGATTAGTTCTCTTAAACACTTACGTATCGGGTCACATCTAACGAATGGGTCCCCGCTAAAACCAGTGGCACAGGTGCATATTGGATTATGGTTCACTACTTGGCACCTGGCGTTAAAGCCGCAAGTACCAGGACAAGGGTCGATACATTTCTGATTGACGCAAGCTTTATTTAGAGGACACTCCGAACTCGATACGCATTCGGGTCGACATGTTGGGGGATTACCCAAGAAGCCTGGCACACAAGAGCATACAGCTTGACCATTGATCTCCCTACATTGACTGTTGGGTCCGCACGGCGAGGGACTGCAAGGATTACTAGGCGGGGGTGTTTCCGGTTTGGAACACAGTACAAACGCGTTGCCTATGAACCCTCGCGTACACGTGCAAGTCGGTATGTGGTTTATGACGATGCATTCGGCGTTTTGACCGCAGGTTCCGGGGCATGGATCCACACATTTATTTCGGACGCAAGCTCTATCTTTGGGACAATCGTTGTTGAGGACGCACTCGGGTCTGCATTCTCTGTAAGGATCGCCTTGGTACTCTGGGAGGCAAGTGCAGATACCTTGGTTGCATTGGGCGTTGGGACCGCAAGGAGATGGGTTACATGGATCTTTGTCCTCTGAGGGTGCTAGAATATTACTTGGTTATATTGTCTGCAGTTAAAGCGAAGAATTTACAGTAAACTCCCGCTAGAGTTGCACTTACTGTACTGGATCGACCGTTAAGTTACTACTCCCCGTTATCCCTACCATTGTCGAAAAATATTGCTTCTTGCGCGGTTGAGTGGGTTATTCAAAAGTGGCGCTAAAACTCTGAAGTCCAATTCGTTGTTCGAAAATTAGAGTGAGGGAATATCCGCGCAACTTTAACGATCGGGTCCTGACAACTTTAACGAGCGTGCAACTTTAACGAGCGCAACTTTAGCGGGGGTCGACTGGAGTCGTGATTAACTAGAATTTTAAAACTAATTTGACTTTTTTCAACTGCGCAGTTGTTATAGTTGACAGATAGATGTATTGTTTATTATAAAATTTTCAATGGAGGAAATGTTAAACCAAGTAAACTCTGAGTAGCGTTGACATGTTGAGAAAAGTGAGCTTGATCGTTCAACTTTTATCAGATCACCAAATAGTCCACAATTGTAATAACCTAGACAACTAGTTAATCACGACACTTTAATGCTCAACCGCTCAATTGAACAAAATTCGACATACGTGGTGCTGGTTTCAGGACGCAATAACTGAAGGGGTCGCCGCTGTAACCCCCGGGGCACGTGCAGATGGGCGTGTGGTTTATAACGTTGCATAGCGCCATCGCCCCGCACGATCCAGGGCACGGATCCGTGCATTTCTCGCGTATGCAGGCCAAATTGCTAGGACATTCAGAATTGATGGTACACTCGGGTCTGCAACTTGGCGGCGAACCGATATAACCCGCTAAACAAGAACAAGATGGGGACGTTCCAATATTTCTGCATTGACTATTAGGACCGCACGGCGAAGGTTGGCAAGGATCTTGAGGTGGTTTCGGTTGGGGTTCCGGTAAAGGCGCTGAAATAACCGTAGGTTTGCACCACAGTCTCGTCGATTGTTTCGAAAGCTTACGTGGTAAGGGATAGCATCTGCTGAATGGGTCTCCGGTGTTGCCTGGTAGACAACTACAGATGGGGCTGTGGTTTATTACTTGACATTTGGCGTTTAGACCGCAGGTTCCAGGGCATGGGTCTGTGCATTTTTGGTTTACGCACGCTTGAGTTAGAGGGCATTCTGAGCTCACTGTGCACTCGGGTCTACAAGTGGGCGGACTTCCTACAAAAGCGGGTAGGCAGGAACAGACTGCTTGGCCGTTTACTTCGCGGCATTGACTGTTTGGACCGCATGGGCTCGGTTGACAAGGATTTTGAGGTTTTTCCTCCTCGGAGGCTGTAAGTTAGATATGTGAGACGAATTTGGCGTCATTCACCGTTAACTTACGTTGAGTTAAACTGCAGAAGCTGAAGGGGTTACCGGTGTAACCTGGGATGCAAGTGCACGAGGGTAAATGATTTATAACTTGGCATTGGGCGTTTTGACCGCAAGTGCCGGGACATGGGTCTTTACATTTTTGATTAATGCACGCCTGGTTTGACGGACAGTCTGAATTTAAAACGCACTCGGGTCGACAACCTTCAAATGGGTTGCCGATGTAATCAGAGAGACAGGAGCAGGATCCTGCTCCGCCAACTTCCTTGCAAACAGCGTTTGCCCCACACGGGTTAGGTAGACACGGCATAATTTTTTCAGGCGGTACAAGTGCTAAAATATGATTTTGTCAGTTTCCTAGGCAGGCAATAAAAAGTTAGGGATGATTTCAACGTTTTAGTTGTCACTATTGAAACTATCGTCGCTTTCAATGATACATTATTCGTAAGGATCTTATGTTGAAATTATCCCAAATTGTCACCGGAATTACATACGTTGTTGGTAACAAGATGAGAACGGATCTCCAGTAAAGCCGGGTAAACAAGCGCAATTAGGCGTATGTGTGACAACTCTGCATTCGGCGTTTTGGGCGCAAACTCCGGGACACGGGTCTTTGCATTTCTGATTGATGCACGCCAAGTGGGTCGGGCATTCCCCGTTGCTGACGCACTCTGGGCGACAATTCGGGGGGCTGCCGGAAAAGTTTGGCAAGCAGGAGCACGACGGCGAACCGTTGATTTCTTTGCATTGAGAATTCGGCCCACAGGGGGATGGTTGACACGGATTAAGCGGCGTGGGAGGCGCTTCTTCTTCTAAAAAGTTTGGGTAATGCAAATTAGCTTGCACAAACATGAAGCGAGGGAGAATTTTGCTAGTTACATTGATACACATTCAAAATTTTTATGACTAGAATTTTTCATGGATATGTAAAAACAGTTAATTTATTCAGTAAATAGATTCTTCTTTTTGGAAAGTTAATTTTTTCCATTTTGTTAATATTTTTAATAATCATACTGTTTTAAAAACAAACTGAATAATGAAAAAGTCAAACAAAAAACTAAAAATGTTAACATGTTAAAAAAATATTTGATCAACTTTTAACATTTTCTGAAAAGAAAGGTAACAAATTAGGGATTAAAAATTATCAATCAACTCATTACAAATTAAAAAAGTTCGATAATCATAATCCAGCGCTTACCGGAATAAATATAAATCAATAAATTTCGTTAACTATTTTTCAAAAATAACGACTTACTTATTGGCGAACACTGCACAAACGGATTGCCTGTTTGTCCGACAGGGCAACTGCAGATGGGGTTGTGATTAACGACTTGGCATTTTGCGTTAAATCCGCACGAGCCGGGGCAAGGATCGATGCATTTTTGGTTGGCGCAGGCCCTATTCAACGGACATTCGGCGCTGGTGACGCATTCAGGCCTGCAAGATGGCGGACTACCCATAAAGCCCGGCACGCACGAGCAAACTGCTTGCCCGTTTATTTCCCTGCATTGACTGTTTGGACCGCACGGGGTTGGGCTACACGGATGGGTTTCGATTGGGGCTTTAAATAAACAATTAGTCGAAGAAGGCGCAAGGGTTAGCACATATTTTACCTGGAACTGGGTTGCACAAGACGAAAGCATTGCCTGTGAAACCTTCCCGGCAAGAGCAAATTGGAATGTGGTTCACTACAGAACATTCGGCGTTTTGTCCGCATGTGCCAGGGCAAGGATCGACGCATTTATTTCTAATGCAAGTTTTGTCCCGTGGACAGTCAGCGCTTAGGACGCATTCGGGTCTACAACCTCTATACGGATCACCGTGATATTCGGGCAAACAAGTGCATACACCGTCGTCACATTGAGCGTTAGCACCACAGGGCGACAAACTGCATTTATCTTCTTCTAGGGGCGCTAAAATTATCCTATTACTTTACAATCCACAAAATAAACTAAGAACATACGTAGTGGGGGTTTCAAAGTACACTGAATAAACGCATCTCCTGAAAAACCTTCCGCGCAACTGCAGATAGGCGTGTGATTAACAACGCTGCAAACAGCGTTGACTCCGCAAGATCCGGGACACGGATCCCTACATTTCTCTCGAATACAAGCCAAATTACTGGGACATTCCGAGTTAATAGTACACTCAGGTCTACAGTTGGGGGGCGTTCCGATGTAATTCACCAAACAAGAACAAGATGGTGCCCCGTTGATGTTTCTACATTGGGAATTCGGCCCACACGGCGATGGTAGGCAAGGATCTGATGGTGGTTGGGGTTCCGGCGGTGGAGCTAAATGGGTAAAAGTCGTAATCTCACGCATTAACGCATTACAGAGACTTACGTGGAATTGGGTAACAACGCGTGAACGGGTCACCTGTATAGCCGGGGATGCAGCTGCAAATAGGGCTGTGATTTATCACTTGACATTTCGAGTTTAAGCCGCAGTTTCCGGGACAGGGGTCACCGCATTTTTGATTCAAGCACGCCTGCGTCAGAGGGCATTCAGCGCTCACGGTACATTCCGGTCTACAACCTGGGGGACTGCCGACGTAATTCGGCAGGCAAGAGCAGACTGCTTGGGTGTTAACCTCGCGGCATTGGCTGTTGGGACCGCAAGGGCTGGGTTGGCATGGGTTTGTCGGTTCGGTTTCTACAGCTGCGATAGAATGCGTTACTTTTAAATTTATCGGTGGATGTTTAATTTTCTATTAAACAGATTTTAAATCATTTGTATCTTTATTTCTAAGTGTGTCAGGTTGAATGACACTTTACAAATAAAGATACCAATGATTTAAAATCTGTTTAATAGAAGATTAAACAGTGGGATGTAATCTCTTACGTTCTTTGGGAGGGCTGCAGAATTGGTAAGGGTCCCCGATAAAGTTACCGATGCAGTGGCATGTGGGTAAGTGGTTGATGACGTTGCATTCGGCGTTCGTGCCGCAAACTCCGGGGCAAGGGTCCACGCATTTATTGCCGATGCAGGCTTTGTTCGAGGGACAATCGGAGTTGAGGACACATTCGGGCCTGCAGCCTTGGTATGGGTCTCCAATGTAATTAGGGAGGCAGGTGCAAGAGCCCGCGTTATTCTGTTCTTTACAAATCGCGTTGGTTCCGCAGGGTGATGGGGTGCAAGGTGTAATAACTTCAACTGGTTGCGCTGTAAGATTGTTCAAACGAAATTCAATAGTGAAATTTTATAGATTCTAATATGATTCAGGTTTGGATCCGACAAAATTTTTATTTAAGAAACTGAAGTATTCAATTTAACTAAATATAGTGACCAAATTTTGTAGAATATTGCCTAAAAACAAAAAGATAATTTCGTCCCCTCAGCACATATGTCGCAGTTGCGCTTAATTAGTATCTGTACCAGTGGTACAAAAAAGTAAAACCTTTTGTTTGACTTAAAAGAACCACAGTTAAGTGCTTTAAATATATTATTTTATTTTGATAAGCTTTCTAAAATGAGGCATATTTTCGAATAAAAATTTAATCCTTATTCTCTTGAGATTCAGATGTAATCATCTAATCTTATCAAATCAGATCATTAAAAAAATGTGTGGAAAAAGTCAAAATTTAAATTTTTTTAGTCGAAGTTTTAGGAAAAAAGTGATAATTGAAAACAGTTTGAAACTGTGGGAAATTTTGAAATCAAAATTCTTGGTTTGTAATAGAATTTTAAAGAAAAAAAGTAAATTTTGAAAATGTTAACTTGTAATCATTAGAAAAAGTCAAATTTAAAAAATTGGAATTTATAAAAATATCCAAACGAGAAAAATTAAGAAAAAGTTCAAGTTTAAAGATGACATTTTAGGAAACTGTAAAAATGACGATGTTACTTTTGAAAAACAATTCAAAGTAAAATAGTTAACACTTCGAGTTTAATACAAAATATACTTCTTCCGGGATTGGACCGTGTCAGAGAACTACTAAAAGTGTTGGACGTTTTGCCCACCATCGTAGGGGGCTTCTTCAGGAACAAAGAAAAGAAACAATAAATGAAAAGAGGAATATGAGGAAATATGCAAAAATGAAAGAGTGAAAGAGTGTCCACCATACCAGAGGCGAAACTCTTCTGAATTGAAAATTGGTACAAAGGATAAGAAAGTTTAGATAGAAGAGTACGGTAACTCAGTATGTCCACCATACCAGAGGAGAAACTCTTCTAAATTGAAAATTGGTACAAAGGATAAGAAAGTTTAGACAGAAGAGCACGGTAACTCAGTATGTGCACCATACCAGAGGCGAAACTCTTCTTCTTCAGAAGAAGAAGCCCCCTACGATGGTGGGCGAAACGTCGAACACTTTTAGTAGTTCTTTGACACGGTTCAATCCCGGAAGAAGTATATCCTTTACTGACTCTGGCCGTGGAAGCCTTCGTTATCATACTTCGAGTTTAAACTGAAATTTGGTAAAAAAGTTGAAAGCATATTTATGTAAATATTGTGTTCACAACCGAAATATTCAAAAAAAAAAAAATCGAAATGATCAGAATATACTGCAAACTCCAGCATCACGATTATTTGTAACCATTTACTATCGAAAACAACACTTTCTTTGATAAGACTTTATCGTCTATTACAAGTAGAGTATTTTTCACAGCAATTTTATAAAATTTTATAATTTCTACATCATTTTTTTTTAAGTGAAAACTTCTTTAGGCGCGTTAATCGATTTTGGATAGAAGCTAAGCTCATGGTTTTGTGTTACCATCGTGCTCTACTCTCAGATAACGCTCAATTAACACTACAGCAACTGAAATTATCTTTGAAGATTTTATTCTACTATTTAAGGGTAATTATAATTTGGTCACATATTTCTCATTAAAATGTAACAATGAATCATATTAGAATGTGGAAATATTTCTATTAATGTTCAGCGTTAGATTATTTTAATTGTAAAGCAGAGTTGTTATTTGGGTATTTAAAACGGCAGCAATTAATCAGCATTTTCGCTTACTTGAAGGTATCGAGCATAAAGTGAAAGGATCGCCGATATAACCCGAAAGACAAGCGCAATTCGGGGTGTGGCTGACGACCCTGCATTCGGCGTTTTGCCCGCATACACCCGGACAAGGATCTTTACATTTTTCGTTGACGCAAGCTAAGTGATTGGCGCAGTCACCGTTACTAATACACTCGGGTTTACACAATGGCGGATTGCCGACGTATTGGGGCAAGCAAGAGCAGGAGGGCGACCCGTTAACCTCCCTACATTGGGAGTACGGCCCGCAAGGCGACGGTTGACAAGGGTTGATCTTCTCGGGCTCTTCCACTGCAATCATACCTTTGTTTTCGATTGATCTTTTCCAAACCAAAGAACTTACCCAAAGTTACACATCTAACAAAAGGATTTCCGGTTTGTCCAGGGGGACAGCTACAAATCGGGTTATGATTAACCACCTGACACAAAGCTCCTAAACCGCAAGAACCCGGACATGGGTCCACGCACTTTTGATTTACGCATGCCTCACTCAATGGGCATTCCGGGCTCGTGACGCATTCAGGCCTACAATTCGGCGGGCTTCCTGTAAAATCGGGGACGCAAGAGCACACGGCTTGTCCGTTAATTACTCTGCATTGGCTGTAGGGGCCGCACGGCGTCGGACTGCACGGATTCGACGGCGGGGGCGCCATCGGTTTAGTACAGAGTACGAACGCGTTACCCGCGTAACCTTCGAGGCAAGTGCAAGATGGTATGTGGTTGATTACGGCGCATTGGGCGTTTTGGCCGCATGTTCCGGGACATGGATCTTGACATTTGTTTCTGATGCAAGCTTTGTCGCGCGGGCAGTCGGTATTGAGGACGCATTCGGGGCGGCAGCCGACGTAAGGGTCGCCGTGGTATTCCGGTAGACAGGTGCAAACACCTTGATGGCAACGGGTGTTTGGACCGCAAGGGGACGGCTCGCAAGGATCTGTTTCAGCAGGGGAGGCTGTAACATTCGCAATGCGACTCTTTAGCACTTTGTGATTGTGCGACGAGCACAACATTTTTCGCTTTGGTCGCAGTCCTTATCGATTTGGGCACTCTTAGTAATTATAACTCTTTAAGTTAGGGAAAAAAAATTAAACTTTTAAATACAATACTCAAGTAAACAAGCCGCATTTCAGGTCTAATTTAGGATTTGTTTTGATTCTAGAGCTGAGGACCGATTCAAGAACCAGAAGCCTTCGAATCTGACTTCCAGACCTGTCTTTAGTACCCTACCAAATATTCAAAACGTAAAACTTTAAAAAGTTAGCTTTTAAAAATCTTGATGAAATAGGAATTTCCAAAAATAAATCTTCTGAAAGCAGCTGCTGATGGGCTGTAAAATTTGAAAAGTTAGCTTTTAAAAATCCTGATGAAATGGGAATTTCCAAAAATAAAACTTCTGAAAGCAGCTGCTGATGGGCTGTAAAATTTGAAAAGTTAGCTTTTAAAAATCTTGATGAAATGGGAATTTCCAAACATAAAACTTCTGAAAGCAGCTGCTGATGGGCTTGTAAAACTTTGAAAAGTTAGCTTTTAAAAATTTTGATGAAATAAAAATTTCCAAAAATAAAACTTCTTAAAGCAGCTGCCGATGGGCTTGCAAAACTTTGAAAAGATAGCATTTAAAAATCTTGATGAAATAGGAATTTCCAAAAATAAGACCTCTGAAAGCAGTTGCTGATGGGCTTCTCAAATTTGCCAAAGCTGAGATTCATTGCTGGGTGACTTCTTTAGCATAAGTTTGTCATATAGTTGACGATTAAGTGACCAACTGACGACTAAGTACATCTTAGTAAAGTAAACCTTCGGCTCTCTTTAATCCAAAAAAGCCCACGTAACTTTCTAAGATACTTCAAAGTCTTCTATTCAATTGAAATACTTAAAAATATTCTCGCCTTATCTTGACCTGAATTAATTTGTTAAGTGATTAAAGTTACAACTCGCAGGGTTAACATTTAAGATTTCAGGAGCTAGTGCTGGTTGTAAAAGCACCAAGCTTGCCCAAATCGATAAATTTTGGTCATAACAAGTAAAATAGTTGACTTTAAACCGTCAAACACATACTTGAAGGTGGTTTCGGGGTGCAATACGTGAAGGGGTCCCCTGTATATCCATCAGGGCACGTACAAATCGGCGTATGGTTGATAACGCTACAAAGAGCCCCAGCGCCGCAGGAGCCTGGGCACGGATCCCTGCATTTCTCCCGGATGCATGCCAAATTACTAGAACATTCCGAGTTGATGATGCACTCCGGTCGACAATTCGGCGGACTGCTAATATAATTCGGAAGACAAGAGCACGAAGGTGATCCGCCAATATCGCGACACTGCGAATAGGGTCCGCATGGTGACGGGAAACACGGATCTTTAACAACTTGCGGCACAATCGGTTGAGAAGCTAAAATAACCTTTGGTTAGAACGGACGCGTTTGATCGGATTTCTTCAGTCTTACGTGGCGGTATAAGATGGCAGATGGCGAACGGGTCGCCGCTGAAGCCTGGTTTACAGCTGCATATAGGGCTGTGGTTGATAACTTGACAATTGGCGTTTAAGCCGCAAATTCCGGGACACGGGTCGGCGCATTTTTGATTGATGCAGGCTTGAGTTTGGGGGCATTCGGAGCTGACGGTGCATTCGGGGCGACAACCCGGGGGGTTGCCTGTGAAAGTTGGTAGGCAGGAGCAGACCGCTTGGTTGTTAACTTCGCGGCATTGGCTGTTTGGCCCGCACGGGCTCGGGCTGCACGGATTCGTCGGTTCTTCGACGGCTGGAATAGCTGGGCTATTTAAGACGAACAGGGGATTGCGACTGCAGACCGGATTGAGTTCAGACTAACCGTTCTTTGGAAAGTTGATTATTTATTTAACTGCATGTAACTGAAAGTCTTTCCACATTAAATATATAACATTAAAATTTTGCTTCAGTATTCAGCAGATGCAAAAAAAAATCATTACATAACAGTTTAGGAACTATTCAAGGTGAATCCAAGTCCTTAACCTAGTTATGTCGATTCAGTTGTTTGAAGAAGTTGTTCGAAGTAAAATCTTCTAGCAATAAAAAGGCTGTAACTTAAATTTTAGTCACTTTGCCTTATCTCTATGATCAAAGCAACCAACTCAATCCATCTGCCCGTAACAAATATCTGGTTTAACCTTCACTCACCACTTGTTATAATTTTGCAGTATTTGAAGGGATCGCCTGTGTATCCCACAACGCAAGTGCAGCTAGGCAAGTGGTTAATAACTTGGCAATTTGCGTTCAATCCGCAAGTTCCCGGACAAGGATCTTTACATTTATTGTTCATGCAAGCTCGATTGGGTGGACAATCAGAATTGAGGACGCACTCGGGTCTACAAGCTTGGTAAGGGTCTCCGATATAATCAGGCAAGCAGACGCAGGAGCCAGCGTTCTCTTTAACCTTGCAAACGGCGTTTGAGCCGCAGGGCGATGGTCTACAGGGGTTAATCTGCTCAAAGATTGGTATATCTGGAAGTAGTAAACGCGCATTTGATTAATTAGAGGCACAGACTAATTTATCATTTTTAGAAGAAACCGAAACATCGTCACTCCCTGGAATTTCAAAAAGGTGAAGCTTTGAAATTTTCGGAAAATGCTGCAGTTTCGCCTAGCTGACTTTTATTGGTTTTTATTTTATTTGTTCTTATGTTCATAGTCTCCTAATAACTTTAATCAAAGGATTTTTATTCAAGGGATACCCACTTGAGTAAATATCCATTCAAGAGACATTCACTGGATGATCAATTCGAGAGAGCAAGGAATCGTCTTTGGTTTATCCAAATTGGATCAAATCCCTAGCACTTTGGCTTCGTCGTTGGGTTACACCCAAACAGATCGAAAACTAGAATGAGGTAAAAGTTTGGCCAAATTTTTAAAAGGCTCGAAGTCTGTGACTCTCTCTTGGATGTTTTCCAAATTCCCCACCAATTTTTGCAAAACTGTTACGCTACGATCATTTAATGGAGATATATAGTTACCGTTAATTGTTGGAGTATTACTAATAAACAAATGAAAAGAATTCAGTCAAAGACAGGAATCGAACGTGACTCCAAAGAATAATATTAATAGTTTATTATGTTTCAACAGGGTTTAGGCCCCAATTACAGAAACAAAATAAAAAATAAAAATTGATGGGAGTAGATGCACTTAATCATAAGAAAAATAAGGGATTATCAGGAGACAATGTAGTTCGTTCTTAACTTACTAGGCTGCTGGTGGCATCCGATGAACGCGTTACCGATATAACCTTGAACACAAACGCAGTTGGGGGTGTGGCTGACAACGCGGCACTCGGCGTTTTGGCCGCACGTTCCCGGGCACGGATCCTTGCATTTGTTGTTGATGCAAGCAAGTTGACTCGGACATTCGCCATTCGAGACGCACTCGGGTTTACAAAACGGCGCCGTTCCGACATAATTCGTCAAGCAAGAACAAGACGGCACCCCGTTGATCTCCCTACATTGTGAATTTGGTCCGCAGGGGGACGGCTCGCATGGATTAACCTGAATTGGTTCTTCGACTAAAAGATAATAGTTGACGGTATTAGTTCATTGTTCGTTAGAATTGGAGGAAATGTGCGTAAGATTGGAGATCATCCGCATCAGATTTGAGAGGAATATAATGAAGATTGGGGACAGTCGTCATTATGACTGGAGACAATTCCCATTAACAAGAGGTCCGCTCGTAATTAGAATTGAAGTCAAAATAAACGAAGTTTGGGGCCAATTCTAATGAGGGTCGAATCAATCTTCTAATGACAAATGTTTCTAATCTTCATTAAGATTGGCCCCAACCTTTATTAAGATTGGCCCCAATCTTTATCAAGATTGGCCCAAGCTTTAATTACTTTCTAACTGACTGATTAAATCAATTGACTGAAGTGTGGGCAATTCCAATTACGACTGAACACACTCATTTAATCCCAATGAGGATTCCAGGAAAATTATGCTTACTGATTGGGGAGCAGCGTATGAATGGATCGCCGCTGAAACCCGGGGGACAACTGCATATTGGGTTGTGGTTCACCACTTGGCATTTGGCGTCGAGTCCGCAGGTACCAGGGCAGGGATCGATGCATTTTTGATTGGCGCAGGCCCGATTCAAGGAGCATTCGGAACTGGTGACGCATTCCGGTCGACAAGCCGGGGGATTACCGAGGAATCCGGGTACGCAAGAGCATACCGCTTGACCGTTTACTTCCCTGCATTGGCTGTTGGGGCCGCAAGGTGTTGGGTTGCACGGATGCGTAACAACCGGGGCTTTAAAGTAGATAATTAGTCGAAGAAGCTTCGAGTGTTAGCGCGTTGTTTACCTGGAATGGGGTTGCACAATACGAAAGCGTTACCGGTGAAAGCTTCCCGACAAGAACAAATTGGTATGTGGTTGATTATAGAGCATTCGGCGTTTTGTCCGCAGGTGCCGGGACAGGGATCAATACATTTATTTCTAAGCGCAAGCTTTATCTCGTGGACAGTCGGCGCTTAGGACGCATTCAGGCCTACAACCTCTATATGGATCACCGTGATAATCAGGTAAACAAGTGCAAATGCCATCCTCACATAGCGCGTTAGCGCCACACGGTGATCGACTGCATTTATCTTCTTCCACGGGAGCTAAAATATCCCTATTACTTTATAATCCCTGACAACAATTAAATACATACGTAATGAGGGTTTCGGTACACATTGACTAAATGGATCTCCTGAAAAACCTTCAGGACAACTACACGCAGGCGTATGATTAAGAACATTGCAAAGAGCGTTAACTCCACAAGATCCGGGACATGGATCCCTACATTTCTCCCGAATACAAGCCAAATTACTGGGACATTCAGAGTTAATAGTACATTCAGGCCTACAGTTGGGGGGCGTTCCGATATAATTCGCCAAACAAGAACAAGATGGCCCCCCGTTGACATTTCTACATTGAGAATTTGGCCCACACGGCGACGGTAGACAAGGATCTGATGGTGGTTGGGGTTCCGGCGGTGGAGCTACAAAGGTAAAAGTAATGATAATCTCGCGCCTCAAATGTAAACAGCGGCTTACGTGGAACAGGGTAACAACGCGTGAACGGATCACCTGTATAGCCGGGGATGCAGCTGCAAATAGGGCTGTGATTTATTACTTGACACTTTGCGTTTAAGCCGCAGTTTCCTGGACACGGGTCACCACACTTTTGATTTATGCACGCCTGAGTTAGAGGACATTCTGAACTGACGGTGCATTCCGGTCTACAAGCCGGAGGGCTTCCGATGTAATTTGGTAGACAAGAGCATACGGCTTGACTGTTTATTTCGCGACATTGGCTGTTGGGACCACACGGGCTAGGCTCACAAGGCTTGGGCGGAATCAAATCTTCAGGTTCTACGAGAGATTTTGAAAAAAAAAACAAAATTATGCAAGTGAAAGACGTAAATGATAACGAAGGCTTCCACGGCCAGAGTCAGTACAGGATATACTTCTTCCGGAATTGGACCGTATCAAACAACTACTAAAAGTGTTCGACCATCGTAGGGGGCTTCTTCAGGAACAAAGAAAAGAGGAATATGAGGAAAAATGCAAAAATGAAAGAATGAAAAGGCCAATTTCAAAACATCAGAGCTCAGTATGTCTACCATACCAGAGGCGAAACTCTTTTGAATTGAAAATTGGTACAAAGGATAAGAAAGTTTAGACACAAGAGCACGGTAACTCAGTATGTCCACCATACCAGACGCGAAACTCTTCTGTTTCTATTCCCTCATATTCCTCTTTTCATTTATTGTTTCTTTTCTTTGTTCCTGAAAAAGCCCCCTACGTTGGTGGGCGAAACGTCGAACACTTTTAATAGTTTTTTGACACAGTCCAATCCCGGAAGAAGTATATCCTGAAAGACGTAAAATTTTGTTAGTAGATTTAAACTTGAAAAGCTCCACATCTTTGGATTTTTTGTTGATAAACTTTTCATGTTTGGTAGTTTGAAACAATCTTACAAGAAATTCATTCATAATGTTTGGATTTTTCAGCACTTGTATCTTTTTTTAAAACTTTCACTCTTTGGTGTTATCGAATTGCTGTAGTCAATAGACAAAGTAAGGTCCAATATTTTAAAGGAAGACACGGGAGGCTGAATTTAAATTTATTTTCTCCCTTTTCTTCACATTTTTCTTTTTCCATAATATTATGCTTTGTCCAAAAGAGGAAAAATACTAGAAATATCATAATTGAAAGAGATAGAGAAGAAAAGATTATTTTAAGCAACTGAGGATTTCACGAACTTGAGCAAATAAATTTTTGTTCAATCCACCAAATAGAACACTTGACGTTCCAGATTTAAAACACATTGACAATGCAGAGACATACTGAGCTTATCCTGAGTTCAAACTTACTTTCTTGGGGCTGGACACTGCAGTAACTGAACGGATCACCGGTATAACCAACGTTGCAAGTGCACGTAGGCAAATGATTGACGACGTGACAATACGCGTTGGGGGCGCATGTTCCAGGGCAAGGATCCACGCACCTATTCCTCACGCATGCTTTATTCGGTGCGCAATCACTATTCAGCAAGCATTCTGGTCTGCAGCCTTGGTAAGGATCACCGTAGTACCCAGGCTGGCAAACGCATGCTCCAGCTTTGTTTTCCTGTCGACATAATGCATTCGCCCCGCACGGTGACGGCGAACACGGTGATAAATCTTCGACGACGGGTAAATTGGGTAGAGGATTGCAACTGATGAATGGGTCGCCGGTCAAGCCGGGAGAACAGGCGCAATTGGGCGTGTGGCTGACAACTTTGCAGTCGGCGTTTATTCCGCAGGTGCCCGGGCACGGATCTTTGCATTTTCTCAGGATGCAAGCCAAGTGATTGGGGCATTCGTTGCTGCTGACGCATTCGGGGCGGCAATTCGGGGGTGTTCCTTGGTATTCGGGTAAACAGGAGCAAGATGGGGAGTCGTTAATTACTTTGCATTGGGAATTGGGGCCACACGGGGACGGTTGGCATGGATTTAGTGGAGTTGGTTCTTCGAATGGTTTGGGGAAGCATCGGGTGAACGGATCGCCGGTGTACTGAGGGGGGCAGCTACATATTGGGTTGTGGTTAACCACTTGACATTTGGCGTTTAAGCCGCACATCCCTACGCAAGGATTTATGCATTTTTGGTTTAGACAGGCCATGTTGAGTGGGCATTCTGAGGACGTTATGCATTCGGGGCGACATGACGGTGGTGATCCAAGATATGTCGGTAGACAAGAGCAGACGGCTTGCTCGTTAACCTTGCGACACTGGCTGTTGGGGCCGCAAGGAGAAGGATTACATGGGTCTTGAGTAATTGGCTCTAAAAAAACGTTTTCGTTACTTGCACAGTTCTTAATTGTAACATAAGGAGTACGTTTGAGACATTCTATGTTGCATTTATAGGTAGTCAGGTATTCGTTTTTCTCTAAAACTGTTTACTAACTAAATAGCTTTTAAAATTAGCCAATTTCGCTATTGCGTGCTTCGAGTAAAAAAATAGTCAACCTCGAAAGTCTCGCTGAAATCCTGTAATTTTATGTATATTTCTTCCAAACATTCAAAGGAACTTCTGGTGCGAGTAAGACAACATTTTATAGCTTAAACAACTAAAAAGAACTTACTCTTGTTCTATAAAAAATAAATATGAGAAACTTAAATAAATGTGCAGATTTCTAGTAACAAATTGATCTGTCTTTAACTTAAGTCCAAAAATTCTTTAGTATTTCCGTAATACAACCATTCCAGAAATAACGTGTATTTTTTATTGACTTTGGCTTTAAAAGGTTTTGTAGTCTCGATCTTACAATTTAATATGGGGCATAAATACTCTAAGCTTCCTCAAATCTTTGACCCTAAATTGTGCGACATTTATTCGATACTTAATCCTCAATTACAGCAAAATATCGCCTACCTCTGACAGGAGAGCAAAAAACGAAGGCGTTTCCAGTGAAACCGGGCCTACACGAACAAATTGGAATGTGATTGTAGACAGAGCAATCGGCATTTTGTCCGCACGTTCCCGGACAAGGATCCACGCAACGATTTCTGATGCAAGCTTTGTTTCTGGGGCAGTCGTCGCTGAGAACGCACTCCGGTCTACAGCCTTGATATGGGTCTCCTTGGTACTCTTCCAAACAGGTACACACACCTTTAGTTGCAATGTGTATTAGGACCACAAGGTGACGGATAACAAGGGTCTTCCTCTGTTATTGATTGGGGTGGCTTGAGGATACAACTAGTGAATGAATCGCCGGTGTAACCATCCGGGCACGAGCAAATAGGGGTGTGATTATAACGTTGCAAATAGCGTTGAGGCCGCAGGATCCCGGACAGGGATCCCTGCATTTTTGTGTTATGCAGGCTAAATTGCTGGAACAATCCTGATTGATGACGCATTCGGGCTTGCAGTTGGGTGGAAAACCCATATAATTTGGAAGGCACGAGCACGACGGGGTACTTCCGACGTTTCTGCATTGACTGTTTGGACCGCAAGGGTTGGGCACGCAAGGCATCTGTCTCGATAACTATAGGTTCCTCCAATGGGGGAGCTAAAATGAGTCAGCGATGCACAAGGAACGTAATTTTGGTGGTTAAGCTTACGAGGTATTGGGTAACAACGGGTGAATGGATCACCTGTGAAACCAGGGCGACAAATGCAAACGGGACTATGGTTGATTACTCTGCAGTGGGTGTTTAAACCGCAAGTTCCTGGACAGGGGTCGGCGCACTTTTGACTGATGCAGGCTTTGTCTTGGGGACATTCGACGCTGATGGTGCATTCAGGTCTGCAACCGGGCGGGGCTCCCATATAATTTGGCAAGCAGGAGCAAACTGCTTGGTTGTTGATTTCGCGACATTGGCTATTGGGACCACAAGGGTTGATTTGGCACGGGGAAACTACTTCTTGCGCTAAAATCCGCCACGTCATTGATGTTAATTTTTATTCATTTTGTATCTTAGTAATCAGGCCAAAGGATAACCAATCATATAGTTTGATTAGAATTACTAAAACGAATCCCATTAAATTGTTATAGTCATTGACATTGATAGTTTGTATTTAACAAGGTACTTAAATCAAACATTTCTTTTATCTCGTTTCTAAGAAGATTTATAATTAAAAAAATAAGTTAAATTTGATAACGATAAGATTAAGACATTCCAACTCTTTGACTCTTCGTCGCACCTCATTTTCCAAAATTTCAAAATTGTAAAACCTTTTAGAGTTAATTGATGCAGCAGAAAATTCAAAGATATAAAAAACTATGATTAGTTATCCTTTGGCGAAAACAACTCGACTTACTCAGCTGCGGAGACACCAGAGTGCAAAAACGGAAGGGATCCCCCGTGTAACCCGAAGTTACAAGTACAAGACGGCAAGATGATTCACAGGCTTGGCAGTAGGCGTTTTGTCCGCAGATTCCGGGGCAAGGGTCAACGCATTTATTCCTCACGCAAGCTTTGTTCGAGGGGCAATCGCTGTGAAGAACGCATTCAGGTCTACATCCTTGGTACGGATCGCCGATGTAATCAGGCAGGCAACTGCAGGAACCGGCTTTGTTTTGCTCTTTGCAAATAGCGTTTGACCCGCACGGGTTCTTAGCGCAAGGGCTTAAATCCTCCATTACGGGCGGTAAAGGCAGCGAGCATCTAACGAATGGGTTACCGACGTAACCTTGGGGACATACGCAGTTGGGAGTATGACTGATTACTTTGCATTCGGCGTTGACGCCGCAGCTACCGGGACAAGGGTCTTTGCACTTTTGGTTTATGCATGCCAAGTGGTTTGGACACTCGCCGTTGCTAACACACTCGGGTTTGCAATTGGGCGGTGATCCGAAATAGCCTGATAGACAGGAGCAGGATGGGGAGCCGTTAATCTCCCTGCATTCGGCGTTGGGGCCGCAAGGGGTACGGACGGCATAAGTCGATGGGCTTCCGGCTCAATTTCCACGGCTGCGGAAGTTTGTGTTACGTTTGGATGTGTAGGGTTTGGAGAGCACTTACGTTGTGGTTGGCATCTGACGAAAGGATTACCGGAGAAGCCGACAGGGCATGAGCAAATTGGGTTGTGGTTGATGACTTGGCATCGGGCGCCGACTCCGCAAGTGCCGGGGCAAGGGTCTACGCATTTCTGATTCAGGCAGGCTTGAGTAAGGGAGCATTCAAAGGTTGAAATGCATTCGGGTCTACAAGTGGGGGGAGCGCCTATAAAACCTGGGACACACGAGCATACGGCTTGGTTGTTTAACTCTCTGCACTGACTGTTGGGTCCGCAAGGGGAAGGAGAGCATGGATGTTGTGGAATATCAGCTGAAAACGAATTAGGGTATTTGTTGTATTTTTTGCCACCAAATAACGCACTTTGTGCGTTTAACATCATTACATTAAGGCACTAAGGACAAAGTGTTACCTTTAATGGGGTTGCACAAAATAAAAGCGTTGCCGATATAACCTGGTAAACAGGTGCAAGTCGGTATGTGATTAATAACAGAACATTGTGCGTTTTGACCGCAAGTTCCCGGACAGGGATCCACGCATTTTTTGCTGACGCAAGCCTTATCCTTCGGACAATCTCCATTGAGTACGCATTCGGGTCGACACCCTCTGTAAGGGTCACCGTGATACTCGATAATACAACTACACTGTCCGTTATGACATTCGGTATTCGGGCCGCAATGGCGATGGATTACATGGATCTTCCTCAAGAGTCGGTTCTAGAATTTCGACGATTAGAATGAGATTTGTTCTATTGGGGGACGAGAGGTTTACTTGTAATTGGTTTTACGATGCAGGAAGTAAAAGGATCTCCTGTATATCCCTCTGGGCAGGTGCAGATGGGTGTGTGATTGATGACGTTGCATAGAGCTCCTGCACCGCAAGATCCCGGACAAGGATCTCTGCATTTTTCGCGGATGCATGCCTGGTTGCTTGGACATTCTGAATTGATGCTACACTCTGGGCGACAGTTTGGAGGAGTGCCTATGTAATTAGGCAAGCAGGAGCACGACGGGGTAGAGCCAACTTCGCGACATTGGGAATTTGGACCGCAAGGGGATGGTACGCATGGATACTCTGGTTTAACCGAAGGTGGTGCTGGGAGAAGTTTAATTTAGTATTTTAGCAAATTTTATTTCTGCAAAGTCAATAATATGCTGCCTTTTGTTTTTAAGTTTCTCCCTAAAGTTACGTCTAAACAAAATGTTAATAGAAATCGTTTTTTACTTAACATTAAAACAGATGACAGCGAAAGTAATTATTTAAACTCAAGAGTCCTGTATACTTACTAGGAATTACGTAGCAGTTGCTGAAAGGATCCCCTGTGTATCCGGGATTACAGCTACAAATAGGACTGTGATTAATAACCTTGACATTTACTGTTTAAGACCGCAAGTTCCGGGGCAAGGATCCGCGCACTTCTGTTGCACGCAAGCTTTATTCAAAGGACACTCCGAACTTAACGGTGCACTCGGGTCGGCACCCTGGGGGACTTCCCACGAAATTCGGCAAACAAGAGCACACAGCTTGACTGTTCACCTCGCGACATTGACTATTTGGACCGCAAGGGTTCGGTTGACAGGGATTGCTAGGTTTCTCCTCTTCAATAGCTAGAATCTCGACGTCAGTATCGGTCGCACAACGGTCGATTGAGGCTTACCTTGTGGGGGTACAACGTTACAATAACTGAAAGGATTTCCGGTGAAAACCCGCCCTGCAGGTACACATCGGTAAGTGATTAACCACTTGACAGTCGGCGTTTTGTCCGCAAGTTCCCGGGCAAGGATCTACGCATTTTAACCTCATGCAAGCCTTATCGTAAGGACAGTCGGAGTTAAGGACGCATTCGGGCCGGCAACCTTGGTAGGGGTCGCCAATATAGTCGGGTAAGCAAGTGCACTGAACCGGCGCCGTTTTGTTGGCGACATTGGGCGTTCGCCCCGCAGGGATTAGGTGTGCAAGGATCCGTAACTACTGCGATAACCGCGGCTGCAATGACATCGCTTAGCGTATTATAGGGATCAGGTGTTGGTAACTTACGTGGCATTCGTAGTGCATTGGACGAAGGGATTACCTTCGTAATTCGGGAGACAAACGCAATTGGGGGTGTGGCTTACTACTTTGCATTCAGCGTTTTGGCCGCAAACGCCGGTACACGGGTCGGAGCATTTCGAGTTGATGCACGCTAGGTGATTGGGGCATTCGGAGTTCGTAACGCACTCCGGTCGACAATTGGGTGGGGTGCCTTTGTACTCGGGTGAGCAAGAGCACGATGGGGAGTCGTTGGTTACTTTGCATTGCGAGTATGGACCGCAGGGTGACGGTTGGCATGGATTAACCGGTACAAGTGGTTTTTCTACAATTGACTATTCTGTATGGAAAGCCACATAAAGGCCAATAAAAAATAAGAGTTCGTCTTTTGGCTTTTTTTAACAGGATCCATCTAAGGCGCTCCTATTCTCACAGAAATTTTGAAAATTGTTAGATAATTTGGTGTTTAACTAATTTTGTTAAAGCAGTTACAAGAAAAGCCAGAATTACTTAATTTTAGAATTCCTTGAAGGATCACGTAATTATTCCTCAATTTTGCTACTACTTTTGCTTTTCAATTATTTTTTCTTTTTAAATGTTAATGTGAAAGATTTTAAATTAGTTTTTTATTTCAATTAAAAAATAGATATATATTTATGTTATATACTTGTTGTTATATCGTTGTATTTAAATGATATTTCTTTGTAATAAAGTTTTCAAATTATTTATTGGAATATTTTTTTAAAAATATCTTTTGTTGTTTTGATAAATTTTCACATAAAGAGTTTGACATTTAAATTGTCGTAATTTATTAGCAAAATATTTACAAAAAAATTATTGCGATACATTTGATGATCACAGACGTTTCAACTGTCCATAGCAAAAGCTTCTACTTACAGCCAATTTAGTACACACTTTTTTAGAAAGTAATTTTACTTTTTCGATAAATTTTCAAGTTAAGTGTTTAATGCATAAATCTCCAGGACATCAATTTAAATTCTTTAATTTTATGATTAAAATAATTGCGAAAAAGGACCCGATTCTATCCAATGTTACTACTTTTCATAGATCAGCTAAAGCAAGAGCTCTCATTTCTTCTTCGTTTCCCAACAACTTACGTATCTGGTGGCAATTGACGAAAGGATTTCCAGAGAATTCCGGTGGACAGCTGCATATCGGGTTATGATTAACGACCTGGCAAAGCGCCTTAACACCGCAAGAGCCCGAGCAAGGATCTATACATTTCATATTAAGGCAAGCCCGATTCAGAGCACATTCTGAGCTCGTTACACATTCCGGCCGGCAAGTTGGCGGTGCCCCAAGATAGCCGGGAACGCACGAGCATACGGCTTGCCCGTTTACTTCTCTACATTGACTATTGGGTCCACAAGGCGATGGACTGCACGGATTTTTGGGAACATCGGCTGAAATGCGCGAAATATAATAAACGTCCGAGATTTATCGAAATATTTCTACCTGGTATCTGGGAACAAAAAACGAAAGCTTGGCCTGTGAAACCTTCCTTGCATGAACACATCGGTATGTGATTTATTACGCTACATTGAGCGTTTTGACCGCAAGTTCCAGGGCACGGATCAACGCATTTATTTCGAACGCAAGCCTTATCTCTAGGACAATCCCCGTTAAGAACACATTCAGGCCTACATCCGTTATACGGATCCCCGTGATACTCAGGTAGGCAGGTGCACACACCATCGTTACACTGTGCGTTTGGCCCGCAAGGTGACGGGTTACATGGATCTTCCTCCATCGCGGCTAAAATTTCGAGTTGTTAGAACAAACCACGCGATAGATTCAAGTACCTACGCATTTCCGGTTTCAAGACGCAATAAGTAAACGGATCTCCTGTAAAGCCACTAGGACAGCTGCATACGGGTGTGTGGTTAATTACGTTGCATACGGCGCCAGCCCCGCAGGAACCGGGACAAGGATCCCGGCATTTTTCGCGGATGCACGCCAAGTTGCTCGAACATTCGGAATTTATGGTGCACTCTGGTCTGCAGTTGGGAGGGCTGCCTACGTAATTAGGAAGGCAAGAACAAGAGGGTGATCCACCAATGTCGCGGCATTGGGAATTGGGGCCGCACGGCGAAGGTAAGCACGGATCTCTAACAGGAAGTAGAGAAGGCGCTAAAATTCGTTAAAGTTAGTAGGCGCCTTTTTATTCAAGTTTTGTGTCTTACGAGAAGGTTCCGGAATGGGGTAACATCGGGTAAATGGGATCACCGGTGTGGCCGGGGTTACAGCTACAAATCGGACTGTGTTTGATCGTTTGGCATTTGGCGTTTAAGCCGCAGACGCCCGGGCAAGGATCTTGGCATTTTTGATTGACGCAAGCTTTGTTTGAGGGACATTCTGAACTGACGACACACTCGGGGCGGCACGATGGCGGTTGGCCTAAATAGTTCGGCAGGACAGGAACAAACAGCTTGCTGATTGACTTCCCTGCATTGACTGTTTGGACCGCAAGGGCTAGGGCTACAGGGATTCGTCGGAGGTTCCTCTAAGGTGGCTAAAATATTTTTATTGTAAGCGTCCAAGTATATTAAAGATCAAGCCTGATCTCCAATGAAGTAGCTCCAAAGTATTGAATATGCTTAGTATAACAGCATTATTAAAAGCTTAGAGTAGAGTAGCTTAAAGTAGAGCTAATATAAAAAATACAATATTGTAACGAACGTAGAAAGTTTACTAAATTAGTTTTAGAAATAAAATATCGAATATCGATGAATGGAAAACTGGCAACCTTCTGACAATTTAATTAAATTATAACAGTAGAATTAGAAGATTGGATTGATAAGTACTTTTTAAATCCATCGGACAATTTAAATTAAAAAAAAATGGTAATATTTAACTACTTAATTAGGTTAGTAATTCGATGTTCTTTCTCCTCTAACGATACTCACGCTGTACAACGTTGCAAAATTTAAATGGATCGCCGCTGTATCCAGGAAGGCATTCGCAGCTGGGCAAATGGTTAATGACTTGGCATAGGGCGTTTTGCGCGCAGGTTCCAGGGCATGGATCCTTACATTTATTGCCGATGCAAGCCTTATTAGAAGCGCAGTCAGAATTGACGGTGCATTCCGGCCTGCAACCTTGATAGGGGTCGCCGATGTAGCCGGAGATGCAAGCGCAGGATCCCGCTTCCGTTTTGCTGCTTGCAAACCGCATTGGAACCGCACGGTGACGGTTGACAAGGGTTTAGGTGTTCGGAGGGGATAATCGCCACCGAACAAGCTGTAAATGGATCACCTTGGTAGCCCGATTGACAGAAGCAGTTGGGGGTGTGGGTAATCACGCGGCATTCCGCGTTGGTGCCGCAGGCGTTAGGGCAAGGGTCTCGACATTTGTTGTTGATGCATGCCGAATTGCTGGGACATTCGCTGTTGCTGGCGCATTCTGGCCGGCAATTCGGAGGTGTACCGATATACTCGGGTAAGCAGGTACAAGACGGAGAATCGTTTATGTTTCTACATTGAGAGTTGGGGCCGCAAGGCGATGGTACGCACGGTTCCGTTGGTTCTTCCAACTGCGGGGCTAAAATATAAGTGGGGTTAACGTTGTGTAACTCGAGGGAAACAAGCGCTTACGCTTTGGGGTGCATCTTATAAATGGATCTCCGGTGTAATCAGGGGGGCAGCTGCAGATTGGATTGTGATTAACAACTTGACATTTGGCGTATAGACCGCAAGTTCCGGGGCAGGGATCGACGCATTTTTGGTTAACGCAAGCTTGACTTAGAGGACATTCGGAAGTGGTAATGCATTCCGGGCGACAAGACGGAGGATTACCTAGGAACCCTGGCACGCACGAGCATACTGCTTGATTGTTGAATTCGCGGCACTGACTGTTTGGCCCACAGGGCGAAGGGTTGCACGGGTGTTGCGGAATATTTTCTACAAGAGTCACAACTTCAACTGGGGTTGGACTAACGTATGCAGTAAACATACCTGGTTCTGGACTGCAGTTAATAAACGCGTTACCAACAAAACCTTTCAGGCAAGTACACATGGGGATGTGATTAAAAACGGAGCATTCGGCGTTTTGTCCCGCATGTTCCGGGGCAGGGGTCAACGCAGTGGTTTCTAATGCAAGCTTTATTTCGAGGGCAGTCGGTGTTGAGGACACATTCCGGTCTACAGCCTGCATAAGGGTCACCTTGATACTCTGGTAAACAGGAACAGATGCCATCGTGGCATTGAGCATTTGAACCGCAAGGCGATGGGTTACAAGGATCTTCGACAGGAGACACAGCTGAAAGGCGAAAAAGATTTTGCTTCCATAGTAATTAGCTAATAAGGAAATTGGATTGAAATGACACTAGAGTAACACTAGCGACCAAATACCCTGATTTACTGAAGTTTTAAACGCTAATACTTTAACGCACTCTAAGAACGAAATAATTGAATAATTCAGATATAACCCTAATCCTAATTTACTACCCTCTGGGTTGTAGATTTAGAGTAAATTTTTAGCATGTAGACTGTAATTTCTAGACTTATTACATTACACAACTGATAGTGAAGTGGTCATTGTTAGAACATTTTATTTGCAGATTTTCATTCTTACAGTAAACGAGTAAAATCAAGTGTTACTCTGGCAACCTTAAATAATTGATTAAGAGAGGATTCGACATACTTGCTGGTGGTTTAGGGACGCAATAGCTGAAAGGGTCTCCCGTGTAACCTTGAGGGCAGCTGCATATAGGAGTATGATTAATGACGTTGCATAAAGCGTCTGCCCCGCAGGATCCCGGACATGGATCTCTGCATTTTTCGCGAATGCATGCCAAGTTGCTCGGACATTCTGAATTTATGGTACATTCCGGTCTACAGTTGGGGGGAACACCGAGGTAATTAGGCAAACAAGAGCAGGATGGCGAACCTCCAGAATTTCTACATTGGGCATTCGGTCCGCATGGAGATGGCACGCATGGATCTGAGGGTACCAGTGGAACGGGGGGCAATTCTTGTGGCGCTGAAATATTACCCTACGTTAGGAAGTTTTACAGTTGAAAAAATTCGACTTTTGCGCTCGGGTAATCCATTTTTCTTATTTAAATTTCAAAATGGTTTATATTCATTCAAAGAAATCTTTCCAGAACAGGATATACTTCTTCCGGGAATGAATCATGTCAAAGAACTATTAAAAATGTGAACACTTTTAGTGACACGGTCCAATCCCGGAAGAAGTATGTCCTGTACTGACTCTGGCCGTGGAAGCCTTCGTTATCAAATCTTTCCAGATTTAGTTTATGCAGACAAGAGGGCAGATTAATCTCTTATCAGAAATAAATTAAATTCATCGACGTTCTAGGCAAAAAATGAATTATCAACGATTTAATCTTAGACGGAATCATGATGGAATCTTACGTGGCGATGGGAAGCAGCGTGTAAATGGGTCGCCGGTGTATCCAGGGGCGCAACTGCAGATTGGACTATGCTTAATAACTTGGCATTTTGAATTTAATCCGCACACTCCTGGACATGGATCCTCGCATTTTTGATTTACGCAGGCTTTGTTAAGGGGACATTCGGTGCTTACGACGCATTCGGGCTTACAACTTGGCGGGCTACCTACGTAGTTCGGAAGGCAAGAGCATACCGCCTGCTTGTTCACCTGTTTGCACTGGCTGTTGAGCCCGCAAGGCGTCGGTTCGCACGGATTCGTCTCTTCTTCTAATGCTGTAAGGCGTCGAGAATTGAAAGTGGGGGTTTTTTTTTGAAGTGCAAAATTAATAGGATTCATTTTTTTGTTAGTTTGATCATCACCAGTGTTCCTGCTCAAGTACCCAGATAGTTTGAATTAAAGTTTTTTAGTAATACATCAGAAGGAATGTACTGCAAGAACCTGATTTACAAGATTACGCTTTCAAAATCTATTTGATCCCGATATCTTCGAATATCTAATCCCAAATGTAACATTCTATAACGACCACAAGTAAAACAAAAAGTATTTTGGTAGCTTACAGTACCCAACTCAAATCAAAGGTACAATTCGCTTTTAAATGTTTCTTTTAAATTTTGCCCGCAGTTCAAACAAATTAAAGAATTTTCAATTTGGAATTACTTTTTTAATTACGTACAGAAGCGTTTTGAAATATTTAATAAAGACGGGCGATGAGAAAAGAAGGCGGGTCAAATCCTAATTAATTTTGCCTCAAATCCGGGAAGGTAACAATCAACTTACATGGTGCAACAACATTACAAAATTTGAACGCATCGCCGGTATATCCAGGTAGGCAACTGCACGTCGGCGAGTGATTCACAACGTGACATAAGGCGTTTTGGGCGCAGGTTCCAGGGCAAGGATCCCTACATTTGTTTCCGGTGCACGCCCTGTCAGAGGAACAGTCCGAATTGACCGTACACTCTGGTCGACAGCCTCTGTACGGATCCCCGATATATTCAGGAATGCACACGCACGAACCGGCCCCGTTTTGTTGTTTACAAATCGCGTTGGAACCGCAAGGGGACGGTTGGCAGGGGTTTAGGTGTTCTTGAGGCGTTATCAGGGGCGTACAACCGTTGAAGGGGTCGCCTTGGTGGCCCGGTTGACATTGGCAGTTGGGGGTGTGGGTGATGACGCGGCATTCGGCGTTGGGGCCGCAAGCGCCGGGGCACGGATCGGCACATTTTCTGTTTATGCAGGCAAGATTGGAGGGACATTCGCTGTTGCTGATGCATTCGGGTCTGCAGTTGGGCGGCGTACCGATCATTTCCGGCATGCAGGAGCATGAAGGGGAATCGTTGATTTGTCTGCATTGGGAATTTGGACCGCAAGGGGACGGTTGGCATGGGTTTATGATAGGTGGCTCTTCATGAGCTAGAAAATTATTTGTTTAGTACTATTTTGGTGTAAAGTGTGACCAGTTATAGGAAACTGGTAAATAACACTTACGTTTGGGGTAACATCGTGTGAATGGGTCCCCGATGTAATCGACGGGGCAGGAGCATATCGGGTTGTGATTGACCACTTGACATTTGGCTTGGAGACCGCAGGTACCTAGGCAAGGATTGACGCACTTCTGATTATAGCAGGCTTGATCTAACGGGCATTCTGAACTGGTAACACATTCCGGTCTACACGTTGGAGGACTGCCAATAAATCCCGGAACACAAGAGCAGACAGCCTGCTCATTGACTTCGCGACATTGGCTATTGGGGCCGCAGGGGGACGGACTGCATGGGTTCGCTTTGGGCGGCTCTACAAGTGAGGTATCATTAATACTCAAAATAACAGATCAACATCGCTCGGATACGCTCTGGGCGACTTCACCACGAAAGATCAAGAAGGATCAGTTGGACTCAATTTTTTTTGTTACGATATGGATAAATTAAAGGCAAACGAAAAATGAATCAAAAATTAAAAGCCATTTAATTACCCAATCAATTTCAGAACTAAGGCCTGCTTAAATCCAGGAGTTTTGCCCTAGATCATTGAAAACCCAAAACTAGACTAAGAAATTTTGGAATATGATGTAGAATTAGATCAACTGACCATATCTAAATGACATTTATTTAGAACAATCTTAGAAAAATATATTAAAACTGAAACCCCTGAAGCTCAATCTTAGTTCTTGGGTCATCCAAATTTAGGGTTATCCAAACCTGTATACTAAAAGACGAAATAAGGTCAACTCAATTGTTTATAATAATTAAAATTCGTTCAAACCGTAAAAAACATGTTCTTTATCAAAATCAATTCAATTAACTATTTTAAAAATAAAAACCGCGTTTTCTCAAATTACGAAATCTTGATCTAAAGTGGTAACTGCTCCACTTAAATTTCAAAAACCAAATTAGACATACTTTCAACAATGGTGCAGAACATGAAGGCGCTTCCGGTGTAACCAGGCGGGCAACTACACATCGGTATGTGGTTGATGACTTGACATAAAGCGTTTTGTCCGCAAGTACCAGGACAGGGATCTTGACATTTATTCTTAATGCAAGCTCGATTCTTGGGGCATTCGCTGCTCAAAACGCATTCGGGTCTGCAACCCGTGTACGGATCACCTTGATACTCATCTAAACAGCTGCAAATACCCCGATCACATTGAGCGTTTTGTCCACAGGGCGACGGATTACATGGATCTTCTTCTTCTATTGGAACTGAAATGCGTAAATCATTCGGGGCTCGAGACTATAAGATCGAACGTACGTGGTGGTTTGGGAACGCATGCGATAAAAGCATTTCCGGTGAGGCCATCGGGGCACGCGCATATCGGGGTGTGATTGATAACGGAACAGACAGCGCCGGTGCCGCAAGAGCCCGGACATGGATCTCTACATTTCTCTCGGATGCAAGCCAAACTGTTGCCGCATTCTTGGTTGATGAGACACTCGGGTCTGCAGTTGGGGGGTATTCCTACGAAATTCGGCAAGCAGGAGCACGACGGGAAGCCTCCTGTGGCGCGGCATTGGGAATTGGGACCGCACGGGGACGGCAAGCACGGATTTTGCGTCACTACTGGTTGGGGTGGCTCTAAAATATAATTTTTTTATAGATGGCCGTTTGGTTCATCGCTATCTATCAGTGTTTTTCGCATCCTACTCGCAGTGCTTTGAAGGCATAATGGGGTTACTCTTTGCGAGCGGATTGAACTTGAAAAAAAAGATTTTGATTGTGAGATGTTTTCTTTTAAAAGTTTTCTCTCCTACTAGGTCTTCTGGAAGGATAGAGATTTTAAAGTTTTCTATATAATTTTATACAAAGTTTTATTTATATTAGTACAGAATTCTCTAAACAAAAAACAATCCCAGTTTTCAACATGATGAAGAAGGCTTTTCCAACTTTTTAACTATTTGAAAGTATTTTAAAATATTTCAAACCAGAGTTGAGATATTTTTCATAAAAAGTCCATCTGTCTTTTAATAAAAAAACTATAACACGGGTTTTAAATATTTCGTTTGTTTCCAGTAAACGTAAAATGCCTTAAGAAACGTAAAAGTATTTCATATATTTTTTCTTAAAAAGATAAATGTTGATTCCGAAAAAATTACCTAGAATAGCATTCTTGTAGAATATGGACTTTCAGTTCAAGAATGATACGAATATGTTACGTATTGGTACTATTCTCGTAGAAAAAGATCTTTTCGAGAATGATATATTATTGAAAAGTTACCCAACGATAATAAAGATATTCCTATTCTAATGAAGAATCACGAAAACTTCCCATTGGTCTGGTAACCCTTTTTTACTAAGATAATGACACGTAACGACAAAGTTACCTAACGTAACATCTTCCTGGTAAAAAATTTCACATCTTGACATGACGTCTCTTATTATTACGAGCATATCACAGTTAGTTTCGAAGCAAAAATGTCACTTTTTAAAACAAAACTTTCAAAATTTTGTGATAAAAAAATATGTTGATTTTGTGCAGAATATTCTTTACATTTCACTTTTTCTAGACGTTGGAAAACCCAGGTTATATTGACAGAAAACTTACTTGGTATAGGGCTGCATATTGTAAAAGGATCTCCTGAATACTCAGGCAGACAGCTGCATATGGGGCTGTGTTTGATCACCTGACATTTTGCGTTCAAGCCGCAAGTTCCTGGACAAGGATCTGCGCATTTTTGATTTATACATGCCCGATTTTGGATGCATTCCGTACTCATGAGACACTCTGGTCTGCAAGCGGGCGGATCGCCCCTGTAATTTGGCAAACAAGAGCATACTGCTTGACCGTTGACTTCCTTGCATTGACTGTTTGGCCCACAGGGGCTTGGTTGACAAGGGTGTTTGGGGGGTTCTTCTTCTGGGGCTAAAATAACTTTGGTTGCATTATATCGCTCTAACAGTTCGATTTTTTGGATCTACTTTGCTTAAGACATTAGCTGCGTCCGCTAGACTTCAAGATTTAAAAATCAAACTATTTTGGCTCGCCATTTGCATCTAGTTTCTCGACTGAGCAAACTGACTCTTTTGTCGTTGCTCAATCGAGCAAATAAACGTTTAGTGGCCCCACCAGCTTACATAAATCTTGTTGGCCACCGAAATTCCCAAATTTTGTCATGAAAATTCCCAAATTTCGTCATCGAAATTCCCAAATTTCGTCATCGAAATTCCCAAATTTCGTCATCGAAATTTCCAAATTTCGTCATCGAAATTCCCAAATTTCGTCATCAAAATTCCCAAATTTCGTCATCAAAATTCCCAATTTCATCGTCAAGGATTAAACTGGTTCTAGTTGTTTAAACAGTATCTCATCAAGAACATTGGTACGCAATCAGTCGATTATCACTTAAGCAAAGTAAATCAAAAAATTTGTGCCATCGCAGACTTACGCTTAAGCGGGATCACTCTGCAGTAATTGAACGGATCGCCGGTATATCCCGCGAGACATTCGCACGAGGGGGAGTGGTTGATTACGCGACAGTTTGCGTTTTGGCCGCAAGTACCAGGACAGGGATCCACGCATTTATTTCTAACGCACGCTTTGACAGAAGCGCAATCGGAATTCTGGACGCATTCGGGTCTGCAACCTTGATAGGGATCACCTGTGTAATCGGGGAGACAAACGCAAGAACCAGCCCGAGCGTGTTCTTTGCATATTGCGTTCGCGCCACACGGGTTCGGGTGGCAAGGGGTCAAGTGTTCAACGACGTCGGCTGAAACGTACACTTTAACATTGAGACATCGAGTAGTGGGGGGTGACTCAAACCAATCACTTAGTAATTGCGCTCGTTTAATTGCTGATTAATAGCTGCCGAAGTTGTTGTGAATTTGCTGTATTAGGCCGTTTTAATTACCGTCATTTTTAAGCTTAGGATAAAGGGGGGCTTTCTTGGCGGGAGTAAGGGTTTCATAATCGCATATTATTCTGTAAATTCGAAGCTGTTGTTGGTGGGGAAGGGGGGGACGTGTACCGCTCTTAACCGAACCTTATTTGGGCAAAGCATTTTTTTCTTATTTTGTGTTATATTTGGGGCGTATGCGCAAAGTGTAATAAGCCGCTATTCACGGATTATGCGTAAGGGCGTGCTGATTGTTGAAGCGTTGACGAGTCCCTGCGTTGGGGGATAATTTAACTTACCTTGATTATCCCCAAAAATAAGCGGTTAAGCGTTTAGTATTTACAGCTAAAGCTTTCAAATTCCCAATATATAGTGCAGATTTAACGACTTTGGTTCAGCTTCTTTGACCCATTTTTGTTTCAGATCGTTATATATACAGTTTTACAATTTATGAATTCCAAATTTGCAAATTCTAATAGGAAAATACCAGTTATTTCATAATTTAAGTTTTCACTTCTGTCGGCACTCCACATGACTGCCTCATACATCTTATAAGTATCAAGTAAGTAAATTTGGAGATTTGAAGTTCGAGAATCAAAAATTGAAATAGAAAATTTTCAGAACTTTAAAATTTTGTTTGTGGAATAAAAATGAAGTATGCACTATACATTTTAAAGTTAAAATATGCCATGCACATGCGCCATCACCAAAAAATATATCGATGTTGCCTTGTGGTCCGTTTTATCTGCTGTTACTAATGAATACGTATGACTAAACTATAAAATATCAACTTTTTCCTATTTCAGAAACTTCAAAGCATTTTTCTTCTTGTTTATGTCAAATTGTTTCTATTTTACTCTCAACTGATAAACCTTTTTATAAAAAAAACTCTTTAAATTCTAACGCTTTAATCAAATAAAAGCGCGAACAAGTTTTAAGTTATAAACATATATCTTTTCTAATCGATCTAGAATTTACTTGTTCCTTAGAATTGTCGAACAATTAATCAATAATAAAAATTTTAAACCCTAGCAAGCTCTATTTCAATCTATTTCTGATCTACCTGCGCCTTATTTCGAATTTACTTTTCTCCTATCTCGCTGCTCATTCTGAATCTACTTCTTGATAGTATTTTACTTAAACTTTCTTTCACCTCGAATCTATTTCCCATTTAATCCCATTTAATCCGAACTCCAGTAGTCGAATCAGATTTTCTCGGCTCAACAAGCAACATCGACGCCACTCCACTGTAAGAACCGCATGCACCTACCTGATATCGGGACGCAGCTGCTGAACGGGTCACCGGTAAATCCCGGATTGCACGAGCAGATGGCGTTGTGATTGAGCACAGTGCACACCGCGTTCGCGCCGCAACTACCCGGACACGGATCGCGACACTTTTGATTAATGCAAGCGAGATTGCTCGAACATTCCGGATTGATGGTGCACTCGGGTCGACAATTGGGCGGCGTTCCGACGTAATTCTCGCGACACGAGCAGGCGGGGCTTTCCCCTCGAACCTGACAGATCGAATTCGGGCCGCATGGGCTCGGTTGGCACGGCGCGACCGGCTTCGGGGGCTCCACTGAAAAAAGGAACAATAGATTAGCGTTGGGTTTAATAAGGGACGTATCACTGAAATAAGAGCAGCGGCAGCGAATTGTAGCATCCTTAAAAACTAAAAAGAAAAGACAAGAAGGCGTTCGATGAGAAACATATTAGCATTTGGCAAAATATTATCTTTTTACTCTAACATATTCAACATAAATTACAGATATTCTCAGTCTTTTATTTGCGACTAAATTAGGTCGCAGCAATTTTATATTTCTGCATCTACAACTTTGTGTCTCCAGCTAAATGTATTAAGGAATATCTGATTCTCCTGTTTGAGGCAGCTCAAGCTTGGAAAAATGGTCGTTTGCTGGGAAAACCGTAGATTGGAGTTGTCTGGATCAAAAAGTCGTCATAGGTAACGGTTAATCTAGTTTTATAAAAGAAACAGTTACTCCAGACAGTGGTTGTCTTACATTTATTATTTGAGCTATTTTTAACTGACTTTTTTTAATAAAATTTACTGAAGACCTAGATTTTTAGAAGCTAAATACAGTCGACTCCCACTAAAGTTGCGCCCGTAAAGTTGTTCGCTCGTTAAAGTTGTTCGCTCGTTAAAGTTATCAAGATGCAATCGCTAAAGTTGCGCGAATATTCCCCCACTCTAATTTTCGAACAACTAATTAGACTTCAGAGTTTTAGCGCCACTTTTGAATAACCCTCTCAACCGCGCAAGGACGTACACATTTTTACTTTACTTTAGCGGGAATCTACTGTAATATGAAATACAAGATTGTAACTAGACAATTTTGCCAACGTGCTAATTCTATAAAGCTTTAGCGCCAAACAACTCAAACATTGTCAAGCATCAGAAAAATCAGAAAAAGATAAGCAAGCCAACGAAATCACCAAGAAAGAATAAAAGAAAACAGACGTTCCACAGCCATAATTTCCTGTTATCACTCACATGGCTTCTCGTAGCATCTGATAAACGGATCCCCTGTAAATCCAGGGGTGCAGCTGCAAATTGGGTTATGGTTAATCACTTGGCATTTGGCGTTGATGCCGCACGTTCCGAGACATGGGTCGACGCATTTTTTGCTGAGACAGGCTTGCGTCAGCGGACACTCTGGGCTGATGACGCATTCCGGACGGCAATTCGGCGGACTTCCAATTAAACCTGGTTGACAAGAACAGACTGCGACGCCGTTATTAATCTTGCAGACGCTGTTGGGGCCGCAGGGCGATGGCGCGCAAAGGTTTTCAGGTGGAGCTGGAAACGAGATCGAGTTGAGTTGGTCGTTGGATGGTACGGTTGGGTGATGACGGTCTTACCGAATTTAATGGGTCTACAATTTGTGAATGGGTCACCCTCGTATCTAAGGGGGCAACAACACGTTGGGATGTGATTGACTACGTTACATTCTGCGTTTTGGCCGCAGGTACCTGGGCAAGGATCCACGCATTTTAGATTGATACAAGCTTTAGTTGGGGAGCAATCTGTATTCATGGTGCATTCTGGTCGACAGCCTCGATATGGGTCACCTTGGTATAGCGGTAAGCAAGTGCATTGGCCGTTATTACATTGGGTATTTGGTCCGCAAGGTGATGGGTTGCATGGGTCTTGTGGCTTTGAAGGAGTTGGTGGTTCTAAAAATAAGGCTACTTCGAAACTATCCTATTTGGAATATCGATAAAGATCATTTCTACCACATTATGCTTAAAAATGTAAGTATTTATAATCAATTAAAAGGAAACAAAATAAACAATTCCTAGGATACCACAATCAAATTAAGAAATTCACGAAATTACATTTGATAAAATCACTGATTTACAAAACGAATTGCCCCTATTTAAAGTTGGCCAACTTAATGATATTTTCAGTTAAGAATATGCTTCTAAAATTATTGATCAATTTTTGATGCTCGTCTCAAGAATTCAGAATTCCATTTTTTAGGCGTTTTGTAAAAGTGTCCCCTTAATTAATTGATAATCCAGCTTAAATTTCATACAAAGAGAGCAATCGGGGACCAACATTATTAACCAGACAGCTAAAATTTAGCTATCAGCAAATAAATCTTCTCTAATCTTAGAAATTCGAATTTCATAACAATGAAACTAAACAGGAGCCTTAATGCGGTAGAACAAGCGGGAAAATCACTCACCAACGATGGGTTGACACTGGGTGAACGGGTCCCCGGCGTACCGGGCCAAACACGTGCAAATAGGTATGTGATTCTGCACGCGACATTCGGCGTTAAAACCGCAAGAACCCGGGCAGGGATCTCTGCATTTTTCCGATATACAGGCCAAATTCGAAGGACAATCTGTATTGACAACGCACTCGGGCCTACAGTTGGGAGGTGCTCCCATATAATTCGGTAAACAAGAACAGGAGGGTTGATCGCCTACAGCTCTACAGGCGGAGTTCGGGCCGCACGGTGATGGCGCGCACGGGTTGCCCGGACGGGGTTTAGGTGTGGGCGGTTGTTCGTAGCATCTTGTGAAGGGGTCGCCTATCATCGTCGGTGGGCAGCTGCAGATGGGGCTGTGGTTGATTACTTCGCATATGGCGGCGACGCCGCAGCTTCCCTTGCAGGGATTGGCACATTTTTGGTTATGGCACGCTCTATTCGAAGGGCATTCGGAGCTGACTACGCACTCGGGTTTGCAATTTGGAGGCGACCCGGTAAATTCGGGCAGACAGGAGCATACCCCTTGATTATTTACATTACGGCACTGGCTGTTGGGGCCGCACGGAGAAGGATTGCACGGATCCGTATTCATAGGAGGTAGTGTTGCTGCAACGACGTGGAAAGTGACATATTGTGTTCTTTTACGTTTTGTTGGTTTTTACAACTCTGACCAATTACTCTGATAAAAGAGATTTTTTTAATTTTAAATCATAGGATAATCCAAATTGAGCAAATTATAAAAAATATGACACAAAATGACTTTTACCACTGAAGAGAATTAAAATCAACGTTAAAAAAATTTTGTTGTTGCCCGAAGTATTGGAAACCTTAAAAATGCAATCAATTGGTCATAAGGGTGTAAAATAACCAAAAAATGCGCTAGTACTTACGGGGTGGTTCAAGTAGGCAACCCCTGAATGGATCACCGACGTAACCAGGCGAGCAGGTGCACGTCGGTACGTGATTGACCACGGAACATTGGGCGTTCGAACCGCAGATGCCGGGGCACGGATCCACGCATTTATTTCTCTGGCAGGCCTTATTGGTGGGACAATCGGAGCTTAAAACACACTCCGGACGGCAACCTTCGTACGGATTACCTTGGTAATCCCGAATGCATATACAGGCGCCGGCGCCGTTTTGCTCCCTGCATTCCGCATTGGGTCCGCAAGGGGACGGTTCGCACGGGTTCGTTTGGACGTCCTCTCGGGGGAAACATTTGACGAAAGGATTACCGCTGTAGCCGGGGGCACACGAGCAGGAAACCGTGTGGCTGATTACGCGGCATTCGGCTTTGTCGCCGCAACTGCCCGGGCACGGGTCGGTGCATTTGTTGTTGATGCAAGATTTGGTGCTGGGACAGTCCGGGTTAATGACGCATTCGGGTCTGCAGCTCGGCGGGGTACCTATGTAATTCGGGAGACAGCTACACGAAGGACTAGAGCCGCTGACTCTGCATTCAGCGTTGGGGCCGCACGGTGACGGTACGCACGGATCGGCGGGTCTCGGGGCCGGGGTAGGTTCTGGGGTTATCTTATGGCAATTGCTGAAGGGGTCGCCGGTTAATCCGGGGAGGCAGCTGCATATGGGGCTGTGGTTGATGACTTCGCATCTTGCGTTGAGTCCGCAAGAGCCCAAGCAGGGATCTGTGCACTTTTGGTTGACACAAGCTCTTGTTGGTGCGCATTCGGCGCTGACTAGACATTCGGGTTTGCAGGACGGTGGAGTCCCGAAATAACCCTGGAGGCAGGAACATACGGCGTGGTCGTCGATGTTACGACACTGACTGTTAGGACCACAGGGTGAGGGTCTACACGGGTCGACTAAGGGGCCAGGTGGGATTCGTTCAGCCTGTCTGCATAACGTGAACGGGTCACCGGTGTACCCGTCAGGGCAGGAGCAACTCGGTATATGATTAATAACGTCACATCTGGCGTTTTCACCGCAAGTTCCTGGACAGGGATCCACGCATTTGTTTTTAATGCAAGCTTTATCTCTTGTACACTCGCTACCGAGAACGCATTCCGGCCTACAGGAATCGTAAGGGTTTCCGATGAACTCGGGCAAACAGGTGCACACGCCGTTATCGCATTTGGAATTAGCGCCACAAGGCGACGGATTACACGGATCTTTCGGTCGGGGAGGTTCCACGGGTTTTCGGTTGCATTGACTAAATGGATCGCCTGTAAAATCTGTTTCGCACGTGCATATGGGAAGATGATTGACCACGTGACAATTGGCGTTTATGCCGCACGAGCCTATGCACGGGTCTCTACATTTGTGCATTATGCAAGCTTGCTGGCTGTTACATTCTGAGCTTAGTACGCATTCTGGTCGGCAATTTGGCGGGGTTCCTATAAAGTTGGGCAGACAGGAGCACGAGGGCGCTCCGCCGCTCATTTGGCACTGAGAGTTTGGTCCGCATGGAGAGGGGTAACACGACGGGGGCGGCGGAGTTGGGGTAGGCTCGACTACCGCTAAAATAAGGATACTTGGGTGAATACTTACCAAAATTATTTGACAATTATAAACATTACTCGAATGCAATGGTGCCTTTGAAATTTATAAGTATCTTATGATGATAAATACAGCGTTGAAACGTTGACTTTGAAAACTTTAACGGTATTATCTAGTTTCAGAGCAAGTTAATTTCAAAGACATCACTAAACTTTATAACATATCAAAATGGTACTTACGTTGAGGCAGACATCTAGTGAAAGGATCTCCTCCGAATCCGGGCGGACACGCGCATATAGGGCTGTGATTCTTGGTTGTACACTGGGCGCCTATCCCGCACGTGTTGGGACAAGGATCGGCGCATTTGTAGTTAAGACAGGCTCGGTCTTCGGGGCATTCGGAGCTGACTACGCATTCGGGTCTGCACGCCGGTGGATTTCCGACGTATTCCGGCAAACAGGAACATACTGCCTGACCGTTGACGTTTCTACATTGACTATTGGGACCGCACGGCGATGGCAAACACGGTTCTGTGGGTGCGGGCGGTTCGGTTCGTTGTTCAACGCATTGGAAGAACGGATCGCCTTCGTAACCAGTTGGGCACGTACAAACAGGTATGTGGTTGGTCACTGTGCACTCAGCTTCTAAGCCGCAAGTTCCCGGGCACGGATCCACGCATTTGAACGAGGTACAGGCCAGTTGGGGGCCACAGTCGTCGTTACGCTCGCACTCTCTCCTGCACCCGCGCTGTTGATCGTAAGGGTTACCTTCGTAACCGAGGGCGCATTGACAGGCGCCTGCGCCGTTTCTTTCTCGGCATTCCGCGTTGGGGCCGCAAGGTGACGGCACGCACGGCGTCGGTGGTAAAGTCGTTGCTGTAAGAGTAAATTTAATTAAAAAGTCAGTTGAGAACGCAGCAGGGAGGGAAGACGGAAATATCTTACATGGTGGAGGCGGAAGAGAACAAGAAACTAGAGGATCACCGATAAAACCAACGATGCACGAGCATACAGGGCTGTGGTTAACTACGGTGCATTGGGCGTTTTCGACGCAATAGCCGGGACAGGGGTCTCTACATTTTTCGTTTCTGCATGCCAAATGATTGGGGCATTCTAGATCGTTTATACATTCGGGTCTGCAATTGGGGGGTCGACCTACGTAATTCGGCAAGCAAGAGCATGCAGGCTGGTCTCCCACGACCCTACATTGGGAGTTTGGTCCACAAGGTGAAGGTGTACAAGGTTCTTTAGGAGGTCTCGGAGCTGAAAATGCATTCGAGGTAAAGCAAAGAAAATAGACAAGTCACAAAGTAAGAAGAAAGTAAATGAAGCAGGCGACAAAATGAGGTATTTATACATCATATTTACTAGATTATGTTTCAAACATCTTTTGTAAAACAAAACCAAGTGCAAGCGTGTTGAAAAACTCAGAAAGAAATAAAAATGTGATGAAATATTTTAAAATAATTCTTTTACATACACATTTTTTTTACCACGTTCGCACTTCGTTATGTTTTACAAAAGATTTGTGAAATATAATCAACCAACGCACTACAAAATAGCAAAATAATTCGTCACGTTCGTCGTCGCAAGTGTGAACTTGCTAAAACAATTCGACATCTTTTGCCGACATATTCCCGCAATTCATGTCAGACTATCAAATTAGAAAATCAGACCCCATTATCTGTTGTACCCCATTTTGTCGTGGGCTGCGAAAGAGGAAAAGAAAACGTACGTTCGGTGACAGCTCTAGAGCAACTGGTAAACGGATCCCCGCTAAAACCAGGGGTGCAGCTACATATCGGGTTGTGGTTGACGACTTTACATATCGCGTTAACGCCGCAAGTTCCTGGACAAGGATCGATGCATTTTTGGTTCGAGCATGCTTGGGTTTGGGGACATTCCGAGCTGACCATGCATTCGGGTCGGCACATTGGGGGTGTTCCTAGGTATCCGGGGTTGCAAGAACATACAGCTTGCTGATTAACCTCTTTGCATTGACTGTAGGGACCGCACGGGCTCGGTTGGCACGGTAATTTTGGTCTTTCGGTGGCTAATGGACGATAACATGTTATTTGCGTGTCTTCAAAAGGAAAATTTCAGCTTTTTAAATAGACAAATTAACGATTAAATTAATGATTTATTTAATTTTAATTTTTAATTAATTTTATGATCAATTTTTATTGTTTTTTAATCATTGGTTAAATTCAAAGCTAAAAAAAAGGTTTTAAATTTTTAGAAGGCGAATTCCGCAAAAAGTTTGAGCTAGTAATCGAACATTTAGACAGAAAGCCAACACTAAAAGTGTACGTTCGCAAGTTTTTAACAAAAAAAATCGAAATTTTGAATTTACATTCGTTTCATTAAACATTTTGTTAATTTAGAAAAAACTTAAAATTAGTAAAAAATTTTTAAATTACCAAGTTTTTAATAAAAATTCGGGTAAAAGGCAAACACTGGTGTTAACTTGGAAGTGCAAAAGAAAAGCTGAAATTTCAAAAAAAGATGTAAATTTATTAAAATTGTTTTGTTTCAAATAAACAAATAAAAAATTATTAACTAGACTCGTCAAAATAAAAACCTATCATTAGGAAATTGTTATATTTTTGGTTATAATTTGGCAATTAATTTTATAAGAAAGCAGTTATAATAAAGTCCTAATAAAAAGCTAAATTTCCCACAATTCTTTCGTCAAATTAATACGCGATTCTTACATGGTACGACGTAGCAAAGTCGAATAGGATCCCCTGTATAGCCGGCGATGCAAGAGCACGACGGGGCGTGATTTATCACGTTACATTCGGCGTTAATGCCGCAAGTACCGGGGCAGGGATCAGTACATTTGTTGTTGACGCAAGCCCGACTTCTGTCGCAATCCGTATTTGTGACGCATTCAGGGCGACACCCTGTGTACGGGTCACCGAAATAGTCCGGCAAGCACGTGCAAGAACCCGCCGTATTTCTAACTTTGCATTCCGCATTGGCGCCACATGGAGAGGGTTCGCATGGGTTTCTAGGTCTTTCGGTGGTAGAGGGAGCTAAAAGAGACAGTGCTAAGTATAAAGAGATAAATACAGTCACTGGTACAGCATCTGGTGGTCTGTGGATGGTGTACAAGTTACTAGACTACTGAAATAAAGATAGTAAACAAGTAGATAAACAGGAAGAATGTAAGAGAATAGAGACAGCTTGACATAGCTACAGTACTTTCCCTATTATTGTGAAATGAACTATAGAATTCTTGACCCAGTAGATAGTGACTCACGTGTTGTTATTGATTAAGTAACAAAATTATTTTAATTTTATTTGCTAAATCTATGGTTTAAATGTTAAAATACTCAATATGGTTACTTCTTTGCTAAGAACACTTGAAACGCACTCAAGAAACAAAATTAGTGTGACAGAAATAATGAATTTATTTTGTTAAAAGTATGGGTGGCGCTAACCGCGCTGTCTCTATTCCCCAACAGATAAAGTAAACGTTCTACATAACAGTAAAAGATAGAAAATTCTTACTAGGCGAGCAGCCAGTGAAAGGATCCCCAGTATAACCTGCAATACATTGGCAATTCGGGGCATGCTTAACTACGATACAAGTGGTGAAAGATCCGCAAGATCCGGGGCACGGATCTCTGCACTTTTCATTCTGGCATGCAAGATTTCCGGGACATTCCTCGTTAATTCTACATTCGGGCCTACAGTTGGGCGCCCGGCCGATGTAATCGGGCAAGCAAGAGCATGCAGCTTGGTCCCCGACCACTCTACATTGCGAGTTCGGCCCGCATGGGGACGGAACGCAAGGGTTTCCGGGAACCGGCGTAGGTTCAGCTAGAAATCAAAGAAAGTAGCATGCAAAAGTTCAGAAACAAAGAATAGAATCCTTACGTTCATTCATCACGCATCTAGTGAAGGGATCGCCCCTGAAATTTGGGGCGCAGGAGCATATAGGGTTGTGGTTTACGACTTGGCATTTGGCGTTTATTCCGCAAGTGCCTGGACAAGGGTCCTGGCATTTATTGGTGATGCAGGCGAGGTTTTGTGGACATTCCGAGCTTACCGTGCACTCGGGTCTACATGCGGGCGGGGTGCCTATGTAATTGCTTTGACAAGAGCAGACGGCGTGGTTGTTTACAACTCGGCACACGCTGAAGGGACCGCACGGCGATGGATCGCATGGATCTGTCTCGACTAGCGGGAAGAAAAAGATGAGGAACAAGCTCGAAAAATTTAGACGGGTGCAAAAACGTGACCAATCCGTTTAACTGGCTTACAAACGAAAACGTTCACGTGAATTTCTGATATGAATTAATTGAGTTAAATTGTCTTTGTTTCGTCTCTCGATGTTTATAAAATCTTCTGGGTTGACACCCAATAATTCAGTTGACGAATCTAACAAGTTCTAACAGATTTAACTTAGAAGCCAGAACCAAACTTCTGAACACTTGACAACAAGAATAAATTTTAAATTCATTATTTCAAGATGGGACACGTTTTTGTACCTTTCTAACTCAAGAATCGTCTTTACCAGGTTCTCGTGGCAAGTGGCAGGATGTGAGCGGGTTGCCGCTGTACCCCGGCAGACAGTTGCAAGAGGGGGCGTGATTCGCCACGAAACATTCCGCGTTAATTCCGCACGTTCCGGGGCATGGATTCGTGCATTTGTTATTGACACAAGCCTTATCGGTCGGGCAATCGGAGTTGGTAACGCATTCGGGTCTACAACCAGTGTAAGGGTCCCCGAAGTACTCGGGTACGCATGTACAGGAGCCCGCACCATTTTGCTCTTTACAAACAGCGTTGGCGCCACATGGGGATGGATTACACGGATGTATGGGCTCTGGACTTGGGGTGGGAGCTAAAATTGTTGTAGTGAGTATCGTTTAGCTGTAAAGTCTCTAGTGATTCTTACGTATTTGAGTACATCCACCGAATGGATCGCCTGTGAAACCGGGAACGCATGTACAGACCGATCTATGATTTATAACGACGCAATTTGCGTTTGGACCGCATGATCCGGGACAAGGATCTTTGCACTTTTCGTTCTGACAGGCTAAATTGCTCGGACATTCGGAATTGATGGTACATTCGGGTCTACAGTTAGGGGGGCGCCCTACGTAACTTTCCAAGCAAGAGCAGGCGGGCGTGTTGCCGATTACTCTACATTGGGAATTTGGCCCACAAGGGGAGGGAACGCACGGGTCCCGACTTGGGGGAGCTGGAGCTAAAATGGAATTCAATTTGAACTTTGCTTCTAACAATTTTTGGAAAACGCAACTCAAAATAAGCTGATCTATTGAATCAAAATCGTGGATTATTTAATTTTATGGACAGTTAAAGACTAATTTTTCAGTAATAATCAAAAACTACGTTTAAAATGATATTCCTTTTGAAAAAAATTGTTTTAAATTTCAAATAGTATGAGTACGAAAAATTTGATAATTACAGTTCTAGAAAATCACAGGTCAAAGTTCACAAAAACATCCTTTTCGTACTTTTTTGGACAACTACGATTTTGATCCAGTTTCACAACCCATTAACCCTTCGATCTGAAATATTTCTTACGTTCTTCCAAAACGCATCTAATGAACGGATCCCCTTGATAACCAGGCGAACAACTACATATGGGATTATGATTCACTACTTGACATCTAGCATTCAATCCGCATACTCCCGGACAAGGATCTTGACACTTTTGGTTCGTGCAAGCTTTATCTAAAGGACAATCGGAGCTAACCATGCATTCGGGTCTACAATTGGGCGGCGCCCCTACGTATTCAGCCTGACAGGAACATACCGCATGCTCGTTTACAACTCTACAAATACTGTACGGTCCACAAGGAGATGGTTTACAAGGATCTACAGGCGTCGGAGCTAAAGAAATAACCAAATAGAATCCACCAGCTGGCAATTACAGAATACCTACGCGTAGGCGGCGGTTGGTGGCACGCGACAGCCGGATTTCCGGTGTAACCTTCCAAACAGAAACAACTAGGGGCGTGATTCAACACCCTACATTCGGCATTAAGCCCGCAAGTTCCGGGGCAGGGATCGGTGCATTTCATATTTATACAGGCGAGTTGTCTAGCGCAATCCGTGTTAATGACGCATTCGGGTTTGCAACCGCTGTACGGGTCACCGAAATACCCTTCCATACAAACACATGATCCGGCTCCGTTCCTCTCCTGACATAACGCGTTGGTGCCGCACGGGGACGGATTGCAAGGATGTCGGTCTTCAGAAGGTTGGGGTACCGGCGCTAAAGAACAACCAGCGAAAGGATCGCCGGTGTATCCTTGGAAACATTGACAGTTCGGCGAGTGTTTTACTACGACGCAATTTGCGTTAGCGCCGCACGATCCCGGACAAGGATCTTTACACTTTTCTCTTATGCACGCCAAATTTCCGGGACATTCTTCGTTGATGGTGCATTCCGGCCGGCAGTTCGGCGGCCGCCCGATATAATCGGAGAGGCAGGAGCATACAGGCTGGGAATTTACCGTTTTGCATTGGGAATTTGGACCGCAAGGCGACGGTATGCACGGGTCTTTTCTGGGCGGCGCGGGGGTTGCTAAATAAATTAGAAGAAAGGTAACAGTTAGGAAAGAAGAAACATACATTTGACTAGGTTACTAGAACGCCATTTATTTTAACTACTTTAACCGTTCTAAGGTACCGCTCGCCGTGTCGAGCACGTGATGTGTCACTAGCATCAATCAGAGGATCCATGCACTGGGGGACTTCTGGCCTAGTGTGGCCAGTTTGAGAGAGGCGCATCCAAGGGACGTTCTTCAGTTTCTCAACAAGGTTGGGTGGCTGAATGAATTACCAAGGGCATCTCAATCACGAGGATAGGCACAATAAGCCCGGAAAGGATGGCCTAAGTGCTGGCCCAAACTTTAGGCAACCCACAACGAATCCAAAATTCAGAAGATACCGCTTTTTTAAACCTTTTCGAAAATAAATTGAAAAGGGCAGAAAAGATAAGACGGAAAAATAAAAGACAATTGGAGGACCGATAGAGATGGACAGACAGACAGACAGACAGAGAGAGAAAGAGAGAGAGAGAGAGAGAGAGAGAGAGAGAGAAAGAGAGAGAGAGAGAGAGAGAAAGAGAGAGAGAGAGAGAGAGAGAGAAGAGAGAGAGAGAGAGAGAGAGAGAGAGAGAGAGAGAGAGTGAGGAAAGGGAGGGAAGGGAGAGAGAAAAAGGAAAAAGAATAGGAAGGACGGCGAGAAAGAAAAAGGAAGAAAGAAAAAGTGATATAGAGCTAAAACAGGGAGAGAAGAGAAATACAGTGAGGACGAGAGAAAGGGTAAGAGAAAGGAGAGATAATAAAGGACGAATGACAGAAAGCAAGAGATTCAACGAAAGGAAAAAAGAAACAGAAAGGAATAGGAAAAGAAACAGAAAGGAATAGAAAAAGAAACAAAAATGAAAAAAAAGTAAATAAGAAAAAACAAGATACAGAGAGAACATTAAAAATAGTGTCCAATTTATGATGAATGATGATGATGAACAAAAATTTTCCTAATTCGTTCAATTAAACTTAAAAGTATGAGGTATACAGAACAAAGTGCACAACGTGACAAACTTTTATTAATTTTTCGTAAAATAAATGGCGTTTAGTTTTACACAAGTAAGTTAATAGTTAAGATTAAAGTAAAGAAAAACGAAAATGCTTACGAGGTGGCTCAGTGCATCTAACAAACGGATCCCCGGTTAAACCAGAGGGGCAGCTGCAAATGGGGTTGTGATTGATCACCTGACACGCGGCGTTTATGCCGCAAATGCCCAGACATGGATCCTGACATTTTTGCCTAAGGCACGCCTTGTCAAAGGGGCATTCCGTGCTAACTATACATTCGGGCCGGCATGCTGGAGGGGCCCCGATGTAATTCGCTTGACAAGAACAGACAGCATGCTCGTTTACAACCCTACATACACTATAAGGTCCACAAGGCGAAGGTTCGCATGGATTTACGGGCGCAGGAACTACAGAAAGAACCAATAAAGTCACAGTTATAAAATGGTAGAGAGGATCTTACGCGTCGGAGGGATAAAGTGGCAAGATCTTAGAGCGTTTCCGGTGTAATCAGGGGGACAGTAGCAGCTGGGCGCGTGGTTGTTAACTCTGCATTCCGCGTTGACCCCGCACGTACCTGGGCAAGGGTCTTTACATTTGTTATTGAAGCATGCTCGGTCGCTCGGACAATCGGAATTTACGACGCATTCGGGTTTGCATCCCGAGTAAGGGTCGCCGAAATACTCGGGCAGACATGTGCAAGAGCCCGCTCCGTTCTTTTCTTCGCAGACAGCGTTCGCCCCGCAAGGGGAAGGATTGCACGGATGGGGCTCTTCAGGTGGGACGACTGAAAAGTAAGATCGTCGTAGATTGTTTATTACGAGTTAGGATTAGTAGTTCAAAGCTAATTAGAGCTTTGGATGTATTATATATGTTATTAGGGTATTTTGGAACAAAGCTGAGGTGTTCTAATTATAAACATCCAGGATTTTGATAAGCCACGCGCCGCCAAGTTCCAAATATATCTTATTGTGGCGATTGGGGCCAATTAATAAACCGTAAATAAAATCATGGGGTTATTGACCGCATGAATTTGGTCATATGAAGGTGTTAAGCAGGGTTTTGATAAGCCGCGCCAAATTTCAGGATAAAGCAGTGCTTTTATTAATCGACTGAATAGTCCGTTACTTTTTCGAAATAACTGAATAAAGAATGAAAACACTGAAGCGTTATAATCTCCATTAAATAATGTATAAGAAAGTTGTACAACTCAATAAGGATCAACTTCAGATGAAACGCAAGTTTCAAGTGCTCTCGCTAGCTAGGGTTAAGGCCCTACATTTGGGGCAGGTTAGGCCGGAGGTGCGTGTGCGCAAAGTGCGTTACTAATTTAGTAGCCCGTTAGAGTTTCCTTACTTTTCTGACAGCCGTTTTGCGCGTCCCCGGTGAAACCATAAGCGCAGTAACACGCCGGTACGTGATTTATAACTTTGCATTCGGCGTTGTAACCGCAAGACCCCACGCAAGGGTCCAAGCATTTTTGATTTTGACAAGCTTTGGTCTGAGGGCATTCCGAATTGACGACACATTCGGGTCGACAATTTGGAGGTTGGCCGAAGTAGTTGGGCAGGCAAGAGCATACAGCTCGGTTATTGAGTTTTCTGCATTCGGCGTATGGACCGCACGGTGATGGTACGCAGGGTTCTGTCTCGACTGGGGGTTCTAAAAAGAAGGATTCGCTTATTCTTTGGGGGAGGACTCGACGTTGGGTGCTTACGAATCGGCAGGATACATCTGTTGAAGGGGTCGCCGACGTAGCCGGATGGGCAGCTACATACCGGATTGTGGTTAACTACTTTGCAGTGGGCGTTGTAACCGCAAACGCCTGGGCAAGGGTCTATGCACTTTTGATTTCGACATGCTTTATTTAGGGGACATTCTGAATTGATTATGCACTCGGGACGACAATTTGGGGGTGCCCCGTAGTAACCGATGGTGCACGAACATACTGCTCTATCATTGACAACTCTACATATACTATTTGGCCCACAAGGCGATGGTAGACATGGATTGGATGGTGGTACAACTAAAGAATGTAGAAAAATATAAAATTGGGTCGTCTTACAGAATAAACTCTTACTTTCCGGGGGTATTTCCCTACATAAAGTCAGTGGATTTCCGCTTAAACCTCGAGGGCAGTAACATTGAGGATTATGATTTATAACGCGGCATTCGGCGTTGATTCCGCAACTTCCTGGGCAAGGATCTAAGCATTTCATGCCCAGGCAAGCTTTATCGAAGGGACATTCGCTGTTCATAACGCATTCGGGGCGACAGCCTTGGTAGGCATCACCGAAATAATCAGGAGCGCAGACGCATGAACCTACACCGTTTAACTCTTTGCATATTGCGTTCGGCCCGCAAGGTGACGGGCTACATGGTTTTGTTGGTTCGTACACTATAACAAATAGATGCATGCATAACAAAGAGGAAGCATTTTTGGGCTAGAATTCCCATAGCTTATCTAAGCAAGTGTCGTGCACAGAACTCAGTTTCACAATCCATAAACAAAAGCCAAATAATTTAACAGAATTAGACATAATTAAATCTAGATAAGCTAAGCGATTTCTAGTCCACAAGTAATTATAAAAAAGATAAAGGAGCAAATAAATACAAAAGTGTAAACTAACCACAAATACAAAAGAGCTAACAAACGAGACTACAAATACCCAAAAGAGAAAGTAATAGTGAATAAAAGTATATAAAAATGACTTACTTTGTACAGGGCTGCAACCGCTGAACGGATCTCCTTCGAAACCGTACAAACACGAGCAAGTCGGTCGATGATTCAGGACGCTACACTGGGCGTTAAGGCCGCACGAACCCGGACAAGGATCGCGACACTTATTCGTGACGCACGCGAGGTTTAACGGACAATCTTGATTTATGGCACATTCGGGACGACAGTTCGGCGGTACCCCGTACATTTCCGGCAAACACGAGCAGACGGCGCGATTGTCGCTGACGCGACACTCGGAATTGGGACCGCACGGGTTCGGCAGACATGGAGATTCCGGTTCAATCATTTTAGCTACAAATAAAACAGTTAATTAGTTTTAAAAAATGATCCAAAAATTCATCACATTTGATTTTCTGGCTCTATGCGTATTTTTCTTGGGTTTCGTTCTTTAAGTAAATCAATAATCCTATTTTTTATGCCAAGAAGCAAAGTATGTGGCTGCATACAAATGAAAAGTGGGTGTTTAACTGAAAATAAGTCGAGCACCGAATATAGTGCCCAACTATTTTTATTGTGGAATAGTTTTTTAACAATTTTCTATCATCTTACTGATAATTTAGAGATATTCTTGAGGCTATTTTTATTTAATTGTCTGGTTTTTTATTTTAAGCAAAAATGATGGTAAAATAGTAACAAGGCTTCTAGTAGTTGTGTCAAAATTGATATCTTATCGATTCTCGGTGTAAAAGAAGACCCGATTTTATAATTTTCATTTCAATATAAACACAGCCACAGCGAGAAGCGTAGGGGAAAAGATCACTTACTATCTTCAAGGCATTGACTAAAAGGATCGCCGTGGTAGCCGCTGGGGCAGCTACAAATGGGATTGTGATTATTCACGTGACATCTGGCGTTGTAACCGCATGTTCCAGGGCAGGGGTCTTGGCATTTTTGTTGAATGCACGCCTTGTCTAGGCTACATTCCGAGCTGACGGAACATTCGGGTCTGCAAGCGGGAGGGACACCAAAATAACCGGGCTGGCAAGAACAAATAGCTTGACCGTTTCGGTTGCGGCATAAGCTGTTAGGACCGCAGGGGGACGGCTCGCACGGGTTCTCAGCTAGAAACGTAAGTCGTAAGCATCGTGGTGAGCAAATCGTCAGTTTGACTAAATTACGATTTACTACAGGATATACTTCTTCCGGAATTGGACTGTGTCAAAGAACTACTAAAAGTGTTCTTTGACACGGTCCAATCCCGGAAGAAGTATATCCTGTACTGACTCTGGCCGTGGAAGCCTTTGTTATCTTACGATCTACTAGTTTAAATTGGATTCTAAAGAAGAAGCGGATCCTACAAGTAATTTTAATTCATGAGATCATTTTTTCGACCTACAACCAGATCAAGTGTTTTAAAACAATTTTGGTACTTAAAACCGATTTTCGTTTTAAAAGTCAACAATAAATTCTTCAGTAGAAGTTAGTATCATAGAAAACAGATCCAGTAAATAGTTTCGTCAAGAGATAATTTAAATATAGCTCCTGAAATAATTTGGAAGCTTTAAACAGGCTCAAACAATATACGTTTTTTTTTTCAGTACTCCCGCTCAGTATTTACATCACACGGGAATATTTCTAGAAAAAATAGAATCCATTAAACTTGTACATCGAATTGTTTTTATTCAAAAAAATCATTAAAGGATTTTCGCTTGAGTGACGACTTACGTATTGGTGGTGGGGCCTCTCGACAAGACTTGAACGGGTCACCGATTAACCCTCTGGCGCACGTACACACCGGTATGTGACTAACTACGCTGCATTCGGCGTTCGATCCGCACAAACCTTGACAGGGATCGCGACAGTGTTGCGCGAGGCAAGCCAGATGGCTGGGACAATCCGAATTGATGGTGCATTCGGGTCTGCAACCGCCGGCGTACGGGTCGCCCATATAAGGCGGTATACAGCTACATCTGGCCATGTCGTTGATGTTGGTGCATTTAGCGTTGATGGCGCAAGGTGACGGGTTGCAAGGGTCCTTAGGGATGTGTCTGATTTCGGAACAACCGACGAAAGCGTCGCCTTCATATCCCTGGACGCAACTGCAGACGGGCGTGTGGTTGATGACGTCGCATTTGGCGTTTTGTCCGCAGGAATTCACGCAAGGATTGACGCATTTTTCTTTGATGCAGGCTTGATTTAGGGGGCATTCTTGGTTAATGACGCATTCGGGTCGGCAATTAGGAGGAGTTCCGATGTAATTAGCAACGCAGGAACATACTGGTCTGTTTGATTTGACTTGGCAAATCGAGTTGGGGCCACAAGGCGAGGGCGAGCATGGATTTATAGTCGGTGGTGGGGTCGGGGTCGGTATCGGTGTGTAACAGCCGGTGAACGGGTCGCCGTCTTGTCCGGGTGGGCAGCTGCATATAGGATTGTGATTTACGACGATGCAGAGGGCGTTGGTGCCGCATGTTCCAGGGCAAGGGTCTTGACATTTTTGGTTAATGCAAGCTTTATTTTGTAAACATTCCGAGCTGACTACACATTCGGGTCTGCAAGCGGGCGCTGCCCCGTGATAACCGGGTAGACAAGAGCAAGTTGCGTAACCTTGAGGGGACAACAGACATCTACTGAAGGGCCCGCAAGGTGATGGGTCGCACGGGTTTATAGGTTGTATTGGCGGCTTCTTTGCTGGGTAACACGAGACGAAGGGATCGCCGGATTGATCAGGTGGACAATAACAGATTGGTATGTGATTGGCCGTTTCGCATAACGCGTTGACTCCGCAGACTCCGTTGCAAGGATCTACGCATTTGTTGTTGATGCAAGCTTGATTCAGCGGGCAATCCGGGTCTATCACGCACTCCGGGTGGCAGGCAACCCAAGGATTTCCATAGAAAGCCTTTTTGACAGATGCAAGAGAGAGTTGTTCCTTGCTCTATGCATTCAGCGTTGGCACCACATCTAACATCGTAACAAGTTTTATTTTGATTTTTGGGCTCTGCAACAATACAATTTGTTTTTAATGAAAAAAATTATACTTTTTTACTTTATTTAGCAAATATAGCAACAAAAGTATAAGTAAATACAGTAAAGCTTACCAAGTGGTTCCATGCAGTGCTCGAACGGGTTCCCAGCTAGTCCCTCCAGACATGTGCAGACGGGCGTATGCGAAACCACGGAACAATGCGCGTTAATACCGCATGATCCTGGGCACGGATCGGCGCAAACATACGACAAGCAAGCCTTGTCGAAAGGACAATCGGCGTTGGTTAAACACTCCGGTCTACACTTCGGATCGTAGGATAAATCTGGTCGTAGACAAGGATCGCAGATGGCTATTTCGTTCCCATAAGAGTGACACTCGATTCCAGGGGCGCAAGGCGACGGTACGCACGGGTGCGTCTTATTGGCCGTTCTGGGTGGCGTGGGCAAACAATGAATGAAGGGGTCGCCCATATGGTCTTGAGGGCACACGCAAGCGGCCGTGTGGTCGCGTACTTGGCACTGAGCGTTAATGCCGCAGAGGTTGCCTTCTTGACAAGGATCTCGGCAGTGCTTATTTAGGCAGGCTTTGTTCAAAGGGCAGTCTGAATTGAGAACACATTCCGGTTGGCAGCCGTGTTGGGGATCTCCTTGGAAGTCCGGCAAGCAGGAGCAAACGGCGCGACCGCCCACGTTTTGACAGATCGCGTTGATACCGCAAGGGGATGGAATGCAGGGATCCGGCGTCGGTTCGATTGGTATCTCGTAGCAACTTACTACGGGGTTGCCGGTTAAGCCGTACTTGCAAGTGCAGACGGGGTGGTGTTTTTCCACGCGACAGTCGGCGTTATGTCCGCAGGACCCTGGGCAGGGATCTCGGCACCTGTAACCCATGCAGGCCTGATAATCGGGACAATTTTCATCTACTACGCATTCGTAGCCGTGGCAACCTCCGGGGCCGGTGGGATCACCTCCAAAGCCGTCGGGACATTGACACATCGGATGACCGTCTTGGGTTACTATACATTGAGCGCCCGGTCCACAAGGGTTAGGTACGCAAGGAGTGGGAGGTTCAATTCTACATCCGGAGTAAGGGTTTCCGATAAAACCAGCTTTGCAGTAGCACTCTTCTTGATTGTTAGATATATAACAGTCGGCGTTGAGACCGCAAGGTCCTGGAGAACAAAGCATCGGGATAACAGGGGCGCGACAACTCTTGAACGGGTTGCCGCCGGTTCCAGTTGGACAGAAACAAACAGGTTGCCTGGTTGGGTCGCATTGGGCACCCAGACCGCAGGGATTGGGTTGGCACGGATTTTGGGGCTCCACGCAGCCTCTGATCGTATTGGGGCTTTCCAGGTAGCCGGGCAAGCAAGTACATCTGGCGAAACCGTTCTCGGAGATCGAGCATTGGGTGTTAGGACCGCAGGGCGACGGATCGCACGGATTTTGGGGCAAATCGCAAGGTATTTGGGGCGGCGTTCCTTCGTATTCGGGCAGACAGAAGCATATTGCTTTGCCGGCTACAACGCGGCAGCCCGAATTGGGGCCGCAAGGGTTGGGGGAGCATTCGTCGCCTTCGGGTACTGCAAGAAACGTTTAGAAATATTGTAGGTTAACAATTGCTTTTGAAACATACTAAACAGTAATGAAAACATGGAACACAGTTTTTTGAAATAAATCATTCTGAATCTTAGGTTTGAGTTATAAGTTACAACCAAAATTGTGGGTACTCATCGATTACTTACTGCAATTTCTAAATGGATTTCCCGTTAGTCCCTTCGGACAGTAGCAGATTGGGTTTCCGTTGTCCAACTCGCAAAAAGCGTGCGTTCCGCAAGGGTTCGGTTCGCAGGGATTTCTCGGTGGTTCGCATGACACCGACGGGTTTCCTTGATAACCTGGAGGGCACTTGCACGTTGCTCTATGGTAGATGACCTCGCAAATTGCGTTATTGCCACATTGGCAAGGTGAGCCGCATCTGCCGCTGATGCAAGCTTCGTTAGAAGCGCATTCGGCGTCATCTGTACACCCTTGAACCCTTTCGCAAAATGTATAAGCATTGCCTTGATAACCCGGCAGACATCTACATTGAATCTCGTGGTTTTGCGTCAAGCATTCGGCGTTTTCACCGCAGGAGTCCTCCGAGCACGGATTGATGCAGATTCTGCTGAGGCGATCGCATAATTTTGTCGGTGGGCAATCTTCGTTGTATTGACACACGGGTTTGAAGTCGTCAACTGAATTGGGAGGTTTTAGCCGTTGATTTTGGATGGAAGTGAACGTGTACTTACCCGGTAGGCAACCCACGTAGCCGTTACCGTGGAAACCTTCGGCGCAGCTGCAGTCCGATCCGTGGTTGGTGTTGATGCAAATTGCATTTTGACCGCATGGATTCTGTATATCGCAGGGGCGTTGACAGGTATAGCCAATGCAGGCTTCAGTGATAGGACACTCTTCATTGACAGTGCAACTCACTAGAGGAAAGGGTGCAAAAGAAGTAAGAAAGAGAGAGCTAATCTAACAGAGTACAGGGTAACTGTACATGATATCTTACATTTTTATGTATATTGTTGTGGTATTGTTCGATTTGATCACGAGTGTTAAGTGTTATATTATGTACAATTGTAACTTGATTCAGCAGAGATTTTGCTAACTGCTATTTGTTAATTAAGTTTTTATTTTCACTTATATAAGTTGGAAATCAACTGAAACAGTTTTAAGACTCAGATCATGGTACTGAACCTTAAAACTTATTTGCTATGAGCGATATTTTCTTGACAGAAATTAATAAAAGGTGTTAGAGAAAAAAAAGTCTGGGATAACCTTAACAAACTTCCTACGCTGATGTTTATTATCATTAGCACAGTAAAAAATACTGAGCTTCAATAGCTTGAATCAGTGGAAAAAAATTAAATCAACTTCTTCAAATAAAGAACATTTTTCCCAAAATACTTTTTTCTCTAAAACGTCTAAAGTGTGGACAAAAACTTAATAATTTGGGCACCCTTGGACTTTTATAGTTAGTTTTTTTTATATGCTTTCAGAACAAGTAATTAAAGACACCACCACTGTAGAATTTTTCATCTACAGATTTTGTTTTGGTAGGCTTCTCTCAAAAAACATTGAACTTTAATGGGTCCAAGAAGATCGCCCAGTAAACCTGCAGATAACAAAATCTCGAAGAATCAAGACCTTGAGCTCTACGCAGGGCGTGTCACTCAGCGTATTAAATGTTTGTTATCTTACTTGGTTTAGATTTGAAGCATTTAATTGCCGGATTTCCTTCGTAACCCATTGGACAAGTGCATATCGGTCTGTGCATTTTCGCTTGACACTTTGCAGTGTCCGCACAGGCGTTAGTAAATTCGCAGGGATTCTGACATTGGGACATATAACATGCCTCGTTTTCGAGACAGTCCATGTCTGACTCGCACGGTTTAGTTCTGGGGCGACCTGGTTCTATTAGTATTAAATTGTTGAATTAATAATGATATTAACACATCAGTGGATGAAGGATAAAAAATAACTTAACCGGATCTGGGGTTAGTAACAGTTTTTGAAATGATTTAATTTGGAATCAAATCCAAAGTGGCTCACCTAGAAAAATTTATGATCTATATTTATAGCTGAACTATTCTGATTGTTTTAACGTAAAATTATTTTTCCAATAAAATAAAAAACTTGAAAAACTGCAACAAAATCTTCAGAAGGTAAATCAATTTGTATAAATGGACAAAACACAAAACTTTCGGAAAAACAGGACAAAACTATTAGCATCTAGAGAGTGAGGTTTCGATTTTATCGAAATTCATCAGTAATTGAGCAATGATTAAGTCAAAACATTAGACTAAAAAAAATTTTTATTAATTCCCAAATCACGTCTTTAAGAGAAAAGGTTGTTAACCCCCGATAAATAAAAAAATTTTATTAAAAGGTTTTAAAATTATTGCTACTAAAATCCGGTTAATTTATTTTTCTGCGTTAAATTTCAGAAAATACGCGTGTGCTTTGAGTTTAATTGTCAAATATGTACAAAGAATCTTATATCGATTCATTACGATCATGCACAAGTTAGATTTAATGCTACACCTGTGGAAAACGAGAAAGGAAAATTCTAATTTTTCTAGAGCATACAAGATTTCTCTGTACAATCGTTAAATGCTAGCGGTGCTCTCATGATTAAAAAAAAAACGCGCTAACTACAGTTACTTGAGACTTTTAGAAATTGACCAATAAGTATGCATGTGGATACCTTTCATACACTTCCTTTTCGGATCCCCTGTATATCCAGGCGGGCACATACAGTACGCTTCGTGGTTAATAGCTGTACAACTCGCATTAATGCCGCACCGTCCACCAAATGCACAAACGTCGACGCATATCTGACAGAAACACGTTTCTTTTAAGGTACATTCCTCATCGGTACTACATTTAATGCTTTCGTTACTTTTAGCGCTTGTGTAATTTTCTATCGACATTGGCGTCGTATATAATTCAGTAGTAGTTACTTCGGTGGTACCTTCGGTCATCTTCTGGGACTCTTCAGTGATAGCCGATGGAGTTTCAGTGGGAATAGCCGTAATGACACGAGGCGTTGTCATTGTAAAATTAGTTGTCGAAGTTTCATATTTACTAATAGTGGTACCTTCTTTTTCAGGCATAGTTACCTCGTGACCGACAGTCGAAAATGCCCCCGTTACTGTGGAAATCATTGACTCAGTGGGCATTGCAGTTTGTTCGCTGGCACTGGTGCCTAAAGTTAAGGTGGTACCTTCGCTTTCAAAGCTGGTAGTTGACGTAAAAATAACAGGTTGTGTGCCCGGGGGCGTAATCGTAACAGTATATGATATCGTCGTTAAATTACCAGTTGATGTTTCGTATTTACCGGTGGTGGTACCTTCCGTTACAAGAGTAGTAAATGCTGCATAACTGCTAGTTGAAGGCATTTTACTTGCTGCAGAAGTTAAGGTGCCAATTTTTGTAGAAGCTAACGTGGTGGTACCTTCTACTTCAGGCGTGGTAAACACCCCATGACTACTAGTTGAATACATTTCTTCTGGCGTGGACGTTGCTGTGCTCACTTCTGAAATAGTGCTGGACGAAGGTGGTACCGTCGATGGTGGTACCGTCAAAGTAGTACCTCCTCTCTCAGGAATAGTAAATGGCACATAACCACTAGTTGTGGATAGTTCAGCTGCTGTAGAAGTCAGTGAACTTGGTTTTGTCGTACTGGTAATCGATGGCAACACAGTGGTAGTACCTTCTGTTTCAGGTGTAGTAAATGTTCCGCTAGTTGAAGATATCTCAGTTGTAGGGGAGCTAACCGTGCTCACTTTTTTAGTACTAGGTAGTAACGTCGCGGCAGTACCTTCTGTTTCAGGCGTAGTAAATGTTCCGCTAGTTGAAGATATCTCAGTTGCAGAGGAGCTCGCCGTGCTCACTTTTTTAGTACTAGGTTAGTAACGTCGCGGTAGTACCTTCTGTTTCAGGCGTGGTAAACGCCCCATGACTAGTAGAATACATTTCAGATGCCGCGGAGGTCAACGTGCTCAATTTTATAGCGCCAGGTGGTATTGCCGTAGTAGCAGGCATAGTAGACGTCTCTCGACCGCTAGTTGAATACATTTCCGATGTTGTGGAGCTTAATGTGCTTGGTTTTGTAGTACCAGGAAGGACTGTCGTCGTAGTACCTTCTATTTTATGCGTGGTAGATTCTCCGTAAGTAGTAGTTGAATATATTTCACTTGCAGTGGGAGCAAATGTGCTAACTTTTGCCGTACCAGTGCTAGATGGTAGTACTGTTATGGCGGTTCCCATTTTTTCAGGCGTAGTAAACGCTGCGTAAGTACTGGTTAGTTCTGTCGTTTCTGAAGACGGAGGTTTTGTGGTGACGGTACTCAAAGCCTGCACTGTTGACGTTGTACTACCAATGCTGGAAGTGATTGGTTGTAACGTCGAAGAGATAAATTGTGTGCCTGTGGTCAAATTAAATTGTGACGAACTGGAAGTAGTACTGAATGTTGGCAAACTTGAGGTAATAGTAAATTCTGACGAACTTGAAGTCGTACTAACTTCTGACGGACTTGAAGTCGTACTAAATTCAGACGGACTCGAAGCCGTACTAAATTCTGGCGATATTGAGGTAGTACCGAATTCCCTGGAACTAGTACTTAATTCTCGCATCGTAGTCGTCATTGGGGACGTAGTACCTTCGATCTCTGTTGCCTTAGATGTGCTAGCTGTACTTGTTTCGGTAATAAAAGGGGTTAATGTAGTAAAAGCGCCCTCTGTAGTGATCACAGCAGGAGTTGATTCCGTTTCTGTACTTCCAGTTATAGGCATCTCCGTCGTTTTTAATTCTACCGTCGACGTCACACTTGGTACAGTAGTTGTGACTTCCTTGTGCGGCTCGGTAGAGAAAATTGGCATCTCAGTAGTTAGTTTCCGCGAAGTACGACTTTCCTCTGTACTAACTTCCATTGCTGTTGCTTCAGTTAAAATTCTTTGAGTTGTAAGCGCGGCCCCTTGAGTTGTAATCTCAGCAGCTTGAGTTGTAAACTCGGTACCTTGAGTTGTAAAGACAGTGCCTTCAGTTGTCAACGCGATGCCTTGAGTTGTGAAGGCGGTGCCTTGAGTTGTGAAGGCGGTGCCTTGAGTTGTGAAGGCGGTGCCTTGAGTTGTAAAGGCGGTGCCTTGAGTTGTAAAAGCGGCGCCTTGAGTTGTCCCTGTAGGGCCTTCATATCCTGGAAGGGTGGTACCTTCCGGTTTTGATGTAGCTGCAGTAGTTGGTGATTCTGTACCTTCTGAAGCGAATTGAGTTTGTGTTGAAAATATTACCGAGGAAGTCGTACCACCAGTCGTTTGCTTTGTACTACTTGCAAATGATTCCGTTGTAGAATGTGGGCTCGTTGACGCCGTTTCATTCGTGATGGGAGAAGTAAAAGCAGTAGTACTACCAACTCCTGAAGTAGTACTACCAACTCCTGAAGTAGTACTAGCAACTCCTGAAGTAGTACTACCAACTCCTGAAGTAGTACTACCAACTCCTGAAGTAGTACTACCAACTCCTGAAGTAGTACTACCAACTCCTGAAGTAGTACTACCAACTCCTGAAGTAGTACTACCAACTCCCGAAGTAGTACTACCAATTCCTGAAGTAGTACTACCAACTCCTGAAGTAGTACTACCAACTCCTGTAGAAGTTTCAGTTGTTATTTCCATTGACGTAGGCATCGTTTCGAAAGAAGGTATTTGGGTTGACGTCGCATTACTCGGCGTGTAGGGGGTTTCTACTGAAGGTGATACAACTTTCCTAAACGTAGTACTTTCGAAACCTTCCGTAGTTACAGCGGTTGGTACCGCTGTTCCCTCAGTAAATGAAAATGTTGAAATTGTACCACCACTAGGGGTTTTTGTAGTTTCGAACGTGCTCGTCGTCGTTGATGGTGTGCCCGTGATCCCAGTACCGACAGTACTCTCAGTTGTGGAACTCGCCTCTGGACCTGTCGTGGATTCAGCGGAAATCTGTGTTACTCGCGTTGTAGTTCCTGGAGGTGTTGACAATTCGCTAGCGCTTGTTTCATAGCCGGTGCTCGTTTGAGCATGTGGAGTAGATGTGATTACTGGAGTAGTACTCTTCTGAGTAGTCTCGGAAGTTACCATAGAAGAGGTAAATAAAGTGCTGCTTTGGGTAGGTGTTTCTACCGAAACAGTTAAAGTACTTATTGGTATCTCGGTACTCGGCGTTTTACTACTCGTGGAAGCAGTTGCGGAAGTATATTCACGCGTTGTCACTTCTGAGGGCGTGGTACCAGCGAAAGAAGCCGTGGTTAATCCTGAGGTACTACTCTGTGATACTGTACTTCTAAAAGTAGTTGTTTCCGATGGGACAGTTCTAATCTCTGGAGTAGTTAAACTTTCCCTGGAAGTCGTTTTAACTTCAGGGGAAGTCACTTCAGAAGAAGTTACTTTGAAGGAAGTCACTTCAGAGGAAGTTACTTCGGAAGAAGTCACTTCAGATGGAGTTACTTCAGGAGAAGTTACTTCAGAGGAAGTCACTTCAGATGAAGTAACTGAGGAGATAGTCACTTCAGAGGGAGTTACTTCAGGAGAAGTTACTTCAGAGGAAGTCACTTCAGATGAAGTAACTGAGGAGATAGTCACTTCGGGCGAAGTTACTTTAACAGAAGTCACTTCATAAGTGGTTTCCGTAATTTCGCCAGGGACGGTGGAAAGAGTAGTAGCGGCGGGGAAAGTACTTCTTGCAGTACCGGAAGTACTTAGACCTGGTCTTGTACTAGTTTCGTACGGACTTGTTGTTTTTTCTACTAGAGTAATCGGTTGTGTTGTAGCTAAAGAACTTTTAGAACTTTGTGTCGTAGGTGACACAGTGAAAACGGGTTCAATTGGAATGACTTCCGATGATGGTGGAAATTCATGGCTTACGCTTGTGGTTTCCGGAGTAGATGCATGTGTTTCAGTTTCTAAAGTTGAAGTTGTGATACTTTCCCGAGTGCTTTGCATCGGTAGTCGAGTAATTTCAGGAGTTGTTGTCATAAAGGCTGATGTAAATTCACGTGTTGTAGTACCCGCTGTGGAACTACTTACTTTACCTTGTGTGCTCATTGATATTTGAGAATCTGGTTTTCTAGTAGGATACGGAGTCATTGTTTGAATCATGACTGGTATTGTGACGATACCGCCTGGTTTGCGCGAAGTTGTTTTGGTATAATTCACAGTAGTACTTTCCGTAATGGAAGGATATTGAGGGGTAATTGTTACAAATTTCTCCGTAGTTGTTGTTGCAGGAAAAACTATCTCTGTTTTTTCTGTCGTCGTAATTTCAGGCGTTACAATCGGTCTACTTGTATAAATAGTTTCGGTGGTACCACCTGTAGTACTAGTTCCAGGTTTTGACGTATAAATACCACCGGTCGGTTCTGTAAATTGCGTAGTTGATTGCTTAGCACCTGAAGTAAACGGAGTCACAATTTCTATTTCTGTAGTACCTTGAGGTATAGTGGTACCTTCAGTGGCGATAATTGTTGTTTCTGTTTGAACGGTGGTGGACGCGTAACTAGTTTTAGTGGTTATTTGTGAGGTTGGTGTTTCTGTTAGTGCACCAGGTGTTGAAGTACCCATATCTGTTTTATTAAAAATAAGCAACTTAAGATAAATCGATTTTTTACAAAAATAAAAACTCTGTTGTGATGAATGATGTTAGTAATTCATGCAAAGCCAAGCTGTGTATTACATCGTGCACAGAGCTGTAAGTCAGGCATCAATAACTACGACACAAGTACCACAAAATACAAGTACTATTTGGTACGCAAAGAAGAAAAGTCAGTCATATTTGACAGTTCTATGGCACATATAAGCGTATACAATAATGATTTTGAATGACAAGAATAATAGTGTTGCTATTTTCACTAGTAAAATATACATGAGAGGAAGTTAGAAAGAATATACAGTTACATATGTGGCTGAAACATAACATTTTTTTTGAGACAAGACGTTCGATACAGCAACTGGTTTTTCTTTGTCTTACCCGTTAAGTAACCCTTCAAAGCGCTCCAGTCCTCATGGCTTTTTTTCATGAATGATATGAAGGATAGGAAATGGGAGCAATGGATTTTAATAAAAACAGCAACACATTTCTATCTTCCATGAAACAATGATCATGAAGATAAAGACAAGACTTACCTTTGATGCAGGCACCGGTGGTAGGATCACATGTTAGCCCTGGTGGACAATGAGGACATCCAGGTTCTGGTTTTGGTGGAATTTCTGCAATACAAAGCAAGTTAAACAAATATAAGAAATTGATAAAAACTTACGTTTAATGCAGTTACAGCCATCGCACACATAATCGTATAATCCGCAATCTTCATGTTTCTGACACTGGCAAACTACAAAACATAAATTTTAATCAAACAACCAAACTTAATAGTTTCAGGGCTCTATTCTTGGGCCCATTTTATTTAATATCACGCAAAAGCACGGGGTCAACGAATCTGTACCTTTTACGCAAACTGGCTGATGGTTTTGAACTTGGCAGTCTTGGGATTGAACACATGGGTTTGAGATCAAACAAGGGTTGTTACATTTTCCATTTATGCAAGCTTGTTGCGTGGTACATTCCGAATGGGACACGCACTGAATATCTATTGGAAAAATTAAAATTAAATCACCAGTTACAATACAAATAAAATTCTTCTGAAATAAAAAAATTATAATTTAACAAGCACAAGCAATCTATGGTACCTAACTACAAAGAGCAAACATTTCTACCCACCACCAAAATCACAATGACAGTTAACACTCTGTACATATTTACAGAAAGTACAAAGCGAATTCTTGACGTAACAAATGAGTTGTTGCAATGAATAAAACCCTCGCTGAGAGCTTTTCATGGTGTTCCGCATGCAATCGAGATTCGAGGGTACCCAAGTTTCACAGGGCCCTTTCATCGTCAATTCTTCTCTCATGCTCCCGTCCATTGGGATCGAAGATTCATTGCGAACGCACAAAACCTCCAAAATAAGTCGCACTTCTTTACCTGGCACACGTTTGCAACCGATTTCCTCATCCTTCGGGTGGTGCGGACACATACATTGGGGTCGATGGGACAACGTTACGCATTCAATGCCTCGAGGACAAGGGTTGTAAAATTGACAAGGATTTCGACATTTATCTTTAATGCACGAAAAGGTTTTGGAGCAATTACGATCGTGAACGCAAAACTCTTCGGATACCGTGGTTGATTCGAACCCTTCCGTCGTCATAACGGGTGAAAATCTCGTCGTAGTTTTAGATGCAGAAGTGGTACCTTCAAAGGTCGTGGTACTTTCAGAAGGCGTGCTAAGTTCAGAACGCGTGGTTCCTTCAAAGATCGTGCTACCTTTCACAGGCGTAGTACCTTCAGAAAGCGTGCTAAATTCGGAACGCGTGGTACCTTCAAAGATCGTGGTAGCTTCAAAGATCGTGGTACCTTCAAAGATCGTGGTACCTTTTACAAGTGTGGTACTTTCAGGAAGAGTGCTAAATTTAGAACCCGTAGTTCCTTCAGAAAGGGTACTACCTTCAAAATAAGTGGTACCACCAGCAACAGTGGTACTTTCAGAAATTGTGGTACCTTCACTCGATATTTCTGAAGTAATTGGGTAGGGTACAGTGGTGACTTGAGTAATATTTTTTGAATATTTGGTAGTTACGATCATTTCTTTGGGTTTAGTGGACATTTCCACGGTTGCGGCTGTACTAGCTTCTGTCTGTTTAGTGCCTTTAGTAGTAAGTACCTCTAGCGTAGTACCTGCAGATGTTACGGTTTCAGTACTACCTGATTCGGTCGTAGTGGTGACACCACTACTGGTATATATCGGTGAAAACAACGTGGTTCTTTCGGTAGGACTAAAGCTAGTGATAGTACCTTCGGTGACAGTTAAAGGCGTTGTTGACTTAACCTGAGGGGTTGTAACTTGAGTAATATTTGTAGTTTTTTCCATACCTTCTGTTGTAAGAATTTCTGGGGCCGTAAATGTCATGCTATAAGTACTAAATTCAGAAATTGTGGTACTTGCATTTTGCGTACTAGATTCGTAACTTGTGAAACCACCGCTAGTCACACTCGTATATTTAGGAGCGGGTGTTGTTTCTTCCGTAACATTTAAAGTTGTAGTACCTTCAGTGGCATTAGAAGCGGGAGTGACGGAAGCATAGGAAGTAGTACCCGCCGTAACAAATTCTGTGGTACTTTCACTAACACTAGACGTCGGAATGACAGAAATAGAAGACGAAGTACCCCCCGTAAAATTTTCCGTTGCTTTTGTACTGGAAATTTTTAGTGTAGTACTTTCAGGTGTTCCGCTTTGGGTAATAAATTCGGTAATAGTTGTATATTCGGGGGAAATGGTAGTAACATTAATAGTGGAAGTTTTTTCAGTAGTTACAAATTCTGTGGTACCTTCAGTAAAATTAGAAATAGGGATGATTGAAGCATAAGACGTAGTACCTTCGGTAATATTTGTAATTTCTTTCGCTGCCTCCGTAGTTAGAATTTTTGACGTTGTGCTCGTAGGTGTCCCGCTTTGGGTACTAAATTCAGTAATTGTGGTAGAACCACTAGCGGTATATTCGGGGGAAGATGCAGTAGTACCTTCTGTAACAGTACCTGTATATTTAGGGGAAGCTGTTGTGGTACTTTTGGACGGCTTAAAACTCGTAGTACTTTCGGTTACATTAAAAGAGGTGGTCAACTTAGTAGAAATCTCGGAAGTATAGGGGGTGGTACCTTCGGTAACCTTTGTAATATTTGCGGGACCTTCTGTAGTAGGAATTATTGTGCTTTCTGTTATAGAAATTGTGGTGCCTTCTGTGATGGGAATTCTCGTACCTTTAGATGTTGAGGTTTGGGTACTAGTCGACTCGGTTACTGCGCTGCCAGTACCACCAGTATATTCAGATGGAAATGTAGTAAAACGTTCGGTAGTGGCATTAAAAGTTGTCACTTCAGTAGAAGACATGATCGGGGTAGTACTTTTTGTGGTACTTTCGGTTAACTTGGAAGTAGCTGTAGCTTCAGTCTTAATTGAAGTCTCCGCAGAGGCAGAAGTTGTGTAACCTTCAGTAACATTACCTGCAGTGGCAGTACTACTTTCAGTAGCTTGATAAGTTGGTGTCATGGTTTCTGTTACAATTTCAGGGGAAGTCAGTTCTGTCGTGGTGTAAGACGAGGTAGTACTAGGAAACTCAGTACTTGAAAGTGGAACTGTAGTAGCAACTCTCTCTGATGTAACATACGTGGTACTTTCTAGTGTGCTAATTTTACTGGGTACTTCAAAGCTGACTGTAGTTGCATTAAACATTGGCGTTGTAGTTTCTTCAATAATCTCAGAAGAACTTGTTGTATAATATGAAGTAGTATTTGGCAGGAGAATTGAAGTAGTAATATTTTTTGAGGGAACATACGTGGTACTCTCATACAATTGGGTGCTAAATTTACTCGGCCTTTCAGAGCTGATTGAAGTGGCATTAAAAATCGATGTTGTAGTTTCTGTCACCAATTCAGAAGTCTCTCCTGTTGTAATATGATATGCAGTAGTACTTTGTAGGGAAGAAGTAATATTTTCTGATGGTACATACGTGGTACTTTCGTAAGCTAGTGTACTGATTTCTTTTGCCATTTCAGTGCTGCTCGAAGTTGTGCCCACGTAAGTCACGTGCATAGTGCTAGCAGACTCCGTTGTTATTAACGTCTGATTAGTAGTACCAAAGCTCTCTGACGTTGATTCAGAAGTACTTTCTGGGCTTGTAGTTGTTTTTATAGTAGTTTCGTTATAACTTGGACTTGAAATTATTGTAGATTGTGTCGTATAAATACTAGTTTCTCCTGGCATCTCAGTCGTTGGAAACTCAGTACTCATACTCTGCGGCACAAGTGTAGCCCTTTCTGTAGTAGAGGCCAATTCACCTGAAGTGGTACTTGCAAGAGGGGTTGTTGTCATTTCAGAAAATGTAGCTTCCTTAGTCAATTTAGCTTCAGCAGTAGTACTTTCCATTGTGTATTCCGGTACGCGCGATGTCTCGGTACTTATTTCAGGTGCTTCGGTTGGGTACTTCTCTGAAGCTACCTCGGTAGTACCTATGCTTGTGTATTTCATTGTCTTAGATGAAGTATGTGTTGCACTTGTAGAAGTTCCAGAATAAGCTGGTACTTCAGATGAGGTTCTAGATGTCGTTTCATACCCAATAGTTTCGGTAGTACCCTCAGTTCGAGTTATTTCAGTAATTTCGCTTGTTGGGTAAGTTGACGGCCAAGATGGACCTGTATACAAAGTTTCCATCGACGAAATAGTTTCAGTAGTACCCAAAGTCGTACTAAGTGATGAAATTCGCTCCGGAACTAAAGTCGTTTTCCCTACCTCCAAAGTCGTCCCACCTTCTTTAGTTATGGTTTCTGTTTGTTCGCTGTATGTAGATGGAGCGACAGTACCGTAGGTTGAAGTTGTTTCCATTTGTCCGGTTGGAGCAAGGGTTGTATAACTAACAGTCGTTACATGCTTAGGACTTGGTAATTTGGTGGTACTTGAGACGCGAGTCTGCGTTGTTTGCTCTGAAGTAGTGGTTTCTTCAGTAATGGTACTACTTACAGAAACTGTACTAAGCACTGACGATTGCTCAGCAAAGGTACTGCTTTCAGTAGCAGGCTGTAGTGTACTAGTTTGCCCACTAACGGTACTGCCCTCAGTAATTGGTTGTAGGGTACTACTCACTGTAGTTTGCTTAGTACTGCCAACAGTACTTATTTCTTTAGTGTATGGGAAACTTGAGGGTTCGCTAGCAGTCGTCGGTGGAAGGGTACTACTAAATGTTACGTACTCTGAAGTTGTGCTTGTGGTTAATTCTTCGGGACTTACGCTAGCTGTGAAAGGTGCTTCACTTTGCGCAATTGTAGTGGCAATAGAGCTTTGAGGTGCTGATTCTGTAGTCGTAGTACCGGTTGTAGTGACTCCCCCCGATGGAGTCGTTTTTCTATGACTAGCAGGAGGGGGCGTTATCGGCGAAACAACTGGTGGAATTGTCGGCATTATTTCAGGAGTTGTTGAAACCGTCACTCTGGTACTTAATCCTTCTATACTCGTAGCTGTACTCGATTCCTCCGTGTGAGGCGCCTGAGTCGCAGTTTTCCCAAATTCGGGAGTAGTAACTTCAAAGCCACTAGTGACTGTTGAAGCGCTCGAAGTTGGGCCAGTGGGTACTGATGCTTCAGTAGTTAAACTAGCACGAGTCATTTCAGTGAAAACGGTGGACGTAGAAGTAACACTTTCAGAGGTACCACCAGTGGTAGAAGCGAATTTTGGAGTTGTCATTTCTGATCCCGTTATTGCAGTAGTGATTTCCGAAGTAAAACCAGAAGTAACAATTTCTGACGTAAGACTGGGTTCTGTACGGTATTGGGTACTGTGTTCAGCAGTCGAAATGACTTCAGTAGACATAGTAGGAGTTGTGATTTCCCGATAGCGTGTAGATTCAGAAAAACCAGTCGTACTGTGTTCAGCAGTTGAAGTTATTTCGGTTGCAGTAGCAACTGGTGTAGTGATTCCTGTGGACTGTGTTATTTCAGTAATTTTAGAACCGGTAGTAACTTCAGCAGTACCCGCAGGAATGCTAGTTTGCTTTTCACTAGAAGTACTTAGTTCAGTAACAGAAGTTATTCCAGTACTGGAAGTTATTCCAGTACTGGAAGTTATTCCAGTACCAGAAGTTATTTCAGTACCAGAAGTTATTCCAGTACCAGAAGTTATTCCAGTACCAATCGAAGTAATTTCAGTACCAACCGAAGTGATTTCAGTACCAATTGAAGAAACCGTAGTAGTACTAGGATATGTAGTTTCAGTAAATGTAGGGACTGCGCTTGAAGCTTCGGGAGTCGAAGCTGTAAAGTTAGAGGGAACCGTCAAAGGAATAGTGACACCAGAGCTGGTTACTTCCGTATAAGTAGAAGTGATTGGAAAAGCAGTTGATTCGGTAGTTACTTCACTAGGCATTGAAACAGTGGTACTACCAGAAGCACTAGGACTGAAAGTTGTGATTTCTGTGGCTCTAGTAACAGAAGTACTTCCCGGAACCTCAGCAGTAGAGCTAAAAGAGGGCATTGCCTCGGTAGTTATTTCCGTAGCATTCGAAGGCATTTCACCAGAAACGGTCATGGTGCTAGGATGGGTCATTTCAGGGTAAGTAAAAGTGACAGTTTCGCCAGAGGAAGTACTAAAAGCCATCGAAGTAGATTCTGAGCTGACAACTTCAGAAGTTACAACAGCCGGAACCGTTGTTTCCGCAAAATGCTTTCCCGTGGTCGAGGCAGAATAAATTGTTGACTCAAAGGTAGATTGAGGTACTGTTGAGGTAATCGTTGTCATTCTAGTGGAACCTGAGGAAGTAGGTCTTTCGCTAGAAGTCGATAAATAAGTACCACCTGCTTCAGAGGTTAATTCTGTAATTACCATAGAAGGTACCGTCGAAGTACCACCAGAATACGTCCTTTCTGTATAACTTGGAGACGTAAAGCGTTCACTAGAACGTGAAACCTCTGTAGTACTTCCAAGTGTAGATTCTGAAGATTTTTCGGAAGTTATCACGGTTGTAACTTCGGCAACAGTTGTTTGGGAAGCTGACGTAACTGTACCGCCAGAGGGCGTCATTTCAGTGGAAACGGGAGAAGTCGAGCCTTCCCCAGTCGTGGTACTACCAAATGTCGATATCGAACTAGCTTCTGGGAAAGTTGACATAACAGTTGCTTTGGTACCTACAGACGGCACAGTTGAAGTAATTGTAGCACCGGGATGAGTCATTTCAGTAAAACCGGAAAAGGTAGAGCTTTCAGCGGAAGTTGGGGTACTTTCAGAAGTTACTTGGGTAGTTGTCGAGGGCAGCGTAGAAATAGTGCCGGTTTCGCTAAAAGTAGCAGTCGTGGTACTACCCGTAGTGGACCCTATGGTTGTTTTAGAAGTTACTGGAGAAGTCGTAGATTCCATGTGACGGTTCCTTCAGAAGTAAAACTAGTAATCCCTTCGGCAACCGTTGAAGTAACCATGCCGCCTGGAAGCGTCGCCTTTGTAAAAGCGGGGGAACTAGAACTTTCGCTAGAAGTAAAAACTGCGGTACTACCAGGAAAAGATTCGGTGACGGTTTCTTTAGAAGTAAAGCTAGTAGTTCCTTCGACAATCGTTGAAGCGGTGACGCTCGGAAGCGTCGTCGTTGTAAAAGCAGGGGAACTATAACTTCCACTAGATGTGGAAGCTGCAGTACTAATCGGAGTCGATTCTGGCAAGGTTTTTCCAGAAACGCTGGTGACAGCGGAAGGCACAGTTGTTTCAATTGTAAAAGTTGGGGAAGTGAAGCTCTCGCTAAAAGTGGAAGTTTCGGTACTACTAGTAGTGATTTCTGAAGTAACTCTTTCCGACACCGTTGATGTAGCAGTAATTTCGGGAATTGTGGAACCTTCTGTCGTGGTAAACGTAAAACCAGGTTGGGTCATTTCCGTATATTTAGAGGAAGTAAAGCTTTCACTAGGAGTGAAGGATGTTGTACTACCAGGAGTGGACTCTGGGATAGTGCTCTCGGAAGTTACATTTGTAATTCCTTCGGTAGTTGCTGAAGACGCAGTTGTAGTAATGCTAGCGCCGGAAGTGGACTTTGGGGTAGTGCTCTCGGAAGTTACATTTGTAATTCCTTCGGTAGTTTCTGAAGACGCAGTTGTAGTAATGCTAGGGCCGGAAGGGGTTGTTTCAGTATGAAAGGTAGAAGTGAAACTTTCACCGGTAGTTAAAGTTACAGTACTGCCCAAAGTGGACTGTGGGAATACTGTTTCCAAAGTTGACACAGTACCGACTTCCATGACTGTAGTAGGCATCGTTGTGGCTCTGGATTGTGTAACTTCAGTGGTGGAAAAAAGCGTGGTACCACCAGGGGCGGATTTTGGTGTAGTTGACGTAGTGATGGGGCGTGTTATTTCAGTCCCGGAGGTAGACGTTGAAGTTACGGTACTACCAGCAGTAGAAGATGTAAATATTGTTTCTGTGGTAGTACCGACTTCAACAACTGTAGAAGGCACCGTTGAAGTAAATGGAGCTTCGGAATGAGTTACTTCAGTAAAATGAGAAGTGAAGCTTTCAGTAGTAGTTGAAGGTGTAGTACTAACAACGGTCGATTCTGCGACAGTTCTTTCGGAACTTAAACCTGTAGTTTGTTCGGTAACTAAGGAAGGTGTAGTGATGGGGAATGTTACTTCAGTCCCAGGGGGAGAAGTGAAACTTACACCGGCAGTGGTAGAACCGGAAGTAGACAATGGGAAAACTGTAGTAGAAGCGACCTCAATAACTGTTGAAGTTAAGGGTGCTTCGGAATGTGTTATTTTTGTAAAACTGGGCGAAGTGAATTTTTCGCTAATAGTGGTCGATGTAGTACTAGCAGGAGTGGTCGATGTAGTACTACCAGGAGTGGTCCATGTAGTACTACCAGGAGTGGTCAATGTAGTACTACCAGGAGTGGTCGATGTAGTACTACCAGGAGTGGTCGACGTAGTACTACCAGGAGCGATCGATGTAGTACTACCTGGAGTGGTAGAAGTAGTACTACCAGGAGTGGTCGATGTAGTACTGCCAGGAGTGGTCGATGTAGTACTGCCAGGAGTGGTCGATGTAGTACTACCAGAAGTGGTCGACGTAGTACTACCAGGAGTGATTGATGTAGTACTACCAGGAACGGTCGATATTTCGGAAGTTAAACTTTCAGTAACGATTGATGTAATGCCGGCACCAGGAGATGTTACTTCGGTGGGAGGGGTGGAAGTGAAATGTTCACTAGTAGTTGCAGTAGCGGTACTGACAGAAGTAGATTGTGGGGATACCAAAGTTGATGTAGCAACTTCAGCAACCGTGGAAGCTCTTGATGTAAAAGCGGTCTCGGTTACTTCAGTGTAACTAGGCGAATAGCTTGTTGTAACACCAGTGGTGGCAGCAGTACCTTGTGGGGTACTTTCAGAACTTACAGTTGTTATTTCTGTAATTGGCACAGTTGTGGTAACGGGGGTTGCAGGATGCGTTATTTCAGTGTAAAAAGAAGAAGAAAAACTTTCTTTTGTGGTGGTAGCTGCTGTGGTACTGACAGGAGTGGTTGTTTCAGACGTAAGCACGGTCGTGACTTCTGGGATTGTTGGAGTTAAATACGTGCCAGATGGCGTCATTTGAGTATAAGCAGAGGTCGTGTGGCTTTCGCTAGGTATGGAAACAGTGGTAGCGCTAGGTGTGGAAACAGTGGTACCGCTAGGTGTGGAAACAGTGGTACCGCTAGGGGTGGATTCTGATTTTTTGGGGGTTAAAACCGTAGTTACTTCCGCTGTGGTAGAAGGCGCAGTTGATGAACCGGCTTGTGTCTCTTCGGTGTAAGCAGAAGATGTAGAAATGAAAATAGTAGTACCGCTAGGGGTGGATACCGGTTTTTCGGAGGTCAAAACGGTACTTATTTCCGGGATTGTGTAAGGCGTCGTTGTTGAACTGGTTTGTGTTTCTTCCGTGTAAGCAGAAGATGTTGAAATGAAAACGGTAGTACCGCTAGGGGTGGATCCCGGTTTTTCGGGGATCGAAACGGTAGTTACTTCTGCAATTGTAGAAGGCGCCGTTGATGAACCCGCTAGTGTCTTTTCAGAAAATGTAGAAGTGAAAACAGTAGTACCGCTAGGGGTGGATTCCGGTGTTTTGGAGGACGAAACAGTAGCTACTTCTACGATTGTAGAAGGCGCCGTTGATGAACCGGTTTGTGTCTCTTCAGTGTAAGCAGAGGATGTAGGAGTGAAAACAGTAGTACCGCTAGGTGTGGATTCCGGTTTTTCGGGGAATGAAATGGTAGTTACTTCTGTAATTGTAGAAGGCGCCGTTGATGAACCCGCTTGTGTTTCTTCAGAAAATGTAGAAGTGAAAACAGTAGTACCGCTAGGGGTGGATTCTGGTGTTTTGGAGGACGAAACAGTAGCTACTTCTACGATTGTAGAAGGCGCCGTTGATGAACCGGTTTGTGTCTCTTCAGTGTAAGCAAAAGATGTAGGAGTGAAAACAGTAGTACCGCTAGGTGTGGATTCCGGTTTTTCGGAGATCGAAACGGTAGTTAATTCCGCGATTGTGAAAGACGCCGTTGATGAACCGGCTTGCGTCTCTTCAGTGTAAATAGAAGATGTAGGAGTGACTACACTAGTACCGCTAGGGGTGGATTCCGAAGTAGGTTTTTCAGAGGTCAATGAGGTAGTTACTTCGGGAATTGTAGGAAATTGTTGAGTTTTCTCCGTGTAAGCAGATGATGTAGGAATGGTAACTGTGGTACTGGCAGAAGTTGATTCAGGGCTAGTTGTTTCAGAAGTTACCGTAGACTTGATTTCTGAAGTTACCCCTGAGGTTACTTCGGAAATCGTAGAAGACGTTGTTGGTGAATGCGTAATTTCAGTATGAGCGGAAGTCGATATCGTGGTACTTATAGGGGACGTTTCAGGGATCACAACCGTAGTCATTTTGGTCACTGTGGGTGGCACTGTCGAAATTATTTCACCAGGAGGGATCATTTTAGCGGTAGGTGTACTCGTACTGGGATAAATTTCGGTACTACCGAGTGTAGTGACAACTTCCCCGGATGTCGAGGCACCTTCGGTAGTTACCGTGGATGTACTGACGACTGAGGAATAAGTCCCAGCGGCGGTAGATTCCGGAATTGTCGTCTCAGTTAATTCCGGAATCATTTCCGTCGTAATAAATTGGGGAGTAGTCTCTGGAAATCGTGCCGTTGCTTTGGTTACATTGGGAGGTTTCAATGTGGACACCGTCGTGGTGTAAGCGGTGGTCGTACTAATAGGAATGGCGGTGGACACTTGGGTACCACCAGGCGTAGTAATTACGCTTGTACTTGATTCAACTGGAATCGAAGTACCGGGAGGTTCCGTCCCAAACTTAGTGGTTACTTCTACTATTTCAGAACTAGATGTTGCAGGATATAGAGTGGGAGGGATCGTAACGGGAAAACACTGAATGCGAGCGTCGCCCTCGTACCCAAATGGACACGAACAAATTTCCTTGTGAACGTTTATGTTACAAATGGCACTTTTAGCGCATTGTATTCGGCATATATTATCACAGTATTTTCCATTACAGTATTGGTTATCTTCGCATTGGTTATCAGATGTACACGTTTTCCTTGTCGCGTTATCAGCTGCGAATATATTAATAAGATACAAATTTGTATTAATAACACTACAATGGTTAGTACGCAGCGGTGGTTAGTAAATACATTTACTTAAAGAGTACTTTGAGATAAAAACAGGCATAAAAATAGAACATACAAATCTATACTAGTGAGGTGAAAGGGAAATATAGTGAGAGCGAAGAATAAGTCGAAGACCTTTCGTTCTGGATACAGATGGTTTAACTCTTAGTAAGGCAACGACGTAGCGTAAGAAAAGATGTGTCTATTACTGCGAAGAAACAAAACTGTAACCGTAAGCTCATCGTTCTCTGATGTTTTTGTCGAATCAAGCACTAAGAATTGCACCGGAAATCATTCTTGTTTTTACCTTTGAGACATCCGTATTTGGCATCTGAAACAAATCCGGGCGGACAAAACTTGCATATGGGTTTATGGTCTTCAACAGTGCACGGGGTATTTTCTGGGCAGTTCGCCGTGGCGCAAGGGTCTTCGCAGCGGAACGCCCTGCACGCTTGGTGCACCGGACACCCGTTATCTCTCAAGCATATCGACAAGGACGGACTACAGTTCTCCAAACAGATGCAGATCGGTTTATGATTGAGTACGTCGCAGCCTTTTTCAGGGGGGCAAGGCGGTTTAGCCGCATTGCACGGATTTTGACACATATTTTCGATGCACGCTTTGTTCGAGGGACACTCTTTGTCAGAATGGCACTCGGCGTGCTCGGGAGCGCAAGCGATCTCTCCCCTTTCGTTGACGACAAATCCGTTTTTGCATACGCATGTCGCTTTATGGTGGTGGACTTCGCATTTTTTGTTGCCTTGACACTTGAAGGCCGGATTTGTGCACGGATCGAAGCATTCTCCGGTTAAAGCGTTACAAGTTACGTTGCTAGCGCAATCTTCGTCGGTTTGGCATCTGATAGGTTTCTTTGGTTTCGTAGAGAGACATTTCGGGTCCGGTTGGCAGACGGTGTTGGCCATGCCAACGTAGCACTCCGGACAGGAACATCTAGGTCTGTGCATCACCGTTTGACACAGGGCGTTCAAGCCGCAGGCGCCCCGCAAACTGCACGGATCTATACATTGGAAGTTGATGCAAGCCTTCTCGTTGGGGCACTCTAAGTCACTGTTACATTCGGCTTCTACGGGTGGTGGCGGACAGAAAAAAAGAAAGCATTCGTAAGATCACACCGTGGAAGTAGCTAAGGGGGGTTCGGTGTAACGACGTATAAACAACAAAAATTACACACAAATTCGCATGCGGGTGTGACGGAGACAGTCAGAGGGGTGAGAGAATGAAAGAGGCCATCTCAGTGAGACCGAACAAGCGGCGATATTTACAACAAGCGGCAGCTCAACAGGTCAATCAGCTAATGTACATACAATTCACGAGAATGCTCCTTTCATAGATCCCAATCTGACTCCAGATCGATCGAAACGTCTTTGGCGCATTTAGCGGTGGAGTCGCCTCAAAGACGGACGATCGGTCTAGTTTGTCTTTCAAACCCGCTGCGCTATTGACGTAACTTGGGCGAAATACCGCCGCCAGTGCTCTAGGACGAGAAGTTGAAATTTCTCCACGATTAACTAGCTACACGTGTGGATGTGGTGGCTCGTGTAAGTGGTTGTGTTCTCGAGTGGGTGTGAAAGGCAGATTGGAACCTTGGAAGTTATACATTCCACATCCACTAATACTCTCCTATTTACATTTTGCACAAATTCGTAATTGGATAATACAAAATACTCTTTACAAACCTCGACCAAATACCTAAATTGGCTACGAAATACACAATAATAATACACGATTACGAGAGTGTTCGTGCATTGTATTTATACAAAACAGTGTATATTTATGTATAAAACCTGTTGTGAAAGCCTTTGTACTGTATACAATGTGTTTGTATCGTTTTGTATTGGCGATGTGGGGTTTACGTAGGACTTACCGCGATGGCAACCTGCGTCTGGACTACCGGAATAACCCGGAAGGCAACGACAGATGAAGAAAGCTTGCTCTCGAATGCATTCCGCGTTCTTACCACAACCCTCCGTCCTGCAATCGGCGACACTCCGCTCCTGAGTACCTACAAGGCGAAATTTTCATCGTAACAGGTCACTCAGCTCACAGTAGCACTTTGTTCTTTTGTACTCAATCAAGAAAAGTAAGACACATGCAGTGTAGATAGTATTTGGCTTACTGTTTGGAATCATAAAAAGTAGATAGTACTTCGATTTTTTAGACTATTGCATTTCAAATAGTTAATTGATGAACAAATATGATTAATTAGGTTTATTAATTTTATTTAACATTTCGTCGGCCTAGTTTGGAAATAAGAGCTCACCATGAAGAATAAATATGATTTACTTACATTCGATGGTTGGATCTCCCGCAGGGTAATCCTTCGGACAGAAGCACTGCGCCTTCTTACCGTTGACGATCCGACACTGAGCTCTGGTGCCGCATAATTTATTTTTGCACAAATTGACTAGTTTTCCGTCGCAGACGCACCCCCTGTAAGGATCGCCGACGCAGCCTTGCTGACAGGTACACTCGAAACCTCCGGTTATATTTCGACACTTTGTGTTCTCTCCGCACGGATTCTTAAGACAGATATCGGTACCGCCCTGCTTGCATTCCACGAGCGCGTTACCGATGTAACCCGGAGGGCACGAGCAGTGAGGTTTTCTGTCGATAACGCGACACTGAGCGTTGGTACCGCAAGCACCTTGCTCCAAACACGGGTTGCGACACGCACCATCGTTACCGCACCTTTTACTAGCCTCGCAATCGCTATCTTTGTTGCACTCGTACGGAATACATTTCACGTTGGGGTCCCCTTGATACCCGTCAGGACACAAACACACTTTTCTATGATCGCTCGATCGGCACAGGGCGCTTTTGCCGCAAGCGTTGGCGTTTTTACACGGATTGACGCATTTCTTACTTCGACAGATTTCCGAGCTGGCGCAATCGTTGTTGGATCGGCAGCCGGGCTCGCAGGCGCCGTTGGCGCAAATTTGACCTTGGGCGCATTGGGACTGCGTGGTGCACTTGTTGCGACATTTGCCTCTGGAACAGATTTCGCCGCAAACGCACTGGTCGTTGGTGGTGCAGGATTTCGTGCAGTAGCCGACTTCGTCGCACTCGCAGAAGCCGTCGCAGCGCTTGGCCGCCTGAGTGCAGGCCACTAGCGGGTTGCCGAGGAAGTTGGCCGGACAGCTGCATTGGGCAACGTGGTTGCGCACTTGGCAGTTGGCGCATATGCCGCAGTTTGAGGAACCGTCGCAGGGATCTGAAATAATGCGATATTTTTAAGACAAAGAAGAGAAATAAAATAAGGAAGTATTTTGTCTTGTTGTAAACGAGAATTATAAACGAGAAACACGTGGTAGGTAGTACTTTGTTTCTTTGGGCCGAAGAAAGAAAAATAAGAAACTAAGAGTAGCGGATACTTGGTGTTTCTTTGAATAAAAAAAGAAAAGTAAGTAACATGTAGCGGTTCTTTGCTTCAGACTCTAGAAAAAAAAAGTAAGGAAGACATAGGGATCCTTCGTTTCTTTAAGCTTCTAGAAGAGAAGCAAGAAGCCAGTAGCAGGTAGCACTTTGTTCAGTTATGTTATTACTCTGTTTTTCCTTTTTAAGGCTTATAGAAGGGACTCAAAGACAGCTACTTTTTAAAGCTCAAAGCAGGAAAGTAAATAATACAAGAATAGCAGTTGTGGTTAAAAAGTAAGAGACACGACGTTTACTATTCTCCAAAAAAGAAGTAAATGATTTTAACATCCTTTTCAAAAGATCTGCGTGTTGGTATTATTTTCAAATATTTTGGGAAATTTTGACACTTTTTGGTGTTCCCCATAAAAAGATTTTGTCGCTTCTTAAAGAAGATACAAACTTCATCTCCATTTTTATAAATCTTCTGGAACAGTAATATTTTTTCGAAAACGTGTAGATAAATTTGATAATTAATAAAAGTTGGTTACAATTTTGATATTTACAATTTTACCTTAGATAAAACAGACATGGTCACATGGTAATGTAATGTAATATAAGTCAATAATTAAGAAAGATAAGACCGATGAACTTAGGTTATAGAATTTAGTAATCGTTAATTATTGTGTGTAAGCAAAATAAGTTTGTCGGTCAAGATTTCTTGTCATAACTATCGTAAAAATTCTAATAATGATACTTCAGCAAATTGTGTGAGTGCAATGCACATTATTGGGGTTTACTGAAGTCAAGAACCGGCACTTGATCATTGACGATGTAATAGACTAGTCAAGATTTAATACATTTTTAAATTTAATTAGATTCGAATTTTCTTAATAAGTAACATTTAATGTGACCACAAACAGGATTATTACATAACGATTCTGCCGGGATTCGAACCTGGAATCTTCTGATTGAGTAAAGAAGAGTAAAGAAGAAGAAATATTTTAAATATTATTTATCGAAATGAAATCATTTAGATTAACGTGTTAGAGGACGCCATTTAACAACTTATTCTAAATTATTACTACTTACTCTGACATTTGTTATTGATACAAGCATGAGTCGGTGGACAAATTGAGTCGCTTCTACAACCAATTTCACATATTCTGTTTTCGCAAATTAGACCATTAGCGCACGATGAATCAGAGTTGCAGATAGTCTTGCAGGCGCCCTTAACACATCTCTCGTCTGCCAAACAGTTTCTATCGCTGCAAAACAGAAAAGTTTCATTAATTTATGAAAGATGAATCCTGGTTTAACAAAATGAATTGTCCCCAAAAAGTACTAATTCCGATTCAGTAAAAACTTGTTTTTGAGTCACTTTCTCTCGTTTTATTCTTAGTTAAGACTTCTTATTACGGTCCTAGTTGAACCTAATCGTTACTGACTTGGCTGAATAATCTTTGCAGTTAAATTGAGTCCCATGTTTACGGTTTTCTTGACTTAAAGTTTTAGTACAAACAGAAAACAAATAACAAAATAAACAGTCGATAATACGTCGCAACGAATACATTAATTTACTACTCGAGGGCAACCCAATGATAAATAACATAATTTTTCGAAATTTAGAAGGATATGATACGCAGATGACTTACGTTCTACACATTCTTTGGCAAAGCCCCTCGTAGCAAACGTGATCTTTCATGCATTCTTGGTCGGCGTAGCATATTTTGACAGGATACCGACAGTGTTCCAGAGGATTACCCAAAAGTGGTTTCGGACAGACGCACAACTTTCTATGATTTATCATCGAGCATTCCGCGTTGGTTCCACAAGCCGTCGGCGAAGCGCAAATATCTTCGCACTTCTTACTAACGCATTTTCTATCGTGAGCGCAATCGATATCGCTTCGGCAGCCTCCGACGCAGACCAACCCGTCGCATATTTCGCCGCTTCTGCAATCGTCATCTCTCCGGCATAACGGTTTACACGTTCCGCTGGACGCATCGCATTTTTCATTGTTAAGACAACCCTTGTCGGTCGAACAAACGGTCCTACAGGACCCCTCGAGGCAGATATTACCGACCGAGCAATCTCTGTTTTCACCGCATGGTGGCGCCGGCGCGCGAACGCACCCGATCTTCGCCGTCGGATTCGGAACGAAGTCGTTACCGCAGGAGCATGTCGCTCTATGATTCGAAACGGTGCAATAGGCGTTGGGACCGCAGGGATTTTGGCGACAAGGATTGATGCACTTGTTGTTTCGGCAGGATTCGCTTCCGGTGCAATCTTCGTCGTACTTGCAGCCGTATATGCACATGTTTTTCGAACAAATGTGACCCAAGAAGCAATCGTTGTCCACCCTGCAGGTGAGGATGCAGCTGCCCTTCAGGCACTTCTCGTTGAAGGCGCAATCGTTGTCGGTGCGGCACTGGGGCCGACATATGTTCTCTTTGCAGGATTCGTTTTTACGACAGTCTTGGTTCGAGGAACATGGCACTGGCACTGCAAGGAGATGAGTTAGCGGCTGAATAAGCTATTCGTTTTTTGGTATAAGACCGTGTCAATTAAAATCTTCAACATTCTTTGACACGGTCTAATCCCGACAAGCCTAAATTGTAACAAATTTAAAGAACCATTTGTTTACTCAGGGCTAAAAAAATATTAATAGTTTTGCAATTCGCATAACTGTAAGCAGTAGAAAAATCGAAAGTGTAACTTACAACGAATACATTCAACTTGAGCATCTCCGGTGAACCCCGAAGGACACGAACAATCTTTAACATGGTGTTCCACCCTACAAATTCCGTTCATTCCACAAGACGTTGAAATCTCGCACGGATTCAAGCATTGCCCTTCCAGACATTGCTCATCCTGACCACACTCCCTATCGGATTGACAAGGAGCTGAAATGGTAAAAATTAAGCAAAGTTACGCACATCGAAATATCAACTTACGTCTGCATACGTCCCCGCGACAGTACGTATTCGCCGGGCAATCAGACGTCGACTTACAAGCGACCTCCTTGGGGCTACATCCACTTTTCAAGTCATTAGCGTCGCCACGAAAACCGTTCCTGCAGCTGCAGTGCCCTTTATGATCCACCACGAAGCATTCGGCGTTGGGTCCGCAAAAAGTATGCTCGCAGACGTCTCTGCATTTATGTATTCCATTGCTTCGCACGCAGCTGGCCTTGCTCGGACAATCAGAATCGACCGAGCATTCTTCCGAAGTCCTGCAGCCTTCATTATACGGATCCCCCACCGTTCCTTGCCCACACTGACACCTGAACGAACCTCTGGAGTTATGACATAGAGCGCCCGGGCCGCAAGGTTGATCGGCGCAGAAATCGATCAGTTTGCACCCAAGATGAGGGTCACCGGTAAACCCGGGTTGGCAGTAACAGACCTGCTTGTGTTTTTCCGCCGAACACAGGGCGTTTTTGCCGCAAGGGTTATGAACCAAGCAGGCGATTTTGCACATGTATTGGTCGCACAGTTTGTCGCTCGAACATTGGTTGCTGTTTTCGCACTCTATCTTCTGGCATCCGTGCTTGTCGTTATTCGGGTCGCCTTTGTATCCGGCTTTGCACTTGCACGAAGCTTGGTGATTGCGCGAGGTGCATTCGGCGTTTCGACCGCACAAGACGCCTTCGCAGGCGTCGACGCAATCCGGTCGGCCGACGGCGTTCGAGACGCATTTCTCGGTGTAAGGGCAATCGGAGTTTAGACGACAGCGGAGTTCTTGGGTGCAGATGTTGTTCTGGCAAAATTGGAATTCGGGACAGCTGCTGTTGGATTTGCACGTAGGTTGACAGATATCTTGGATGCATAGCTGATCTCCTACGCATTCTCTCGAGGAGGAACAAAGAGCTAAACGAAATCATAATCTTTAAAATTTGACTTCCGAATTTAAAGTCATAATTTCGATAATTTTCTCAAAACATGAAATAAAGATAATGCATCCAAGACGCATGAAGACGAATAAAGAAAATACAACGAAACTAATGAATAAAAGAAAACATACCTCTGCACACGCCGCTGTAGCATCTCGATCCTGAAGGACACTGAGTATCCGTGGCGCAATACTGTACTGGCACGCAGCCTAGATGTGGATCACCCGTTGTACCCGCTTGGCAGCTGCAAACGCCGACGTGGTTCACGGCGACGCAGTCGGCTTTTTGACCGCACGAGTTCGCGAACGAGCAAGGATGAGAGCAGGTGAAGTTAACGCACGTTCTATCGTCGGGACAATCGTTGTTATCCAAGCATTCTATGGGGGCGCAATTTCGATTCGAATCTTCTCTCGTTCTTGGCGGACACCTACACGTAGCTTCGTGCGCCACCGGTAGACATTCGGCGTTTCTACCGCAGGCGTTCGGCGTTTCGCACGGATTACGGCATTTTTTGTCAATGCATGCCGCCGACGATGGACAGTCAGCATCGGCGAAGCATTCGCCCGGTCTTTTGCAACCTATTCCGGTTGGATCGCCGATAAGACCTTCGGGACACGAACAGCTGAAACCGCCCTCATTGTTGACGCATCTAAAAAAAGATCAAAATGACTAAAATAAAATGTGAGTCGTTAATATAATGCATGATTTTTCAAAATAAAAAATTAGGTTTTTGTCTCATTCTAAGAAACTGACTTTCTTTTAATAATGTTTTCTCTTATTTTAGCACAAAATTCGATCAGTTTTAAATCGAAATCAATCGAGAGTTTGCTTCTTTGAAGACATTTTCTAACCTAAGCATAGCTTTTGCTTATTAATTATGCATCCTCTAGACTTTATCATCAATTAAAATTCCTTGCAGTAAAGATTTGATAGCAAATTATGTGTTTCCTGAACCATCATACTTACATAGCTGTATCATGACAAGGTTTGGAGATTTTACATTCGTCAATGTCCACGCATTTGCCATTTTGAAATGCGAAACCTTCGAAGCAATTGCAGCGGGCTTTGTGGTTTTCGACAGAGCACGTACCTTTTCCACAATTCGTAGCATCGCAAGGATCTGAACAACACAATTAAGAATTAGTGCCTCATTAAGAGCAAACTTCTGACTTTACCCAAAAAGAAAAAAAGAAAATAATACAAGAAAGGGAGAAAAATATACAGAAAAAGCGAGTATAATTAGCACCAAGGGCAAATAAAACAAACTTACTAATACATCTGTTGCTTTCGTAATCACAGAATTTATTGTTGGCGCAATCAATGTCCTCTAAACAGTCGACTTTGAAGCAGCCAATCTTCCTGTCGAAGGGATCTCCGAGTTGTCCAATCGGACAAGAGCACTGCACGTTGTGGTTGAAGACGTTACATACGGCGTTGGGGCCGCACAGCGCCTCTTCGCACGGGTTTTGACATTTCCCATTTTTGCAAACGAGATTGTCATCGCAGTCCCCATTCTGCCGACACTGGTTAGGCAACAGGCAGCCCGGTTCGATAAACGGATCTCCGATGGTGCCCTCGGGACAGCTACATTTGTAAGAGCCGGGGACGTTGCGGCACACGGCCGAAGGATGACACGGTTGCGCTTTGCATTCGTCGATATCGGTGCACCCTTGCGGAGTGTTGACGAAGCCGTTGGCGCAGCTGCATTGAGTCTTAATGCATACTTGGTTGGTGCGACAATCCGAGTCGGCGAGACATCCCGGTTGGCAGACGCCCTTGAGGCAGACTTCCCCGGGTAGACAGTTGCTGTCGCCGTAGCAGACGTTGACGCACGTGTTGTTGGAGCATCTTTCGCCGATGGCGCAATGGTGGTTATTCTGGCAGATGAACGAGCAGCGGTTGTTGATGCAAACGTGATCTTTTGGGCACTGCTGGCGGGTTTGACACTCGGTGGGAATGCGCACGCAGCCTTGCTGAGGTGTCGGGTTGCCTTCGAAGCCGGCGGGGCACGCGCAAATGGTCTTGTGTTGTTCACACGAGCAGATAGCGTTAGGGCCGCAAGACCCCTCTAACTCGCACGGGTTCTGGCATTTGTTGTTAACGCAGGCTTGCGCATTGGGACAGTTCTTGTTGCTTCTGCAGCCGATGACGCACATACTATTGACGCACGCGTTACCCGCGGAACATTGCCCGTGCGTGCTGCACGGGGTCACGCAGAGTTTGTTGACGCAACGCTCCCCCGGCAGACAGTCTTTGTTGTTGCGACAAACGTCGCGGCACTGGCCCTGGAAACATTTCTCGCTTCCGCATTCCAGATCGGTAGTGCAACTAGTGATGGTTTTGACGCAGCCGTCTTGGATACCGTGAGGCGACGGGACGAATTTTCCAACGCATACACAGACAGCGCGTCTGTTTTCGACCTGGCAGTGAGCATTAGGGCCGCACGAGAATCGTTCGCATGGGTTGATGCATTTTCCTTGGAGACACATCGAGTGAATTGGACAGTCTCTATCGCCGTTGGGGCATGCGCCCTCCGGTCTACATCCCGAGGTGAACGGATCGCCTATAAAACCTTCGGGGCAGCGGCAAGTATGCCCAGAACCTAAAAGATAAATTGATAGTTTTTAACGCGTTAGTTTAATAATAAAGCACCAATAGCACGTTTAACTGTTTCGTTACAAAACACTAAATTGTTCAGTTTGAAATTAAATTTCTAAATTAAAGTCGTAATTTTAGGATTAATGAAAATCTCAAGATAAAACAAAAAAGTTTCGCAAATAAAAATTTTCCAATTTTTCCATATCATTAAAAAACAAAAAAACTCAATTATTAAGTCTTTATGAAAAAAAAAATGAATATTAATGAATTATTTACCTGTACTTTGACATATAGCGGATGTGTGGCAAGGATTGGGGTTGCACACGTCAACTGGTGTACACTCTACGTCTGCTATCGGGTTCGGTTGGTATCCCGGGGGACACTGACACGAAGCTTTGTGGTTCTCGGCGATGCACACCGCGTTGGTACCGCACGATTCCTCATCGCATACGTCGTAGCAAGTGTGAGTCATCCTATTACACAGCTGGTGAGCGGGACAATCGACGTTATAAACGCACGGTACGGCTTTGCAACCTTCTCGGGGATTACCCGGATCGCCTATGAACGTCCCCGGCGGGCACTGGCACTGCGCGACGTGATTGTTTACGACGCAAACGGCGTTCGGTCCGCAATTAATCAATTCGCAGGCGGGGCGGCACGTCAGGATTTCGTGGTCGGCGTGCTTTCGACAGGTGTCCTGCTCGGCGCATTGGGCGTCCGAGTTACATTCGTTTTGTGCCATCGGTACGCAGCCTTTGCGTTCGTTTGGGTTTCCGGTGAAACCGCTGAGACACTGGCACTGACCCTTGTGGGATTCCGCGGTGCAGGCCGCGTTGTTGGGGCAGCTGAAGTGCGAGCAAACCGGGACGCATTTTAGTACGCCGAGGGCGTCGGGTTGACAGGACGCTATCTGCTGGCAGTCTGCGTCGGTGTGGCAATCGGGTACGGAGGGTTTTTCACAGTTTGACGTTACCGGGTTCCAGATGTAATCGCTTTGGCAAGCGCAGGTCGGGTGGCCGTTAACGTCAAGTTTACAGGCTTCGTTTAGACCGCAGGCGACCGTCTCGCAGGGGTTTATACATTTTTGTTTTCCGGTGTTGTCGATGGCGCAGATTGTGCCTTTTCTACAATCCTTGTCTTCCAGACATTCTTTTTCTACGACTCTTTGTTCTGGTTGGCAACCGACGCTCAAATCGCTAGGGTTTCCGTGGGTTCCAGAGGCGCATATGCAGGACGATCTGTGGTTTTCGGCCACGCATAGAGCGTTGGGGCCGCATTGTACCTTACTGCAAGCGTCCACGCACTTGCGGACGCCTTTTCCCAATTGGAAGCATATTTCCGTATCGTAACAGTCCAAGTCGGTGTTGCATTGGCCTTGGATTTTGCAGCCGCTAATTAGATCGGCGCCGTTGCCGACGTAACCAGGGGGGCAGAAGCACTGTCCCGCTTCGCAAATTGCTTTGGGGCCACATTTAACGTTTTGGCACAAGTTAACGCATTTTCCTCGTTCGCAGGTGTAACCGCTGGGGCAAAACTGTTTGGTGTTGCATCGGCAAGTTTTAACATCTCGGCAGATACCCCCTTGGACCAGCGAGCACATGATGAAGGGATTTCCGGCGTAGCCTTCTTTGCAGCGACAGTCGTAGCTACCGATAGTGTTGATACAAACGGCGCTCTGGCCGCAAACGCTGTTGGAGCACTCGTTGATGTCTTCGCATCCGATGTAGGGGTTACCAGCGAAACCGACCGCGCAAACGCATTCGATTCCAGTGTAGCTCTCGCGACATTCGGCGTTATGACCGCAGGAGTCTCTGGCGCAGAGTTTCTTTTCAAGTTTTTCGCACGAAACGTATGGATTACCTAGAGTTCCGGGGTTGCAGACGCATTGATTGGTGTTACCGTATTCGCAATGGGCATTTTGTCCGCAGGAAGGATGGCAAGAAGGCGCGTGAATCGCTAAAAAAAGAAGAAATAAGAAAAAGAACACCACAATGATTGATAGATTGGTTAGCTTTTCTTTATGGATTAAACTGAGTCTGATGCAGATATAATTTAACACTTACGAGGCATGCATATCAGGTCAGGATTTCCGATAAAATACGGGTCGCAGACGCATTTATTGCTGGATTTATCGCAATGGGCGCCAATTCCGCAAATGATCCCTTCGCATCGTTGCTTGCATCTACCACCGATGCAAACGTTAGGTTCTTGACAAGGATGTGACGTGGAGCAAACGTCGGTGGTGCATTGTCCTCCGGGAAATGGGTTGCCTAAATAACCTTCCAAACATTTGCAAGTTGGACCAGCTTCCGTCACAATGCATTGAGCCCCCGGAGCGCACGTTATTCCATCACATACTGAAAAATATAAGAATAAATTCTTCACATTCTACAAGAGTTAGTGCGGATGAAAACTTACATGAGACACACTCTCCTTTAGTATTTTCTTTGAATCCGGCGTTGCAACGGCACCAAGCTCCGTGATTCTCGGGTTCGCAGAATGCATTTCTTCCACAAGTTAAGGTTCCGCACGGGTTTACGCAAGCGCCCTCGATACAGGCCAAAGAAGGGACGCAATCTCTGTTGCTGGAGCACTCGGATTTTGCGGTTCCGGGAGTTTCCGAGACGCACCCGCTTTTGTACGGATTCCCAGAAGTGCCTCTGGGGCATATACATTTGTAGCCACCCTTAGTGTTAATGCAGTGGGCGCCGAAAGCGCACGGGGTGTCATCGCACTCGTTGATGTCCACACAACCTTGAAGTGGGTTTCCTCGATGGCCGATCTCACATTGGCATTTGGGGGGATCGCTCGGCGTGCATTTAGCGTTGATGCCGCAGGGGAAGCGCTCGCACGGGCTCTTGCATTTATTGTGGTCTTGTGGGTCGGTGAAGTAAGGCGGTGGGCAAACGCATTCCCCGGGTTGGACGCATCTTTCGTTGGTGGAACATTCGTTGTCGCTGGAGCAGCGCTTTTGGGCCGGGGAGCATAGACCGTTGTAGGCGTCGCCGCCGTAACCCCGCGGACAATGACATTCGTAGCTTCCTTGCGTATTGAGGCATTCAGCGCCAAAGCCGCAAACTTGCTGCTGTTCTCTGCATTCGTCGATGTCGACGCATGTGCCATCGGGGGCGGTTTTAAAGCCTTTAGGACAAGCGCAGTAGCTTACTCCGCCGGTGATTCTGATGCATTCGGCGCCTTTGGGGCAGCTTCCGCCATGGACCACAACCCGCTAGGACGCAATTACCATCGGTGAGTTGATACGGCGGTTGGCATCGGCAGTCCGGACTGTTACACTCGAGACATTCCAGGAAAGGATTACCGTTGAAACCGGGGGGACACTGGCAGTCGTAGCTACCGGGTAGGTTTTTACAGATGGCGTTGAGGCCGCAGGCGGGTTTCTCTCGAAGTTCCGTGCATTCGTTGCTATCTCGACATTTACCAGTTGCCGCGTCTCTGGTGTAACCCTGAACGCAAATGCAGACGCTTTCGCCGACGAATTCGTCCGTGATGCACTGTTCGCCTGGTGGGCATGGGTTGCGATCCGAGCAACTGAATGGGGTTTTTATTTGGGTGCAGCCTGTTCGGTAGGGGTCACCGGAGGTACCACCCGGGCATTGACAGGAGAAGGAGCCGGGTTCGTTCTTGCAGATGGCGCCAGGTTGGCATGGGTTGCCAGCGCATTCGTCGATGTCGACGCAACCGTTCGGAGTGCCGGTATAACCCTCTCGGCAAATGCATTTAGCCTCTTGATTCACCAGCATGCACTGCTCGTTGGGACTGCAGGAAATTGTTTCGCAGGGATCTAAACAAGGTACAATTTTAACTTTGATATAAAAATATTCATTTAATGATGTTTCAGAAGTTGTAGGTATTACGGCAATGTTTTTTTCTCATAGACGTAGGCTTGATTATTCTATAGATCACTCAACTGTATGCCAAGAAAAAATTATACTGAAAAATACTAAAATAAATGGATTTAAAATAGCACCAGAAAGATTATGGAATTTTATACAAGGAAATCACACCGCGTTATAGTCTAGAGATTGTCCACCAGAGTGAATTTAAGGCAAAACGCTTGTAATTAAACAAAATAAAAAATCAAAATTACTTACGCCTACAATCATTGCCTATGTTGGGATCGGGACAAAGGCATCGCTTTTGGTGATCGCAAATGGCGTTACCCGGACAATCGGAATCTATCTGGCATGTGACAATTTCGTTGCATTTGGTTTTTGGGTCTGGGTCGGCGATAGTACCATCTGGGCATTCGCAAGTGTAAGAACCGGGTAGATTGGTGCAAATCGCACCGATGCCGCAAGCGTCCGCTTGAAGGCATTCATTTTTGTCTTGACAAAGCGTCGCTGGATTTCCAATAAAACCTTGAGGGCATTCGCAGATGTAACTTCCTGCGGTGTTCGTACAGATGGCGTTAGTGCCACATCTTCCGCTTGGGCCATTAATCGAGTCGCACTCATTGATATCTAGAAACGATTAAGATTAAAACTATGGATTTTGCGAACTTGAAAGAAGATTTCATCACAATTATTATCGAAGACATAGATGTTTAATAATGGGGATCTAACTTGGCAAATGATAAAACGTTTTGAAGTTACATAACAAATTTGCACAAAGCTTGATTAATGTTGGTCAAATGTTCTGTGCAACAGTCGAACGTAATACAATTGAAAATATTTACGACCAACATCCACAGAGCAGTTGCAGTCTATCTTGGACTCGGTAGTATGCTACCTACGGTCGCTATAGTGGTCTATAAGTTGGACATGTCGCTACAGGCATGTCCAACTTATAGACTACATAAATACTCAAGAGATCTGCAATTAACTTTTGACTGTATTTTATCAGGAACATTATTGACCGATCTCGAAGGATTAATTATTATCAAAGTCTCTCTAAAGATACATAAGATCTTAGTAGGACTGTTTTGTAACAATACCGCACCTACTGCTATGTAATATTAAAAAAAAATTTCAAAGGTTGCCTTTACCTATACACCCGGCGGCTATATCATTCGGGTTAAATGTCCACCCATCCTCACATATACAGTAGGCTTCCTGGCCGTCGGGCTTACAGAAGGCGTGATCTCCGCACTTAACGTCTTCGCAGGGCGCCTTGCATTGTACCATAGGTGGCGCCCCAACGTAACCGTTGTCGCATTCGCAATGAAAACTCCCTATCGTATTTGTACATAAGGAGAACGGTCCGCACGGTTGAGACAAGCATTCGTCAACATCTATACAACTCGCCTCTCTCGGCGTGAAACCCTTCTGACAGAAACATTGATTTTCGATGCATTCGGCGTTATTGGTGCAATCGAAGTTGCTTTTACACAATATGTTGACGTCCACCTAAAACCCCAAACAAAAACGTAAACGTTTTTTAACTATGAAATAGGTGGCGACACGATAACTGACACCATGACACATTTATCACTACTATAAAATTAGAAATAATATGCTGCGTAAAAAAAAGGGGAATATTACCTGTTCGCAAGCGATTTGGGGGGATGGTTTCCCTCGATATCCTTGTGGACACAAGCAGTTGAATCCGGGCGCGGTGTTCTCGCATACGGCGTGCGTACCGCACGGTTTTTCCAAAGCGGTGCACTCGTCGATGTCCACGCAACCTTTGAACGGATCACCGGTGAAATCCGGCTTACAGGAGCACGTGTAGCTGCCCAAGGTGTCCTTACAAACGGCGTTAGGTCCGCACGGGTTCGTTTCACATTCATTTATATCTAAAGAACAGTATAACACATTGCGAAATGGGTTCTCTAAAGCTAAGACCTACCTACTGCACAGACTGAAAGAAACAGAACAGGTAAAGACAACAGGCAAACTTACGGAGGAGAAAAAAAGGCATAACCGGATGCAAACCTAGTATGTTGAGATACAAAACGCATTCCTGAAAGGCTCAAGTACCACATAGTATAGATTGTACAAAAACATTGTATACAGTATTAGGCTTTCTACTTTGGTCAGTTTTGAAAATAAATCGATAAATAAATAACTAATAGTAATAGTGGAGATGTGGAAAATATATAGATTCAACCAGTCAAGACGATTAGTTCTACCAGTTAAGAGCAAAGCGAAGTGTAGAGGTAGGTTCAGTTCGACACTTCTTATGCAACATCCGCTTTGCCTCCCATCTTGTGCCGCTGACGACATCTTTAACGCTCTTATTGTCATGTTGACGAAATATTTAATACCTTCTGCGACTAACTCAATTATGAAACATATGTAATACTTCAAATAACTAGTAAAATTGCTAACTATCTAGTAAAATTGTTATAAAAAAACAAGGCTGGACAATATAGGCGAAAAAGAAAAAAATTGTGCTATAGAAAGCATTTAGAGAAAAACATTTTTTGATTCATTTCACTGTTATTTGGTTCATCTATAAATATAAATAACGTTGTAAATTATTTTTACTTGTTTAAATTCAAAGTAAAAAGGAGAAGACGTTAAAAAAAGAAAGTTATTTTATACTTGGTGTAGGAAAAGTGAAGATTGATTAATACAAAGAAAAGGAATATCCGGAGCCTAGGAAAATGTTTTTCTCTACGTTTATGTCTATATAGTTGCAAGTCCTAATATGCAATTCAGAAAAGCGGAAAGTAAAATAAAATAATCAGTAATAATAATAAAAATAATAATCGGAAAATAAAAAGCTTAGTTTTTTTTTCTGTCGCTAGCATAAACTTATTACAGACAGCACTTTGGTGAATTTTGCCTAATGAAAATGTACTGTTTTTGGTTTTTAAACCACATTAATATTTAAACCACTAATAGCAGCACTATGTAAATACAATTTTGTAATTTTTTTATGGATTAGGCAATTCATGTCAGTGTCAATATATTGTTACGGGCTTATCGTGGTTCGAATTGATTATTAAACACGTGCTGAATAATACCCACTTTATTATTAAACTTAACTCCGATCACCACAACTAAACAATTAACTCACTTATTATTGACTTCTACTAACTCACTCATTACACTGAGTCTAACTGACTGACTCTAAGGAAAGCTGACGGCCTTATATAGTTTTAGCTCCCGGGTTCTAGAAAAATCACGCAGATAAGGCTTATCGTTTGACGAAATTTCTGGAACGCTTATCTGCCGTTCGTTTCGTTATCGCGGCCGCTTTCCCCTTATCAGATCTTTCTAGAAACTTTTCTTACGCACTTAATTCTATTCTAAATTCTATTCTATCTATTTACATTGCGTTACAGTATTAAGTCTGTTTATTAGAGTCCAAATCATTAGATTAGAGTGGTTCGCTTCCTAATACTTAAATTTTGATATTAACTTGGTTCAAATGTTAAATGTTGCATTATGATTTAATATTAATGTGGTGTACCACCGCATTAAAATATAAATATGAACAAGATTTAATAATTTGAGGTCACATAATTATTTCGATACCTAATAACTAAAATAAAGCAATTGACTGTTCTTTAACTCCTAAATAAGAATCAAAGATCTTTAAGGTGGTTTATCAAATATAGTTTGTAAAGTTTGGGAATTTTTTGCTTCTGTTTCAGTAAATCAACTAAAATACTTTTTTAAACCAAATGTTAAATTGTTAAAGGCTGTGAAATAAAAAGTATTTTTTTTAGAAAAGTACTCTTTTCTGCTTTAATACAAAATATAAAAACGATTGTACTTAATGTGGTTTAGAGTAATGTGGTATTATATGATAATGAGCGGTTGACTATAATGTGGTATTGAATTCGATAGATTAAAAAATGTGTTAAACAAAAAATACTACTTTGATTGTATTTAATGTGGTTTATAGTAATGTTGGCTTACAGTAATGCGGTATTATAATGGTGAGTGATTGGCTATAAGGCTTTAATGTAGTATTGTATTCAATAGATTGAAATACGTGTTAAATGAAAAATACTACTTTGTATTTAATGTGGTTTACAGTAATGTTGGTTTACAGTAATACTGGCTTACAGTAATGTGGTATTATAAAAGTAAGTGGTTAGCGATAATATAATATTAAACTTAACAGATTAAAAAATTTGCCAAGCCAAAAATATTATTTTGATTGTACCTAATGTGGTTTACAGTGATGTGGTATTATAATGATAAGTTATTGGCTATAATTTGGTATTAAATTCAATAAATTGAAAAACGTGTTGAATAAAAAATACTACGTTGAATGTATTAAATGTGGTTTACACTAATGTGGCCTTATAATAGTAAGTGGTTAGCGATAATGTGGTATTAAACTTCACAGATTAAAAGATGTGTTAAATGAAAAAAAAATAGTTTGATTGTACTTAATGTGGTTTACAGTAATGTGGTATTATAATTGTGAGTTATTGGCTATAATGTGGTATTGAATGCAATAAATTGAAAAACGTGTTAAATAAAAAATATTATTTTGAATGTATTTAATGTGGTTTACAGTAATTTGGCGTTATAATAGTGAGTGGTTAGCGATAAAGTGGTATTAAACTTAACAGTTTAAAAAATGTGTTGAATGAAAAAAAAATAGTTTGATTGTACTTAATGTGGTTTACAGTAATGTGGTATTATAATTGTGAGTTATAATGTGGTATTAAATTCAATAAATTGAAAAACGTGTTAAATAAAAAATACTACTTTGAATGTATTTAATGTGGTTTACAGTAATGTGGCGTTATAATAGTGAGTGGTTAACGATAATGTGGTATTAAACTTAACAGATTAAAAAATGTGTTGAATGAAAACAAAAATAGTTTGATACATTCAATGTAGTATTTCTTATTTAACACGTTTTTCAGTTTATTAAGTACAAACTTAATGTGGTTTATAATAATGTGGTATTATTATGGTAACTTATTGGCTATAATGTGGTATTGAATTTAATAAACTGAAAAACGTGTTAAATAAGAAATACTACATTGAATGTATTTAATGTGGTAATAAACTCAATAGATTAAAAACTGTGTTAAATCGAAAAAAAATAGTTTGATTGTACTTAATGTGGTTTACAGTGATGTGGTATTATAATTGTGAGTTTTTGGGTATAATCTGGTATTGAATTCAATAAATTGAAAAACGTGTTAAATGAAAAATACTACATTGAATGTATTTAATGTGGTTTACAGTAATGTGGCGTTATAATAGTGAGTGGTTAGCGATAATGTGGTATTAAACTTAACAAATTAAAAAATGTGTTAAATGAAAAAAAAAATAGTTTGATTGTACTTAATGTAGTTTACAATAATGTGGTATTATAATTGTGAGTTATTGGCTATAATGTGTGGTATTGAGTTCAATAAATTGAAAAACGTGTTAAATAAAAAATACTATGTTGAATGTATTTCATGTTGTTTACAGTAATGTGGCGCTATAATTGTAAGTGGTTAGCGAATATGTGGTACCAAACTTAACAGATTAAAAAATGTGTTAAACGAAAAAAAAATAGTTTGATTGTACTTAATGTGGTTTACAGGGATATGGTATTATAATTGTGAGTTATTGGCTATAATGTGGTATTGAATTCAATAAATTAAAAAGCGTGGTGAATAAAAAAATACTACGTTGAATGTATTTAATGTGGTTTACAGTACTGTGGCGTTATAATAGTGAGTGGTTAGCGATAATGTGGTATTAAACTTAACAGATTAAAAAATGTGTTAAATGAAAAAAAATAGTTTGATTGTACTTAATGTGGTTTACAGTAATGTGGTTTTATAATTGTGAGTTATTGGCTATAATGTGGTATTGAATTCAATAAATTGAAAAACGTGTTAAATAAAAAATATTATTTTGAATGTATTTAATGTGGTTTACAGTAATGTGGTGTTATAATAGTGAGTGGTTACGATAATGTGGTATTAAACTTAACAGATTAAAAAATGTATTAAATCGAAAAAAATAGTTTGTTTGTACTTAACGTGGTTTACAGTAATGTGGTTTTATAATTGTGAGTTATTGGCTATAATGTGGTATTAAATTCAATAAATTGAAATGAAAAATACTACTTTGTGTGTATTAAATGTGGTTTACAGTAATGTGGTGTTATAATAGTGAGTGGTTAGCGATAATGTGGTATTAAACTTAACAAATTAAAAAATGTGTTAAATCGAAAAAAAAAATAGTTTGATTGTACTTAATGTGGTTTACAGTAATGTGGTATTAAAATTGAGAGTTATTGGCTATAATGTGGTATTGAATTCAATAAATTGAAATGAAAAATACTACTTTGTATGTATTTAATGTGGTTTACAATAAGGTGGCGCTATAATAGTGAGTGGTTTGCTATAATGTGGTATTAAATGCAATAGATTGAAACACATGTTAAATGAAAAACACTACTTTAATTGTTCTTAATGCGGTTTACAGTAAAGTGGTATTAGGTAATTGGTTGGCTATAATGTGGTATTAAACACAATAGATTGAAAAATGTGTTAAATGAAAAATGCTGCTTTAGGTAGATACTTCGCATCTTTTAATAAAAATATTAATTGCGTCATATTTAATGTGGTTGACCCTAATGTGGTATTATAAAATAAGTTTGAAAAGAGACAGTACTAAAGTAGCAAGTGTTAATCTTTTGAAAGATATGTTTTGTCTAAGTCTTAATAAAAAGTTAATTGCGCTGTTCTTGGTACCTAATGTGGTTCAATGTAATGTGGTATTACACCATATAGGTTTTAAACGTTGTAATATGAAAAATATTGTCTCAGATATGTATATTTTCTTCTGCAATAAAAATATTAATTGCGACGATCTTCATACTTAATGTGGCTGCGTATAATGTGGTATCAGTGTCGTTTTTATGTTTAATGTTATTACTTCTTCATTAGGCAATATTCACCTAAAGTTTAGCGCTTCCTAAACGTACCAAAATTAGATTTAATAAGTTTGAGTACTGGCAGTAGTTGTAAGCGAAGGCAATTGACTCCGTCATGGCGGTCAAACTGCAGGACGTTTCAAGAATCTGGTCAAAGCAGACGTTCGATAAGAAGTGTTGCGGAGTAAGGAAGAGGATCAAGTGCATCAACTAACTTTCACAATACAATTCTCCTTTTCCTGTAAAGCCCTGGGGACATATGCATTTGAACGAGCCGGGCACGTTAAGGCATTTCGCGTTAATACCGCAAGCGCCCGATCTGCCGCATTCGTTGATATCCACGCAATCCTCGTTACCTTCACCGGTGTATCCCTCGGGACACAAGCAGGTGAAGCTTCCGTTGGTATTGACGCATTGAGCACTGGCGGCGCACGGGTTCGAATGGCATTCGTTAATATCTGGTAAATGCGTTAGAAACATGGTTATAACACATGGTTAGAAGGTGATGAGGTGGAAGAGTGATTTTCTTTAGTCGTTTCGTTATAATTGGGATAAAACGTGATTGTTCCGTTGGCCTTGGGTGAAGCGTGCAATTAGCCAGTCGCGGATAAAGACATAATTCGACAGACGAACGTATTTCGGAGGTCGAAGGGTCAATTGATTTGTGAATCGAGGATCAAATAATTTCATTTAATCGGTGGATTGTTACGTGTTAGGAAAATCACGTTTTATCGATTATTGTTAATAGCGTTTAATTTTAGGTTATCATTGGACTTTTACAGGGTATTATTATTAGATTAGCGTTTTGTGCTGTTTATAATTAAATAATTAGTATGTTTTTCAAAATAATTTGTGGATTAAATTTGAGTAATTATTAAACTGAATAATTAATAATTTTAGATGTAAATAAACAAAAACTGATTTTCTCTAGGTTCCCTCTTCGTTTAAGGGTTAAATTTCCTCCAATATTCTAAATAAGCAGTGCTACCGACTACCTAACTGTAAAAGTCCCTGTTAGATTATAGAAAAATATTTTTGTACAAGAAAATCAGTCTTCACATGTTTTGTTTCTGGAATGATCATGATGATACAAATTATATACAAATATTTACAAGTCGCAAAACAGTCGTAAATACCTGTGCATTCGTTAAGCGGATCACCGATAAATCCCGGTGGACAGGAACACCTAAAGCTACCGTCCAAATTCGAGCATAGAGCGTTTCGTCCGCATACGTCGGATCTTTGGCATTCGTTCAAATCGTGGCACCCCGTCGAATAAGGATCACCCTCGTAGCCGGGCGGGCATGTGCATTGTCTACCACCGATGACGTTCGTACAGATGGCGCCGGGAGCGCACGCATTAGGTTGGTCGCATTCGTCCACATCCACGCACCCATCGTACGGATTTCCGTAGAAACCGTCTGCGCAGAGGCAGGAGTAGTTTCCGGGGGTGTTCTGGCAGATGGCGTTATGGCCGCAGGCGTTCGGATTGGCACATTCATCGATGTCTGGGGGGGGAATTACAAAAAATAAACAGAATCAATTGTTAGTCATCATGGCGAATTCCATCACTATTGTTAATTATATTGTATTTAAGTAATTAGTTCTCTGTCTCTCTCTCTCGCTCGCTCTCTCTCTCTCTCTTCTCTCTCTATCTCTCTCTCGCTCTCTCGCTCTCTCGCTCTCTCTCATTCTTTCTCTCTCCCTTTTTTTTTCTCTTGAGTTTTAACTGACATCAGAAGTTTTTGAGTAATTAGATTCAAAAAAATTTAATACATATTTTCACCCCTTTAGAGGCGGAATTTCGTAAAATGCGTTTCTAGTAGATAGCTTCGTTGTATGAGGAACCAATTTGCGAAATTTGGTTTTGGAGGTTGCGGATTTGTAAGTTCCTTTCGGAAATTTCGTAATGAGTGGGTGATATTTGTCTTTTACATAAGTACGTAGATTTAGTAATCCACTAAAAAATCAGTTAACAAAGTATTGTAAAAGGTCCCTTTCTCATTCACATTTCTAGATTTCTGATTAATCATTAGTCATCACGAAGGCAAACGTAGTCTGCGAAAGTCATCGTCTTTACAGTTATCGTTCTGCGCGTCAATTTTCGCTTCTTTGCTCTTCCGTTTTCGAGGAAATTTTGTCCATTTTGTCCACAACATCTGTATTTGAATAGGCGTGAAAGCGCGAATCAGGATTCGATTTCCAAAGAGCCGTTTCATCGAAAATGAGTTTATTAATTCGTGTGAGAGTTCGAAACAATTTGTCGAAAGGTGGAGCTTAATGATAGACCGGCTTTTTGCTTTGGCCCAAAAGCACTAATTTATAGGTAAATAAAAACGTAGCGTGTACTAATGAGCGTAATTTCGGATTAAGATGTCGGTATAAAAAAACCAGCAAGACAAATTATTTCGTGGTAATGCCGGTTTCGTTCTCGCTTTAACCGGTAATTGCTTTCATTGAATTAGAAAAACCATTACGGTCGCCAAATAAGCGCATACACGCAAACTGGAATGTTATCGGAGTCGACGTGCCGGTTGGTACATTGAAAACGCACCAAAGGACAACTTCGAGAAAAACATTTTTCTGAAACACGTCAACTTTGTTTACACGGATGTATGGATGAACAACAATGTTTCACTATTACTCCATTCAAGACATCAAAAAATTGATTTTGTTGTTGTATGACGTTGTTTATTAGATGTTTGTTTTTAGAAATTCTTAGGGAAATACACAAGTAGATAATTTACTGATAAGGTTCCAATCCTCAGTCGAAAGTTTACAAGTAATTAGGGCTATTAAAGAGCGACGTAACTATGCGTGTGAGGCTTCGAGATATCGAATATTCCAGTATGCGTGAAACACCAACATAGGCCAGTAACCCTACCCTAAGTTAGTTATAAATTGCAGGATTACAAATAAATTGTTGTAACGAAGTCCAACTCACCATAGCATCTACTTTCGGGGTCCCCTTCGAATCCGGGATTGCATTTGCAGAGATAATGCGCCGGCAGGTTGCAACACCAAGCATTCTCTCCGCATCTGGCCGCTATCGCAGGATCAGCGCATTCGTCTATATCTGTAAACAAAAAAATTATTTATCGTACGTGCTTCGGTTTTTCGTATGGACCACACCAGCGTACGGGAAAACGGAACCGATTCTAGTCGCTTTTTTCCATCGACCCGAAACAGTTATCGCGTATGCATATATTTTAATAGCGCTGTATATGCATAACTGTTTGGAATTTATTCAGGAGATGTAACGGGCCCTCGATTGTGGTACAAATTAAATCACATTACATGTTGGAAATTGCGCGATGATTGCGCCTCGTCATTGCGGCTGTTATTATGTGACTTTTACTTTTCCTGTTAGCTCTTCAATCGGGAATTTTTATCGAGGCGTATCGTAAAAGATTTAAATGAAAATACGAATGCTACGACATGTGGTACATTGGACCTATGCGACTTAAATTACTAACGGAACCTAGCAATCGTTCCATACCTTTGTGTGGAATAAAACCTTCTTTAATATTTAGGAAAATGAACGCTTTGAGTTTAAACTCTCGAAAAATATCGACATTTTAAAATGTCCACAATATTTCGGGGAAAAGAAAGCGAAGAAATCATTTCATCAAAGACTAAAAAAATGATAAGATCAGAAACTAAAGATAGAGGCACAAGAAATTATTTCTTCAGAAACTGAAACTTGAAGAAACTTTAACTACTTTATCGAAAAATCAAGAAACGATGTTATAGAAGTTGATCAAAAATTTAAAAAATTCTTTGATTAAAGATTCGAGAAACTATTTTGGCAAAGAAACCGATACTCAAGAAATTACATTTTTAATAACCCAAGAAACTGTTTTATTGTTAACTCAAAAAACTATTTCATCAATGACCCAAGAAACGATTTTATCGAAGACTGGGGGGACATTAGAATCAAAGCTATTTGTTCAGAGACTGAAGAAACTATTTTATCAGAAACTCAAGAAACTCTATTATCAAAGGCTCAAGAAACTCTATTAACAAAGGCTCAAGAAACTCCATTATCAAAGACTCAAGAAACTATTTTACTAGAGAATCAAGAAACTCTGTTATCAGAAACTAAAGACACTGTTTTGGCAAAATAGTTTTTTTTCCGTATTCCTTATTCCACCGTTAAAACTCCTCTTTGTTCAAGTTTTAAAAGCCATTTTAACAACTTCTAAATAAATTATACCAAAGTAAATTGTTAAAGTTCACGGCCCCTATTTTGTCATTTTTTAAGTTCCGTAAATAATATTCGGATTTAATTAAAATTTTTACCGTGAAATTAACTTTTTTCAACGGGAAACTCATTTTATTCCCCTTTTAAGTTTTTCTACCGTAAAATATTCCATATTCCCCCGTTAGAACTTCTCTTTGCTTAAGTTCTAATAGTCATTTTGTCGCTTTGGCGGCAAATCTTGCCAAACACTTCTAAATATAATACCGAAGTACTTTTTTTGTAAACTCAAAACTATTTCCCTTAAGTTTCTACCAAGAAAATTTTATCGAAGACGCTTAGAATCGCTTTGTTCAAGATTAAAAATATTTTGTACCTTCAGAAACTCAAAACACTCTAAAATCAAACTCAAGAAACATTATTAAAACGGCCTCTATGAACTCTTTCAAAGTTCTAAATAATATTTGATTTAGAGAATACGAAGAACTCTGTTTCAAAACGAAAACATTTTTTCAACCTTTTAGTTTTTCTCCGTATTCCTATATTCCACCGTTAAAACTCCTCGTTGTTCAAGTTCAAAGAGTCATTTTGTCGCTTTGGCGGCAAATCTTGCCTAACAACTTCTAAATAATTAACTAAGAAATTGTTAAAGTTCACGGCCCCTATTTTGTCATTTTTTAAGTTCCGTAAATAATATTCGGATTTAATTTAAATTTTTACCGTGAAGTTAACTTTCCTCAACGGAAAACTCATTTTATTTCCCTTTTAAGCGTTTCTACCGTAAAATATTTCATATTTCACCGTTAGAACTCTTCGTTGCTCAAGTTCCAAGATTCATTTTGTCGCTTTGGCGGCAAATCTTGCCAAATACTTCTAAATAAATTATACTAAAGCAAATTGTTGAAGCGCACGGCCTTTATTTTGTCATTTTTTAGGTTTCGTTAATAATATTCGAATTTTATTTAAATTTTTACCGTGAAGTTACCTTTTTTCAACGGGAAACTCATTTTATTCTTCTTTTAAGTTTTTCTACCGTAAAATATTCCATATTCCACCGTTAGAACTCCTCGTTGTTGAAGTTCAAAGAGTCGATTTGTCGTTTTGGCGGCAAATCATGCCTAACAACTTCTAAATAAATTACACTGAAGCAAATTGTTAAAGTTCACGGCCTTTATTTTGTCATTTTGCAAGTTTCGTAAATAATATTTGGATTTAATTTAAATTTTTACCGTGAAGTCAACTTTTTTTAACGTGAAACTTATTTTACTCCCCTTTTAAGCGTTTCTATCATAAAATATTTCATATTCCACCGTTAGAACTCCTCTTTGCTTAAGTTCTAATAGTTATTTTGTCGCTTTGGCGGCAAATCTTGCCAAACACTTCTAAATAAATTATACTAAAGCAAATTGTTAAAGTTTATGGCCTTTATTTTGTCATTTTTTAAGTTTCGTAAATAATATTCGGATTTTATTTAAATTTTTACCGTGAAGTTAACTTTTTTCAACGGAAAACTCATTTTATTCCCCTTTTAAGTTTTTCTACCGTAAAATATTCCATATTCCACCGTTAAAACTCCTCGTTGTTCAAGTTCAAAGAGTCATTTTGTCGCTTTGGCGGCAAATCTTGCCCAACAACTTCTAAATAAATTATACCAAAAAAAATTGTTAAAGTTCACGGCCCCTGTTTTGTCATTTTTTAAGTTTCGTAAATAATATTCAGATTTTATTTAAATTTTTACCGTGAAGTTAACTTTTTTTAACGGAAAACTCATTTTATTCCCCTTTTAAGTTTTTCTACCGTAAAATATTCCATATTCCACCGTTAGAACTCCTCGTTGCTCAAGTTCTAAGAGTAATTTTGACACTTTGGCGGCAAATCTTGCCCAACAACTTCTAAATAAATTATACCAAAAAAAATTGTTAAAGTTCACGGCCCCTGTTTTGTCATTTTTTAAGTTTCGTAAATAATATTTGGATTTTATTTAAATTTTTACCGTGAAGTTAACTTTTTTTAACGAAAAACTTATTTTATTCCCCTTTTAAGTTTTTCTACCGTAAAATATTCCATATTCCACCGTTAGAACTCCTCGTTGTTGAAGTTCAAAGAGTCGATTTGTCGTTTTGGCGGCAAATCATGCCTAACAACTTCTAAATAAATTACACTGAAGCAAATTGTTAAAGTTCACGGCCTTTATTTTGTCACTTTTCTAATTTCGTAGATAATATTCAAATTTTATTTAACTTTTTACCGTGAAGTTAACTTTTTTCAACGGAAAACTAATTTTATTTTTCTTTTAAGCATTTCTACTGTAAAATATTTCATATTCCACTGTTAAAACTCCTCTTCGCTCAAGTTCTAAGAGTCATTTTGTCGCTTTGGCAAAAATTTATCAGAAGAAGGCTCAAGAAACTCTATTAACAAAGGCTCAAAAAACTCCATTATCAAAGACTCAAGAAACTATTTTACTAGAGAATCAAGAAACTCTGTTATCAGAAACTAAAGACACTGTTTTGGCAAAAATTTAAAAACTATTTCGTCAAAGACTCAGCAAATTCTTAAACAAACCCAAGAAACTACTTCATCGGAGACCCAGGAAGTTATTTTCCCTATGACTCAAGCAACTGTTTTATTATTAACTCAAGGAACTGTTTGATTATCCTCTCAAGAAACTGTTTGATTATCTCTCAAGAAACTGTTTGATTATCCACTCAAGAAACTGTTTGATTATTCACTCAATAAGCTCTTTTATCGATGACCTAAGAAACTATCTTGTCAGGGAATCAAACTATTTCATCAGAAACTCAACAATCGATTATATCAAAGATTGGGGACAACACACTCCAGAAACTATTTGGTCAGAGACTAAGGAAACTATTATATTAGAGACTCAAGAAACTATTTCATCAGACGTAGCCAATAACCCTAATTGTAACCTATTTTTTTATTCCTTTATTTGAACAAGCATAACTTTATAAAGCAACAAGTGCGATAAAAATATTGTTAAAAAACCCAAGACATGCGTGTTACCATCGAACTAAGAAGAAAAAGTCGAGTCTTCCAAGCGACTATTACGCAACAACAAAATCGATTACTACTCTGTTCGGAAATGTACGTCTTCAATTACAATGATTGATTATTACCTGCCTTCTTAATTATTCGACTCGGATGTTTCTGCACAGTTAGACAAAGCGTAGCACCTCGGTATAAATCAAAAAGTTGCGTACACGTATAATCTCAATCGTGAAATGATGCATAACTCTTTAAGATGATTCGGCCTTGATCAAGAATTAATTGCCGGCGGAATTAATTGCGCCCAATGCAATATATTATGGCGGAGCTCATTTTATTCGCTAGGTGGTTAATTCGAATCGATTACAGCACGTTTAAAATAAACCGTGTAATAGGGGCTCGAGAGGCGAACGATGGGCGTCATTATACAGAAGCCAGCGATCTATCGCTGCATCTAATTGCGAGACGAATAAATAAAATGTATAAAGTATTACGGCAAACAAACGACCCCTAACTGGCCACTTAATCGTCTGCTGGGGGCAAGAACCGTAACTTGTTTATCCAACTAAAGACTTTGAAAAAAAATCAAACAGAGAACCACGACATCATTTCAACGGAGACTTAAGAATCAAAAAGTGACAAACATGTTTCAGCAGAAAAACTAGGGAATACTTCATGGGAGGCCAAAGGAATATTGGAGAAACCATTTTGTCAAAAACTGAAGACACTAGTTCATCAGATACTGAAGGAACGATTTCTTCAGAAGCTCAAGAAACTACATCAGACACCAAAGGAACTGTTTCATCAGACACCAAAGGAACTGTTTCATCAGACACCAAAGGAACTGTTTCATCAGACACCAAAGGAACTGTTTCATCAGACACCAAAGGAACTGTTTCATCAGACACCAAAGGAACTGTTTCATCAGACACCAAAGGAACAATTTCATCGGAGATTCAGACCCCGAAGGAACTATTTTATCAGATACAAATACATTATAGATTCAAGAGACTATTTCATTAGACCCGGAAGGAACTATTTCACCAGAAACTCAAGAAACTATTTCCTCGGATGGCCAAGGAACTATTTCATTAAGAACTCCATAAACTGCTTCAGTAGAGACACAAAAAACTTATCAGAGACAGAAGAAACTATTTCATTAGTGAAAAAAGATGCTAAAGACTCGAGGAAATTTTTCTCTCCGTAATGGAAGAACTATTTTATGAAAGACATAAGAAACTATTTCATGAAAGACCTAAGAAACTATTTCATGAAAGACCCAAGAAACTATTTCATTAAAGACTCAGGCGACTATTTCATCAAAGACCTAAGACACTATTCGATCAGGGGTCCAGAAAGCTCATCAGCGTTTCAAGGAAATACTTATACGGACGCGCCACGGTGGCAGTTTTCGCAGCTCTAACGCGAAAGATCCATCAAATGATTACGCGTTTCTAGGAACGTTTTACGCCGTCGAGGCAAACGTTACATTCCCACTGCAAGCAGATACAAATTCAACACACTGAAATGATTTATTATTCGACTCTTCCACCCGTCGACAGGTAATACAAAAGATAATGGTGACGCAAAAAGTAATTGACAGTACATTTACAATTAAATTAAATCAAAGCGTAGATTGTTCGACGGATAAGGGGGCAACAAAATGGCCAAGCGTTTCAGAACGATGCGATAATGGACTGTCGTTTTTCAGGCGGGATAATGGAGGCCGGCGTTTCGACGGGAAAAATTAATATAAATGGACTGCCGGAGCTGACTATTATTTTATATTACGTCCGCGAAACGTTCTATATTACGTCCGCGAAACGTTCTATATTACGTCCGCGAAACATTCCACATTACATCCGCGATACGCTCTTACGACGTTGTTAGCTCGACGATTTGGGTCGTTCGGAAAGGCATTCCGATGTTGCGGACGTAAACATGCGTAATTTACTAATTCAGGTAGGCAACAATTCGCTTTGTGTTCAAGATAATTAGGTTGGAGCTAATCAACTCCAGACTTGCAGAAAGAATCTCAGCGAGAATTTCCCTATCTTAGATTTACGAGTAGAGTCATTTTCTTGCATAGCAATGGCAGGAGCCACGAGTAAAATACAATGTTACAAAATGTAATTAAATCAAAGAATTATTAACTCTACATTTTTTTAATAGCTCCCAATGAACTAGTTCCTTGACCTGCTGGTCACTGAATCCAAACTCGTGTCCGCCGCAATCCCTTTATGGTAAACTGAAAATTGAATCCCAGTTAATTCGCCGTTTACCCAACAAATCGTCAATTTTCTCGTTATTTACGAATCGGGCGCAGGATAATTGAAGAATTTGCGTCTAATAGCCTTCGATGCTTGACATGGCAGAGGCGGCGATCCGCCGTCTATAATTTAGCGAAATTTCGGCGCGCGCCGTATCATTTGCCATTATTACATTACCGGTAATTACAGACGAACGAAATGCTGGGGTCGGGACCTTGGCCAAAATTTTTGCAATAACTCACACACCATCGACAAATTGAATTCTCGACGTACATCGTAAATAACATCCTTGAGCACCCGGCGGAAGGTTTTCCAAGAAAATTGGTCATAAATTTTTTTTAATGAACATTGTTAAAGTAATCCTACTCTAATGAGTTAAATATTGCAAACCGTTTTTTCAAAATATTTTTGCCCTAAGGGACGTGCTTGTGAGTCATGGTTTTACCAGTGATCTCTAAAATTTCGCAGTTATATCCGCAGATATTGGTTTAATGGGTGTTACAGCCGTAAAAATATTGATATTTCTATTGCAGTTGTTTCTAATCATTTTTTACCGTATTTTTAATTCTGAATTACCAAAGTTCAAGGTCAGTATTTTGTAATTTTACAAGTTTCTCAGGGAAAATTTGAATTTTATTCAAGTTTTTACCGTGGAATTAATTTTTTTCTAGAAAAAACTCCTTTTATTCACTTATCTTAGTTCTTTTACAGTAAAATATCCTATATTCCACCGTTGGAACTTCTGTTTGTTTAAGTTATGTCATTTTGTCGCTTTGGGGGCAAATTTTGCCCAACAACTTTTAGATAAATTATACTAAACCAAATTATTAAAATTCACGGCTCCTTTTTCATCTTTTTTACCTGTTGTAGACAAAATCTGGATTTTATTTAAATTTTGACCGTGAAGTTAATTTTTTATACAACAATCTTGTTGTGTTTCCCCTATTAAATAATTTTGCCGCAAAGTATCCCATATTTCACCGTTAGAACTCCTCTTTGCTCAGGTTCTAAGAGTCATTTTGTCCCTTTGGTGGCAAATCTCCCCTAACAACTTCTAAATAAATTATACTAAAGTGAATTATTAAAGTTCACGGCCTCTATTTTGTCATTTTTTTAGTTTCGTAGATAACATTCAGATTTTATTTGAATTTTTACCGTGAAGTTAATTTTTTTCAACGGGAAACTCATTTTATTACCCTTTTAAGCTTTTCTATCGTAAAATATTTCATATTCCACCGTTAGAACTCCCCTTTGCTCAAGTTTTAATGATCGTTTTGTCGCTTTGGCGGCAAATCTTGCCTAACAACTTCTAAATAAATTATACTAAAGTATGTTGTTGAAGTTCACAGCCCCTATTTTGTTATTTTTTCATTTTTGTAGATAATATTCAGATTAAATTTAAATTTTTACCGTGAAGTTAACTTTTTTCAACGAAAAACTCATTTTATTCCCCTTTTAAGTTTTTCTATCGTAAAATATTCCATATTTCACCGTTTGAACTTCTCTTTGCTCAGGTTCTAAGAGTTATTTTGTCGCTTTGGCAGCAAATCTTCTCTAACAACGTTTAAATAAATTATTTTAAAGCAAATTGTTAAAGTTTACGGCTCTTATTTTGTCATTTTTCAAGTGTCGTACATTATATTTGGCTTTTATTTAAATTTTTACCGTGAAGTTAACTTTTTTTAACGGTTAACTCATTTTACTTCCCTTTTTAATTTTTTTACCGTAAAATATTCCATATTCCACGGTTATAACTTCTCTTTGCTCAAATTCTAAGAGTCATTTTGTCACTTTGGCGACAAATCTTGCCTAACAACTTCCAAATAAATTATACTAAAGCAAATTGTTAAAGTTCACAGCCCTATTTTGTCATTTTCCAAGTTTTGTAGATAATATTCAGATTTTTATTTAAATTTTTACCGTGAAGTTAACTTTTTTCAACGGGAAACTTATTTTATTTTCCTTTTAAGTTTTTCTACCGTAAAATATTTCATATTCCACCGTTAGAACTCCTCATTGCTTAAGTTTTAAGAGTCAAGAATTTTTACCGTGAAGTTAACTTTTCTCAACGGGAAACCTATTTTATTTTCCTTTTAAGATTTTCTACCGTAAAATATTTCATATTCCACCGTTAGAACTCCTCATTGCTTAAGTTTTAAGAGTCATTTTGTTGCTTAAGCTTAACAACTTCTAAAGAAATTATACTAAAGTAAATTGTTAAAGTTCACGGCTCTTATTTTGTCATTTTTCAAGTGTCGTACATTATATTTGGCTTTTATTTAAATTTTTACCGTGAAGTTAACTTTTTTTAACGGTAAACTCATTTTACTTCCCTTTTAAGTTTTTTTACCGTAAAATATTCCATATTCCACGGTTATAACTTCTCTTTGCTCAAATTCTAAGAGTCATTTTGTCACTTTGGCGACAAATCTTGCCTAACAACTTCCAAATAAATTATACTAAAGCAAATTGTTAAAGTTCACAGCCCTATTTTGTCATTTTCCAAGTTTTGTAGATAATATTCAGATTTTTATTTAAATTTTTACCGTGAAGTTAACTTTTTTCAACGGGAAACTTATTTTATTTTCCTTTTAAGTTTTTCTACCGTAAAATATTTCATATTCCACCGTTAGAACTCCTCATTGCTTAAGTTTTAAGAGTCATTTTGTTGCTTAAGCTTAACAACTTCTAAATAAATTATACCAAAGTAAATTGTTAAAGTTCACGGCCCATATTTTGTCATTTTTTAAGTTTCGTGAATAATATTTAGGTTTTTTAAAATTTTTACCGTGAAGTTAACTTTTTTCAACGGGAAACTTATTTTATTACTTTTTTCAGTTTTTCCACCGTAAAATATTCTATATTTCACCGTTAGAACTTCTCTTTGCTCAAGTTCTAAAAGTCATTTTGTTGCTTAGGCGGCAAATCTTCCTTAACAACTTCTAAATAAATTATACTAAAGCAAAGTGTTAAAGTTCACGGCCCATATTTTGTCATTTTTCAAGTTTCGTAAATAATATTTAAATTTCATTTAAATTTTTACCGTGAAGTTAACTTTTTTTAACGGAGAACTCATTTTATTCCCCTTTTAAGTGTTTCTACCGTAAAATATTCCATATTCCACCGTTAGAACTCCTCTTTGCTTAAGTTCTAATAGTCATTTTCTCGCTTTGGCGGCAAATCTTCCCTAACAACTTCTAAATAAATTATACCGAAGCAAGTTGTTAAAGTTTTGGCTTTTATTTTGTCATTTTTCAACTTTCGTAGATAATATTTGGGTTTTATTTAAATTTTTACCGTGAAGTTAACTTTTTTCAGCGGAAAACTCATTTTATGTTTCTTTTAAGCGTTTCTACCGTAAAATATTTGGTATTTTACCGTTAGAACTCCTCAGTGCTCAAGTTCTAAGAGTCATTTTGTTGCTTAAGCGGCAAATCTTGCCTAACAACTTCTAAATAAATTATACCAAAGCAAATTGTTGAAGTTTCGGCCTTTATTTTGTCATTTTTCAAGTTTTGTAGATAATATTTGGATTTTATTTAAATTATTACCGTGAAGTTAACTTTTTTCAACGGAAAACTGATTTTATTTACCTTTTAAGCGTTTCTACCGTAAAACATTTCGTATTTTACCGTTAGAACTTCTCTTTGCTCAAGTTCTAAGAGTCATTTGGTCGCCTTGGCGACAAATCTTTCTAACAACTTCTAAATAAATTATACTAAAGCAAATTGTTAAAGTTCACGGCCCTTATTTTGTCATTTTTTAGGTTTCGTAGATAGTATTTGAATATTATTTCAATTTTTTTACCGTGAAGTTAACTTTTTTTAACGGAAAACTCATTTTATTCTCCTTTTAAGTTTTTATACCGTAAAATATTTCATATTCCACCGTTAAAACTCATCTTTGCTCAAGTTCTAAGAGTCATTTTGTCGCTTTGGCGGTAAATCTTGCCTAACAACTTCTAAATAAATTATATTACAGCGAATTGTTAAAGTTTACGGCTACTATTTTATAATTTTTCAAGTTTCGTAGATAATATTTGGGTTTTATTTAAATTTTTACCGTGAAGTTAACTTTTTTTAACGGGTAACCCATGTTATTCCCCTTTTAAGTTTTTTTACGTAAAATATTCCATATTTCACCGTTAGAACTCCTCGTTGCTCAAGTTCAGGGAGTGATTTTGTCGCTTTGGCGGCAAATCTTGCCTAACAACTTCTAAATAAATTATACTAAAGTAAATTGTTAAAGTTTATGACCCCTATTTTGTTATTTTTTAAGTTTCGTAGATAATATTTGGATTTTATTTAAATTTTTACCGTGAAGTTAACTTTTTTTAACGGGAAACTTATTTCATTTTCCTTTTAAGCGTTTCTACCGTAAAATATTCTATATTCCACCGTTGTAACTCCTCTTTGCTCAAGTTCTAAGAGTCATTTTCTCGCTTTGGCAACAAATCTTGAGTAACAACTTCTAAATAAATTATATTACAGCAAATTGTTAAAGTTCACGACTCCTATTTTATCATTTTTCAAGTTTCGTAGATAATATTAGAATGTTAATTAAATTTTTACCGTGAAGTTAACTTTTTTTAACAAGAAGCTCATTTTATTTCCCTTTTAAGTTTTTCTAGCGTAAAATATTCCATATTCCACCGTTAGAACTCCTTTTTGCTTAAGTAAGAAGAGTCATTTTGTTGCTTTGGAAGCAAATTTTTTATAACAACTTTAAAATAAATTTTACTAAAGCAAATTTTTAAAATTTACGGCCCTTTTTTCGTCATTTTGTAAGTATTGTGGACAATATTTAAATTTTATTTGAATATTAACCGTGAAGTTACTTTTTAATACAACAATCTTATTTTATTACTCCTATTAAATACTTTTACCGTGAAATATTTTATATTCCACCGTTGAAACTCCTTTATGTTCAAGTTCTAAGAGTCATTTTGTCGCTTTGGTGGCAAATTTTTCCTAACAACTTCTAAATAAAACTTAAGCCAATTATTAAAGTTTGTGGCCTTTATTTTGTCATTTTTGTAAGTTTCGTAGACAAAATTCAAATTTCATTTATATTTTAACCGTGAAGTTAATTTTTTCCGTAACAACCTCATTTTATTTTGCCTTTGAAGTTCTTTTATTGTAAAATATCTTATGTTCCACCGTTAGAACTCCTCTTTACTCAAGTTTCAAGAGTTGTTTTGTCGCTTTGGCGGCAAATCTTTCCCAACAACTTTTAAATAAATTATACTTAAGCAAAGTATTCAAGTTTACGGCCTCCATTTCGCTATTTTTCAAGTTTCGTAGACAATATTAAAATTTTATTTAAATTTTGGCCGTGAAGTTAACGAGAAACTCATTTTATTTTCCTTTTAAGTTTTTCTACCGTAAAATATTCTATATTTCACCGTTAGAAGTTCTCTTTGCTAAAGTTCTAAAAGTCATTTTGTCGCTTTGGCGGCAATTTTTTTTTAACAATTTCTAGAAAATTATACAAAAGCAAATTATTCAAGTTTGCGGTCTCTAGTTTGTCATTGTCTTGTAGAAAAAATTTAAATTTTATTTGAGTTTTGACCGTGAAGTTAGTTTTTTCTACGACAACCCCTTTTAATTTACCCTTTTAAGTTCTTTTACCGTAAAATATTTCATCTTCCACAGTTGGAAGTTTTCTTTGCTTAAGTTCTAGAAGTTAGTTTGTCGCCTCGGGGGCAAATCTTCCTTAATAACTTTTAGATAACTTCTACTAAAGTGGTCTATACGCTCCAATTTCATGAATTTATTATTTCAGTTTGTTGCAATATGAAATGTCACATCGAGTGTTTATGTGAGAGAATAAGTCAATGAATTTAGGCTCATCAATCATCAAACAAGTTTTAGAAGGTTGAAAAAATTTAAATCATTTTTTGATTTCTCTGCTGAATCCCGCTAAAGTTCGGGGTTTTTCTAAAGAAATTCTAAAAGTATTTGAAGAAAAAATGACGGAATGATACTTATAAACATGAAAAAAGTTTCCTTCGTTTATTATAATAAAATATGAAGCCCATTAAAATAACTTATAACGTGTAATTTAATTTAATTACCGCTTGACCAAATCGATCTCGGGCATGTTTGGGCGTACGATAAAATTAATCAAGTTACCGTTGAACATCGATTCCGAATTGCGTTCGTTTGAATTATAGCGTCAGCGTTTCGAAGCGAGCATTCTCAACCTAGCGCCCTCCCATCATCCGCAACAACAACAACAAACAAACAAACAAACAACAAATCGAATCGACCATGAGGAAGGTCGTGATCGCGACCAAGTTCATACAACTCGAATTTTCGTTCCACCGAGAAAGATCATGAGAATGACCAACGGCCACAAGAGAATTCGCATTTATTAATGGCCGCGCGCATGGAAATTCTTCGGCGTACAACATCCGGAAGTCGAGATGTTATTGATACTTTGCGAGCGAAACCATGCAGAAAGAGATTCTCCGCTAAACGCTCTCTCCACTCGAAATGGATCGAAACGCATCGCCGTACATCTATTTCTTGTGTTTCGAGTTCGTTTCGTTTGAGAAGATCTCGGGAGGACGATTTAATTTTCAGGGGGGGGGGCGATGGCCGCCGCTTACGTGAAATTAGAGCGCCTTTTTCGTCCGCTGAAAGCGGTACGAGCACGCCGAGGCGATGTTCGAAGGGGCGGTCTCGCGTGGGAGGTTCGCCCGGTCGTGGTTCTCTACGGAGCCGGAGAGCCAAACAAACTCAGCTTCTTGCTAAAGACGTACTTTGGCTCTTGTATTCCCGCTTCTTCGTACTTTGCTATTTCATTTTCTAAGTGAGTGTATCGTTAACTTTTCAGTAGCAAAGCTCAAGGGCAAGTGTTTTACAAAAAAAGGTTATGTTTTTAAACGAGCATTCGACATTTTATCTAATGAAGGTCCAAAGCTAGCCTTGAAGAACACCCCAAGTTTTTGTAGTCCAACTTCAACGCTTCCAAGGTTTTCATGAAGTACTCTTAGTTTCAGTTCTAGGTTTCCCTAAAGAATATTTCGAAATGGAAATTGCTTTAGAGAACATTTTTTTTTCTACGCAGAAGCCGTCAGGATGAATTTTCATAAACACGCGTTCAAAGTCAATGCTCTTATTGTCGTTCTCTGAGACAGACACGGTAATTAAACTCGAGAGCAAGAATGAGCATTCCGCGCAAGTAAAATAATACCCATCAGGAGATAAATAAAATTTCATTTCTTCTACCGACAGATTCGATCTTTACGGGCAACAACATTCCACGGCCGTCTTTTTTCCTAATTGCATGAAATTAAAATCCCACCGAGACGTTCGTTTAATTGAATCAAATCCGGCGTCCTTCCGATGTTGGAATATTAATAACGATACCATTAATTACGAGCGGCCATAACAGTAAAATAAAACGCGATACAATATAGTGTATCAGCGCCGAGATGTAATTTGTGGCATTTCCACATACCCAGGTAATAACACGACGTGAACCGCGCGAAGCCCTAGGTGCCGTTAAGCCGTTTCAAACGTTAAAAATTAAACGTTGCCCCGGCGAAAACCAGGCGGATGTGGTAGCCTTTGGTTATTAATTAATTAGGGTGAACACTTCGCTTATATGTGGCAAACGCTGACAGACTAATTGCACATACTGCGCGCTTATTAATTATTTTTGTACCGGAGAAATTACCGTAAAAAATTAAAACGATTTAACTTCAACCACTCTACTTTCACACATTTCATACTTTAACATAGGCTGAAACCTCAACAACTCGTTTCAATCTTTCATAGGCACACGATTTCAATTTACCGTCTTACAGTCCACCGAAACGGTCTTTTGGAATCTACCGGACATTTCCGCCAATTTTGGGGGGTGAACAATAGCCGCGGCTTAAACCAATTTCGGTCGATACATACTAGACGCCGACGGAACACCCGGAGGTAATTGAAATTCCCGCTGCTTCCACTAGTTCGCCCCACGGGCACCGGAGGCGCCACCGGCGATAGATAAGCGATCGCGCCTTCCGTAATCCGAGAATTAAAACGACATACTAATTCAGAATCGGACAAATCTAATCCAATCAAACCGAGAGCCGTAAAGTTGATTGTCTAATAAACAACGTTTTAATGTTCGAAATTATATACGGCAGGCTCATCCGCAAGATAGCACACAGCGCAATAATTGGCGATGGTACATTAAGTCGTAACTCGCGAAAAGGTCAAGCGTAAGACGGCGCGGCGATTTCGCGAAACGCACTCTAGCGACTTAATAAAGCAATAGACGATTTGCATAAAAGTCAATAATCTAATGGGCGACCAGTTTAACTGGGCAGGCGAATGCGATGCATCTTCGGTGCCACTTTACATAACGCGAGAGCGCCAATGTCAAGGTCCCTCTGAGCGACGACGCTTCGAAAACTTACCTTCGCAATGGAAACCGTCGCCTCGATATCCCGGATAGCAAGTGCAGGAGAAGCTGCCCAAGGTGTTGGTGCAGTGGGCGAAGACGTCGCACGGTCGATATTTGCATTCGTTTTCGTCTGAAACAGAAAACAAACCAAATTAAGCAAAAATCATATCGTAGGCTCTTTAAAAGTGGTGACTTCTTTTGAAGTGTCCAGGTGGCAAATTCCGTTTAAATTCGTTTAAATATTACTGAACAGGTTATAAAAATGTGATTATTTAAGTAAACTTTAAGCTCTTCTCGTGGACAGTGGTAGTTGGATTCAATCAACTTATTATAAGATCTAAAATACGTGGAGGCTCTATGTCATTGGAACACTGCAGCTATGAACACTTATATGTAAATGGTGTACCCGCAACAGAGAGAGCCGCAAACCACCAAAGGTAGAAGCCATCAAAGTGATTACCTTCCATTCGACCGTGAGGTTGACGGTCATATTCTTGTTATTTTCAGGCTCCCAATGCGTTCTTGATGCTTCTACAGAGGTTTACTAATAACGCTCTCGAATTCATGTGTTTCTAACGTTTTTGATCATTCTGGTAACTAAATAGTATTTTAATTGGAGATTTGGGGTTGCTATTGGGCGGTAACCTCAGAGGACCCCTCATGGAGGACAGCCGCACCTTTCTTCAGTTTTGGCGTTGGCGCAGATTAATTATTTCCGTGGATAAAGCAATTAGTAACTGGATTACCAAGTGGTGCCATCTGTTTTGATGTTCTTTAAAGAACGAATTGGGAAAATTTAAATTTTTGACAAACATTTTTTAACAAAAGGAAATTGCGACATTTTCACTTTCCGTAAATGTCGAAGTTTTCTCTAAAATTCGACTTTCGAGAAGACTAGAAGTTTTGAAAAATATGTCTAGTTTTGAGGAAATTAGAACGAACTCTACCCTCTAGAGTATACCTCATCAACCATAATCTCGTTGTTTGATTTGGTAGTTCCCCGTTCTGAGGGAAGAAGCAGAGACACTAGGCGCCTATTCCATGACAGTTATGCAGCCATCGTCCTTCTTTGATCAAAAGAGTAGAAGTTTAGTTAATTTTGTGAAATTTAGTATCGCATAATGTTTTCCTTCTGAGGCTTGCGCTTGAAGCTGTTAACAAATCAGAAATTTTAACATTTTCTTTGACCAAATCTCAGAAAGTTGTTATGTTGTAATACGAGTCAGCTTCCGACTAACAACGTGTGAGCTGCTCATCTATCCAAGTGACATTCTCGTCGTTTGCGTGCGATAAATTACCACAAACGACACATCGCCGTTTTCTGTATTATTAGCGGACAAAGAAATAAAATATTTAATGGACTGTCCTGTTACATTTTCAGTCGTTAAATATACCATATTGTCATGAAGAATCGCCGCGTATTTATTACGTATCACCTTACAATGGTAGTTGCACTGTCATCGGCGAAGGCCGTGAAAAGCGTCAATTCTTCTTCTTCGCTAAAGCAAGAGTTGCACTCGGTGTGAATGACTCTCGTGCCGTTTAATTAAATTTAGAAGTGACGCTAGATTTACTTCGTTGTAAGACTTTGTGCAAGCAGAAGAAGGAACTAAATTTAATAAGGGGACAATTTAGCTGCGTTTATCTCAATACAAATGTGGAAAATTGGTCTCAGTTGTGAAACAGAAAAATAAATTCATGATTTTTCTCTAAAGAATCGTCTTCTTTTGCACGAGAACAGTGTTTTTCTTTAGTGAACCGACAGTCTTTCTTTTTTTTTACCAAAATAACCTAAAAGAATTACAGGATTTCGATCATGCACGAAGTGAATATTCCTACTATATGAGTTAGTTTAAAGATTAGGTGTTAGTATCTCTCTGATGATGATAGCTTTGCTATCGAAACGTTTGTTGTGTCTTTTAATCTTTCTTGGTTTCATGGGACAAGATTTGTATTTCAATTTTTGAAGATAACCAAGGACCAATTCGTTTCACCAAAAAAGGATTTAACAATTTAATTGACATTTTAACCCTTACTGTGTGGAATTAAAAAGTTAACATTTCGTGTCACACCTGCCTAGGTATGCTTTGTTTGAAATAATCAGTCAACTTTTAGGTGTCCACCTGGAAGTTCTCGGACTTCCATATTCGGTTTTTTCAAAACTCACCCGGCACTTCGCAGTTGCAGCCTCCGAATCCGTCGTTGCAGTGGCACTGGCCGTCCAGACAGGCGCCGTTGGTACATCGGCTGCCGTCTTCCTTTTGGCAATCGTCTGCAAATTAAAAAAAAGGGTTATTCGGTATGCAAAGGAACCGTAACGCTTTGGAATTCAATTTATCAAGGCGAACGGAATCGTGAACTATTAGGTAACGAAGCGATTAGAGGTAAAAAAAGATGCGCTTTATTTGCCTTCGATTCTTTGTTTAGCACACCAAGAAAAAATCACACGGCGACCGCTCACGAAGAAGAAACGTGATTATTCTTGGAGGGCATCAGAGCTCGGGTTTATAAATAAACTGTTGTGTCCCGATCTTCGACGGAGAATCGCGGTCTAATGTGCCTCGCTGCGGTATAATAAAATAGGGGATCAAAATATTACGCTACGTTTCAAGGAGAAAAAAACAAATCGAAGGAGCATAAATCATTTTGTTTTGTTACATGACGAAGAACACCCACTTCATGTTAGGTAACAAACCGTTTAATAATTCATGATAAGACCGAATAATTCAGCCCACGGGCCACGGTTTTCGAAACCTTGGGAATCGCAACGAACTAGTCATCGAATTAAATAAGTTTGTTGTCAGTTGTCAGTATAGAGATTTGCGTTTTTCTGTGATATTTAAAAGTTGATGAATCTTCCCTGCTGAGCCGGAGCGCAAACGTTTCCGCTTCGATTTTTTTTTTCAACCGTTATGTAGGCGAGATTCGCATTTTATCGGCCGCAGAATCGATCGACTCATGACAAACAAATTCGATCTTATCGAGTTAAGTGATTTCGAGATCCTGATGTACGTGGAGATAGGAGAGGTAGAATAGTCGATGTCGATGTTCGAGGTTGAGGGTGGACTTGAATATGTATGGATTCTAGACTACACGATTTCCGTTCAATTTAGCGGATGTAATAAGAAACTTGATGTTCTCTGCGTTTCTATCCTCAGAGCTGAGCGAAATACGTGTTCGGTCTTCTTGGTTTGGTTTCGTTTGTATAGTAGAGTCCTCCCAATTGCTTTTTAGTGTTCATTGTCCTAATCATTTCAATTTTTAGCCAGCATTCTCATTATAAATGTATTTTTTATCTTTTTTCGTTATATAGAGAGACAAATAGTTGCTGTTGGCAAAGTTTCGGATTGCATCCATTCGAGCATATCACAAATCCGAGATTCAATACCAAAAATCTGGCATTTTTTGGACCGAGAAATAATTTTTAATTCGATTTGTTTTGCTCTGGGATTAGGTTCGAAAATGATGAGTTTATAATTAGACCCAAACATTAAAAAAAATGAGCGGAAATAAAATAAATTTTCTGTGCTTGCTTATGGGACGACAAAGTAAAAAGATAGTTGGGCACAAAGAAGGAATACAGAAGAGGATAAAGAGAGGAAGAGGAGTGGGAAGGAAAGAGGAGAAGAGGAGGAAGAGGAAGAAAGGGGAAGAGAAGAGATGGGTAGGGAAGAGGAGAGATGGGAAGGGAAGAAAATAGATGGGAGAAAAGAGAAGAGAAGAGATAGGAAGAGAAAGAATGGAAAGAGAAGAAAAGAGGAGAAAAGAAGAAAAGAGATGGAAAGAAAAAAGATGAGAAGCGAACAGATAGAAACAGAAGAGAAGAGAAGGAAAGAGAAGAGAAGCGATGAGAACAGAAAAGAAGAGATGGGAAGAGAAAAGAAAAAAATGGAAAGAGAAGAGATAGGAAGAGAAGAGATGGAAAGAGATAAGATGGAAAGAGAAGAGATGGACAGAAAAGAGATGAAAAGAGAAGAGATGGAAAGAGAAGAGATGAAACGGGAAGAGAAGCGATGGGAAGAAAAGAGATGGAAAGAGAAAAGATCGGAACGAAAGGGATAGGAAGAGAACAGAAGAGATGGGAAGAGAAGTGAAGAGAAAAGAGATTAGAAGGAAAAGGAAGAGATGGAAAGAGATGAGATGGGAAGAGAAGTGAAGAGAAGATATGGAAAAAGAAACGATGGGAAGAGAAGTGATGGGACGAGAAAAGAAGAGAAAGGAAAAGATGAGAAGTAAGGAGAAGATATGGAAAGAAGAAAAGAGATGGGAAGAGATAAAAAGAGAAGATAAGAAGGGAAAATATGGGACGAAATGAGATGGAAAAAGAAGAGATAAGAAGGGAAGAGAAAGGAAGAAAAGAGAAGGGAAGAGAAGAGAAAATATGGGACGAAATGAGATGGAAAAAGAAGAGATTAGAAGAGAAAAGATGAGAAGAGAAAAGAAAAAAGAAGGGAAGAAAAAGGAAAAGAAGAGATTAGAAGAGAAGAGATGGGAAGAGAAACGATGGGAAGAGAAGAGAAGTAAAGGGAAGAGAAGATAAGAGAAGAAAAGAAAAGAGAAGAAAAGACAAAATAAGAGAAGAGAAGAGAAAAGAAGAGAAGAAAAAACAAAATAAGAGAAGAGAAGAGATGTAAAGAGTAGAGAAGAGAAAAGAAGAGAAAAGAAGTAAAGAGAAGAGAAGAGAAGAGAAGAAAAAAGAAGATAAAAGAAGAGAAGAGATGGAAAGAGAAAAAATCGGAAGCGAAGAATTAGGAAGAGAAGAGATGGGAAGAGAAGAGATGCGAAGAGAAGTGAAGAGAAGAGAAGGAAAAAGAAGAGATGGAAAGAGAAGAGAAGGGAAGAGATCGGAAGAGAAGAGAAACTATGGGAAGAGAGGAGATGGGAAGAGAAGAGATGAGAAGGAAAAGGAAGAGATGGAAAGAGAAGAGATGGAAAGAGAAGTGAAGAGAAGATAAGAGAAGAGAAGAGAAGGAAAAGATAGAGATGGAAAGAGAAGAGATGGAAAGAGAAAAGATGGAAAGAGAAGAGATGGGACGAGAAAAGAAGAAAAAGGAAGAGATGAGAAGTAAGGAGAAGAGAAGAGATGGGAAGAGATGAAAAGAAAAGAGATGGGACGAGAACAGATAAGAAGGGAAGAGAAAGGAAGAGAAGAGAAGGAAAGAGAAGAGAAAATATGGGACGAGATGAGATGGAAAGAGAAGGGATTAGAAGAGAAAAGATGGGAAGAGAAGAAAAGAAAGAAGGGAAGAAAAAGGAAGAGAAGAGAAGGGAAGAGAAGTTAGAAAGAGAAGAGAAAAGAAGAGAAAGAAAAGAAAAGATAAAAGAAAAGAAGAGATGGAAAGAGAAAAGATCGGAAGGGAAGTGAAGAGAAGAGAAGGGAAAAGAAGAGATGGAAAGAGAAGATAAGGGATAAGATCGGAAGAGAAGAGAAACTATGGGAATAGAGGAGAAGGGATAAGAGAAGAGAAGAGAAAAGAAGAAGAGAAGGAAGAGAAAGAAAGAGAGAAGAGAGAAGAGAGAAGAGAGAAAAGAGAAGAGAGAAGAGAAGAGAGAAGAAGAGAAAGAGAAGAGAAGAAGAGAAGAGAAAGAGAGAAGAGAAAGAGAGAAGAGAAAGAGAAGAAAAGAGAAGAGATGGAAGAGAAAAAGAGAAGAGAAGAGAAAAGAAGAGAGAGAGAAGAGAAGAGAAGGAAGAGAAGAGAAGAGAAAGAAAGAGAAAAGAAGTAAAAAAGAGAATAGATGGAAGAGAAAAGATGGAAGGAAGAGGAAGAGAAGAGATGGCAAGAGAAGAGATGGGAAGAGAAGTGAAGAGAAGAGAAGGAAAAAAGAGATGGAAGAGAACAGAAGGAAGAGAAGAGATTGGAAGAAGAGACGGAAGAAGAGAAAATATGGGAAGAGAGGAGATGGAAGAGAAGAGATGGGAAGAGAAGATAAGAGAAAGAACAGAAGAGAAGAGAAGAGAAAGAAGAGAAGAAAGAGAAGAGAAGAGAAGAGAAGAGAAAAGAAGAGAAGAGAAGAGAAGAGAAGAGAAGAGAAGAGAAGAGAAGAGAAGAGAAGAGAAAGAAGAGAAGTGAAGAAAGAGAAGAGAAGAGAAGAGAAGAGAAGAGAAGAGAAGAGAAGAGAAGAGAAGAGAAGAGAAGAGAAGAGAAGAGAAGAGAAGAGAAGAGAAGAGAAGAGAAGAGAAGAGAAGAGAAGAGAAGAGAAGAGAAGAGAAGAGAAGAGAAGAGAAGAGAAGAGAAGAGAAGAGAAGAGAAGAGAAGAGAAGAGAAGAGAAGAGAAGAGAAGAGAAGAGAAGAGAAGAGAAGAGAAGAGAAGAGAAGAGAAGAGAAGAGAAGAGAAGAGAAGAGAAGAGAAGAGAAGAGAAGAGAAGAGAAGAGAAGAGAAGAGAAGAGAAGAGAAGAGAAGAGAAGAGAAGAGAAGAGAAGAGAAGAGAAGAGAAGAGAAGAGAAGAGAAGAGAAGAGAAGAGAAGAGAAGAGAAGAGAAGAGAAGAGAAGAGAAAGAAGAGAAGAGAAGAGAAAAAACGAGAAGAGAAGAGACGAGAAGAGATAAGAAGAGAAGAGAAGGGAACAAATGAGAAGAAAAGAAAAGAGATATGAAGAGAAAACGTTGGAAGTTCTATAGAAAAAAACCACCTCCAGAGATACGAGTTCTTCTGTGCTAAGATGGACCCCCACATTCCCACTGTCTCATCTTAGTTTTCGTCAAAAAGGAGAAGACGTTAAAAAAACTGACTTCTGCCAACAGCTATTCGAATTGGTTGCTGTTCGTATATCAGTTGTGCCCACTTGGCGACCAGCAGTCAATTAATCGGGTACACTTGGCAATTTTCGCGTGGGACGAGCTGCACACCATTTACAACGACGTCTCGAGATCTATCTCGGACTTCCTTATATTCACTCGTTAATCCGGCTTCTTTGTTGCCCTGATGAAATTTGATGTCGTGTTGTTTGTCTTGTTGAGTTTAATTAACACTTATCTCAACGGCAATATATCATCCCTCATTAGAAAGAGGAATTCCGAGAGAGCGCCTAGAAAATTACCATCAGCGCAAGATTAACTACTCTCTCGTTTGGTTTTGTTTTGTAAAATCCTAGCGGATAAACCATTAAAGAACAATTTGAGATTCATTTGTAAGCAGCTCGTTGATTATGCAGCTTTGAACTTTGCAACTTTGTTTTTTGTCTCTCTTATGAAAAACGAAAAATAAAAAGTTGACGAGTTAGAGAAAATGCAACGATGGTCGTGTGGGGCCTTTGCGTGAAGATTCGCCAACTTTAGCACACTATTACTGTTCATATTTTCTTTTGATTTGTCAGTAGAACATTCATGCTATTTTCAAATAGTTTCGTAAAATTGGATTCTGATAGGAGGACTATTTTTATTACGTTAATATTTTTTGGAATTCGTGACACTTCTAGTTGCTAATCTGTTGTTAAATCCAGATTATTTGCTAAGTTTATCATAGCTAAACGCATGTCACGCCGAGGGTGCTTTTATTTAACGCTTCGATGCAATCCCACAACACACAACACAACAGTTACCTCTCTACATTTTGTACATCTTAGTTGTTACGCAATTACCGATGAGTTTCGACAAAAACAAAACAGCTAAATCTGTCTGACTTAAAAGTTTACTTAGTGATATTGAAAATCTCAACAGAAAGATCTCTCCCAGCAGAATTTCATGTTTTACGTTTTAAAATTAGAGAATGCGTTGGCATTTGCTCACTTTTATTTGAATTGCAGATGGCAATTCAGGCGGTTTAATGGGCGCCTTTTTAAGCCGTTCAATCACCATAAACGTGAGCCCGCTATAAAACTAAATAGGTGCAAAAAAGATTGATCAGTTGCATAACTGTTTTCTTCTGATATTCGTTGGCATCGTAAAGCAGGCAACAAATTTAATTTTATAACCTCATCCCACAGCCGAAGACGGACGTCTTTTTAATTTGACGCTCACATATCCGTTTACAGTATTTAAATTACGAGGCAGCTGTTTCGCGCGAATTTTTTTCCCCACGCAAGCGATCCCGTCACCTGACTAAATTAAACTTCAATCAGTTGATTATTTTTACCGCCGAGAGGGCAATCGTCACTCACCTGTGCATTTCAGTTCGGTTCTCAGCTCGTCGGATCCTAGAAAGCAATTGGGGGTACCGTCGCACAATTTCGACAGTTCAAAGAGTTGCAGGACGTCGGTCGATTCGTTGACTTGGCAGCCAAAGTATCCGTCTTCTAAATTTAGAAAAAACACTTCTCGCTTTATACCGTATCCGATCCCTTCGTAGGACCGGGCAGTCTGAAACAAAATCGACAAATTAGAACACTGAAGTCCACATATGAAAGCAACGAGTTATAAAAAGAAAATGCTTAAGTATGAACTACTGCGGGGGTGTATCATACGTTCGCCGGAACGTCGCTACACTTTCGTTAGGAACTGATTCGTTCGTAATTATACGCTTTAATTATATCTAATTAGGAGTCGCCTCGTGAAATTCCCAAATGAGGGAAAGGAAAGTTTTGCTATGATCTGCTGTTGCCGCTTTCCGTCCACCGATCCCCGTCTCTAAAGAGATAGCTGTCGCAAAACGTAGGTCATTGTAAATCGCTCGCTATCGATTCGTAGATAGCACATAGGAGTCTTCAACAGATATGCTCGCGTGGCCCTCTACTCTATATTCTATTGGAAGAATTACGTAACCGAACGCGGGGATATTTTGGCGCTATCTCTATATAAATGCACAGACGCACATATCGGCTCTCCATCTGATTAAAATTATACAAGTACACAAATTCGATAAAGCCAAAATCGAATTAAGGTTACATTTCAAGCTTCATTCGCATGTGCTCGGGATGTTTACAGGCACGCACGGGTGACGTATGTGTGGGAAACCACCACGAGACTTTTCATCGGCCATTTTTATCGAAACCTCAAGGATAAGCACGCCACAGAGACGACCGAGTGTTGGTACGAAGCGAGCCATCATGACTGTGAATAATGACGAAATAAATGCAAAAGTGCAAAATCCTTGGCCTTTCGGCTTTCGCGCCTGTCTACGTGCAATTTTCAATATTTTAAACGCCAAATGAGTTGGGGCAGACGCATTATAATAACAAAGTAAGCGACGTAATAATATGTAAATACCTCGGTTAAGTACGCGGTTAACACATAAATCATATTAACGTCTGGGGAATTTATTAAGTAAAAGCGAAAGTGCAACTATGCAGAAAACGTGTGGAAAACAAAGCCTCGTACCCTTTGCTTTATTAGCCACGCAACTCAGTCTCGTGCTCAGATTCTATATAAGATCATTTGCAAAACAACAGCAACCAACAACGGAAATGGCGTAATTTTTTGCTTGACTACAATTTCTATAGAGAGTTTCCTAAACCGTGTTTCGTAGATCATCGAAACGATGATCTAGGAAAAAAAAGTTAAACGAGAAACGCCGCTTATGAAGAATGAGAAACACCGCCAAAAAATAGATTTTTTTCGAACATATTCCCCCAAGTACTATTCGAAACTAGACTTATTGAAATATTGATTGATATTTTTCGAAATTTCGACTTTAATGTTAAATTTGACAAACGACTTCCTTATAGAACGAAGGCATCCACTAAGAAATGATATTTCAAAGTTCGATCCCTAAGGGGGTGAAAATGTATATCAAATTTTACATGAGATGCGTTGCATGCTCTTTATACATAAAACAAACCACCTGGTTAACAAAAAAGAAGCAAGCTCTGTGCTAATTATAAAAGACTAAAGTTGTTAATCAGTTAACGTTTTTTCGATGACAGAATGGTCCAATTACATATGTATATCTGTCTGAAATTGCCACGCAATTATAAGCTAATTAGCTGAAGTCATTTTAACGAATAAAAGTGAGGTTATTAAATTGTAATTTGTTACTTTCATCGCAGAACGCTATGCCGTGACAATAATTTTACTTTTCATGCTAGATGTCTTGCTCCGCTACGTCGCAGCTTACAGTTATCTGTATTTTTTTAATAGCGCAAAGAAACAGAAGAATGCGTCGACTGGATCATTTTCACGAGAACACATTCGAGTGCGAAATTGTATTCGTGTCTAAATTGGCGAGTCGAGTGCTTTGATGACAACAGTTGTAGGTTTTTGCACTTGAAAAATTGAAAATTACACATAACTAGCTATTACCTGCGACTTTGTCTGTGAACTTAGATAAATAATTACCTTTACAACTTAACTGTCCAAAATTAAGGAGTTTTTAAATTTGTTTAATTGACGGATCAATTTGACTTGTTTAAGTGTTTCGATTTGTGTCTGAATTTAACTAAGAATCAGATTACTGCAGGATAACGATAGATGGTGCTGTCGATCAAACATATTTTTTCATTTATAACATTAGTTCGGATAAACGCTATGCGCTAGGCAGCTATGTACAGCTTAGAGTTTATGTAGATTGCAGAATGATTTTTTGTTCAAATTCGTTGACACGATCATGTGTATATTTAGCTGCCTAGTGTTTTCAGCTATATTTTTGCTAGAAACGTTGTGTGTTATCGCGCTATATGATGCTATCAGACGATTATCTTAAAATATAACCTTTAGAAGACGCTGCCGTCGCAGTCCAAATCATTTGTTTATACAGAAAATCGAAATTTACTCTTTCTGAATTTAATGTTAGTTTGGAAGTATCTGGAATTATTTTCTGGTGTAACAACTTGTCCAAATCGTTTCAGTGGTAGTTTCATCACCGATTCTTTGTCTGCGTTCTGTGGTGGGTTTCCGGTTGCATCAGGCGTTTATTATTGGTGTTTTTCAGGCGTTCAATAAATCCTCGCCTTTTGAATTATGGAATTTACTTGCTGATATTAGATAATTTCAGTAATTTCGCCCAACGTTGATACAACAATGCGGTATTATTTTCTCGAGATAAATCTTCAAATTGCTCACAATAACAGTTATGCTGTATTTTAACATTCATACAACTCACTTGGGTTATTCAACTCGATACGTTGTGATAATATTTCGTTTTAAATTTGCGCGAGATTGGAACGTTGCGTTTATCAGAGGTCGACAATTATTAGTAATTATGTAATTAGATAAAATTACTGTCACAGATGAATCATTTGTGTCAATTGAACGGCAGTTTTAGGTGTATGTTTCGCAAACGTGTTTTGATCTATTTATAGATAAGCAAATTGTCGGGCGACCTTGCGATAACTGTTTAAAAAAGTAACCTTGAATACGGAAACTGTTATAATCTATCATCTAATATCCGGTGTAAATACAGATGCACAAGTGCACAGAGATGCATCATTTTGTGATAAATCGTGTGCATCGAGTAAAATATTCGCGACTCGAGCGTTCTACCATTATTTCTTCTAATTTTTTTATGCCAGAACACAGGACTTCACCGAAACTGCAACTGATAGTAGAACTTTTAACAATTCCTTATTTTTACTTTAGACAATCGCAAAACCAGTAATCTTCTTGAAAAAGTCTATTCAATGAGGTGTCACAAGACATATGTGCCACTTCACTTTAAAACAGTTGTGCGCCCCTCTCTTCTCTTGTAGGAGAAAAATCGCAAAAACCGGATAGTGCGTTGTGATCCTCTTAAAAAGTTTTATTTAGCGAGGCGTTACACGACCAATTCACATTAAAAAAAGTTATGCGCGCCCTTCTCCCCCCAAACATTTCTAGAGTTTTCGGCATAACCATTCGATGACGTACAGCTTAGAACACAATTCCATATGAAGGCAAAACTATAGTGAGGAAACAAAATATTACTGATGAACCTTCGTTTTCCTTTGAAATTTTGGGCACCAAACGTTTCTAGAGTCTCTGTCATAACCATTCGATGACGCAGAGGTTAGAAAACTGTTCCATATGAAGGCAACATTATAATCAAAAAAGAAAATATTACTGATGAGCTTTCGTTTTCCATTCAAATTTTGAGCACCAAACGTTTATAGAGTTTTTGGCATAACAATTTGATGACGTACAGCTTAGAAGACTGTTTCATATGAAGGCAACATTATAGTGGAAAAAGAAAGTATTACTGATGAACTTTCGTTTTCCATTCAAATTTTGAGCACCAAACGCTTCTAGGGTTTCTAGCATAACCATTCGATGACGTACAGCTTTGAACACTATTCCATATGAAGGCAAGGTTATTGTGAAAAAAGAAAGTATAACTGATGAACTTTCGTTTTCTATTCAAATTTTGAGCACCAAACGTCTCTAGAGTTTTTGGCATAACCATTTGATGACGTACAGCTTGGAACACTGTCCATATGAAGGCAATATTATAGTGGAAAAAGGAAGTATTACTGATGAACTTTTGTTTTCCGTTAAAATTTTGAGCACCAAACGTCTCTCAAGTATTTCGCATAACCATTCGATGACGTATAGCTTAGAACAGTTTTCCATCTGAAGGCAAAATTATAGTGGAAAAAAGTATTGCTAATAAACTTTTGTTTTATATTAAAATTTTGAGCACCAATGTTTCTAGAGTCTCTACCATAACTATTCGATGACCTACAGCCTGAAACACTGTTCCATATGAAGACAAGATTATTGTGGAAAAAGAAAGTATTACTGATGAACTTTCGTTTTGCATTTAAATTTTGAGCACCAAACGTTTCTAGAGCCTCTACCATAACTATTCGATGACCTACAGCCTGAAACACTGTTCCATATGAAGACAAGATTATTGTGGAAAAGGAAAGTATTACTGATGAACTTTCGTTTTTCATTCAAATTTTGAACACCAAACGTCTCTAGAGTTTTTGGCATAACCATTTGATGACGTACAGCTTAGAACACTGTTCCATATGAAGGCAATATTATAGTGAAAAAACGAGGTATTACTGATGAACTTTCGTTTTCCATTCAAATTTTGAGCACCAAACGCTTCTAGGGTTTCTAGCATAACCATTCGATGACGTACAGCTTTGAACACTATTCCATATGAAGGCAAGGTTATTGTGAAAAAAGAAAGTATAACTGATGAACTTTCGTTTTCTATTCAAATTTTGAGCACCAAACGTCTCTAGAGTTTTTGGCATAACCATTTGATGACGTACAGCTTGGAACACTGTCCATATGAAGGCAATATTATAGTGGAAAAAGGAAGTATTACTGATGAACTTTTGTTTTCCGTTAAAATTTTGAGCACCAAACGTCTCTCAAGTATTTCGCATAACCATTCGATGACGTATAGCTTAGAACAGTTTTCCATCTGAAGGCAAAATTATAGTGGAAAAAAGTATTACTAATAAACTTTTGTTTTATATTAAAATTTTGAGCACCAATGTTTCTAGAGTCTCTACCATAACTATTCGATGACCTACAGCCTGAAACAATGTTCCACATGAAGACAAGATTATTGTGGAAAAAGAAAGTATTACTGATGAACTTTCGTTTTGCATTTAAATTTTGAGCACCAAACGTTTCTAGAGCCTCTACCATAACTATTCGATGACCTACAGCCTGAAACACTGTTCCATATGAAGACAAGATTATTGTGGAAAAAGAAAGTATTACTGATGAACTTTCGTTTTTCATTCAAATTTTGAACACCAAACGTCTCTAGAGTTTTTGGCATAACCATTTGATGACGTACAGCTTAGAACACTGTTCCATATGAAGGCAATATTATGGTGGAAAAAGGAAGTATTACTGATGAACTTTCGTTTTTCATTCAAATTTTGAACACCAAACGTCTCTAGAGTTTTTGGCATAACCATTTGATGACGTACAGCTTAGAACACTGTTCCATATGAAGGCAATATTATAGTGGAAAAAGGAAGTATTACTGATGAACTTTTGTTTTCCGTTAAAATTTTGAGCACCAAACGTCTCTCAAGTATTTCGCATAACCATTCGATGATGTATAGCCTAGAACAGTTTTCCATATGAAGACAAGATTATTGTGGAAAAAGAAAGTATTACTGATGAACTTTCGTTTTCCGTTAAAATTTTGAGCACCAAACGTCTCTAAAGTTTTTGGCATAACCATTTGATGACGTACAGCTTAGAACACTGTTCCATATGAAGGCAAGATTTTGGTGGAAAAAGAAAGTTTTACTGACGGACTTTCGTTTTATATTAAAATTTTGAGCACCAATCGTTTCTAGAGTCTCTACCATAACTATTCGATAACCTACAGCTTGAAACACTGTTCCATATGAAGACAAGATTATTGTGGAAAAAGAAAGTATTACTGATGAACTTTCGTTTTTCATTCAAATTTTGAACACCAAACGTCTCTAGAGTTTTTGGCATAACCATTTGATGACGTACAGCTTAGAACACTGTTCCATATGAAGGCAATATTATGGTGGAAAAAGGAAGTATTACTGATGAACTTTCGTTTTCCGTTAAAATTTTGAGCACCAAACGTCTCTAAAGTTTTTGGCATAACCATTCGATGACGTACAGCTTAGAACACTGTTCCATATGAAGGCAAGATTTTGGTGGAAAAAGAAAGTTTTACTGACGGACTTTCGTTTTATATTAAAATTTTGAGCACCAATCGTTTCTAGAGTCTCTACCATAACTATTCGATAACCTACAGCTTGAAACACTGTTCCATATGAAGACAAGATTATTGTGGAAAAAGAAAGTATTACTGATGAACTTTCGTTTTCCATTCAAATTTTGAGCACCAAACGTCTCCAGAGTTGTTGGCATAACCATTCGATGACGTACAGCTTAGAACACTGTTTCATATGAAGGCAATATTATAGTGGAAAAAGGAAGTATTACTGATGAACTTTCGTTTTTCATTCAAATTTTGAACACCAAACGTCTCTAGAGTTTTTGGCATAACCATTTGATGACGTACAGCTTAGAACACTGTTCCATATGAAGGCAATATTATGGTGGAAAAAGGAAGTATTACTGATGAACTTTCGTTTTCCGTTAAAATTTTGAGCACCAAACGTCTCTAAAGTTTTTGGCATAACCATTCGATGACGTATAGCCTAGAACAGTTTTCCATATGAAGACAAGATTATTGTGGAAAAAGAAAGTATTACTGATGAACTTTCGTTTTCCATTAAAATTTTAAGCACCAAACGTTTCTAGAGTCTCTACCATAACTATTCGATGACCTACAGCCTGAAACACTGTTCCATATGAAGACAAGATTATTGTGGAAAAAGAAAGTATTACTGATGAACTTTCGTTTTTCATTCAAATTTTGAACACCAAACGTCTCTAGAGTTTTTGGCATAACCATTTGATGACGTACAGCTTAGAACACTGTTTCATATGAAGGCAATATTATGGTGGAAAAAGGAAGTATTACTGATAAACTTATGTTTTCCGTTAAAATTTTGAGCACCAAACATCTGTCAAGTATTTCGCATAACCATTCGATGATGTATAGCCTAGAACAGTTTTCCATATGAAGGCAAGATTATGGTGGAAAAAAAAGTATTACTGATGAACTTTCGTTTTCCATTAAAATTTTGAGCACCAAACGTCTCTAAAGTTTTTGGCATAACCATTTGATGACGTACAGCTTAGAACACTGTTCCATATGAAGGCAATATTATGGTGGAAAAAGGAAGTAATACTGATGAACTTTCGTTTTCCGTTAAAATTTTGAGCACCAATCGTTTCTAGAGTCTCTACCATAACTATTCGATAACCTACAGCTTGAAACACTGTTCCATATGAAGACAAGATTATTGTGGAAAAAGAAAGTATTACTGATGAACTTTCGTTTTTCATTCAAATTTTGAACACCAAACGTCTCTAGAGTTTTTGGCATAACCATTTGATGACGTACAGCTTAGAACACTGTTTCATATGAAGGCAATATTATAGTGGAAAAAGGAAGTATTACTGATGAACTTTCGTTTTTCATTTAAATTTTGAACACCAAACGTCTCTAGAGTTTTTGGCATAACCATTTGATGACGTACAGCTTAGAACACTGTTCCATATGAAGGCAATATTATGGTGGAAAAAGGAAGTATTACTGATGAACTTTCGTTTTCCGTTAAAATTTTGAGCACCAAAAGCATCACGGCATGACTTATTTGCTCTTAGATTTCCACCATATGCAAATTAGCTTCCACACGCTTGATACTCGCAACAAATATGCTTAAAATTTGCACAATCCAGGAGAAAAAATGGGCAAATCTCGAGCGTTACGAGACGACATTCCTGCAATATTCCTAGGGTTTCTTTCGTCCTTTAAACGAATAGGACGAGCGAAAGTTCCAATGGTAGAATTACTCTTGAAACAAAAAATATCTGAACAATCGCGCAATTTAGCGCGGAAATCCACGGGAACAGTTATGGCGGTTTTAATGCAAGAATATCATCCGTTTGTTTTTTCTTGATTAATCGCTCCCACAGAGTAAACAACCTAAAATTGTAATTTAATGCGAGCTAGTTATGTATTTTTCTGCATATGAATACCAACAAAAGCCAACGTTGTACAGTTAGGATGACATCACGGCGGCGGAAATACGTTTTTATCATTTTTATGGCCAATTTAATACCATCTCTGGGAGCGTTTCCAAGAGTGGATAAAGTTCGTCATCTTCGGGGGGGCGCCAGATTTTTCCTCGATTGCGTAAACGCAAGCTGTCGTGGAGTAATAATAAAAGATAGTCGATCTTCAATATCTCGGGTGAATTGGATATAAATTATAATAAAGTTTCATGGTAATTACAATTAATAACTGGAGTCATAATATCGGCGAGAAACTAGAAAAACGAGAAACATAACTGTCGAGGAAAAATCAACCGTGTACGATTTTATTGCGGACAGATGCGGAATTTATGGCATTTTTTATTAGAGTTAATTCAATTACGGGCCTCCGATGGAGAATGAAAATTAGACGTCGGCGAAATGATGGAGCGCTCGGATTATTGTTTATGTTGTGTGTGTTGTAAGAAGGTTGAGTTTTAGTTGTTCAAGGTTGTGTTTTACTCTGTCGTTAAGTAATAAAGCTACAAAAGTGAAATTAAATAATTCAAGTGACAGTTGCACAACACCTTAATTATAGCCCGAGTTGTGCGAGTCGCCTTGTTTTGCTCCATTGAACATTATTCTAATTACGATTCCTTGATGTACAATACTTAATGCGAAATGTGGGCATAAACCAGGGATACAAAAATAACACAGTTTACTAATATTATTCAAACAATTCTCGATACAATACGCTAATGACTTTAATAAATAAATAATAATAAAGTTCTGTCTTTGGACTTTTCGAAATTATCTGCTTCTTTAAATCAGATTTTTGATATTTTTTTGTCAAAATTAATTTATTTTTCAAAATGGTAACTTTATAAGGCCTAATTTTTGTGAATGAATTTTTCTCAAAGTTTCGTGTTTATAACAAAATTTCCTTTTGTCAAATTTCCATGAATTTGAACAAAACATCATTCTGCGTCTGCATGAACTCTTTTAAGGAGTATTAGTTACTAATATTACGTTTATCTAAACTAATTTCGTTTCCTTACAAGAATATACCGTATCTGTCAGAGACAAATTAAAGTATTAAGATAAAACTAATTGTTCCTTCAACTGAACAAATTTAAAAACTCTCGTTATTTTTGGACAGTTTTTCCGTTAATAACTAGTTATCGTATGCATTAAAGGTTGCACTCTGATCGTCGAGGAAATGCGAACGTCATCTCTTTTAATAAATCCCGGCTCATCGAGGAAGTTGTTAGGGCCAATAATCGTTCCCATCGACCCGACCGTCCATTATTATAAATCATGCGCACGGATCGTAAAATTCGCATTTGCCGTCCTAATAAAACGCCGAGGATGAGCAATTTTCAATCTACGGTCGCATTTTAGTCAAGGTACTCGACGATAATTGTTTTTATGTACAAAAATCGTCGAGATCCTCGCTATTGCCTCCGAGCGGTGCTTTTGCTCGCTTAGCGGGGTTATGTAGCGGAGTAAAAGCGAAAACTTCGTTGTGGTCAACAGGCAGCGGGCAAAGGAGGCGTAGGAGAGACGATCGCGCTGCAGGTACAACGCCCTCTGTCGTCTTACGGACATGGTACGTGATCCGCTCGCTTCGTGGTCGATCCTTTAACACGTCATATGTAATTTTACGGAATCACGATTGCATAACTCCAATTTAGGAGCATGGAAGCAGATGCTCGCGTTATTTAATATCGAAGCTAATTGCGGCTCTCGATCGCGACTACTTCGACGTTTATGGCGGAATGACCGTCAAATTGAGAGGTCAGGGGGCATTAGAGCCCAAAATAATCGAGGGGTCCATTAAAACGGTTCAATGGCGCCATGACATTGTCACGAGAACAATTTGTATCTTGAATGATTTAGTGTTCAAAAGAACTTCAACTGAAGAACACAAGCAGCAAAGACATGGGGCGCCAATTCAGATTTCTGCCCCAGACCGAAAAAATCGTACATTTCAGTGATGGGTTTTCCACCGAAGAACACAAATAGAAATACTACTTTAGTTCTCTTAGTATACTGTCCCCCAATGTATGGTACGCGTATCCCCAGGGGGCCAGGGGCACGGGAAGAGTTTAGTGGGGGTACGAGCCGCACCGGGGGGCTTCAGGTGACTCAAAAATTATAAATTAATTGTTTGGACAAAGGTAACAAAACTAACTTAATCAGCTTGAGCAATTTTAAAGAGTTCGTGCAGATTACAGAATGATGTTTTGTTTAAATTCGTTGATACGTTCAGCAGACAGACAGACAAACACACTTCCTCATTTATATATTAGTGAAGACACAATTTTTTAATGATGGGTACTTAACATCACAAAAAAATTATGGGAAATGTACACAGATGTCGAAAGTTTGGGAAACGCTCTTACTACTACTAACTAATTCCTCCTGAATTAGTTATATTTCTATAACTTTGAAAGCAAATTTAACCTTCAAATTGGAGGTCAATTAGGTCCTAATTCGAGACCCAATTCAATTTCTAAATAAAGAGATAATTACGTTCTGAATTAAGACTCAAATACGTTCTAAATTTAAGCTCAAATACTTTTGAACTTGAAGATACCTCAAACTTTAAATTGCATCTTAAAAATGTCATAATTTAAGACTAAATTACGTTCCAATTTGAGACTCAACTTATAAATTGAGATTAAATTTACATTCGAAGATGCAACTCGATTATGTCGTAATTTGAGGACTAGATTTAAGTTTTTAAGCTGGGACTTAATTATGTGCTAATTTAATACTTAATTATATTCCAATTTGAGCTTCAACTACGCTCTAGATTGAGTCTCAATTGCCTTCAGACTTAATTATAAATTATTATCCTGTAAATTGGGACCTAGTTACGTTTTAATTTAAAATTAATTTACGCCCAACTTAAGCTTCAATTATGTTTGGAATCCAAATTCTTGTTAAATTAAAACCCAAGAAACTTCGAACTTTACTCTTAATTAGGCTGCGAATTGAAACCCAACTAATAATTGAAAACTAATAAGCTTCAATTCGAGACTCAATTACGTTATAAATTGAGAACAAACTAACATTCTAAATTGGAACTCAATTGTGCCCGAATTTAGGGTTCTATTTAAGTTCTGAATTGAGACTAATATCTTCTAATTTAAGATTTAAATGTTCTAACTTGAGCTTTAATTACGTTCCGAATTAAGACTCAATTACGTTACAACTTATGACTATACTTAATTCTAAATCGCTACGTTCTTAATTGAGACTTAATTACATTCCAATTTAAAATTAAATATGCTCTAACTTGAGTTTTAATTACCTTTCTAATTGAGACTCTATTACGTTACAACTTGTGATTGTACGTAATTCTAAATCGTTACATTCTAAATTGACACTTAATTACGTTCCAATTTAAACATTAATTATTCTCTAATCTGTTTAATTCATGTACCGAACTGAAATTCAAATTCTATTCTAAGTTGGGACTCAATTATTACCTAATATGAGTCTCGACTTGAATTTCAAATTGGGTCATAATTACATTTTAATTTAAAATTTAATCAGTCTCTAACTTAAGCTTGAATTAGTTTTGAATTGAAACTTAATTACGTTCTAAATCGAGACTCAATTCTGTACTGAGACTCGATTACGTTACGATTTGAGACTTAACGTTAATTTAATTTAACGTAAATTTTCACGTTGCAAACTAAAATTTAATTTACATTTTAAAATATGGTCGTTTTACGTTCGACTTGAAACTTAATTTACGTTCCAAGTTAAAACTCCATTATTCCCAAATATGAGACCCGATTTAAGTTCTAAATTTAAACTTAATTACGTTTTAAATTGAGACTCAATTACGTTTTAAATTAAGACTGAATTACGTTTTGAAATTAGATTCAATTACGATGCAATTTGAAATGTAATTAACATTTAAATAACTGTCCAATAACGTTCTGATTGAGACTCAATTTAAGTTTCAAAATGGAACCTAATTATTAGTTAATATAATATTCGTTTTAAGTTTTAAATTGGGTCATAATTACATGTTAATTTTAGATGTAATTTCGGTTTAATTTAAACTTCATTTTGTTTTTAATTAGGACTGAATTACGTTCTAAATTGAGACTCAATTAAGGTCTAAATTGAGACTCAATTAAGGTCTAAATTGAGACTCAATTACGTTTTAAATTGAGACTCAATTAGGTTTTAAATTGAGACTTAATTAGGTTTTAAATTGAGACTTAATTGCTCTCTAAATTGAAACTCAATTACGTTCTAAATTTAGACTCAATTACGTTCTAAATTTAGCCTCAATTACGTTTTGAAATTAGATTCAATTACGATGCAATTTGAAACGTCATTAACATTTAAATTACTGTCCTATACCGTTCTGATTGAGGCTCAATTTATGTTTCAAAATGGAATCTAATTATTAGTTAATATAATACTCGTTTTAAGTTTTGAATTGGGTAATGATTACATGTTAATTTTAGATTTAATTACGGTTTAATTTAAGTTTCATTTTGTTTTTAATTAGGACTCAATTACGTTTTAAATTGCGACTCAATTACGTTCTAAATTGAGATTCAATTAAGGTCTAAATTGAGGCTCAATTACGTTTTAAATAGAGACTCAATTAAGTTTTAAATTGAGACTCAATTAGGTTTTAAATGGAGACTTAATTACTTTCTAAATTAAAACTAAGTTAACTAAGTTACGTTCTAAATTGAGACTCAATTACGTTCTAAATTAAGACTCAGTTACGTTCTAAATTGAGACTCAATTACATCCTAAATTAAGACTTAATTACGTTCTAGATTGGGACTCAAATAAGTTCTAAATTAAGACTCAATTACGTTCTAAATTGAGACCATATTACGTTTTAATTTAAGACTCAATTACGTTCTAAATCAAAACTCAATTTCGTATTTGTACGTATTTGTAAATTGTTACGATGTCAATTAAAAGTTAATTTACATTTTAAATTATGGACCAACTACGTTGTAACTGAGACTCAATTTACGTACTAAGTTGGAACCCAATTATTACCTAATATGAGATTAAATTTAAATTCTAAATTGTGACATAATTCAGGTTTTCATTTTGGATTTATTTATGCTTTAGCTTTGGCCTTCATTTGTTTTGCACTAAAACTCAATTACATACTAAATTGAGACTCAATTTCAGACTTAATGTATTTGTAAATTGTTAAGTTTTAATTAAAATTTAATTTAAATTTTAAATCAGGGTCCAATTACGTTCTAATTGGGACCCAATTTATGTTTCGAGTTGGAACTCAATTAATTAATTAATTTGAGACTGGATTTAAGTTTTAAATTGGGTCATAATTAAGTTTTAATTTAAGATTTACAACTTAATCTTTAATTTAGCTTTAAATTGAGAACGAATTACGTTCTAAATTGAGACTCAGTTACGTTCTTAATTAAGGCTCAATTATATAACAATTTGAGACTTAATGTATTTGTAAATTGTTACGTTCTAATTAAAACTTAATTTACAATCTAAATTGGTGTTTAATTACGTTTTAATTGAAACTCAATTTACGTCCCAAGTTGGAACTCAATTACCCCCTAATATTAGACTCGATTTACGTTTTAAACTGGATCATAATTACGTTTTAATATAACATTTATTTAGTCTTTACTTAAAATCGCAATTCGTTTTGAATTAAGGCACAATTACGCTCTAAATTGAGACTTAATTACGTTTTGAAATTAGATTCAATTACGATACAATTTAAGACTTAATGTCTTCGTAAATTTTTCATTATTCATTAACATTTTAAATTACTAGCCAATAACGGTCTAATTGAGACTCAATTACGTTCTAAATCGTGACTCAATTACGTTCTAAATTGAGACTCAATTATGTTCTAAATTGAGACTCAATTAGGCACAAAATTAAGAATGAATTACGGTTTAAATTGAGACTCAATTACGTTTTAAATTAAAACTCAATTACGTTTTAAATTAACTCAATTACGTTCTAAATTGAAACTCACTTACGTTCTAAATTCAGACTCAATTACGTTCTAAATTAAGATTTAATTGTCTTACAATTCAAGGCTTAAGTATTTGTTAATTGTTACAATGTCAATTAAAAGTTAATTTACATTTTAAATTACGGACTAACTACGTTCTAATTGAGACTCAATTTACGTATCAAGTTAGAACCCGGTTATTACCTAATATGAGCTTAAATTTAAGTTCTAAATTGTGACATAATTTCGGCTTTAATTTAGGATTTATTAATGCTTTAGCTTCGGTCTCCATTTGTTTTGCACTGAGACTCAATTACATACTAAATTGAGACTCAATTACGTTTTGCATTAAGACTTAATTACTTTACCATTTGAGACGTGTATTTGTAAATTGTTACGTTTTAATTAAAACTTAATTTACATTTTAAATCCGGGTCCAATTACGTTCTAATTGAGACCCAATTTACGTTTCGAATTGGAACTCAATTAATTTCTAATTTGAGACTCGATTTCAGTTTTAAATTAGGATATATTTACGTTTTAATTTAAGATTCAATTGGGTTACAATTTAATCTTAAATTAGCTTTAAATTGAGAATCAGTTACGTTATAAATTCAGTCTCAATTACGTTCTCAATTAAGGCTGAATTATATTACAACTTGAGACTTAACTTAATTCAGAATATTGGAGTCTTAATTACAACTGAGTCTCTGTTTATCTAAGTCTCAATTTAGAACGTAATTAAATACTGGTGTAGAAATTAATTGAAATCCGAGTAAATCGATTATCAATTCAAAATATTGGAGTCCTAATTTAGAATATTCTTTAATAAGGTTATTACTTTGGTTGATTCTAATTGTTTTACTATTGAGGCTTAATTACGTTTTAAATTAAGACCGAATTACAATACGTTCTGATCTAAGACTTGCCTTACAATTTAAGACATCTGACATTCTGAATTAAGACTCAATTATGTTAAAACCTTAGACTTAACGTATTTGTAAATTGTTACGTTTTAATTAAAACTTAATTTATAACCTAAATTGGGGTTCATTTACGTTTGAATTGAGACTCAATTTACGTCCCAAGTTGGAACTCAATTACTCACTAATATTAGACTTGATTTACGTTTTAAACTGGATCATAATTACGTCTTAATGTAAAATTTCTTTAGTTGTTTTTACGTTCTAAATTGATACCAAATTACATTCGAAATTAAGACTCAATTACGTTGTAAATTGAGACTCAATTACGTTTTAAATTGAGATTGAATTACGTTTTGAAATTAGATTCAATTACGATAGATTTAAGACTTAATGTCTTGGTAAGTTGTTACGTTTTAATTAAAACTTAATTTACAATCTCAATTAGGGTCCGATTACGTTCTAATTGAAACCCAATTTACGTTCCGAGTTGGAACTCAATTATTTTCTAATTTGAAACTCGATTTAAGTTTTAAATTGGATCATAATTACGTTTTAAAGTAAAATTTATTTACTCTTTACTTAAAGTCGAAGTTCGTTCTAAATTGAAACTCTTAAATTCTAAATTGAAACTCAGTTACGTTGTAAATTGAGACTCAATTACGTTCTAAAGTGAGACTCAATTACGTTTTAAATTGAAACTCAATTACGGTACAATGTCTTCGTAAATTTTTACGTTGCAATTTGAAACGTAATTAACATTTTAAATTACTGTCCAATAACGTTCTGATTGAGACTCCATTTATGTTTCAAAATGGAACCTAATTATTAGTTAATATAATATTCGCTTTAAGTTTTAAATTAGGTCATAATTACATGTTAATTTTTGATTATAATTAGGGTTTAATTTAAGCTTTATTTTGTTTTTAATTAGGACTGAATTACGTTTTAAAATGAGACTAAATTATGTTTTAAATTGAGACTCAATTACGTTCTAAATTGAGACTCAATTACGTTCTAAATTGAGACTCTGTTACGTTTAGAAATTAGACTCAATTACGATACAATTTAAGACTTAATGTATTCGTAAATTTTTTGGTTAAAAATTAAAACGTAATTAACATTTTAAATTAGTGCCCAACTACGTTCTAATTGAGACTCAATTTACGTTTCAAAATGGAACTCAATTATTAGTCATTATAAGATTCGATTTAAGTTTTAAATCAGATCATAATAACGTTTTAATTTAGGATTTAATTAGGTATTAACTTAGGCCATGTTTCGTTTTGAATTTGGACTGAATTACGTTCTACATTGAGAGTAAATTCCGTTTAATTGAAACTCAATTTACGTCCCAAGTTGGAACTCAATTATTCCCTAATATTAGACTCGATTTAAGTTTTAAACTGGATCATAATTACGTCTTAATGTAAAATTTATTTAGTTGTTTTTACGTTTTTACGTTCCAAATTGAGACCAAATTACATTGTAAACTAAGACTCAATCATGTTTTAAATTGAGACTGAATTACGTTTTGAAATTAGATTCAATTACGATACAATTTAAGACTTAATGTCTTCGTAAATTGTTACGTTTTAATTAAAACTTAATTTACAATCTAAATTAGGGTCCAATTACGTTCAAATTGAGACCCAATTTACGTTCCGAGTTGGAACTCAATTATTTTCCAATTTGAGACTCGATTTAAGTTTTAAATTGAATCATAATTACGTTTTAAAGTAAAATTTATTTACTCTTTACTTAAAGTCGCAATTCGTTTTCAATTGAGGCTCAATTAGGTTCTAAATTGAGACTCAATTACATTCTAAATTGAGACTCAATTACGTTCTAAATTGAGACCCTTAAATTCTAAATTGAAACTCAATTACGTTGTGAATTGAGACTCAATTACACTACATTTTGCGACTTAGTTTGTAAATTGGTACGTTGCAAATGAAAACTGACTTTACATTTTAAAGTACGAACCAATCGAGAATTAATCACGTTCTAAATTGAGACTCAATTACGTTCTGAAGTAAGACTCAATTACACTACATTTTGCGACTTAGTTTGTAAATTGCTACGTTGCAAATGAAAACTCAATTTACATTCTAAATTACGAACCAATTACGTTCTAATTGAGACCCAATTTACTTTCCAAGATGTGACTCAAATATTACCTAATGTAAGACTCGATGTAAGCTCTAAATTAGGATAGAATTGCGTTTTGATTTAAGATTTAATTACTAACTTAAGCCTCAGTTCGTTTTCAATTAATATTGAATTACGCTCTAAAAAGAGGCACCATTAGGTATTGAATTAATACTCAATTACGTTACAATTTAACGTAAGGGTGATCGTTGCGTTCTAAATTGGAACTTAAACAGTTAAATCAGAGCCCAGTTACGTTTTAATTAAGACTCAATTTACGTTCCAAGTCGGGACTCAATTTACGTTCCAAGTCGGGACTCAATTTAGCGTTCCAAGTAGGGACTCAATTTACGTTCCAAATCGGGACTCAATTTACGTTCCACGTAGGGACACAGTTACGCCTTAAATTGCAATTCAATTAAATTGATTTTTTTGGTGATCGAAGCAACTAAATGTTAAGTGTTTAAGAATTAAATTGAGTCTAGCTAAGATATTAAAATGTAACAATGTGTGAGGATAAGGCGATAGTGATTGGATTGCAATCCGAGGTCCTTATATTTCTAAGGCATCAGTTTAATAATACAGTTGTGCGTATTTATGAGCCTAGTTTACCTAGTAAAAATTAGGTACAACCGTTTAAACTGTTCCAGTAAGGTAGTAATCATGATATACATCAATATCGAAACGCTCAGCCTCAATAAGTTAAGCTCCATTTAAATTATAATTTATAAGCAACAAGTGGTAATAGAATCGTATGCGATGGGCGGGCTGTCAGTCGACGTTGACGAATTATCAGTTAGGTGGTTAAATATGGACTTGGGCGTCATGTCTCCCAGTCAAATCGTTCATCGTAATATATCTATCAAGCGGTAGAAATTGGAAAAAAAAGCTCCACCTCGCAACATGTAATTTGTATCAACGATAAATTGGCTTAAACCGATGGAGCTGTCAACCGGTCGTCGGACCGATTTAATCCACTTTGAGAGCACCTAACTGAAAACGTGGAGGACCCTAATGTTACTTCCTTCGAGAGCTGTCTAAGAACTACTCCTGGTGATGTAAGTATTTAGAGTGACATTTTACAGTTTCGGAGCTCAGTCGTGTAGTTTGGCGGTTGTATTGATGACCATAACGTTCCCATTGAAGTTTCAATAGTAAACAGCGATTGTGTCTTCTAGTTTCTGGTGTCTACAATTCATTGACCCATCTAAAAGTAAAACCACTCCGTTCGCTTTCTAACCACGAATTCTCATTAGTATTCCCGATGTATCTCCGCTTTTTTACAATTTTAGACAATGGACGACTCGAATGGGCGGAATAAATAACGCCAGTCGTACCTTTAACGTCGACTAAACTAATACGAAACGTAAATTGAGTCATCGTCGACGTTCGAAGAGTTAAAACCTTCTAACAGGATTTCGACTGGCTAATGACATCACATATAAATATGGTCACGGGACAAACTATATAAGCAAATATTAACGTGTACAGTTAGCAATAAAACCAGTTTACTTTGCAAATTAATCCGCTAATGCGATAAACAAGCTTTTCGATTAGGATTCCGCGTTATTTTTACAGCATGACCGATGATTTTGAGACTTATCCTAAAAATAGCGTAATAACGTAATTAGTGAAGCACAAAATAATAAATAAATAGTCAAGTTCAAACTGAAATTGATCGTTTTGTTTTTAAATCGTCATGATGTAATATAGCCATCGGGAAAGTCATTGTTTAAGGATCTCTTTAGGATGAGGCTAATTCGAAATTAGCACTTTAAACATACCTAAGCAGTTACGTAAAAGAGAGAACTTTGTCATAAAAATTAATTCGATTGACCTTATAAGACTCGTATTCGGTTGTTTTCCGTTAGATGAATTCAACAGCCTTGACGTCCAATTGACACTCAATCTAGAGATATCCGATTAATATTCCTTCGCGCACCGAGAAGGAAGTTATCATTAACCTCTGGGGTGATGCAGACACACCATCATCTTGACGCATTACGTGCGGCCGAGGGCGGTTTTTCTTCGTCTTTTTCCCATCCACCGCTGGTCATTGTCAGGATGATTAAACGTTGAAGGAAACGAGTCATTTGAAATTAAAACGAGCTCCTATAATCATGCGATGTCCGTAGTGTCCGTAAGGACATTCCTGACGCGATTGCTTCCAACGATCAACGTCTCTCGCGCGAGAATCGCAACTCGGCACTCGGATTTGAGAGTCTGGACGTGCCACGTTGGTGCCCCCTTGAACTCTTGACGGAACCACAAAGTCGATTCGATTGAAGAATGAGCGTTTCGTTCATTTTCATTACCAGGTTTCGTATATTTTCATCGCCAGGTTTCGTATATTTTTATCGCCAGGTTTCGTATATTTTCATCGCCAGGTTTCGTATATTTTCATCGCCAGGTTTCGTATAATTTCATCGCCAGTTCCATCCATTAGTTTAATATAATTTTTGAAAGTGAAAACTTTGGGCGAGTTGAACAATTTTGGTAAACTTGGGGTTTCGCCATCACGCGTTATCAACATTATTAAAACATAATGGTAACGTATTAGGGCCTAATGTTAAACTAGTAACATTAGGAGCTTATTAAAGTGAATTTCATTATTAATAAATATTAGAATCGTTTCCAGATGATACAAGCATCCACCAATCACAAATATAAAAAGGTAGGTCGGTTTAATAGGATTTATATACAAATATTTCCAATATTCTGACTTGTTCACCAATTAGATTCGAACTACAATAGATATTTCCTAGTTTTAAGTTTTCACTTCTGTCGGTAGTCTTACATTCGAAGTTTAAGAACATTCTACGTTGTAAATACTTAAGAACCAATTCTTCAATCGTTTTGTTTTGTCGTTCGTCGAACGCGGAAATATCTACCGGAGGACTTTCCTCCTAAAAAAACCTTCTCCTTCCAACAGAACCAATCTGACACATCGTGGCGGACACGAGTTATTTTTCAATTAAAATTCCTCATTTGCTCCTTCGAATTAAGACTCGGTCCATAATTTAACCTTCGAACATTGGGTTCTGGCTGATGAAGAAACCATTTCTTGTGGTGAATTCATAATAGCTCGGCCGAAGAGAAGAGCTAACAAAGCGTGGCAATTAGAATTAGTAACAAGTGTCGATGCGAGTGGGGAAAGGATTTCGACCTCTCTTGTACGCTTAATAAACTAATTAAGCGAAATTGGAAAAACGAGAGTAATTGGAAATTTTTCAAGCGACGACCACAGACACACACACATACACACATGCAAGCTAAAGTCGTTCACGTGCACATCTTTTAACGATTCGCGTTTAATGCTTCCCCAATTTAAATCAACCATAATAAGTAAAATTATCAGAATTTTATCTACCATCAATTAATCTCATCCAAAAACATCGAATAAGACTCAATTTTATAAACATAATTCTGAGTATAGAATATAATTTGAGTCCCTAATATGTACGTAAATGAAACCCAATTTTAAAATTAAATTGAGTCTTAATTTGGAATGCAATTGAGTCTGAATTTAGAATGCAATTAAGTCTCAATTTAGAATGCAATTGAGTCTCAATTTAGGATGCAATTGAGTCTCAAGTTAGAACGCAATTGAGTATCAATTCGAAGCGTAATTTCGAATTTAGAGTGTAAATAAAGTTTCCAATTAGAACCGAGTCTCGGTTTATCTGAGTCTCAATTTAGAACGTAATTGAATGCTGGTGTACAAATTAATTGAAATCCGAGTAAATCGACTCTCAATTCAGAATATTTGAGTCTTAATTTAGAATATTTTTTAATAACGTTATACTTTGATTGATTCCAATTCTTTTACTATTGAGACTTAATTACGTTTTAAATTAAGACTGGATTACCATACGTTCCAGCTTAAGACTTGTCTTACAATTTAAGACATCTGACATTCTGAATTAAGACTCAATTACGTTACAAGCTCAGACTTAACGTATTTGTAGATTGTTACGTTTTAATTTAATTTTAAATTCAACTTACAATGTAAATTGGGGTCCAATTACGTTTTAATTGAAACTCAATTTACGTCCCAAGCTGGAACTCGATTGCACCATAATATTCGACCCGATTTACGTTTTAAATTGGATCATAATTACGTTTTAAAGTAAAATTTTTTTACTCTTTACTTAAAGTCGCAATTCGTTTTGAATTGAGGCTCAATTACGTTCTAAATTAAGACTCAATTACGTTACAAGCTCAGACTTAACGTATTTGTAAATTGTTACGTTTTAATTTAATTTTAAACTTAACTTACAACCTAAATTGGGGTCCAATTACGTTTTAATTGAAACTCAATTTACGTCCCAAGCTGGAACTCAATTGCACCCTAATATTCGACCCGATTTACGTTTTAAATTGGATCATAATTACGTTTTAAAGTAAAATTTTTTTACTCTTTACTCAAAGTCGCAATTCGTTTTGAATTGAGGCTCAATTACGTTCTAAATTAAGACTCAATTACGTTCTAAATTGAGACTCAATTACGTTCTAAATAGAGACTCAATTACGTTCTAAATTGAGACTCTTAAATTCTAAATTGAAACTCGATTGCGTTGTAAATTGAGACTCAATTACGTTCTAAATTGAGACTCTTAAATTCTAAATTGAAACTCGATTACGTTGTAAATTGAGACTCAATTACGTTCTAAAGTGAGACTCAATTACGTTCTAAATTGAGACCCAATTACGATACAATTTAAGACTTAATTTTTACGTTGCAATTTGAAATGTAATTAACATTTTAAATTCCTGTCCAATAACGTTCTAATTGAGACTCAATTTACGTTTCAAAGGGGAACTTAATTATTAGTTAATATGAGATTCGATTTAAGTTCTAAATTGGGTTATAATTACATGTTAATTTTAGATTTAATTAGGCTTTAATTTAAGCTTTATTTTGTTTTTAATTAAGACTGAATTACGTTGTAAATTGAGAGTCAATTACGTTCTAAAATGAGACTCAATTACGTCCTAAATTGAGACTCAATTACGTTCTAAATTGACTCAATTACGTTTTAAAATTAGATTCAATTACGATACAATTTAAGACTTAATGCCTTAGTAAATTCTTACGTTGCAATTTGAAACGTAATTAACATTTTACATTACTGTCCAATAACGCTCCAATTGAGACTCAATTTAAGGTTCAAAATGGAACTTAATTATTAGTTAATTTGAAATTCAATTTAAGTTTTAAATTGGGTCATAATTACATGATAAGTCTTTAATTTAGGTTTCACTTTGTTTCTAATTAAGACTGAATTACGTTCCAAATTGAAAGTCAATTACGTTCTAAATTGAGACTCAAAAACGTTTTGAAATTAGATTCAGTTACGATACAATTTAAGACTTAATATATGCGTAAATTTTTACGTTACAAATTATAACGTAATTATCATTTTAAATTAGTGTCCAATTACGTTCTAATTGAGACTCAATTTACGTTTCAAAATGGAACTTAATTATTAGTTAATAGGAGATTCGATTTAAGTTTTAAATTGGGTCTTAATTACGTTTTAATTTAGGATTTAATAAAGCTTTAACTTAGGCCTCATTTCGTTTTGAATTTAGACGGAATTACGTTCTAAATTTAGGGTGAATTACGTTCTAAATTGAGACTCAATTACGTTCTAAATTAAGACTCAATTACGTTCTAAATTGAGACCCAATTACGTTTTGAAATTAGATTTAATTACGATACAATTTAAGACTTAATGTATTTGTACATTTTTACGTTACAAATTAAAACGTAATTAACATTTTAAATTAGTGTCCAATTACGTTCTAATTAAGACTAAATATACGTTTCAAAATGGAATCCAATTATTAGTTAATATGAGATTCGATTTAAGTTCTCAATTGGGTCATAATTACGTTTTAATTTAGGATTTAATTATGCTTTAACTAAGGCCTTATTTTGTTTTGAATTGAGCCTGAAATACGTTCTAAATTAAGAGTGAATTACGTTCTAAATTAAGACTCAATTACGTCCTAAATTGGGACCCAATTACGTTCTAAATTGAGACTCAATTACGTTTTGAAGTAAGACTCAATTACACTACATTTTGCGACTTAGTTTGTAAATTGGTACGTTGCAAATGAAAACTAAATTTACATTTTAAAGTACAAACTATTTACGTTCTAATTGGGACTCAATTTACTTTCCAAGATGTGACCTCAACTATTACCTGATGTGAAGTTCGATTTATGTTACAAATTGTAACGTAATTAGATTTTAATCTAAGATTTAATTATGTTGTATTTTAGGCCTCAATTCGTTTTAAATTGGGACTCATTTAAGTTCTAAATTGAGACTCGATTAAGTTTTGAAATAGACTAAATTACGATACAATTTAAGACTTAATTTATTTGTAAACTGTTACGTTTTAATTAAAACTTAATTTACAATCTAAATTAGAGCCCAATTACGTTCTAATTGAGACCCAATTTACGTTCCGAGTTGGAACTCAATTATTTTCTAATTTGAGACTCGATTTAAGTTTTGAATTGGCTCAAAATTAAGTTTAAATTTTAGATTTAATTAGTGTTCACCTTAATCTTTAATTAGCTTTAAATTAAGAATCAGTGACGTTCTAAATTGAAAATCAGTTACGTTCTAAATTGAAATTCAATTAGGTTCTCAATTAAGGCTCAATTATATTACCACTTGAGACTTAACGTATTTGTAAATTGTTATGTTTTAATTAAAACCTAATTTGCAACCTAAGTTGGGGTTCCATTACGTTTTAATTGAGACTCAATTTACGTACCAAGTTGGAACTCAATTATTCCATAATATTAGACTCGATTTACGTTTTAAATTGGATCATAATTGTGTTTTGATGTAAAATTTAATTAATCTTTACTTAAGGCCGCCATTCGTTTTGAATTGTGGCTCAATTACGTTTTAAATTGCGACTCAATAACGTTTTGAAATTAGACTCAGTTACAATACAATTTAAGACTTAATGTATTCGTAAATTTTTACGTTACAAATTAAGACGTAGTTATCATTTTAAATTAGTGTCCAATTACGTTCTAATTAGGACTCAATATACGTTTTAAAATGGAACTCAATTATTAGTTAATATGAGATTTGATTTAAGTTCTCAACTGGGTCATAATTACGTTTTAATTTAGGATTTAATTATGCTTTAACTTAGACCTCATTTCGTTTTGAATTGAGGCGGAATTGCCGATTACGTTTTATATTAAGACTCAATTACGTTCTAAATGTAGACTCAATTACCTTCTATATTAAGACTCAATTACGTTCTAAATTAAGACTCAATTACGTTCTAAATTGAGAATCAATTACGTTCTAAATTCAGACTCAATTGCGTTCCAAATTGAGACTCAATTAGGTTCTGAAGCAAGACTCAATTAAATTGCATTTTGCGACTTAGTTTGTGAATTGATACGATGCAAATGAAAACTTAATTTAAATTACGAACCAATTACGTTTTAATTGAGACTCAATTTACTTTCCAAGATCTGACTTTTATCTGATGTGAGATTCGATTTATGTTCTAAATTGTGACGTTATTAGGTTTTAATCTAAAATTTAATTATGTTCCAACTTAAGCCTCAATTCGTTTTAAATTGGGACTCATTTAAGTTCTAAATTAGGACTCGATTAAGTTTTAAAAAAGATTAAATTACGATGCCATTTAAGACTTAATGTATTTGTAAATTTTTACGGTTTCATTAAAACTTAATTTACAACCCAAATTAGGGTCCAATTACTTTTTAATTGAGACCCAATTTACGTTCCGAATTGGAACTCTATTATTTTCTAATTTGAGACTCGATTTAAGTTTTAAATTGGGGCATAATTATGTTTTAATTTCAGATTTAATTAGGTTACAATTAAATCTTTCATTAGCTTTAAATTAAGAGTCATTTACGTTTTAAATTGAGTCTCAGTTACGTTCTCAATTAGGGGCCAATTATATTACCACTTGAGACTTAACGTATTTGTAAATTGTTATGTTTTAATTAAAATTTAATTTGCAACCTCAATTAGGGTCTAACAACGTTTTAATTGAGACTCAATTTAGGTTTTAGTTGGAACTCAATTACTCTGTAATATTGCACTCGATTTACGTTTTAAATTGGATCATAATTGTGTTTACATGTAAAATTTATTTAGTCTTTACTTTAAGCCGCAGATCGTTCTAAATTAAGTCTTAATTACGTTCTAAATTGAGACTCAATTACGTTCTAAATTGAGACTCAATTACGTTCTAAATTGAGACCAAATTTCGTTTCGAAATTAGATTCAATTACGATACAATTTAAGACTTAGTGTATTCGTAAATTTTTACCTTATAAATTAAAACGTAAATAACATTTTAAATTAGTGTCCAATTACGTTCTAATTGAGACTCAATATACGTTTTAAAATGGAACTCAATTAGACTCTAACTTAAGCCCCAATTCGTTTTGAAATGAGACTGTATTATGTTCTATATCAAGACTCAATTACGTTCTGAATTAAGACTCAATTACAATTTAAGACTTAAAGTATTTGTAAATTGTTGGGTTGTAAATTAAAAATGAATTTAAATTTTAAATTACGGCCCAATAACGTTTTATTTAGGACTAAAAATACGATCCAAGTTAAGACTCAATTATTACCTAATGTGAGACTCGATTTAAGTTCTAAATTAGTATAAAATTGCGTTTTAATTTAAGCTGTAATTGTAAATGTAAAAAAGGCTCTAACTTAAGCTTCAATTCGTCAATGTAATTAATTATCAATTTAGAATGTAAATTGAATCCTAATTTGAAACGTAATTGGGCCTCAAATTAAAACGGGAATTGTCCTAATTTAAACCAACAAACTAAGTCGCAAAATGTAATGTAATTGAATCTTACTTCAGAACGTAATTGAGTCTTAATTTAAAACGTCATTAAATGTCGTTTTAAACCGTAATCGAATCTCAAATTGGGCTGTAATCAAGTATTAATTTACAACGTAAATTGGGTTCTATTTTAAAATATATTGGGTCTCAATATAGATCTTAATTGTCCCAATTTAAAATATACATTGAGTTAAAAGTAGAAGGCAATCAAGTCATAATTCAAAACGTTATTGAATCTTAAATTAGAGCATAATTGATTTGTTAATTGAGAACGTAAATTAAGTTCTATTTTAAAATATATTCGAGTCCCAATAATTAATTGTCCTAATTTAGAATATACATTGAGTTAAAGGTAAAAGGTAATTCAATTGTTAATTCGAAACGTTATTGAACCTTAAATAAGAGTATAATTGATTTGTTAATTTATAACGTAAATTGAGTTCTATTTTAAAATATATTGAGTCCCAATATAGATCTTAATTGTCCCTAATTTAAAAATGTACATTGAGTTACAGGTAGAACTGCAATCAAGTGTTAATTTGAAAAGTTATTAAATTGAATGAGTATAATTGATTTGTTAATTTGGAAGCGTAAATTGGAGTTCTAATTTAAAACATATTGACTCTCAATATAAATCCTAATTATCCTAATTTAAAACGTACATTTAGTTAAAATTAAAATTAGAAACGTTATTGTATCTTATATTAGAGTATAATTGATTTGTTAATTTAGAACGTAAATTGAGTCCCAATTTTTAACGTAATTGAACCTCAATTTAGAACGTAATTGTCCTAATTTAAATCGTACATTGAGTGTGTGTAAGGTTAGAACCTAATTGAGTGCCAATTCAAAATCTTATTGTACCTTAAATTAGGGTGTAATTGATTATCAATCTAAAACGTAAATTGAGTTCTAATTTAAAACATATTGGGTCTCAATATAAATTTTAATTATCCTAATTTAAAACGTACTTTTAGTTAAAGAACGCAATCAAGTGTTAATTGGAAACGTTATTGTATCTTAAATTAGAGTATAATTAATTTGTTAATTTAGAACGTAAATTGAGTCCAAATTTTAACGTAATTGAACCTCAATTTAAAACGTGAATTGTCCTAATTTAAACCGTACATTCAGTGTGTGTAAGGTTAGAACGTAATTGAGTGTTAATTCAAAACCTTATTGTACCTTAAATTAGGGTGTAATTGATTATCAATCTAAAACGTAAATTGAGTTCTAATTTTTAACGTAATTAAGCGTCAATTTAGAACATAAATTGTCTTAATTTAGAACGTACATTGAGTCTCAATTTAGAATGTAAATTGCAACGTAGCATAGTCTCAATTTAGGGGATAAATTGAGCCTCAAGTCATACGTAAGTTGAGTCATTAATACCGCCAGTTTAGTATAATTGAGTTTCTAGATAGAACCTAATTGGGACCTAATTTGAAACGTAATTAGGCGTAATTTGGATTTTAAATTGGATCTTGAGTAGATTCATTATTTATCACCTTGAATGCAATTGAATTTTAACTTAAAACCCATTTGAATCTACAATTAGCACTAATTGAGTCCTAGTTTAGAACGTACTTCAATTTCAATTTAGAACGTAATTCAATCTCAATTTAGAACGTAAGTCTCAAGTTAAAACGTATTTTAGTAGTAATTTAAAACGTAAGTCCTAATTTAAAACATGTTTGAATCCCAATGTACAACGTAAATTAAGTCTCAATTAACAACGTAACTTAGACTCAATATAAAATGTAACTTTTGTTTCAAATCAAAGACTTAATTCAAAAAGTAATTGAGTCTCAGATTAAAATGTAAATTGAGTCTCAATTTAAAATGTAAACTGAGTCTCAATTTATAATGTAAATTGAGTCTTCAATCAAGATTTGATTGGATTTTAATTTGAAATCTCGAACGTGTTTATCAAATCACCAAAAGTGTAAAGTCATTCGTAGTGGGGGTTTTACTTGAAGTGTCATTTTCGATGCTTTAGGGCAGTGTTTCCCAAAGTGTGGTACGCTTATGGAAGAGTTTGGTGGAGGTACGCGTTGCACAGGGCGGCTTCAGATGACTCAAAAATTAATTCTTTGGATAAACGTAACAAAACTAACTTAATCAGCGTGTACAGTTTTAAAGAGCTTGTGCAGATTGCAGAATGATGTTTTGTTCAAATTCTTTGATACGTTCAGCAGACGAACACACGTCCTTATTTGTATATTAATTAGGATGCAATTTTTTAACATGACTCAACGTCATGAAATATTATGAAAAGGGCACACAGATGTCGAAAGCTTGGGTAAACTGCTTTAGGGCAATTAAATCGTAATTGGCAGGAAAATCTTCGCTTTTTATCTGACCTAACAGTACGTCGAGTCGATATGATAAAAATCTTTTGTGGATACGCTCGTAAACCCGACGTATATATCGGTTATTCAGAGGAAAACAATTAACTTCCAAACAGTTTATTTACGACTTGTCCAATATAAAATAATGACGGTTCACTACTTACCAAGTGATGGTAGCGGTATAATAAGCATTTGAACTAGATAACTCCAATGTTTGTCCCATTGAATTACACTCTTCTTATTCGGTGTGAAGTCGTAAAACGCATTAGCGATAATATTTCGCCAGCTTTGGAACATTTTAATGTCGTCGAAGAAAGCCAATAAATTAAGTAGCGCCATTTGCTGTCTTCGATTCAAGAGAGTGTCATTAACTGTAAATCGTACATTTCATGAATTTTTTTACAGCAGATTTTGCCTGAATACACTGTAACATTTAAAATGGCGACAGGACATTCTTCAACCGGAATTTTATAAGTTTTTATAATGTAGAAGCTTCAACAGTTTCTCATGTATCTGTTGTATTGATAATTTTGGAATTTTAACATTCGAGCACCCAAATCTCTCATATTGTCTTTAGCGTGATTTCAGTGGTAGAAGCTTTCGATCCAAAGTTCTGGCTTGCAGCCGAAGCTTAAGCTTTCAGCGCCCAAGGCTTAAACTTTCAGCGCCAAAAGCTTTCAGCGCTCAAAGCTTAAGCTTTCAGCGCCCAAAACTTAAGCTTTCAGCGCCCAAAGCTTAAGCTTTCAGCGCCCAAAGTTTAAGCTTCCAGCAACCTTAGTATTCTTCGGTAAGCAAAGTAAACAAAGCGAGTGTTTCGAAATGTAAAAAAATGAGGCGATATCTAATTGCGAAACCTCTGTAGCGACATGACGAACATCCAGCAACACTTCGATCCGAATATGGTATCTCGTGCGAACGAAGGACATTTCTTCCTACGCCGTCGAGATGCCATTAAGCTGAAAGTAATATCGCAGATGAAACGGCGACTTTTTACCGGGAATAAGCCTCCGATGTTATGTAACGAAGAAACGAGAAGACATCCGATGCGTTCCTTTTCAACCTTATCTCAGTGCAAACTTGCAAGAATTCTCTCGTGCAAAAACTCGGATTAAATGGCGAATGCATACATATTTAGAAAGAATCCATCGCGGTCGGAGATTGTGTTGGTCGTGTAACGAGGAGATAATGTCAAGGTTTCTTAGCGTTCTCGAAACTAAATCGTTTAATTAGCGCAAAATTATGCTTAATGGGGGGATTTTTGTTTTGAAAACGTTCGGATGCGTTGGCAGCTGGCGCGAGAATTCGGTGAAGTTTGTTTGAGGCGGCATCATATTTTGGGCAAATTTGGACTCTTCAAAGAAATATTATATTTTATTTTTTGGAATATATGTTAGAGTTGGGACTCATTATTATTATCATTATTATTATTAAAGTTTAATTAGGTGTTAAAGGTGTAACCAACGGAGGAAACTAATCAAAGTAATTCCGAGGTAAAATGTCGGGCATTTAGCATTTCATCACTATTTCAATTCTTTGGTCACGAAAAATTCTTTCCAATTCACAAATAGGCTCTTGGTGGTCCATTGGTATAATAATATTATGATAAAAAGTTGAGTATTTGGTGGTTCATCAGTATTGCAATATTTTTCCCATGAAAGCTTCTCTTAAAGTCGCAAATGTCCCATGGAGAATCCAGATCGAAAAATTTTTGATCCAAAGCTTTGGACATATGGTAGTTCATCAGTATTTCAATTCTTTTGTCACAAAACATTCTCTTCTTGAGGAATCATATGCAAAATAGCGTTGTTAAGAAGTTGGGTCTTTGGTGGTTCTGATTCTGGTGATTCTGGAAATCGTTTTTCCGTAAAATCTCTAAAACTCGAAAATGCGCTCTTGAGAAAACTGATTAAAATAATTTTGAGGTAAAACGTTGGGTATTTAACGGTTCATCACTATTTTAATTGTTTGGTCACGAAAAATCTTCTAAAATTCACAAATGTGCTCTTGGTGGTCCTTTGGCAAAATAATATTACAATGAAAAGTTCGGTATTTGGTGGTTCATCAGTATTGCAATATTTTTCCCATGAAAGCTTCTCTTAAAGTCGCAAATGTCCCATGGAGGATCCAGGTGGAAAAATTTTCGACTAAAGCTTTGGACGTATAGTAGTTCATCAGTATTTCAATTCTTTTCCCACAAAACATTCTCTTCTTGAGGAATCATATGCAAAATAGCGTTGTTAAGAAGTTGGGTATTTGCTGGTTCTGATTATGGTGATTCTGGAAATCGTTTTTCCGTAAAATCTCTAAAACTTGCAAATGCGCTCTTGGAGGAAAACTGATTAAAATAATTTTGATGAAAAACGTTGGGTATTTAACGGTTCATCAGTATTTCAATTGTTTGGTCACGAAAAATCTTCTAAAATTCACAAATGTGCTCTTGGTGGTCCCTTGGTAAAATAATATTACAATGAAAAGTTTGGTATTTGGTGGTTCATCAGTATTGCAATATTTTTCCCATGAAAGCTTCTCTTAAAGTCGCAAATGTCCCATGGAGGATCCAGGTGGAAAAATTTTTGACCTAAAGCTTTGGACATTTGGTAGTTCATTAGTATTTCAATTCTTTTGCCACAAAACATTCTCTTTTTGGGAAATCATAGGCAAGATAACATTGTCAGTAAGTTGGGTCTTTGGTGGTGCTTTTGGCAATCGTTTTTCCATAAAATCTCTAAAATTCGGAAATGCGCTTTTGGAGGAAACTATTGAAAATAATTTTGTTATAAAGCATTGGGCATTTAACGATTCATCAGTATTTCAGTTATTCGGTCACAAAAAATCTTCTAAAATTCACAAATGTGCTCTTGGTGGTCCATTGATGAAATATTATTGTAATAAAAAGTTGGGTATTTGGTGGATAATCAGTGTTGCAATATTTTTCCCATGAAAGCTTCTCTTTAAGCCGCTAATGTGCCATGGAGGATCCAGATGGAAAAATTTTTGACCTAAAGCTTTGGACATATGGTAGTTCATCAGTATTTCAATTCTTTTGCCACAAAACATTCTCTTCTTAAGGAACCATATACCAAATAAAGTTGTTAAGAAGTTGGGTCTTTGGTGGTTCTGATTCTGGAGACTCTGGAAATCGTTTTTCCGTAAAATCTCTAAAATTCGCAAATGCCCTCTTGGAGGAAACTGATTAAAATAATTTCGATGTAAAACCTTGGGTATTTAACGGTTCATCAGTATTTCAATTGTTTGGTCACGAAAAATCTTCTAAAATTCACAAACCTGCTCTTGGTGGTCTCTTGGTAAAATAATATTACAATGAAAAGTTCAGTATTTGGTGGTTCATCAGTATTACAATATTTTTCCCATAAAAGCTTCTCTTAAAGTCGTAAATGTCCCATGGAGGATCCAGGTGGACAAATTTTTGACCTAAAGTTTTGGACATTAGATAGTTCATTAGTACTTCAATTCTTTTGCCACAAAACATTCCCTTTTTGGGGAATCATAGGGAAGATAACATTGTCAGGAAATTGGGTCTTTGGTGGTGCTTTTGGCAATTATTTTTCCGTAAAATCTCTAAAATTCGCAAATGCGCTCTTAGGGGAAATTACTGAGAATAGTTTTGTTGTAAAACATTGGGCATTTAACCATTCATCAGTATTTCAATTATTTGGTCAGGAAAAATCTTCTAAAATTCACAAATGTGCTCTTGGTGGTCCATTGATGAAATAATATTGTAATGAAAAGTTGGGTATTTGGTGGTTCATCAGTATTGGAATATTTTTCTTATGAAAGCTTCTCTTAAAGTCGCAAATGTCCCATGGAGGATCTAGATGGAAAAATTTTTGACCTAAAGCTTTGGACATATGGTAGTTTATCAGTATTTCAATTCTATTGCCACAAAGCATTCTCTTCTTGAGGAATCATATGCAACATAGCGTTGTTAAGAAGTTGGGTCTTTGGTGGTTCTGATTGTGGTGATTCTGGAAATCGTTTTTCCGTAAAATCTCTAAAATTTGCAAATGCGCTCTTGGAGGAAACTGATTAAAATGATTTTGATGAAAAACGTTGGGTATTTAACGGTTCATCAGTATTTCAATTGCTTGGTCACGAAAAATCCTTTAAAATTCAAAAATATGCTCTTGGTGGTCACTTGGTAAAATAATATTACAATGAAAAGTTCGGTAGTTGATGGTTCATCAGTATTGCAATATTTTTCCCATGAAAGCTTCTCTTAAAGACGTAAATGTGCCATGCAGGATCCAGATGGAAAAATTTTTGACCTAATGCTTTGGAATATGATAGTTCTTTAGTATTTCAATTTTTTGACACAAAATACTTTCTTTTTGGGGAATCATACTGCAAAATAGCGTTGTTAAGAATTTGGGTCTTTGGTGGTTCTGATTGTGGTAATTCTAGAAATCGTTTTTTCGTAAAATCTCCAAAATTCGCAAATGCGCTCTTGGAGGAAACTGATTAAAATAATTTTGATAGCTAAACGCTTGGATATTGAACGGTTCATCAGCTATTTCAATTGTTTGGTCACTGAAAAATCTTCTAAAATTCACAAATGTGCTCTTGGTGGTCCATTGGTGAAATAATACTATAGCGAAAAGTTGGGTATTTGGTGGTTCATCAGTATTGTAATATTTTTCCTCATAAGAGTTTCTCTTAAAGCTGCAAAGTTCCCATGGAGGATCCATATGGAAAAATTTTTGACCTTAAGCTTTGGACATTTAGTAGTTTATCAGTATTTCAATTCTTTAGCCACAAAACATTCTCTTTTTGTGGAATCATATGCAAAATAGCGCTGTTAAGAATTGCGGTCTTTGGTGGTGCTTCTGGAAATTGTTTTTTCGTAAAATCTGTAAAATTCGCAATTGCGCTCATGGATCAAACTGATTAAAATAATGTTGATGTAAAACGTTGGGTATTTAACGGTTCATCACTATTTCAATTGTTTGGTCACGAAAAATCTTCTAAAATTTACAAATGTGCTCTTGGTGGTCCCTTGGTAAACTAATATTATAACAAAAAGTTGGATATTTGGTGGTTCATCACTATTGCTATATTTTTCCCATGAAAGCTTCTCTTAAAGTCGCAAATGTCCCATGGAGGATCCAGATGGAAAAATATTTGGCCTAAAGCTTTGGACATTTGGGAGTTCATTAGTATTTCAATTCTTTTGCCACAAAACATTCTCTCTTTGGGGAATCATAGGTAAAATAACGTTTGTAGGAAGTTGGGTCTTTGGTGGTGTTTCTGGAAATCGATTTTCCGTAAAATCTCTAAAATGCAAAATTACTCTCTTGGAGGAAACTAATCAAAATAATTTTGATGTAAAACGTTGGGTACTTAACAGTTCATCAGTATTTTAGTTTTTTGGTCACGAAAAATTCTCTACAATTCACAAATGGGCTCTTGGTGGTCCATTGGCAAAATAATATAATGGTAAAAAGTTGGGTATTTGGTGGTTCATCAGTATTGCTGTTGTTTTCCCATGAAATGTTCTCTAAAATTCGCTAAGTTCTAATGAGTATCCCAATCGAAATTATTTTGATCAAAAACCTTGGACTGTAAAAAAAAATGTATATTTAGATACGTTTTTTGTTTCGTCTTAAAATGGCATTTTTAATTTTAAAATTGTAACTTTTCTACCGCGAATGGACGATAAAAAACGGGCAATTTTATTTTGGGACCCAAAATTGAAATTACATTCTAAAAATTTAATCTCTAAAGGTTAATAAAACAGGCGAGGTTTCATGATATAAAGAACATTTCTGAAGATTTTTTTTTAAATTAGTCTTTTGTCGTAGTTGTTACTTGACATACAAAATAGACAAAATGTTCCGTTACTCTTAACACGTTATGATTTACGAAGTATTCAGTGGCGGGAAGACTTTGGAAAACCTCGCATTCCAAATTCCTGTAGAACCTAAGATGGGGCACACAAAGGCGTACGATTTCAGTAGCGTTTCACGATGAGGTATGCGTCGAGATTGCGTACATCATACACGCATAATGGCAATAAGTCAGCCGCATTGGACGTGTTTCGAAGTTGGCTTCCGTTCGAGACATGCCTTCGCACATAAAGAAGCCCACATATATTCCATATAACCTCGTATATTCTGTATGGAAGCGATTCCGAGAATTTACGACTTCTTCTTACCGGTCTACGCACCGACCTTACCGCGGATGTGACAACAGGCTTATCTGCTCGCGCCCCGCGCCAACAAACAGCGACCGTATTTTTAAGATGCATCATAAAAAAAGAGGAATTACGATCGCGGACGCATCCTTAAGTCTAGAGAGCCATGCCACGTTCTGAATTTATTTGATGAGGTTCAGTGGTACTGTTGGATGTCCCAATTCTTTAATCAATTAACAATTCTATAAAAGGATGAAGAAAAGAGTCCCACACGAGCCCGCCACTCTCGAGTTTTAATTACGGGACCATGACCTCACATTCCTAAAATGTTCGTGTTCACTGACACCCAGTATATATGTGGCAGAAGGTTTTAAAATGTGAGAAGTAACTGAAAAATGCAACGAAAATCCTCTACTATTGACGGCTAGTGATTAGGAAGGGCGAGCAAAAGATCTTATATGTTACATGCTGGGAATCGTTGTCCCCCAGTGGTAGCCCTTTTTACTAACTTGCGTTAGAGTTGCTTAAGTTCGCCACGGTTAAGCGACCTTAAGCCCGTATTACTTACTTATTACTTATTATTATTACTTAATTAAAAGGCCACAAGTACTTCGCATTATAGATGAGTGACGCGAACTTCCTTAGAACTTCCAAGCTGTGGAATTCGTTATCGAATGGAATTTTCCCCGAAAATTCTCATTTAAAAAGGCGGTTTATTCTATCCTTGTTTCCGCATCCTACTCGCATTACTTCGAAGGCATAACAAGGTACTCCTTCGCGAGCGGGTTGGATTTAAGATTTTTAAAATAGACTCGGTTTCAGCCGCCTTAAGAGTTTTTAAGCGATACCAAAATTGACAAGGTTCGGTTTTTTTCGTAATTAACGCAAAGTCCGAACGCGGGCAGCGCACCGATGATTGAAAAGCCGTCACAGGCGGTAACCTATTGACTTGTAATTACGCAATCCTGCGATCTGTACGTGAATTTCTCAGCCTTACCAGATTGTAAATTAAAATTATGATAACGTAATTGTTATATTTTCATGTTGCCGTCAAATCGAGACGGCGAATGGTCGAACGTAAATTATACGTAAGACGGTCAACTTAACGCGAGTTAACATGAAGGTACGCGCCGTAATTTCGCTTTTATGGGGCATAAATCGAAACGTTTTTAATTAAAAATTAAATCGTTTTATTAGATAAAGGCAAATATCGTTTGTAATCAGATTGGATAATCATCTAGAGAGAGGATACGTTGCAATAAAATTTTTCTCCTGGAAATCCTTGACTAACCTGGAGGTTTTTAATCAGCTCTTAGAGTCGCTAGAATATCCGATCAATATGATATAACTTGGAAGCCTCCACTTTATAAAGATAAAATTGTAATGGGAAAAGAAAATATTATTGATGAGCTTCGGCTTATTGCCAAAATTTTGTCCACCAGTAACATCTGACGCTTTAGATACTTCACCGTAACCAATCGATAAGGTACAAAGGGTGTGCCATATGAAAACAATATTATGGTGGAAAAAGACAATATTAGTGATGAACTTTCGCTTTTCATTAAAATTTTGACCACCAAAGGATTATTTTGATCCACCAAATGACTATTAAGATAGATTCTGTAGCGTAAGGCCTAGAAATCTGTTCCCCATGAAGACAAAATTAGAGTGGAAAAAGAAATTATTACTGATGAACTTTCGTTTTCCATTGAAATTTTGACCACCAAATGATTATTAAGATGGATTTGATAACCTAAGATTGGAAAAATGTTCCACATGAAGGCGAAATTATGGTGGAAAAAAAGAATATTACTGATGACGTTTCGTTTTTCATTGAAATTTTGACCACCAAACGATTATTTTTGATCACCAATAACATCTGAGTCTCCAGCATAACCAATCGAAAATGTACCACTTGAAGACAATATTATAGTGGCAAAAGAATATATTACTGATGAACTTTCGTTTTTCATTGAAATTTTGACCACCAAATGATTATTTTGATCCACCAAATGACTATTAAGATGGATTCTGTAGCGTAAGGCCTAGAAATCTGTTCCCCATGAAGGCAAAATCAGAGTGGAAAAAGAAATTCTTACTGATGAACTTTCGTTTTCCATTGAAATTTTGACCACCAAATGATTATTAAGATGGATTTGATAACCTAAGATTGGAAACATGTTCCACATGAAGGCAAAATTATAGTGGAAAAAGAGAATATTACTGATGAACTTTCGTTTTTCATTGAAATTTTGACCACCAAACGATTATTTTTGATCACCAATAACATCTGAGTCTCCAGCATAATCAATCGAAAATGTACCACTTGAAGACAATATTATAGTGGCAAAAAAATATATTACTGATGAACTTTCGTTTTTCATTGAAATTTTGACCACCAAATGATTATTTTGATCAACCAAATGACTATTAAGATGGATTCTGCAGCGTAAGGCCTAGAAATCTGTTCCCCATGAAGGCAAAATCAGAGTGGAAAAAGAAATTCTTACTGATGAACTTTCGTTTTCCATTGAAATTTTGACCACCAAATGATTATTAAGATGGATTTGATAACCTAAGATTGGAAACATGTTCCACATGAAGGCAAAATTATAGTGGAAAAAGAGAATATTACTGATGAACTTTCGTTTTTCATTGAAATTTTGACCACCAAACGATTATTTTTGATCACCAATAACTTCTGAGTCTCCAGCATAACCAATCAAAAATGTACCACTTGAAGACAATATTATAGTGGCAAAAAAATATATTACTGATGAACTTTCGTTTTTTATTGAAATTTTGACCACCAAATGATTATTTTGATCCACCAAATGACTATTAAGATGGATTCTGTAGCGTAGGGCCCAGAAATCTATTCCCCATGAAGACAAAATTAGAGTGGAAAAAGAAATTATTACTGATGAACTTTCGTTTTCCATTGAAATTTTGACCACCAAATGATTATTAAGATGGATTTGATAACCTAAGATTGGAAAAATGTTCCACATGAAGGCGAAATTATAGTGGAAAAAGAGAATATTACTGGTGACGTTTCGTTTTTCATTAAAATTTTGACCACCAAACGATTATTTTTGATCACCAATAACATCTGAGTCTCCAGCCGAACCAATCGAAAATGTACCACATGAAGACAAAATTATAGTGGCAAAAAAATATATTGCTGATGAACTTTCGTTTTCATTGAAATTTTGACCACCAAATGATTATTTTGATCCACCAAATGACTATTAAGATGATATGTCACCTAAAGCTTAGAAACATGTTTTACATGAAGGCAAAATTAGAGTGGAAAAAGAAATTATTACTGATGAACTTTCGTTTTCCATTGAAATTTTGACCACCAAATGATCATTAAAATGGATTGGTAAAGTATAGGTTGGAAAAAAGTACCACATGAAGACAATATTATGGTGGAAAAAATAAATGTTACTGATGAACTTTCCATTTTCATTGAAATTTTGACCACCAAATGATCATCAAGATGAATTCCATAACCTAAAGCTTGGAAAAATGTTCCACATGAAGGCAAGATTATAGTGGAAAAAGAAAATATTACTGATGAACTTTCATTTGTCATTGAAATTTTGACCACCAAATGATTATCAAGATGAATTCCATAACCTAAAGCTTGGAAAGATGTTCCACATGAAGGCAATATTATAGTGGAAAAAGAAAATATTACTGATGAACTTTCGTTTTTCATTGAAATTTTGACCACCAAATGATAAATAAGTTGAATTTGATAACCTAAAGCTCGGAAAAGTTTTCCACATGAAGGCAAAATTATGGTGGAAAAAAAAAACTATTACTGATGAACTTTTGTATTTCATTGAAATTTTGAACACCAAAAGATTATAAAGGAGGATTTGATGACCTAAAGTTTAGATGATATGTCACCTAAAGCTTAGAAACATGTTTTACATGAAGACAAGATTATAATGGAAAAAGAAAATATTACTGATGAACTTTCGTTTTTCATTAAAATTTTGACCACCAAAAGGTTATAAAGGAGGATTTGATGACCTAAAGTTTAGAAAAATGTTCCACATGAAGGCAAAATTATAGTGGAAAAAGAAAATATTACTGATGAACTTTCCATTTTCATTGCAATTTTGACCACCAAAAGCGTCGGTAAGTGTTAGATTGAATTCAAAAGATCACCACGAAGATATCGTATTCAATTTCAGACGAAGCGTCCCATTACACGAACCATTTTTCGTGCCATCTTTAACCCAAAGCGGATGAAATACGGTCATTTCAAATTTAAATCAGTTTGGTCTTTTGACAGCATTTCGTAGAATCAAATCGATAAATACGCGAATGACTTTTCACTAATTATATCTCTCTCCGCGTCAGATACGATCGAAGTTCGCTTGATATTCGAGTGTTCGACAAGTGCGGTGGTCGGAAATCATCTTTCATGTATTTTTTCGACGCTCACATCCGATCGTAATCTGCAGGTATATCTGAGAACGTGGTTTGGTTTCATCATCATCGTATCACCCATAGAGCCGGAGCATCCTTAACAGTAAAGTTGTCATAACGTTAAATAGAAGGCACAAAGTTTATCGACCCATCATGTGTTGTCTGAGATATCGCGTTCTCATGCCGCCGCTTCACTTGACAAATAGAAAATTGCCTCTCGTTTCAACAATGTGTACGCTCTTTTCTTCTTCTAACATTTGCGAACGCCGATGATTATATATCGAAAACGTGTCGAATGCAATTTCTCTTAGAGACCATGATGTATGTTTTTTGTTTTTTCGTGTTGCAATGGCCGTTACAGTTAAGTTAATGGGAATAAATTAATCTTCCTGAATATAATGACGAAGACGTTACCTCTTGACGCGTACAACGCTTTTGTTCTAAATTCCGATGATTGGATGCACTTTTTGTTACCGGACGCAACCTGCCATCGTTTTACAAAAAAATCCATATAACGATAGGTTTTTATTTTGATTTACACAAAACACGTCAAGACAAAATCCTATTTTTTTATGTCACCGCCGTTCAATAATTAGAATATTAGAATAGTTAGAATGTTAGAATAGTTAGAATATTAGCATATTCGATATCTAGCTTATAAGATACCTAAACAATCCCGCTGAAAACGTTCGCTACTTTTTTTCAATAACAATGGCGATACTAACTGTGGCGACCATGTGCTGAATATAATTTTTGGTTCGTGTAATTAAAACGAAATGCAGTCAACAGGTCGCCCGTTGCCGGTTTTTTCTTTCTTCAGTCGTAATGGCAACGACTTCGGAGACAATGAGTTAGTTGGCGGAAACGCGTGACGATATTCAGACACCGGATGGCCAAACGGAGGAATTACACCTTAGCAACACATTACCAAACTTTTTTTATTTGACTTATGTATCTTAATGAGCTCGAGAGGGCGAAAGAAGGTCGTCTGTTCAAGGTTCTAGGGTATCTGATTGAGTCTGGTGATTTAGACATTAAATTCCAATCTACTTTGTTTCAAGACGTCTTCATTCGATTGAAAAACAAAATAATAATAAAGAAAATGCACCACATATTTTTTTTACATTTAAAGTTGTTCTTCTAAAATTAATCTATTCGAAAAGAAGCATCTATTTAGATGCTTCCTGAATTGAAAGAAAATGAAAACTTCGAGAAAGTCGAAATTTTTCAAAATATAACTCGAAATATAAATTAAGCGAAAGACGTAAAATGACAGAAAACTGCAAAAAGATGAAAGAGTTACAGCAAAGTCCAAAGTGTCATAAAGGATGTGAATTTCTATAATTTTTTTGACTAATAAAAAATTGAATGGCCATTTTGACGACTTCAGCTGAAAAAGCTTGAAAATTCGTCCTCATAAACGGAGATTTCAACGATAGCTTAAAAAAGAAGCTTTTAATTCCTTTATAAAATGTGTTTTTAAAAGATTTGAAATGGCACAAAAGAACAAAATGGCCAAAAAGCCATCTTCAGAAATCTAAATTACACGAAAGATGTGAAATGGCAGAAAAATGGTAGAAAAGACACAGTAAAGTGCATTATTATTATTATGTCATAAAAGATATAAACTGGTAGAAATGTTTTTAGTCAAATCAAAGATTTAATTGCCATTTTGAACATTTTAGTTGAAAGAGTTCAAAAATTCGTTCTCATAAGCGGAGATTTCAATGATAGGTTAAGAAAGAAGCTTTTACTCCTTCACGAAATGTGTATTTAAAAGACTCAAAATGGCACAAAAGGACAAAATGACAAAAAATGTCACGAAGGATATAAAATGACAGAAGAGGCGCGAAACTGGTAAAAAGTAACAGCAAAGTGCATTATGTCATAAAAGATATAAATTGGTAGAAATATTTTTGGTCCAATAAAACATTTAATTGCCATTTTGACCATTTCAGTTGATAGAGATTGAAAATTCGTCCTCATAAGCGGAGATTTCAACGATAGGTTAAGAAAGAAGCTTTTACTTCTTCACGAAATATCTTTTTAAAAGATTCGAAATGGTACAAAAGGGCAAAATGGTACAAAAGGGCAAAATGGTACAAAAGGCAAAATGGCAAAAAAGCAACAAGAAAATATAAGATGCCAGAAGCATGTAAAATTGCAGAGGAGTGCAAAATGGTAGAAAAGTCACAGAAAAGTGCATTATGTCATAAAAAATATAAATTGGTAGACATGTTTTTAGTCCAATAAAAAATGTAATTGTCATTTTGACCATTTCAGTTGAAACAGGTTAAAAATTTGTCCTAATAAGCAGGAGATTTCAACGGTAGGTTAAGAAAGAAGCTTTTGCTCCTTCACGAAATGTGTTTTTAAAGGATTCGAAATGGTACAAAAGGGCGAAATGCTACAAAAGGGCAAAATGACAAAAAAGCAACAAGAAAATATAAAATGCCAGAAGCATGTAAAATTGCAGAGGAGTGCAAAATGGTAGAAAAGTCACAGAAAAGAAAAGTAACAGCAAAGTGCATTATGTCATTGGTAGAAATGTTTTTATTTCAATAAAAAATTATTGTCATTTTGACCATTTCAGTTAAAATAGGTGAAACATTTGTCCTAATAAGCGGAGATTTCAACGGTAGATTAAAAAAGAAGCTTTTACTCCTTCACGAAATGTGTTTTTAAAGGATTCGAAATGGTACAAAAGGGCAAAATGGTACAAAAGGGCAAAATGACAAAAAAGCAGCAAGAAAATATAAAATGCCACGAAGGATGTAAAATAGGAGAAAAGTACGAAATGGTAGAAAAGTCACAGCAAAATACGAAATGGTAGAAAAGTCACAGCAAAGTGCATTACGTCATAAAAGATGTAAATTGGTAGAAATTTTTTTAGTCCAATAAAAAATGTAATTGCCATTTTGGCCATTTCAGTTGAAAGAGTTTGAAAATTCGTCCTCATAAACGGAGATTTTAACGATAGGTTAAGAAAGAAGCATTTACTCCTGCACGAAATGTGTTTTTAAAAGATTCGAAATGGTATAAAAAGTCAAAATGTTACAAAAGAACAAAATAACAAAAAAGCAACAGGGAAATATAATATGCCACGAAGGAAGTAAAATGGCAGAAAAGTGCGAAATGGTAGAAAAGTCACAGCAAAGTGCATTATGTCATGAAAGATGTAGATTGGTAGAAATGTTTTTACTCCAATAACATTTTCAATTGTCATTTTGACCATTTCAGTTAAAACAACTTGAAAATTCGTCCTAATAAGCGGAGATTTCAACGGTAGGTTAAGACCGAAGCTTTTAATTCTTCCACAAAACGTAGTTTTATCCTTAGAGAAGTTCCAAATACAATAAAACTATTATTTCCGTGGTTATTTTGCCACTTCTAATGAAATTGGTAATTGGGGTGCTTAAAAACTTCAACAAGAAGTTATATTTCGTTATTTGTTGGGTTATTTAAAAAATGTATTTGCCATTTTAAAGATTTACGTTGAAATAATTTGAAAATTCGTCCTCAAAAGCGGAGATTCCAACGGTAGGTTAAGACAGAAGCTTTTAACTCTTCCACGAAACGTAGTTTTATCCTTAGAGAAGTTCCAAATACAACAAAGAAAAGTGTCAGTGCTTAGACAGCGCACTGTCTTGTATAGGATATTTATAAAGTATACTGACTATTTCCGTGATTATTTTACCACTTCTAATGAAATTGGTAATTGGGCTGCTTAAAAACTTCAACATGAAGTTATATTTTGTTATTTGTTTGGTCAGTTAAAAAATTTAATTGCCATTTTGACGATTTACGTTGAAATAACTTGAAAATTCGTCCTCAAAAGCGGAGATTCCAACGGTAGGTTAAGACAGAAGCTTTTAATTCTTCCACGAAACGTAGTTTTATCCTTAGAGAAGTTCCAAATACAACAAGGAAAAGTGTCAGTGCTTAGAAAGCGCACTGTCTTGTATAGGATATTTATAAAGTATACTGACTATTTTCGTGATTATTTTACCACTTCTAATGAAATTGGTAATTGGGGTGCTTAAAAACTCCAACAAGAAGTTATATTTTGCTATTTGTTGGGTCAGTTAAAAAATTTAATTGCCATTTTGACGATTTACGTTGAAATAACTTGAAAATTCGTCCTCTTAAGTGGAGATTCCAACGGTAGGTTAAGACAGAAGCTTTTAATTCTTCCACGAAACGTAGTTTTATCCTTAGAGAAGTTCCAAATATAACAAAGAAAAGTGTCAGTGCTTAGAAAGCGCACTGTCTTGTATAGGATATTTATAAAGTATACTGATTATTTCCGTGATTATTCTACCACTTCTAATGAAATTGACAATTGGGGTGTTTAAAAACTCCAACATGAAGTTGTATTTTGGTATTTGTTGGGTCAGTTAAAAATTTAATTGCCATTTTGTCGATTTACGTTGAAATAACTTAAAAATTCGTCCTCAAAAGCGGAGATTCCAACGGTAGGTTAAGACAGAAGTTTTTAATGCTTTCACGAAACGTAGTTTTATCCTTAGAGAAGTTCCAAATAAAACAAAGAAAAGTGTCAGTGCTTAGAAAGCGCACTGTCTTGTATAGGATATTTATGAAAGTATACTGATTATTTCCGTGATTATTTTACCACTTTAATGAAATTGGTAATTGAAGTGCTTAAAAACTCCAACACGTAGTTATATTTTGGTATTTGCTGGGTCAGTTAAAACATTTAATTGCCATTTTGACGATTTACGTTTAAATAACTTGAAAATTCGCCCTCAAAAGCGGAGATTCCAACGGTAGGTTAAGACAGAAGCTTTTAACTCTTTCACGAAACGTAGTTTTATCCTTAGAGCAGTTCCAAGTATAACAAAGAAAAGTGCCTAAATTAAACTGCTTAGAAAGCGCACTGTCTTGTATAGGATATTTATAAAGTATACTATTTCCATCATTATTTTACCACTTCTAATGAAATTGGTAATGAAAGCGTTTAAAAACCTCAACAAGGAGTTATATTTTGTAATTTTTTGGGTCAGTTAAAAAATTTAATCGCCACTTTGACGATTTATGTTGAAATAACTTGAAAATTCGTCCTCAAAAACGGAGATTTCAACGGTAGGTTAAGGCAGAAGCTTTTAAACTCTTCTACGAAATGCATTTTTATTCTGAAGCGATTTCAAATATGACGGACTGAAATGTCCAGATTGAATTGTTTAGATGGTCTTGTATAGGACATTCCTCAAATTCTGGCTATTTTTATGGTTATTTCAGCACTTCTGGTAAATTTTGGGCATATATACACTTCTGCTAAATTTTAGACATATAGAAGACCCCACCAAAGAAGCATATTTTCCTATTTTTTAGATTTATTAAACAGCTGAAATGCCATTTTGTCGATTTCATTTGAAAAACCTTGAAAATTTGTCTTCAAAAGCGGAGATTTCAATAATAGGTTAAGAGAGAAGCCTTTGATTCCTCCACGAAATGTACTTTTATACTAACGCTTTTTCAAATTTTCAAACGAAAGTGTCTAGACCAAATTGTTTGCATGGTGTTGTATAGAAAATTCGTCGGATACTGGCTATTTCGATGATTATTTTAGCACTTTCGGTGAATTTGTGGCATCTTAAAAACCCCAACAAGGGGAATTTCTTCTTATTTTTAAGTCGATAAAACAATGTCGTATGCAAGACGCCTGTGAATGTTTTAGTACTTACTTGTCGGAGCATTTATTAGCATTCGAGTTGGATATACTAAACTGACGAGATCTAACAAGATCGAAACCGGTATTTGGTTTCCAAACTTCGAATCTAATAAATGTTCAAACCTATTGGTCTGTGCATTATAGAATCGATAAAACAACTTAATTGTTACTTTCAGATGAAAAAACTTGCAAATTCGTCGTCACAGGTGGAGATTTCAACGGTAGATAAAGAAAGAAGTTTTGAGAGTTTTCCGTGAAATATTTTTATATATCTAAGCGGTTGCAAATAAAAACTGTTTATAAAGCCTTCTATGGAAAAATCATCAAGTGTGCTATTGTCATGATTATTTCTACACTAAGGAATCTGATAATGGTACACCTTAAAGCATCAGCAAGGAGGTATATGATCTTATTTTTGGGTTAGCTAAGAAATTTGATGGTCACTCCGACGATTCAAGTTGAAAAAACTTAAACATTCGTCCTCAGAAGCGGAGATTCCAACGGTAGGTTAAGGAAGAAGCTTTTAGATATTCTACGAAATGTATTATTATATTAAAACGGTTTCAAACAAATGAAAGCGATCAGATTAAACTGAGAAATTGCATAGGAAATTCGTCAAATAATCACTTTCATGATTATTTTACCATTTTTGATGAATTTGATAATGGGACATGCAAGATACCTCACCAACTTCTTATTTTTTGAAGTTGAATAAACGATTTAATTGCCATTTTTACCTAAAAAAGTCAACAAAAATAGAAATCGTCTTATTTTTTGGTTAGTTAAGAAATTTGATTGCTGTTTTGATGATTTAAGTTAAAAAGACTTAAATATTCGTCCATAGAAGAGAAAATTCCTACGATAGGTTAAGGAATAAGCTTTTAACTCATACACTGAATGTATTTCATAATGAAACGGTATCAAATAAACAAAAGTGTCCAGGTTTTACTACTTGGGTTTAACAGATGCACTATCTTGTATAAGAAGATTTGTCAAATACCATTTCCATGATTATTTTACCGCTTTTGACGAATTTCGTAATGGGGCACTGAGCTACTTGGGTTTAGCAGATGCACTATCTTGTATAAAAAATTCGTCAAATACCATTTCCATGATTATTTTACCACTTTAGATGAATTTCGTAATGGGGCATATAAAATACATCACCAACTTCTTATTTTTTGAGTTAAATAGAAGATTTAATTGTCATTTTGATGACACAAGCAAAAACATTTGATATATTCTTCGTCGCAAGCGGTGACTTTAATGCTAGATTAAGAACGGAGCTTTGATTCATCAACGAAATTTCGCTCTTTTAACGCTGGTCACCCATAAGACATCAAATGTGAGAACGAAGTGCCCAGAATAAGCTATTTAACAACGATGCGTATACGAAACTGCAGGATTGTTTCTCTACTTCTGCATTTTATTTTCTCAAAATCAAAGTGTAATTAAAGGTGTATACTTCTTAAGCAATCGTTGAACTATTCCCAAGATTTTATGTATTAAGGTTTACGCTCTTACGTAAAATTAGTCTCAGGGAGACTTCAACGAGGGATTAGGAAGGAAGACTTCAACGAGAGATTAGAAAAGAAGACTTCAACGAGAGATTAGAAAGAAAGACTTCAAAGAGTAATTAGGAAGGGAGACTTCAACGAGAGATTAGAAAGGGAGACTTTAACGAGTGATTAGGAAGAAAAACTTCAAAGAGAGATCAGGAAAGGAGACTTCAACCAGAGATTAGGAAGGGAGACTTCAACGAGAGATTAGGAAAGAAGACTTCAAGGAGAGATTAGAAAGGTAGATTTCAACGGGTAATTAGAAAGAGAGACTTCAACCAGAGATTAGAAAGAGAGACTTCAACCAGAGATTAGAAAAGGAAACTTCAACGATTGATGAGGACGGAAGGCTTCAACGAGATATTAGGAAGAGACTTCAACGAGTGATTAAGAAAGGAGACTTCAAGGAGAGATTAGAAAGGGAGATTTCAACGAGTGATTAGGAAGGGAAACTTCAACGAGAGATTAGAAAGGGAGACTTCAACGAGTGATTAGGAAGGAAAACTACAAAAAGAGATCAGGAAGGAAGACTTCAACGAGAGATTAGGAAAGAAGACTTTAACGAAAGATTAGAAAGGGAGACTTCAACGAGAGATTAGAAAGGGAGACTTCAACGAGTGATTAGGAAGGAAAACTTTAATGAGAGATCAGGAAGGGAGACTTCAACGAGCGATTAGGAAAGGAGACTTTAACGAGAGATTAGGCAAGGAGACTTCAAGAAGAGATTAGTAAAGGAGATTTCAACAAGTAATCAGGAAGAGACTACAACAAGAGATTAGAAAGGGAGACTTCAACTATTGATTAGGAAGAAAGACTTCAACGAGAGATTAGGAAGAGACTTCAACGAGTGATTAGGAAAGGAGACTTCAACGAGAGATTAGAAAGGGAGACTTCAACGAGTGATAAGGAGGGAAGACTTTAACGAGAGATTAGGAAGGAAGACTTCAAGGAGAGATCAGGAAGGGGGTCTTCAACGAGAGATTAGGAAAGGAGACTTAAACGAAAGATTAGAAAAAGAGATTTCAACGAGTGATTAGAGAAACTTCAACGAGAGATTAGAAAGGGAGACTTCAACGAGTGATTAGGAAGGAAGACTTCAAGGAGAGATTAGAAAGGGAGATTTTAACGAGTAAATAGGAAGAGAGACTTCAACGAGAGATTAGAAAGGAAGACTTCAACGAGTGATTAGGAAGGAAGACTTCAAACAGAGATTAGGAAGGGAGACTTCAACGAGAGATTAGGAAAGGATAGCTTCAAGGAGAGATTAGAAAAAGAGATTTCAACGAGCGATTAAGGAGAGACATCAACAAGAGATTAGAAAGAGAGATTTCAACGAGTGATTAGGAAAAGAGACTTCAACGAGAGATTAGGAAGGGAGACTTCAACGAGAGATTAGGAAAGGAGACTTCAAGGAGAGATAAGAAAAGGAGATTTAAACGAGTAATTAGGAAGAGAGACTATAACAAGAGCTTAGAAAGGGAGACTTCAACGAGTGATTAGGAAGGAAGACTTCAACGAGAGATTAGGAAGAGACTTCAACGAGTGATTAGGAAAGGAGATTTTAACGAGGGATTAGAAAGGGAGACTTGAACGAATGATTAGGAAAAGAGACTTCAACGAGTGATTAGGAAGGAAGACTTCAACGAGAGATTAGGAAGAGACTTCAACGAGTGATTAGGAGAGGAGACATTAACGAGAGATAAGAAAGGAAGGCTTCAACGAGTGATTAGAAAGGGAGACTTCAACGAGAGATTAGAAAGGAAGACTTCGACGAGTGATTAGGAAGGAAAACTTCAAAGAGAGATCAGGAAGGGAGACTTTAACGAGGGATTAGGAAAGGAGACTTCAACGAGAGATTAGGAAAGGAGATTTCAAGGAGAGATTAGAAAGGTAGGTTCTAACGAGTAATTAGGAAGAGAGACTTCAACGAGAGATTAGAAAGGGAGACTTCAATGAGTGATTAGGAAGGAAGACTTCAACGAGAGATTGGGAAGAGACTTCAACGAGTGATTAGGAAAGAAGTCTTCAAAGAGAGGTTAGAAAGGAAGACTTCAACGAGTAATTAGGAAGGGAAACTTCAAGGAGAGATCAGGAAGGGAGACTTCAACGAGAGATTAGGAAAGGAGACCCTAAGGAGAGATTAGAAAAAGGGATTTCAACGAGTGATTAGGAAGAGAGACTTCAACGAGAGATTAGAAAGGGAGACTTCAACGAGTGATTAGGAAGGAAGACTTCAACGAGAGATTAGGAAGAGACTTCAACGAGTGATTAGGAAGGAAGACTTCAACGAGAGATTAGAAAGGGAGACTTCAACGAGAGATTAGGAAAGGAGACCTTAAGGAAAGATTAGAAAAAGGGATTTCAACGAGTAATTAGGAAGAGAGACTTCAACGAGAGATTAGAAAGGCAGACTTCAACGAGTGATTAATAAGAAGGAAGATTTCAACGAGAGATTAGGAAAAGTTACTTTAACAAGTGATGAGGAAAGGAGACTTCAAGGAGAGATTAGAAAGGGAGACTTCAACGCGCCATTAGAAAGGGAGACTTCAACGCGCCATTAGAAAGGGAGACTTCAACAAGAGATTATAAAGGGAGACTTCAACGAGTGATTAGGAAGGAAGACTTTAACGAGAGATTATAAAGGGAGACTTCAACGAGTGATTAGGAAGGAAGACTTCAACGAGAGATTATGAAGGAAGCCCGTCACGTATCAGCGATTCTTTATCAGAATTAGTTGAACTAAGTTAGTTTAGACATTTGCAATGACAACTGCATATCTAAAGAGAACAAGAAACGTGACAAAATATGTAGAAATGCGCCTCATCAAATCAGCTACAAGTGAAAAAGCTTTGCGACGCAACGTAATATCCTTAATATGGAAACGCTAATAAAAAATGTAATAATAATCACGCTTCAGGACTTCCTTATGTAACTGGAGGCGGTAATTGATTCGGGTTATACATTTCAATTACTTTTACTCGTTGAATAAACTAGCTGTAAATTAAAAGTGATTTTAAAAAGTCAATGACTCGCTAAAAGTAATTGTGTATAGAACATTACGGTTCAGCAGCGAATGTTGTTTATCGCCTACTAGTAATTTCAACAACATTTACAGGTTCCCCAATTTCAGTTTTCTTAATTGTTACAAGATCTATCCGTTAACCATCCTTATTGAGCCAATAAAATACTTTAAAACAAAATTTTTAAAAATTTTCGAAATTCGCCCTCAAAATTTAACTTTGTTTTTGAAATTTCGAATTCGATTGAAAAAAATTAAATTGGCAGATACGTTTTACTGAAAAATGATTGGGGGTATACAATATATCGTCTACAACACGTAAAAATTAATAAACAAAAACTGAATCTACTAATTCATGAGACAATAGCTGCTTTGTTCTGACGTTGAACTTCCAAATTCAGAACGTCTACTGAAATCACCCTAAATGTCAATAAAATGTTGACAGTTGAAGTTTTTATGACATAACCAAACACGAAGAGTAGCCAAATTCAAAATTAAATCAGTACTCACCGTTATTAAGTTCAGCCATATCCAAACGACTAGCGGAAGAATGATCTTCATTTTCGCTGAAACAAAACGGACATTAGATTTTCAGGTGCGAGCGACCGCATTTCATTCAAGAAACGAGTGGATTTCCCTCCGAAAAAAAGTCGTAATCGTATAATAAGCGTTTAAATACGTCGAGATCGATACAATAGGGACTTTCTCTCGTTCGAGAATGCAAACAACTTTTATTTGTTAATAAGGTGTAACCGAGCTGGTCCGTATATAGTTACCGGGTTACCACATCTCCACGCCATAGACTGGCTATCGCCCCGTTTGCATAAGAATAACTTCGAACCATTAAAATTTTAGATGAATTCCGATAAGTGAGAGTAATCCTTTTTGTTTGGTCAACGTATTGTGTTGCTGCATGCATTGAACGTACACTTTCAGCCGAGTTAGCAGCATCTTGTCTTAGATTAAAAATAAGGTTTCAACGCTTAGACATCTGCCCTGAAGAGCACACAAATGAAAGTTTATTTTTGACTTCTCAACTCGGGTGATCTAATCATTTTTTTACTTTTTGTTACTTTGGATTTTTTTCATTTCGTTTTTTTGCGTCGTCCTGAAGATTCATGCTTTTTTTGCACCGTTTTGGCCACTTTGCACTTTATTGTCATTTTGCATTTTCTCCATTTTGCATTTTCTCCCATTTTGCATTTTCTCCCATTTTGCATTTTCTCCCATTTTGCATTTTCTTCCATTTTGCACTTTCTCCCATTTTGCATTTTCCTCTATTTTGCATACTTTTGCCTTGTGTTCTCATTTTGCACGTTTGGGGTCTTCTGCGTTTATTTCGACATTCGTAACGTTTTGTAACTTTGCACATTCTTATGCCATTATTTTTGACCGTTTTTGTGTTTTTGCACTTTATTGTCAAAATTACCATTTTTGTTACTTTGCATATTTTCGTCATTTTTGACTTTACATGTCAATTTGTTAACCCTTTCATCGGCTTATACTTTTATATTATGTACTATTTTGCCTTTCTTTGGATTTTTCACTTAACTGTCATTTTTACTTATTGTTTATATCGTATTTTTGCCATTTTTCTATTCAATTCTATACTATTTTTAAATTAAAAGTCGTTTTTTCACACTTCTTGCGTATTAATTTTTCGTATTATGCACTATTTTGCATCTTCAAGAATTTTGCACTTTATTGTCAATTTTAATTTTTAGCCGTTTTGTACCTTCTGGCCATTTTGCGGTCTGTTAAATATACGTTTTCGCATCATGAGAAATGATGCAAAAAAACTTATTTGTTTTAACCGTTTGCACTTTATTGTCAGAATTTTTTGCACCTTATTAAAATTTTGCACGTAATTTTTAATTTTAATTTTTACCATTTTGCATCTTCTAGCCAATTTTCGATTTACTTATTTTTCATCTGTTGCCCTCATTTCTTATTGTTTTTGACCTTTTTTTGTCTTTTTGCACTTTATTATCAAAATTACCATTATTGTTCTTTGCATATTTTTGTCATCTTTGAATTACCATGTTATTTTTTTTCGTTGTTTTATACTTTTATACTTTTTTGTATTATGTACCATGATCAGGTCCGTTCCACCAAAATGTACTATTTTGCTCCCTTTTGCACTTTATTGTCATTTTTAATTATTGCTCATATCTTTTGTATTTTTGTCATTTTTGAACTTTTAAGTCGTTTTTTTCTTTATAGGTATTAATTTTTTGTGTTATGGACTATTTTGCACCTTTTATAGAAATTTGCACATTATTGTCAATTATAATTTGTGCCATTGTGCATCTTCTAACCGACATTCCATCTTCTGACCATTTTCCAATCTGTTTATTTTGCACTTTTGCAGCATATTCCATTGATTCTTAAACGTATTTGTCTTTTTGCACATTATTGTCAGACTTAGCATTTTTGTTATCTAGCACATTTTTGTCCTCTTTGAATTGCCATATCAATTTTTCAACTTTTTTGTAGCTCTATACCTTAATGTAATGTATTAATTTTTGGCATTAGGCACTATTTTGCACATTTTCAAATTTTGCACTTTATTGCCAATTTTAATTTTTGTCATTTTGCATTTTCTGGCCCCTTTGCGATCTGTTAATTTTACACGTTTGCGTTATTTATCATTTGTTTTGACCATTGTTGTTTTTGCACTTTATTGTCAAAGTTGACATTTTTGTTATATTACATATTTTTGACATTTTTGAATTATTATATTTATTTTTTTATTTTTCGTCGTTTTAAACCTTTGTATTATGTGCTATTTTACTTCTCTTTCTTATTTTGCACTTTATCTTCACTTATAAATATTGTTATTTTATATCTTTTGACTTTTAAAAGTTTTACGTCGTTTTCTTTCTCACCCCATTTTGCGTCTTATTTTTAGTATTATGCGCTATTTTGCACATTTTTAAATCTTGCACTTTATTGTCAATTTTAATTTTTGCCCTTTCGCATCTTATGACCATTTTTTGATCCATCCGTTTTTCTAGCCATTTTGCAATTTGTTAATTTTACACTTTCGCAACAACACCTCATTTTTTTGACCGTTTTTGTCTTTTTGCATTTTACTGTCATAATAAACATTTTTTGTCATATCGTATATTTTTGACATCTCTAAATTAACATGTTAATTTTTTACCTTTTCGTCTCTTTATACTTTTGTTTTATTTGATATTTTATCCTCTTTGAATTTTGCACTTTATTGACGTTTTTAGTGATTGCTATTTTATAATTTTTGGTCAACTTGCGTTCTCGTTATTTAACATTTTTTACCATTTTTTGGTATTTCAGCAGTTGCATCCTTTTTTTTTACACTTTATTTCCAACTAACTTATTGCCAATTTGCATATTTTTGTCATTTTTACAATCTCATGATTTCATATTTTTTCATTTCTGTCGTAACTTTTAATATTATGCCCTATTTTGAATTTTATTATTAATTTGAATTATGTCCTTTTGCACCTTATTTATTTTGTTTCTTTTTGGATTTTGCACTTTATTGTTATTTTTAATTACTGCTATACCATATCTGTTGTGTTTTTCGTCATTTTTGTACTTTCTAGTTGCTTTTTTACACCTTTTGCATATTTATTTTTGATATTTTGCACGATTTTGCACTTTTTAGAATTTTGCACATTATTATCAATTTTAAATTTTTCCATTTTGCATTTTGTGGTCATTTTCCGAATTATTTATTTTTTACTTTCGCACCATTTCCCAGTATTTTCAACCATGTTTGTCTTTTTGCACTTTATTGTCAAAATTTATTATTTTGCATATTTTCATAATTTTTGAATTTAAATGTTAATTTTTTTATATTTTTGTTGTTTACACTTTTGAGTCGTTTTTTTCTAAATTTTTGCCTACCAATTTTTAGTATTATGCACTATTTTGCACATTTTTAATTATCGCCCATTTTTTATATTTTGGTCATGTTTACACTTTCAAGTCTTTTTTTTTTAAATTTTTACCTAATAATTATTTGTATTATGCACTATTTTGCACAATTCTAAATTTTGCACTTTATGGTCAATTTGAATTTTAATCATTTTGCATTTTGGGGCCATTCTGCGATCTGTATATTTTATATTTTTGCACCATTTCCCATTTGTTTTAATAGTTTTTGCGCTTTTGCACTTTATTGTCAAAATTACCAATTTTGTTATTTGACATACTTTTGACATCTTTGAATTAACACGTTAATTTTTTTATACCTTTTCGTCGCTTTCTACTTTGATATTATGTGCTGTTTTGTTTTCTTTGGATTTTGCACATTATTGTCATTTTTAATTATTGCTTATTTTTTTATATTTTTGTTATTTTTACACTTGTAGGTCTTTTTTTTCTAAATTTTTGCGTATAAATTTTTAGTATCATGCACTATTTTGCACAATTTTGAATTTTGCACTTTATTGTCAATTCAAATTTTTTTCATTTTGCATCTGTAGGCCATTTTGCAATCTGTTATTTTAACATTTTTACACCATTTCTTATTAATTTTAATCGTTTTTGCGCTTTTGTACTTTATTATCAAAATTATCAATTTTGTTATTTTATATATTTTTGACATTTTTAAATAGGTATGTTTATTTTTTTACCTTTTTGCCGTTTTAAACTTTTGTATTATGTGCTATTTTACTCCTCTTTGGATTTTGCACTTTATTGTCATTTTTAATTATGGCCTCTTTTTTTACATTTCTGCCATTTTTGCACATTTAAGCCATTTTTTACCCTTTATTTATTAATTTTTTGTATAAGGCACTATTTTGCACATTTTAGAATTTTGCACTTTATTGTCAATTTTAATTTTTGTCATTCTGCATTTTCTGATCATTTTCCAAACAGTTAATTTTACACGTTTGCATCATTTATCATTCGTTTTGACCATTTTAATTTTTTGCATTTTATTGTCAAAGTTGACAGTTTTGTTATTTTACACATTTCTGAATTTTAGCAAAATTCCGCATTTTTTTTAGCGTTTTTGTTTTTTGCACTTTATTGTCAAGTCAGTGCTATCTTACTCCTCTCTGGATTTTGCACTTTATTCACATTTTTAATAATGGCTTATTTTTTTATATGTTTGCCACTTTTGCAATTTTGAGCCGTTTTTTACCCTTCATGTATTCATTTTTGGCATTAGGCACCATTTTGCACATTTTCAAATTTTGCACTTTATTGTCAATTTTAAACTTTGTCATTTTGCATTTTCTGGCCATTTTGCGATTTGTTAATTTTTCACGTTTGCATCATTTATCATTTGTTTTGACCGTTTTTGTTTTTTGCACTTTATTGTCAAAGTTGACATTTTTGTTATTTTACATATTTTTGACATTTTTAAATTAATATGTCATTTTTTTTATTTTTCGTCTTTTAAAACTTTTGTATTATGTGCTATTTTACACCTTTTTGGATTTTGCACTTTATTGTCCTTTTTAATAATGGCCTATTTTAATATATGTCTGCCATTATTGCATTTTTAAACTGTGACATGTCATTTTGGATTTTTTGGTCATTTTGCGATATGTTAATTTTACACGTTTGCATTATTTATCATTTGTTTTGACTGTTTTTGTTTTTTGCACTTTATTGTCAAAGGTGATATTTTTGTTATTTTTCATATTCATGTAGTTTCTTGAATAAACGTAAATTTCTTTACCTTTTCATCGCTTTATTGTTTTGTGTTATGTTATATTTTGCTATCTTTTAGATTTTGCACTTTATTGTCATTTTTAATTATTACTTATGTCTTTCGTGTTTTTGTCATTGTAAAACTTTTAGGTTAGTTTTAACACTTTCTGCGTTTTAGTTTTTAGTTTTGTGCATCATTTTGCACATTTTCAAATTTTGCACTTTATTGTCAATTTTAATTTTTGTCTTTTTGCATTTTGTGGTCATTTTGCAATTCGTTAATTTTATACGTTTGCATCATTTATCACTTGTTTTGACTGTTTTTGTTTTTTGCACTTTATTGTCAAAGGTGACATTTTTGTTATTTTTTATATTTATGTAGTTTCTTGAATAAACGTAAATTTCTTTACCCTTTCATCGCTTTGTTGTTTTGTGTTATGTTATATTTTGCTATCTTTTAGATTTTGCACTTTATTGTCATTTTTAATTATTACTTATGTCTTTCGTGTTTTTGTCATTGTAAAACTTTAAGGTTAGGTTTAACACTTTCTGGGTATTAGTTTTTAGTTTTGTGCACCATTTTGTACATTTTTCAATTTTGCACTTTATTGTCAATTTCAATTTTTGCCACTTTGCATCTTCTGACTGTTGTATAATCTGTTAATTTTACACGTTTGCATCATTTATCATTTGTTTTAAACGTTTTTGTGTTTTGCACTTTATTGTTAAAATTAGCATTTTTGATATTTTGCATATTTATGACATCTTTGAATGAACATGTTAATTTTTTCACCTCTTCATTGCCTTATTGTTTTGTGTTGTGTTCTGTTTTGCTCTTTTTGTCACTTTAAATTATTGTTTATATCTTTCGCATTTTTTTCATTTAAGAACTTTCAAGTTTTTGCACTTGTTGCGTTGTATTTTTTAGTTTTATGCACCATTTTGCACATTCTTAAATTTTGCACTTTATTGTCAATTTCATCTTTTGCCATTTTGCATCTTCTCAATTGATATGTTGAATTTACAAATTTTATTTTGACCGTTTTTTTGTTTTTCTTTTGCACTTTATTGACAAAATTACCATTTTTGTTATTTTGCATATTTTTGTTATGTTTGAATCTACATGTTATTTTGCTACCTTTACGCCACTTTATGCTTTTGTTTTATTAGCCATTTTATCCACTTTGAATTTTGCACTTTATTGACATTTTTAGTTATTGCTATTTTATATCTTTTGGCCAACTTGCGTTCTCGTAGTTTGACATTTGTTACCATTTATTTGGTATTTCAGTAGTTACACCCTTTTTTCTCTTTGCACTTGATTGCCAATTGACTTGTTGTCAACTTTCATATTTTTGTGATTTTTTAATTTCATGATTTCATATTTCTGTCGTGACTTTTAAGTTGAACGAAGGGGTCCTTGGTTGTCTTGTCGCCTGTCTGGTGACTTTTAGCATTATACACTATTTTACATTTTATTATCAATTTGAATTATGCCATTTTGCACCTTATTGTTGCTTTTTGACCATTTAAAAATTTTATAAGCATTTTGCATTGTATCAATATTGCAGTTTAGCACTATTCCTTATTTACTCTAACAATGCACCTTTTTAAACACTTTGCACTTTATTGTCAATTAACATTTTTGTTATTTGCTGTAAAATAGTAAAAACAAAGTCCAAAAAATAGTGGAAAAATACAACGGAGTGTCAAAGCTCATAAATGATGTGAATTGGCAGAGAAGTGCAAATCGCAATAAAGTGCAAATGAAAATAAAGTGCAAACGACAATAAAGTGCAAATGACAATAAAGTGCAAATGATAATAAAGTGCAAATGACAATAAAACGGAAATGACAAGATTTAACGAATCGATATCCAGAGAGCTCTTGTTACCATCAAATCTTGCGAGCTTCCGATAAAGTTCTCGATGTTACATAACAGATAGCGTGAAGAAGCATCTTCTGGTATTCTTCCCGCCATTAGCTGGTAAGAACGATCTAATCTGTCGGGAAAGTAGCCCAGGTTAGTGCAGGCGATTAATTACACCATTGTTTATATGCGATTAACTGCATTTTTTACGTATTTAGTATAATGGAAGCACCGACGAAACGTAATTGCTCTTTTGCAGTTAGATCCTCTCCGCGTTTGTTATTAAACCTTTTGTTTATAATTTTGAGAACGTCATTAAAATTTAACAGTTAGGAGTTACGCTCGCGCCGAGAGCTAAATTATGATTTCATCTCGCCTTCGGTCGTATTCGATTCGATTTCTGATTCGATTCCGATTGGAAGCTGCGCTTTGTACGAGGTGCATTCCGGAGTCGTGCTGCTTTTATTAGTTTCTAATGCCAGATGAATACTAATTAGGTTAAAAATAGACTAGATTTCAAATGCCTCGGTCTTAATTGTTCCGCTTTCGAAGAGCTCGGACTGCGAAATAACCGCAAATTCCTGGTTGCTCGACATCGCTGAGCCTCTACGCTCGATTATTCAATAAAGGCGTTGAGACAAGATCATATGTTCCGAACTATTTTTCATTTCGCCTCCGGCAACTATTAATATACATAAATATTGTTTATTATTGTTCGTTAACAAGGTTGCGAGTCGACAATCTGTATAGGATGGGTTCTAGGTAATTATCGACCGCGGTAATTAAACGAAGGTCGAAGGAACTTAATTAAAATGCAACAGGCTTTTAATTATCCGAATATTAAACGGGACTAGTTGGAGCTGAATCGGACTCCGGCTGAATCTGCAACGGCGGACGAATTCGCTCAAGAGAAACTGAAAGAAAAAAGCTAGTACCAGAATCTGTCAAATTAGGATACCAGCATTCTCGAAATGTGACGAAGGCTTTATGAATGGCGAATGAGAAGAAATGGGTAACGAATAATAACGATTTGGGCGGTTAGGGGGACTCTCGATAGAAGTAAAAACTTAAAAGTAGGATATAAGTATGTTTTAACTGAATTGTCAAATTAAATGTAATATCAAACAAATAGATTTTATAATAAGTATACGCTGTAGTTTATTATGGCTTTGTCTGTTGACTGTGCAATGCTGTGGAAACCAGATTTCTGTTTTAATCTCGCACGTCGCACACTTTCCAGGTAGTCAATTTATTTAAGCTTAAGGATAGGTTATCAAGCGAGTTAAACACAATAAAAGCGAAATGGGGGAATTCTTTGACATCTGTTGTTAGTTCCATAGTTGACAATAGTAATAATAACACGCTTATGGATTCTGGCTATTGATTTTTCAGCTAGACAATGAGAGTTGTCGAACAATACACAAAAGAGTAAATAATCGACGACGAACATTTTGGTTTTTTTCCAACTTCGTCTTGTTCGAAGATTATAAAAGAAGAAAAATTATGGAACGAAATCGTTCTCTCCAAATTTTACCACATCGCGTACAGGTCGTAACGTTAAAGAGCAGAATTCCGGGTCAACAGTTCGCAATTCTAATTTTACACCTTCCCATCTATTGTTGATTTTATTGCCACTTCATTTTATTGTCCAGACTTATGAGCTGTTCGCTTTTAAGTCAATCGTAGATCTTTATAGTAGACGTCAAGGTCGGCTTTTATGATTTTGTTTATGGAATCCGTTGTTTATTTTAGCGACAAATTACAGGAATGTAATTTAAGTTTGTCTTTCGACCATGAACGAAATTTACTACATGTAACAATATCAATTAAGCGCTATGTCAGTTTTTTTTTTAAATCGAATGTTTCAAACAAATAAACCTTTCCAAAACGGCGACTTTTTTTATAAACTGTGATTTTTTTTTCAAAATTTTTACTTTTTTAAAATTAAGACTTTTAAAATTTAGACTTTTTAAGACTTAGACTTTTTAGACACTTTGAAATTTAGACTTTTTTAAAACTTAGACTTTTTAGACACTTTGAATTTTAGACTTTTTAACTTTCGATATTTTTTTAAAACTTCGAATCTCTTTACAAATCTTGACTACTCAAAATGCCATTTTATTTAATTACAAAAAAAGTGTCGACTTTTTTGTAAATTGTGATGTTTTTGAAAATTTTTACTTTTCCGAAAGTCGAAATATTTTCGACTTTTTCAAAGTTTTGACTTTGAAATTTCGACTTTTTTGACTTCGATATGTTCTCTAAATTTCGAATTTCTTGACTACTCTTTTCTCGACTACTCAAAACGTCAGTTTTTTTCTGAAATCGAACGTTTCAAACAAATAAAGCTTTTGAAAAAATGTCGACTCTTTTTGCAAGTTTTGATGTTTTCTAAAATTTTTCCTCTTTAAAACTTCGACTTTTTGAAAGGTTTGATCTTTTCAAAATATCTCAAAATTTCGACTTATGGCGATAGATTTGGAGAAAAAATTTGTTTAAACACTTCGCTTTATCCGGACAGCTTTTTATGATCGAAAATTTGACTTTATCTCTTAATTTCGATAAATTTCGAAAATAAATTTGTTTAGACACTTTGACTTTAGCTGGACAGCTCAACTATGGAATTTCGGCTACGAAAATGAGAATAAACGAAATTCGTTGGTCTTTCTTTGTTGGGTTAAGGCGCTGGTGTATTACAACATGTCTCGTACTGATTAAGTTTCATAATAAGTTAACGTTGCACTTTCCCTTGGACTATTTCAGCGCTAGAAGCACATATTTGTAAAACTTTCTCGTTCGTTCGGACGAGAAGTCGAATTGGAAGAGCGAGAATTAGTTAGATAAACTGCAATCTGGCAAAGTTCGAACGGTTGCAATAAATTAAAATTTGAATATCGAACAGATCTTATCTTAAATGTCATTAATACACCTGCTTACGACTGGTTTTTAAATATCACTGGAACGAACATGCATATGGAAAGGTTTTCGATGTTGTTTGGAAGCGATTCGAGAGTTTCAAACTCGTATTTTGCATAATAACAGGACGATAATTCGTAACTAGTTCTGATATTTCTCTTAATTGACAGCGCCGTGTTTTTATGTCACAATTCGTCGCGCTTGATTCAAAATTTAACAACGAATCGTATGTGATAGTGGCAGTTTGGTACACTAGTGGTGCGTGTTCAAACCCCATTTGGACCAAACGTTTTTTTTTTGTGTTATTTTACATTATATTTGTTGTCGTTATTGTATAATTAATTTTGACACTAATAAATAGTATTATTATTATTACTTAATAAGTATACGACTACCGTCAATGGGTTATATCAGTTGCCATCGTTACGTAAATTGTATATACAAATAGATCAACGAAAATTGACTTATAGTGCATAATGGTGGTTTTAACAGCCGCCTAATTCGATAATTGCATCAGTAGTTATCGTCAATTAATTCTAACGCCGACGTTCATGAACTCAATTGCTTCCAGTTCAAATTTTACTGTTGGGCAACGTTCAAGGTAAAAAGTATGTAATTCAAGTAGCAATTGAAACGATGTATTATTTATTATTCTTTCTCGACGCGCACATGATGCACCATTACAAATTGTGAAAGTTACATAACCATAAGCGGCAGTGACATTGAAATCTTCCAAATTTCACTTAATTAACATGTAAGACGTCAATCGCGTTTCGTCGAATATCGAACGAATGGAAATCGATCGTCTGAAAACTTTTTTTCGCCTCTGAAGTCGAATTTGGAAATTTCGAGGTTAAAACGACAATTTCGGGATAATCTACTCATTAATTTTGGAAAAAAGCGATTTTTTTCAAAATTTCGAACTTTATTTTTTCTCGAGATTTCAAACATCCTTGAATAGTTGAAATCTTGACAAACAGGTCAAATATGACGGTGACACGAAACCATAACTTTTACCCCCTATCGAAAACCGCCCAAAGGAACAGTATTTTCTTCAAAAATTCCCAAATTCGAAAACCGCCCAAAGGAAGAGTATTTTCTTCAAAAATGCCCAAATTCGAGTTTGAAATCACTTCTGGAATTCTCAGCCCATCAACGACAACGTCTTGCGTCGCTTGAGTGTAACATTTCGTAGTGGATACGATCTAACGGCACCGAGCCACGCATCTTTACATAAGAAAAAATCGACTCGTTTACCGTAAATCCCATCATTCCAATTTCACGACTTGCATAATGGGAGGAAACCCAAACGAAGCGAAAATAAGACGAGACGACCCGAGGATAATTAAGCCCGTCACGCACCGTTCGGCTTCTCGCGAGTCGAGAAGAAAAAAACGAAAAAAAAGAGTGGCCCGTTCGTGGAAGTGTGAAGTGCGGAGGCCGATTTTGACGGGCGTCCTTGACGCTGGGCCCCCCCAATCGCAATCAACCTTTGCGCCTGATATGCACCAGCGGTAACAAATGTGAAAGGCATCGAATCGAAACTCGCAAGTATAACATAATAACGGTCGAATAACCACCGTAGGCGCCCGAAGGTGCAAAAAGTGAACCCAGTTATAAAGTAGCGGATCGCATGCGAAATTGAGCACCGCCTCGGACGCACTTTTTCTTTCTTTTATATTCGAGCGGCGACCGGGGATATGTTACATCGAATGTAAAACTCGAAAATTCTCATTCTTTCACAAATTGCAATTTTTTTTAACTTTCGTTACCAAAACTTGAAAGATTTTAAACTGGTTTGAAGAAATATTAAAATGACATTAATAATGCCATCAATTTTTGTCACTTTTAACTATCAATGTGAAATTTCAGCATCCTTTTCGTTCCATTTTGTCGAAGTGAATTTCTCACGTCTAATGGCGAAATAACGCGGCGTATATCGAGAGCGGAATTAACGCAATCTATCATGAACGCAAGCAAATGGGAATATTATGTAAAGATAAAAGACAGAAGCAGATGGATATTGATGTTAGTAATGATTGAATGGACCGGTACGTTCCAACTTGACTTCTTTTCTCTATTGAACAACGGACCGTATCCGCTTCGATGGTTATTAAGTGTTTTAATATCTTATTTTATAGATAAATGCAGTTGAAGTTCAATCAGTCGAAGCACCTGCGTAAACCGTAATTATCCATATTTCCTTCTTCGAAAACCAACAATGGCACAAAAACTCGATCGGTTTTTGCCCATTAAACAATTAAAGATGAGAGAAAGGATGCACCGAACGCAACTACAGAGCACAAAGCCGTTAAATTGATGAAAAATTTGACGTATGGCTTTCACCTATAGTTTCAAACGTTTTTGACGACCGAGCGGACTAATGTAGATAACATTAACACATTGCAGAACATCCATATGGTAATAATTAAGTCGTTACGTGTATGTACCCCTTGGAATGAATCCAGACGCTTGCAATATCAAATGGACTCATACGTAGCTCTTTGCTTTCAGACGTCTCTAGAATTTATAACAGTCGAATACTCTGGAACGGATGATGTATATAAATATACAAACGTGTATATTTGTAAATACATCTCTCCACTGTGGATGCCCTAAGTATGAAATGACTCATAAGCACTTGTTTGTTCCAGACGTCTCTAAAATGTTTAGAAGTCTAATAGAACTTCAAACGTTCTAATAGTCTGAAGCAGGTGATGTATATAAATATACAAAAGTGTATATTTGTAAATACATCTCTCAGCTTTGGACGCCCTAAGTATGAAATGACTCATGCGCACTTATTTGTTCCAGACGTCTCTAAAATATAGAAGTCTAATAGAACGTTTGGACGTCTAATAGTCTGGAACAGATGATGTATATAAATATACAAACGTGTATATTTGTAAATACATCTCTCCACTTTGGACGCCCTAAGTATGAAATGACTCATACGCACTTGTTTGTTCCAGACGTCTCTAAAATGTTTAGAAGTCTAATAGAACGTTTGGAAGTCTAATAGTCTGGAACAGGTGATGTATATAAATATACAAACGTGTATATTTGTAAACACATATCTTCACTTTGGACGCCCTAAGTATGAAATGACTCATATGCACTTATTTGTTCCAGACGTCTCTAAAATGTTTAGAAGTCTAATAGAACATTTGGAAGTCTAATAGAACGTTTGGAAGTCTAATAGTCTGGAACAGGTGACGTATATAAATATACAAACGTGTATATTTGTAAATACATCTCCCAACTTTGGAAGCCCTAAGTATGAAATGACTCATACGCACTTGTTTGTTCCAGACGTCTCTAAAATGTTTAGAAGTCTAATAGAACGTTTGGAAGTCTCATAGTCTGGAACAGCTGATGTATATAAATATACAAACGTGTATATTTGTAAATACATATCTCAACTTTGGACGCCCTAAGTATGAAATGACTCATGCGCACTTGTTTGTTCCAGATGTTTCTAAAATGTTTAGAAGTCTAATAGAACTTTTGGAAGTCTAATAGTCTGGAACAGGTGATGTATATAAATATACAAACGTGTATATGTGTAAATACATCTCTTCACTTTGGACGCCCTAAGTGTGAAATGACTCATGCGCACTTGTTTGTTCCAGATGTTTCTAAAATGTTTAGAAGTCTAATAGAACTTTTGGAAGTCTAATAGTCTGGAACAGATGATGTATATAAATATACAAACGTGTATATTTGTAAATACATCTCTCCACTTTGGACGCCCTAAGTATGAAATGACTCATGCGCACTTGTTTGTTCCAGACGTATCTAAAATGTTTAGAAGTCTAATAGAACGTTTGGAAGTCTAATAGTCTGGAACAGGTGATGTATATAAATATATTGTACAAACGTGTATATTTGTAAATACATCTCTCCATTTTGGACGCCCTATGTATGAAATGACTCATACGCACTTGTTTGTTCCAGACGTCTCTAAAATGTTTAGAAGTCTAATAGAACGTTTGGAAGTCTAATAGTCTGGAACAGGTGACGTATATAAATATACAAACGTGTATATTTGTAAATACATCTCTCAACTTTGGAAGCCCTAAGTATGAAATGACTCATACGCACTTGTTTGTTCCAGACGTCTCTAAAATGTTTAGAAGTCTAATAGAACGTTTGGAAATCTAATAGTCTGGAACAGATGATGTATATAAATATACAAACGTGTATATTTGTAAATACATCTCTCCACTTTGGACGCCCTAAGTATGAAATGACTCATGCGCACTTGTTTGTTCCAGACGTATCTAAAATGTTTAGAAGTCTAATAGAACGTTTGGAAGTCTAATAGTCTGGAACAAGTGATGTATATAAATATACAAACGTGTATATTTGTAAATACATCTCTCCACTTCTGACGCCCTAAGTATGAAATGAGTCATACGCACTTGATTGTTCCAGGCGTCTCTAAAATGTTTAGAAGTCTAATAGAACGTTTGGAAGTCTAATAGTCTGGAACAGGTGACGTATATAAATATACAAACGTGTATATTTGTAAATACATCTCTCCACTTTGGAAGCCCTAAGTATGAAATGACTCATACGCACTTGTTTGTTCCAGACGTCTCTAAAATGTTTAGAAGTCTAATAGAACGTTTGGAAGTCTAATAGTCTGGAACAGCTGATGTATATAAATATACAAACGTGTATATTTGTAAATACATTTCTTAACTTTGGACGCCCTAAGTATCAAATGACTCATACGCACATTGTTTGTTCCAGACGTCTCTAAAATATTTAGAAGTCTAATAGAACGTTTGGAAGTCTAATAGAACGTTTGGAAGTCTAATAGTCTGGAACAGGTGATGTATATAAATATACAAACGTGTATATTTGTAAATACATCTCTTCAACTTTGGACGCCCTAAGTATGAAATGACTCATGCGCACTTGTTTGTTCCAGACGTCTCTAAAATGTTTAGAAGTCTAATAGAACGTTTGGAAGTCTAATAGTCTGGAACAGGTGATGTATATAAATATACAAACGTGTATATTTGTAAATACATCTCTCAACTTTGGACGCTCTAAGTATGAAATGACTCATACGCACTTGTTTGTTCCAGACGTCTCTAAAATGTTTAGAAGTCTAATAGAACGTTTGGAAGTCTAATAGTCTGGAACAGGTGATGTATATAAATATACAAACGTGTATATGTGTAAATACATCTCTTCACTTTGGACGCCCTAAGTGTGAAATGACTCATGCGCACTTGTTTGTTCCAGATGTTTCTAAAATGTTTAGAAGTCTAATAGAACTTTTGGAAGTCTAATAGTCTGGAACAGATGATGTATATAAATATACAAACGTGTATATTTGTAAATACATCTCTCCACTTTGGACGCCCTAAGTATGAAATGACTCATGCGCACTTGTTTGTTCCAAACGTATCTAAAATGTTTAGAAGTCTAATAGAACGTTTGGAAGTCTAATAGTCTGGAACAGGTGATGTATATAAATATATTGTACAAACGTGTATATTTGTAAATACATCTCTCCATTTTGGACGCCCTATGTATGAAATGACTCATACGCACTTGTTTGTTCCAGACGTCTCTAAAATGTTTAGAAGTCTAATAGAACGTTTGGAAGTCTAATAGTCTGGAACAAGTGATGCATATAAATATACAAACGTGTATATTTGTAAATACATCTCTCCACTTCTGACGCCCTAAGTATGAAATGAGTCATACGCACTTGATTGTTCCAGGCGTCTCTAAAATGTTTAGAAGTCTAATAGAACGTTTGGAAGTCTAATAGAATGTTGGGAAGTCTAATACTCTGAAACAGATGATGTATATAAATATACAAACGTGTATATTTGTAAATACATATCTTCGCCTTGGACGCCCTAAGTATGAAATGACTCATACGCACTTGTTTGTTCCAGACGTCTCTAAAATCTTTAGAAGTCAAATAGAACGTTTGGAAGTCTAATAGTCTGGAACAGTTGATGTATATAAATATACAAACGTGTATATTTGTAAATACATCTCTCAACTTTGGATGCCCTAAGTATGAAATGATTCATACGCACTTGTTTGTTCCAGACGTCTCTAAAATGTTTAGAAGTCTAATAGAACGTTTGGAAGTCTAACAGTCTGGAACAGGTGATGTATATAAATATACAAACGTGTATATTTGTAAATACATCTCTCAACTTTGGACGCCCTAAGTATGAAATGACTCATGCGCACTTATTTGTTCCAGATGTCTCTAAAATATAGAAGTCTAATAGAACGTTTGGACGTCTAATAGTGTGGAACAGATGATGTATATAAATATACAAACGTGTATATTTGTAAATACATCTCTTAACTTTGGACGCCCTAAGTATGAAATGAGTCATACGCACTTGTTTGTTCCAGACGTCTTTAAAATGTATAGAAGTCTAATAGAACGTTTGGAAGTCTATATAGTCTGGAACAGGTGATATATATAAATATACAAACGGGTATATTTGTAAATACATCTCTCCACTTTGGACGCCCTAAGTATGAAGTGACATATACGCACTTATTTGTTCCAGACGTCTCTAAAATATAGAAGTCTAATCGAACGTTTGGACGTCTAATAGTGTGGAACAGATGATGTATATAAATATACAAACGTGTATATTTGTAAATACATCTCTTAACTTTGGACGCCCTAAGTATGAAATGACTCATACGCACTTGTTTGTTCCAGACGTCTCTAAAACTGTTTAGAAGTCTAATAGTCCGGCAACCAAGGTCCGAGGACCGAGATCCGGCGCCCGAGGTCCAAAGTTTGGGGTCCGAGGTCCGGGGTTCAGAGTCCGGAAATCGATTTTTCGTAAATTCCAACATTTCTTGTAAATTTCGACTTTTTTTTTCTAAATTTTGACTTTCTTTGTAATTTTGACGTTTTTTGTAAATTTCGACGTTTTTTATAAATTCCGACATTCCTTGTAAATTTCGACTTTGTAATTTCGACGTTTTTTGTAAATTTCGATTTTTTTTTGTAAACTTTGACTTTCTTTGTAAATTTCGACGTTTTTTGTAAATTTCGACTTTTTTTGTAATTTCGATTTTTTTCATAAATATCGACGTTTTTTTTGTAAATTTTGACATATTTTTGTAAATTTCGACTTTTTTTTATAAACTTTGACTTTTCTTGTAAATTTCGACATTTTTTGTAAATTTCGACGTTTTTTTGTAATCTCCGACTTTTTTTAGGTAATTTCGATTTTTTTTGTAATTTTCAAATTTTTTTGCAATTTCGACTTTTTTTGTAAATTTCGACCTTTTTTGTAAATTTCGACTTTCTTTTGCAAACGTTGGACTTCTTTGTAAATTTCAACTTTTTTTTTAATTTCGACGTTTTTATGTCAATTTCGACGTTTTTATGTAAATTTTGACGTTTTTTTGGAAATTTCGACGTTTTTTGTAAATTTCGATTTTCTTTGTAATTTCGACGTTTTTTGTAAATTTTGACGTTTTTATGTAAATTTCGATGTTTTTTGTAATTTCGATGTTTCTTGTAAATTTCGACGTTTCTTGTAAATTTCGACTTATTTTTTGTAAATTTCGACTTTTTTTATAATTTCGATGTTTTTTTGTAAATTTCGACGTTTCTTGTAAATTTCGACTTTTTTTTGTATATTTTGACATTTTTTTGTAAATTTCGATTTTCTTTTGCAAACGTTGGACTTCTTTGTAAATTTCAACTTTTTTTTTAATTTCGCCGTTTTTATGTCAATTTCGACGTTTTTATGTAAATTTCGACGTTTTTTGTAAATTTCGACGTTTTTATGTAAATTTCGACGTTTTTTGTAATTTCGACGTTTCTTGTAAATTTCGACTTATTTTTTGTAAATTTCGACTTTCTTTGTAATTTCGATGTTTTTTTGTAAATTTCGACGTTTTTATGTAAATTTCGACGTTTTTTGTAAATTTCGACTTTTCTTGTAAATTTCGACGTTTTTTTGTAAATTTCGACTTCTTTTTTGTAAACTTCGACTTTCTTTGTAAATGTTGACGTTTTTTGTAAATTTCAACTTTTTTTTATAAATCTCGACTTTCTTCATAAACGTCGACGTTTCTTTTGTAAATTTCGACATGTTTTTATAATTTCGAGATATTTTGTAAATTTCGAAGTTTTTTGTAAATGTCGACTTTTTTTGTAATTTCGACGTTTCTTGTAAATTTCGACTTATTTTTTGTAAATTTCGACTTTCTTTGTAATTTCGATGTTTTTTTTTAAATTTCGACGTTTTTTTTAAATTTCGACTTTTCTTGTAAATTTCGACGTTTTTTTGTAAATTTCGACTTCTTTTTTGTAAACTTCGACTTTCTTTGTAAATTTTGACGTTTTTTGTAAATTTCAACTTTTTTTTATAAATCTCGACTTTCTTCATAAACGTCGACGTTTCTTTTGTAAATTTCGACATGTTTTTATAATTTCGAGATATTTTGTAAATTTCGAAGTTTTTTGTAAATGTCGACTTTTTTTGTAATTTCGATATTTTTTCTAAATTTCGATGTTTTTTGTAAATTTCGAGACGAGTTTGAAATTCGCGTAACAGTACGTAATAAAAGAATTATTTGCAATGGGGTCAATTCAAAAATATCTTCTGCCAGACATCTGCCGCTGATATTTCGTCCAGCATAATAATGTGGTCTTCCACAGTGTGATTCTCAGTGGCAATCTTGAAATCGAGGGCCAGTGGCGTCCAGCATTTTCCCTAGAACTCAAGCTCAAGCAATAATCTGCTCCTGGCCAAAGAACAAAGACGCTCAACCGTTAGGACTAAGCGCAATTCAGCACGACGACCTACTAAGGTAGGTCGCTGATATAAATAGGGTCCACCTAACCTATTCTGTGGACAATTAACCGATTAAACGACAACAAAGCTGAGGTTAAACCGTGAGATGCGGAAAAATTGCCAAGCGAACAAATGGCAAAATCCTCGACCGACTAAGCTTTAAAATCCCGTCATTATTTTCGCTTACGGTTCGCACGAGAGATGAAGCTGTTCGAGCGATCTCCCACTTCTGAACTCGAGACGGGTTTCCATTAAAACGTCGTTTTGTATTTTTCGCGGGTCCGCTACGTTTTATGTTTATTTATGCGTTTCGCTTGTTCGTTTTATTGTAACAGGTTCTATTGTTTAACGAATCCTAATGTAACTGTTTCGTCTTGTAATAAAGTAGGTCATATTGTTATTATCATGGGCAAAATACGATTAAGTAATAAAAAAATTTCGTGTAAACACGAGCGTTTAAATGCGTATATACACATGTTGGCGTTGTATGTTTTCTCTACCTTTTTTCCGACGAGTTGTTCGTCCACCGAAGACTCTTAGGCCACCAGTCTAAAAAACTTTAAAACGTCGAATATTTTGAATACATTTTTTACCTCTTAAAATTCAAAGATACTTTTTATTTGATTGGGGATGCTTCTAGAGGAAAATTTGTTTCTAAAATTGGACTACTTCGTTGACTAATTTGTCTGATCTCGTTCTTTGCGCCTCCACAAAAGGTTTAGAAATAACTGAGAGCCAACGTAACTTTTTTAAATGAATTTATAACTGAATCATCATTTTTTGAAATCTTTCAACTGAAGTCGAATCCTTTGGAATATTTTGGTTCCCAAGCTTCGAACGGAACAGTTTTATAGAATTTCGAACAGTTTAAAAGAATCTGGATTAAACTCTGGCAGAATAAGGTTGGCCTGATTAAATGTAAAGAGTAAACCAGTAATTCATTTCAAGTTTTGTATAAACTAGCAACAATTTATTAGCTAGTGCACCAAAACAATTCCCAATTAGCGCTAATGTAACTTTCTAATGGCCTCTATCAATCGCGTTGTATACATTTAACGTGTTAGGTGTAAAAGTGAGTCGAATCACTTGTCATTCTTGTGCGAAACTCTTTGAACATAGATCAGATTGTGTGACGTTGAACACTTTCTCCTTCGAGCTTACGTGGAAGGCGCGCACATATGGCGACTTCCACAGCAAAATAAGCCGTTTAACGAACGGATTTCCACCTAGAATTATACAGATAAGACACCTTGGACCCCACCAGGGGCGTGAAACAGAAAACTCGACAATACAGCGAAGAAAAACGGATTTTCATGTATCGGGGTCATCGCTGAAATAAGACAAAGTGTTGCGTTATCGCGTGGGAGATTCCCCGAATCGTGGACGCAATATACTCATCTGAAGATCTAAAGATGATAAATTGGCGTCCAAAGTTAAGTGTGATCGCGGTCGGCGAGCGCCCTCGCTTTTGTTTAATGTTGGCTCAGCTAACAACTCATAGTTTCGTATATTTGGGACCACAAGGGCCTTAATGTAATTATAAACACCTGCCGCCGCGTCTGCGGTTTTATACCTGCAATAAGTCGGGATGTTTAGAAAGGGATGTTGAAATAATAACACGTTTTACGATCTTAAAGGAATTTGAACCGTCTCATATTTGTATAAAGTTGAAATATTAGCGCCCGAGTTAGGGGCGACCGATTTCATTCGAAATTAATTCTGTTGTAACTCGCCGGCCTGTTTTATGTCACTTGGAAATAACCTAGAAATAAAACCGAGTCGGATTTAAACCGTAATTAACAAGCTGATAATGGTACGGGTTTCGCCTATTTAGAACTAAAATGTTATCACCTCTCGCGGCAGTCACAAATGATGTCAACTTAGTTTTGACTTCGAATAAAGCCAAAAAGGTTTTACGCTTTAGCACAGCCTTTGATGTGATAAAAGGTCCGAAGGCTCGTTTTGGACTTTATCAAAATAGTCGTGGCCAAATCTAGAAATTGAGGTTATGTTTAGATGGATCTTAACATAGTCTGTCTCTTCCTATAAAGCTATTGGACGCATTTTTTACTGTTTTATTCATTATCTACCCATTTCACTGCATCTATCAAGATCTAAGATATATTTCAATGATTCCTTCCTCTCGTCGAAAACTTCGAAGTATTCGAAATTTCCTAGTCGTCTTCTCCAAGCGTTTGAGACTTTTTTATTTCAGACAGGATCCATTTCGACCGCCACTCGTTTTACGTTCAAAACCGTCGGTAACCCGGCGTTCGCGAATGTTGATTTTTGCGCGAAAAACCGTTACGCGGATCCGGCCTGGTCTCGGTTTCGAAGATCGAAGAAAGTTGTTTCCTTTCTAAGAGCCATAAAACCGGACCGGCGAGCGGCGGCGGTTGCCGCTCCGGCCTGTCGTGTGCATTATTTTAATCGGTGAGTCAGATTTCGCAATTCTGCGAGGTCAGCTGGCCGTTTTAGATCACTTCTTCGAGTCTCCTGTTTCTTGTGCTCGGTCTGCCTACACAATACAAACATTCGATTTCACCTTTGAATGACTTTTATAGAATTGAAAGGCAACGTTGTCGTTGTTTCGTTTTTTAACGTCACCTCTTCGCTGCTTAAAAATTTTGTTCATTTGAAATGGCCTAAAAATGAGTTTGAAGTTTTCTAGTTTATGAACGAGCTGACGCATGTAGTAGCCGGATTTTGAATCTACGCCTCAAATTTACTCACATTAGATATACTTGAGCACTTTTTAGCTTCTACCCCCAAAGGTCGCTCCTTCGTTAGCCTTGAAAAACCAAAAAAATTGAAGGAAACCTGATTCTATGATAATTTAATTCCGCCAATTCTAAATCTACTAAGAAAACCATTTTAACCCTAAACGGTTAAAAACTGATAAATATTTTATTTTAAAATGGCCTAAAAATAAATTTGAAGTTTTGTTATTCGTAAACGAGAAAGCATAGCTTAATTTCGTGGACAGATTCTTAACCTACCCCCCAAATTCGTTCAAATTAGGACGGAACACTGTTAGGATTACGTATGAGCAAAGTTTTTATACATTAATTCGATCTCTCTGATGTTGAATCGACCACTCTAGGTCGAACCGTTTAAACGATTATTAGGATTTTAATTAAAAGTGGCCTAAAAATTATGTTAGAATCTTTGTCAGCTTGCAAACAATCAAGTGTAATTCAGTTACTTTGCCAAATTCTGAATTTGGAACCTAAAATTAAAATTAAATATTGAAACCTTTTTACCTATTACAGCAAAGGCCGCGTTTTCGATAGCCTTTGGAGTTAAAAAAAATAAGAAATTACACGCGAGTAAAATTTTTACATTAATTCGACCTCGTTTATTCTGAATCAACTAAGTAAAACATTTTAGGTCAGTACTATTTAAAAAGTTGTTGAAGTTTTAGTAAAAAGTGGCCTAAAAATAACTTTGTGTTCACGTTTAGTTCGCAAACAATCAAATATAGCTTAATTTCGATGTAAAATTCATAATTTGGAACTCAAATTTACCTTTGACCTTTGAATTCCTATTCCCAAGGTCTCGTTTTCGATGGCCTTTGGAGCTATAAAATTAGAAAAGTGTTAGGTGTTACATTCGCGTAAATTTTTTTTAATAATTTGTCCTCGCTGATTTCACCAGAACTAGAATCATTCAAACTTTTTAATTCCTATTCCAAAGGTCTCGTTTTCGATAGCCTTTGAAACTAGAAGAACAAAAAAATGTTAGGGATTAGGTGTAACTAAAATATTCGTCATAATTTTTCCTCGCTGACTCCGAATTTGCGAACTAAAATATTCCAAGTCAAACCATTTAAAAGTTATTACGGTTTCAATTAAAAGTGGCCTAAAAATAATTATAAACCCACTTCCAGTCCGCAAACGATCGGGCGCAACTCAATTTTGTCACCAGATTTTAACTATGGGACCCAAATATTCTAGAAATAGATACCTTTGAACCTTTTCTAACTTTTGCCTCAATGGTTGCGTTTTTGACAGCATTTGGGGCTAAAAAATTAGCAAATGGTCAAGAATCATGGTAAGTAGTATTTCTAAAATTGACTGATTTCAAAATTTAACGAGGACATTACTACAGATCGAACGATTGCAAAGTTATTATAGTTTCAGTTAAAAGTGGCCTAAAAATAATTTTGTGGTTCCTTCTGGCACACAATTACGTTTAGCCCAATTTCGTTGCCAAATTCTAAATCCGGGGTTCACATTTATTAGATACGGATATTTTGAACACTTTTTAATTTTTACCCCAAAGGTCACATTTTTGACAGCCTTTGGGGTCAAGAAGTTAGAAAGCGGTGAAGATCGTTTGGGTAGTTTTTATATTTTACCTCACTGATTCTGAATTTGCCAAGTAAAATATACAAGGTCGGACCATTTAAAAGTTATTAAGGTTTTAGTTAAAAGTGGCCTAAAAATAATGTTTAATTTTTTTCTAGCACGCAAACAATCAAGTGTAGCTCAATTACGTTGCCAAATTATAAATCTGGGGTCTCGATGCAGATATTTTGATCACTTCGACCACAAAAGGCGCATTTTCAAAAGCCTTTGGGCCTAAATTTTAAGAAACGATTAAGAGTTATGTGTGAGTAAAATTGTTATAATAATTTAACTTGCCTGAATCTAAATTTGTCAGGTCTTACATTCTGAGTCGAAGCATTTAAAAGTTTTTAAGGTTTTCGTCAAAAGTGGCCTAAAAATATTTTCATGTTTCTTCCAGCCCGCAAGCAATCAGATGTTGCCCAATTTTCTTGCAAGATTCTAAATCTGGAACTTACATAGATATTTTAAACTATTTTTAACTCTTACCCCAACGGTAGCAGTTTCAATAGCCTTAGGGGCCTAAAATTAAGAAACGTTAAAAGTAACATATGAATAGAGTTTTTATAATAATTTAACTTCGCAAATTCTAAATTTCCAAAAAAAAATTATTTTAGGTCAGAGGGTTTAAAAGTTATTATAGTTTTATTTAAAAATGGCCTAAAAATAATTTTCTTTTAGCTCGCAAACAATCAAATTTAGCCTAATTTTTTAAAAATGTTCAACCCAAATTAATTTGGTGCAGATATCTTTAAACTTATTTTAATTGCTACCCAAAGGTCGCATTTTTGATAACCTTGGGCCTAAAAGTTAAGCAACGGTTAAGGGTTACGTGCAAGTAAGATTGTTATAATAATTTAACTTTGCTCAATCTGAATTTGTCAAGTAAAATATTCTGAATTAAACCATTTAAAAGTAATTTAGGTTTAGGAGTGGCCTAAAAATTTTTTTGGTATTTCTTCTAGCACGCAAACAATCAGGTGTTGCTCAATTTCGTTGCCAGATTTTGAATCTGAAACTTACACAGAAATATTTTAACTATTTCCAACTTTTACCCTAACGGTTGCACTTTCGACAGCCTTTGGGGCCTAAAATTAGGAAACAAAACGTAAGAGTAGAGTTTTTATATTAATTTAATTTAATTTTTAAATTTGCCAAAGAAAATATTATATGTCGGAGGGTTTAAAAGTTATTATAATTTTATTTTAAATGTGGCCTAAAAATAATTTTTTTTTAGCTCGCAAACAATCAAACTTCGCCCAATTTTTTTTAAATGCTCAACATAAATTAATCAGGTGCAGATATCTTTAAACCTTTTTTAATGCTACCCAAAGGTTGCATTTTCGATAGCCTTTGGGCCTAAAAGTTAAGGAATCGGTTAAGGGTTACGTGCAAGTAGGATTGTTATAATAATTTAACTTTGCTAAATCTGAATTTGTCAAGTAAAATACTCTGGGTCAAACCATTTAAAAGTTATTAAGTTTTAAAGGTGGCCTAAAAATGTTTTGGCATTTCTTCTATCGCGTAAACGATCAGGTATTATACAATTTCGTTGCCAGATTCTGAATCTTAGAACTTACACAAATATCTTTAGACTATTTTCAACTTTTACCCCAAGGATTGCACTTTCGATGGCCTTTGGGGCCTTAAATTAAAAGACCTTAAACCTATGAGTAGGGTTTTTATAAACTTTGCAAATACTATATTTTTTCAAAGAAAATATTCTAGGTCAAAGGGTTTAAAAGTAATTAAAGTTTTATTTTAAAGTGGCCTAAAAATAATTTTCTTTTAGCTCGCAAACAATCAACTTTTACCCAAATTTATTAAAAATGTTTGCACAAAATTGATCAAGTGCAGATATCTTTGAACCCATTTTAATTACCACCCAAAGGCCGCATTTTCGATAGCCTTTGGCCCTAAAAATTATGTAAAGGTTAAGGGTTACGTGTGAGTAAGATTGTTATAATTATTTAACTTCGCTGAATTTGAATTTGGTAAGTAAAATATTTTGGGTCAAACCATTTAAAAATATAAAGGTTTTCGTTTAAAGTGGCCCAAAAAATTTTAAGGTGTTTCTTCTAGCGCGCAAACAATCAGGTGTTGCACAATTTCGTTGCCAAATTCTGAATCTGGAACTGACACAGATATCTTTAGATTATTTCTAACTTTTACCTGAAAGGTCGCACTTTCGATAGCCTTTGGGGCCTAAATTAAGAAACGGTAAAAATAATGTGTAAGTTTTTATAATAATTTAACTTCGCAAAGTCTAAATTTGACAATAAAAATATTCTAGCTCAGAGGATTTAAAAGTTATTATAGTTTTATTTAAAAGTGGCCTAAAAATAATTTTCTTTTAGCCTACAAACAATCAAATTTAGCCAAATTTCTTTAAAATGTTCGCACAAAATTGATCAGCTGCAGATATCTTTGAACCTATTTCAATTGCCACCCAAAGGTCGCATCTTTGTTAGCCTTTGGGTCTAAAATTTATGTAAAGGTTAAGCATTACGTGTGAGTAAGGTTGTTATAATAATTCAACTTCGCTGAATTTGAATTTGTTAAGTAAAATATTTTGGATCAAACCACTTAAAAGTTATTAAGGTTTTTGTTAAGTGGCCTAAAATTTTTTCTAGTGTTTCTTCTAAAGCGCAAACAATCAGGTGTTGCACAATTTCGTTACCAGATTCTGAGTCTCGAACTAACACAGATATCTTTTAACTATTTCTAGCTTTTACCTTTTTAATCGCACTCTCGAAGGCCTTTGGGGCCTAAAATTAAAAAACCTGAGACGTGTGAGTAGAGTTTTTATAATAATTTACCTTCGCAAGTTAAACATTTTTTAAATTAAATATGCTAGGTCAGAAGGTGTAAAAGTTATTATAGTTTTATTTAAAAGTGGCCTAAAAATAATTTTCTTTTAGCTCGCAAACAATCAAATTTATCCCAATTTCCTTAAAATGTTCAATTCAAATTGATCAGGTGCAAATATATTCAAACCCTCTTTAATTTACACCCAAAGGGCACATTTTCGATAGCCTTTTGGCCTAAAAATTAGGTGTTACGTGCGAGTAAGATTATTATAATAATTTAACTTCGCTGAATCCGAATTCGTCAAGTAAAATATTCTGGGTAGAACCATTTAAAAGTTATTTAAGTTTCCGATAAAGGTGGCCTAAAAATTTTTTTGGTATTTCTTCTAACGCGCAACTAATCAGGTATTTAATAATTTCGTTGCCAGATTGTGAATATAGAACTTGCACAGATATTTTTGGACTATTTCAAACTTTTATCCCAAAGGTCGCACTTTCGATTGCCTTTGAGGCCTAAAACTAAGAAACGTTAAAAGTAGCGTGCGAGTAGAATTTTTATAATAGTTTAAGATTTCTGATTCTAAATTTGCCAATGAAAATATTCTAGGTTAAATGGTTTAAAAGTTATAAAAAATTTTTTAATGGCCTAAAAATAATTATTTTGTAGCCTGCAAACAAACGAATTTGGTCCAATTTCGTTACCAAATTTAAAATTTGCTGCTAAATTCATCAGAGGCGGGTATCTTTGAACCCGTTTTAATTTCTACTCCAAGGGTTGCATTTTCGATAGCCTTTGGCCCTAAAAATCAAGAAACAGTTAAGGGTTAGGTGTGAGTAAGATTGTTATGATAATTTAACTTTTCTGAATCTGAATTTGCCAAGTAAAATATTCTGGGTCGAATCATTTAAAAGTTATTAAGGTTTTCGATGAAAATGGCGGAAAAATTTTTTTTTCGTATTTCTTCTGGCGCGCAAACAATCAGATGTTGCACAATTTCATTGCCAGATTCTAAATCTGGAACTAACACAGATATCTTAAGGGTATTTCTAACTTTTACCCAGAAGGTCCTACTTTCCATGACTTTTGGGGCCTAAAATTAAGAAACGTTAAAAGTAACGTATGAATGGACTTTTTAAAATAATTTAACTTCGCAAATTCTAAATTTCCAAAAAAAATATTCTAGGTCAGAGGGTTTAAAGTTATTATAGTTTTAATTTAAGTGGCCTAAAAATAATTTTCTTTTAGTCCACAAACAATCAAATTTAGCCAAATTTATTAAAAATGTTCGCACAAAATTGATCAGGTGCAGATATCTTTGAATCTATTTTAATTGTCACCCAAAGGTCGCATTTTCGATAGCCTTTGGGCCCAAAAATTATGTAAAGGTTAAGGTTTACGTGTGAGTAAGATTGTTATAATAATTTAACTTCACTGAATCTGAATTTGCCGGGGAAAATATTCTAAATCAAACCGTTTAAAAGTTATCAGGGTTTTCGTCAAAAGTGGCCTAAAAATTTTTTTCATTTTTTTCCCGCCCGCAAACAATCAGATGTAGCAGAATTTTGTTGCCAGATTCTGAATCTGGAAATTACACAGATATCTTTAAACTTTTTCTAACTTTTACCTCAAAGGTCGCACTTTCGATAGCCTTTGGGGTTAAAACATTAAAATACTATTAGGAATTTGGTGTGGGTAGAATTTTTATAATAATTTTACAACGGTGAATGCCAATTTACCAAGTAAAATATCTTGGGTTGAACCGTTTAAAAGTTATTGAGGTTTTCGTCAAAAGTGGCCTAAACATTTTTTTTCATTTTTCTTCCCGCCCGCAAACAATCAGATGTAGCACAATTTCGTTGCCAGATTCTGAATCTGGAACTTACACAGATATTTTTAAACTTTTTCTAACTTTTACCTTAAAGGTCGCACTTTCGATAGCCTTTGGGGTTAAAATTTTAAAATACTACTAGGAATTTGGTGTGGGTAGAATTTTTATAATAATTTTACATCGCTGAACGCCAATTTATCAAGTAAAATATCTTGAGTCGAACCGTTTAAAAGTTATTGAGGTTTTCGTCAAAAGTGGCCTAAAAATTTTTTCATTTTTTTTTCCCGCCCGCAAACAATCAGATGTAGCACAATTTCGTTGCCAGATTCTGAATCTGGAACTTACACGGATATCTCTAAACTTTTTCTAACTTTTACCTCAAAGGTCGCACTTTCGATAGCCTTTGGGGTTAAAACATTAAAATACTATTAGGAATTTGGTGTGGGTATATTTTTTATAATAATTTTACATCGCTGAATGCCAATATACCAAATAAAATATCTTGGGTCGAACCGTTTAAAAGTTATTGAGGTTTTCGTCAAAAGTGGCCTAAAAATTTTTTTCATTTTTCTTCCCGCCCGCAAACAATCAGATGTAGCAGAATTTTGTTGCCAGATTCTGAATCTGGAAATTACACAGATATCTTTAAACTTTTTCTAACTTTTACCTCAAAGGTCGCACTTTCGATAGCCTTTGGGGTTAAAACATTAAAATACTATTAGGAATTTGGTGTGGGTAGAATTTTTATAATAATTTTACCTCGCTGAATGCGAATTTACCAAATAAAATATCTTAGGTCGAACCGTTTAAAAGTTATTGAGGTTTTCGTCAAAAGTGGCCTAAAAATTTTTTTCATTTTTCTTCCCGCCCGCAAACAATCAGATGTAGCACAATTTCGTTGCCAGATTCTGAATCTGGAACTTACACAGATATTTTTAAACTTTTTCTAACTTTTACCTCAAAGGTCGCACTTTCGATAGCCTTTGGGGTTAAAACATTAAAATACTATTAGGAATTTGGTGTGGGTAGAATTTTTATAATAATTTTACCTCGCTGAATGCGAATTTGCCAAATAAAATATCTTGGGTCGAACCGTTTAAAAGTTATTGAGGTTTTCGTCAAAAGTGGCCTAAAATTTTTTTTCATTTTTCTTCCCGCCCGCAAACAATCAGATGTAGCACAATTTTGTTGCCAGATTCTGAATCTGGAAATTACACAGATATCTTTAAACTTTTTCTAACTTTTACCTCAAAGGTCGCACTTTCGATAGCCTTTGGAGCTACTGTTGGAAATTTCGTGTGGGTAGAGTTTTTATAATCTTACCTCGTTGAGTGCAAATTTATCGAGTAAATCATTCAAAATCGAATAATTTAAAAAATTAACTGAAGGTTTCAGTTAAAAATGACCTTGAAGTTTTTTTGGTTGTCAGATGGTCAGGCCAGATTCGAAATCTGGGACTCAAATTTATCAAAGCTAGATATATTTGAACCTATTTTAACTTTTACCTCAAAGGTCGCGTCTTTGATAGCCTTTGGGGGCTAGAAATTATGAATTGTGAAGACTTATGTGCGGGTAGTGTTTTTATGATAATTCGACCCTGCTGATTTCGAATCTGCCAAGTAAAACTTTCTGGGTTAAACTGTTTAAAAGTTATCACGGTTTCAACTGAAAATGGTTGACATTTTCGATACTTTGCGCCTTCTTCTGATCAGTTCATTTAAAATTAGTTTTTTTAATGTTTCACAATTTAGGCCTTTCAGTTGAAATAGAAACAATTCTGCTGGAAATATCTGTTGGTCTAACTTGAAGATCAAACGATTAGTTTGTCGGCCACACCTGTGATTTCGATACCTATTGACTACACAAGTTTTAAAGTAACTGCTCGTCGATTTTACAGTAAATGCTGATTTACCAATGCACAAAGTGCACCTTATTAACATAAATATTTGTACATGGTGTTTATAATGGAATTTAATGTGGCTGTTCGGAAAGCGAATGTCATTTTCTCGAGAATGGACGTGGGCAGACGAGTAATTCTAAAATCGAAGGCTTGGGCCCCAGAAGACCGACATTAAACCGGCGAATATCAACAATAGTATCAAAGTGGTTCACCGTATTGAGCGCTGTTCTGGTGTTTATCAGAATCACTTACTGAGATAGTTAAGTTAATTTGCAAATAACACCATCGACAGTTATGGTGGTCATAAAATTCATCTACTAGGGTGGGAAGCAGCCAACGATGCTTAAAGAATGTAGTTCAGAGTTCAGGGCTTTCTGGGATTTTTACGTACACCGCTATTATTGATGGCTATAAAGAGTCAATGACTTGGAGTCTATGTCGATTAATTTATAAAAATCTGTTAACAATAGTTGTCATTTTTAACCCGTGTCACGAGCTCTTGTAAGAGGTACATCATAATTTACATTCGTCATATTTTGAAGTCAATCTATTAATCATTTGTCTAGCTAATAAGACGATCAGTTGGTGGAATCGGAAAAAATAAATAAAAAAGAATTTGTTGTTTCCAGCTTCAAGTCACTGGATATTTTAGATTCAAAATTCGAAAATAACTCGTAATATTACGATTGCAACGGAAGCAGAGAAGAGTAAAATAGAAAACGATGTTACGTTTGCAGGAAAATGATTGTTTTTCGACTTAACCAACTTCAAACGTGTTACGAATCTAGATGCGAACGACGGTGCCCCATCATGCTTCACAAAAACAATTTATTCGTCTTAACCTCCGTTACCTCGAGTCTCAAAACTAAATAATATATTTGTGGTATCGCACAAATGTGAGAAAATATGCCTCGCTTATAACTGTACAGCACAACTCACGTATATTCACATAAATAATACGGCCGGCTTGTTTACTTTATTTGCCTATCTTCGCGTCAATCTCGTCTTCACCCGAAGAAATCGTGATAACCGTTTTTATTTTCCCAACAAACTCACGACATATCCCAATAAATCAATCACAACGTTCGCGCGAAACAACGACTCGTCTCCCCCCCAAATCAAATCAGGTGCAAGATCACCAAGTGACGCAACCGAGCGGCGTTAATTATCGAAATTTATTAGTTATTATCCGGCTAATTAAATGTTGCATTTGGGAATTATCGCTGCGGGGACCGCCCAGCGTATTCCCGCTGTTAGACGCTCGAGCGGTTCCAGTTTGGGAGTAGGAGCGATTCCCATCGCCTTTCCTGGGTCTAACGGCCGTCCATCTACGTCCGGCGTTTTGTGATAAAATCATCTCGGTGCCTTATAATTAAATGTAATGGAAAGATTCCTTCGGATTGAGAAACTTTCAGCAACTGTGCCCGGTCGCTGGATTATCGTAATTTTCTTCCGTATTGACTTTGCTTTATGCGGGGTCGCCATTGCTGGGCTATTAAAACGTAATTTATTGCACTCGGCGCTTGAATTGTAAGGTGTCATTAGTAGAAGTTTTCTATTGAAGACCTAACGTTTCGATAGTTATTATTTGGATTCTAAAATTAATTTTGGCAAAACCATCTGAAGACGATGGGATTGAAGCCGCATAAATATGAGAAGTGTAATATTATTTGAAGAATTGAGTTCAAGAGAATTTATTCAAAAATTTACAATTTTAGGTGGAGATCGAGATGTTAGATCAAGCAACAAACCTTCACTTGGTAGGTTCATTTTGAAAGTTTTCCAAACTTTAGGATTCTGAGCGCAAATTTAAACGAAAGGTCAATGAATCGGTTTTTAATTAGTAAACAAAACTGCCATTTGTTTCAGTATTTCTTGTTTAAAAAAAAAATCAAGACAAACGGTGGTGAAATCAGGTTGCAATCGACAAGTTAAACCAACGACTTTCTAAAAATTTCCAGTTTCAAACGGAGATCAAGACGATAGATCAAGAACCAAACCAACACTTGCGAGAATAATTTTGTTTTTGGATTCTGAACACAAACCTAGACAAAAAATTAAGATTTAAAGTCCGTATTTGGTTAAAAAAATTGTCAACTGGTTTAATATTTTTGATTTTGAAGAAAAATCGAGTCGAAAGGTGAAAAAATTGGATTGCAATCGACGAATTAAACCGACGATTTTTTGGAAATTTCCAGTTCTAAACGGAGATCGAGACGATACATCAAGAACCAAACCCACACTTGAGAGAATAATTTTGCAAGTTTTTGGATTCTGAACACAAATCTAAACAAAAAATTAAGATTTAAAGTCCGTATTTAGTTAAACAAATTGTCAACTGGTTTAATATTTTTGATTTTGAAGAAAAATCGAGTCGAAAGGTAAAAAAATTGGATTGCAATCGACGAATTAAACCGACGATTTTTTGGAAATTTCCAGTTCTAAACGGAGATCGAGACGTTAGATCAAGAACCAAACCCACACTTGAGAGAATAATTTTGCAAGTTTTTGGATTCTGAACACAAACCTAGACAAAAAATTAAGATTTAAAGTCCGTATTTAGTTAAAAAAATTGTCAACTGGTTTAATATTTTTGATTTTGAAGAAAAATCGAGTCGAAAGGTGAAAGAATTGGATTGCAATCGACGAATTAAACCGACGATTTTTGGGAAATTTCCAGTTCTAAACGGAGATCGAGACGATACATCAAGAACCAAACCCACACTTGAGAGAATAATTTTGCAAGTTTTTGGATTCTGAACACAAACCTAGACAAAAAATTAAGATTTAAAGTCCGTATTTAGTTGAAAAAATTGTCAACTGGTTTAATATTTTTGATTTTGAAGAAAAATCGAGTCGAAAGGTAAAAAAATTGGATTGCAATCGACGAATTAAACCGACGATTTTTTGGAAATTTCCAGTTCTAAACGGAGATCAAGACGATACATCAAGAACCAAACCCACACTTGAGAGAATAATTTTGCAAGTTTTTGGATTCTGAACACAAACCTAGACAAAAAATTAAGATTGAAAGACCGTATTTGGTTAAAAAAATTGTCAACCGGTTTAATATTTTTGATTTTGAAGAAAAATCGAGTCGAAAGGTGAAAAAATTGGATTGCAATCGACGAATTAAACCGACGATTTTTTGGAAATTTCCAGTTCTAAACGAAGATCGAGACGATATATCAAGAGCCAAACCCACACTTGAGAGAATAATTTTGCAAGTTTTTGGATTCTGAACACAAATCTAGACAAAAAATTAAGATTTAAAGTCCGTATTTGGTTAAAAAAATTGTCAACTGGTTTAATATTTTTGATTTTGAAGAAAAATCGAGTCGAAAGTTGAAAAAATTGGGTTGCAATCGATGAATTAAACCGACGATTTTTTGGAAATTTCCAGTTCTAAACGGAGATCGAGACGATACATCAAGAACCAAACCCACACTTGAGAGAATAATTTTGCAAGTTTTTGGATTCTGAACACAAACCTAGACAAAAAATTTAGATTTAAAGTCCGTATTTGGTTAAAAAAATTGTCAACTGGTTTAATATTTTTGATTTTAAAGAAAAATTGAGTCGAAAGGTGAAAAAATTGGATTGCAATCGACGAATTAGGACGACTTTTTGGAAAATTTCCAGTTCTAAACGGAGATCGAGACGATACATCAAGAACCAAACCCACACTTGATGTGTTTATTTCAAAACTGTCCCAAATTTTTGAATTTTGAACACCAATTTCGATTAAAGGTCAAAAACTAAGTCCTTAGTCATTAAACTGGAATCCTCAATGTCAATTTTTTCAGTATTTCTAATTTTAAAGAAAAATCGACATAAAAAGTGAAGAAACTTGATTGCAACCGACGAATAAAAGTAAAGATTTTTAAAAATTTTTAATTTTTAAACGGAGATCAAGATGCTAGATCAAGAACCAAACCTACACTCGAAGGGTTTATTTCAAAAGTTTCCCAGACTTTTGAATTCTAAACACAAATTTAGACAAAAGGTCATGAATTAGGTAATTAATTATTGACTCAAATCGTTAATAATTTTGTCAATATTTCAAATTTTCTAAAAAATCGAAACGAAAGCTGAAAAAGTCAGGTGACAATTAACGAGTTAAACTAAAGATTTTTCTGAAATGTTCACTTTTAAATGGAGATCGAGATGATAGATCAAGAACCAAACTCGAACTTGACGGGTTAATTTTAGAAGTTTTTCAAATTTTGGGATTCTAAGCAAAAATTAAGGAAAAAGGTCAAAAACTAAGTCTTTAATTAATGGACTTCATTCGTCAATTTTTTTGGTATTTCTAAGTTTAAAGAAAGATTCAAACGAAAAGTAAAGAAATTGGATTGCAATAGACGAGTCAGGCCGATGATTTTTGGAAAATTTCCAGGTTTAGACGGAGCTCGAGACGATGGGTCAAGAACTAAACCCAAACTTGATGGATTAGGTTAGGTCGCCAAACTTGATGGGTTTATTTCAAAAGTTTCTCAAACCTTTGGATTCTTAACCCAGATTTAGGCCAAAGTCTAGTTACTGAACTGGAATCAATCAATTTTTTCAGTTCTTCTAATTTTAAACAAAGATTGAGACAAAAAGTGAAGGAATTTGATTGCAGTCGACGAATTAGTGCAAAGACTGCAAAGACTTTTGGAAAATTTTCATTTTTAAACGGGAATCAAGATGATAGATCAAGAACCAAACATTCGACTGATTCATTTTACAAGTTTGTCATTCTCAATTTTTTCAATATTTTAAATTTTATAGAAAGATCGAAACGAAAGCTGAAGAAATCAGGTGGCAATTGACAAATTAAACCAAAGACTTTTCTGAAATTAATACTTTTAAATGGAGATCGAGACGATAGATCAAGAACCAAACATTCGACTGATTCATTTTACAAGTTTGTCACTGTCAATTTTTTCAATATTTTAAATTTTATACAAAGATAGAAACGAAAGCTGAAGAAATCAGGTGGCAGTTGACAAATTAAATCAAAGACTTTTCTGAAATTAATACTTTTAAATGGAGATCGAGGCGATAGATTAAGAACCAAACTCGAAAGTATTTAATTATTGACTCCATTTTGTTCAATATTTCAAATTTTATAGAAAGATCGAAACAAAAATTGAAGAAATCAGATAGTAATTAACGAGTTAAACCAAAGATTTTTCTAAAATTTCCACTTTTTAATGGAGATCGAGACGATAGATCAAGAACCAAACTTGGACTTGATGGGTTAATTTTACAAGCTTTTCAAACTTTCGGATTCTAAACAAAGTTTAAGAAGAAAGGTCAAAAACGAAGTCTTTAAATAATGGATTACATCGTCATTTTTTTTAATACTTCTACATTTAAAGAAAGATCCAGACAAAAACTGAAGAAATTGAATTGCAATTTATGAATTATGCCGACGATTTTCGAAAAATTTCCAGTTTTGAACGGAGATCGAGACGCTAGATCAAGAACCAAACCCGCACTTGACGGATTTATTTCACAAGTTTCTCAGACTTTTGCATTCTAAACACAAATTTATATAAAAATTCATAAATTAAGTTTTTAATTATTGACTCAAATGGTCAACTTTTTTCAATATTTTAAATTTTACAGAAAGATCGAAACGAAAGTTGAAGAAATCAGGTAGCAATTGACGAATTAAACCAAGGACTTTTCTGAAATTTATACTTTTAAATGGAGATCGAGACGATAGATCAAGAACCAAACTCGAAAGTACTTAATTACTGACTCCATTTTGTTCAATATTTTAAATTTCATTGAAAGATCGAAACAAAAGCAGGTAGCAATTGACGAATTAAACCAAGGATTTTTCTGCAGTTTATACTTTTAAATGGAGATAGAGACGATAGATCAAGAACCAAACTCGAAAATATTTAATTATTGACTCCATTTTGTTCAATATTTTAAATTTTATAGAAAAATCGAAACAAAAACTGAAGAAATCAGGCAGCAATTAACGAGTTAAACCAAAGACTTTTCTGAAATTTTCACTTTTTAATGGAGATCGAGGCGATAGATCAAGAACCAAACTCGGACTTGACGGGTTAATTTTACAAGCTTTTTAAACTTTCAGATTCTAAACAAAGTTTAAGGAGATAGATAAAAAAAGTCTTTAAATAATGGATTACGTCGTCAATTTTTTCAGTACCTCTAATTTTAAAGAAAGATCTAGACGAACAGTGAAGAAATTAAATTGCAACCTAGGAATTATGTCGACAATTTTCGGAAAATTACCAGTTTTAAACGGAAATCGAGACGATAGGTGAAGAACCAAACCCGCACTTGAGGCATTCATTTCACAATTAGACTCAGACTATTGCATTTTAAACACACTTTAGACAAAAGTTCATAAATTAGGTTTTTAATGTTTGACTCAAATTGTCAATTTTTTACAATATTTTAAATTTTATGAAAGATCGAAACGAAATCTGAGGAAATCAGGATGACAATTGACGAATTAAACCAAAGGACTTTTTCTGAAATGTATACTTTTAAATGGAGATGGAGACGATAGATTAAGAACCAAACTCGAACGTATTTAATTATTGAATCCATTTTTTTTCAAAATTTCAAATTTTATAAAAAAATCGAAACAAAAACTGAAGAAATCAGGCAGCAATTAAAGAGTTAAAGCAAAGACTTTTCTGAAATTTCCACTTTTTAATGGAGATCGAGACGATAGATCAAGGACCAAACTCGCACTTGACGGGTTTAATTTTACAAGCTTTTCAAACTTTCGGATTTTAAACAAAGTTTAAGGAGAAAGGTCAAAAAAGAAGTCTTTAAATGATGGATTACATCGTCAATTTTTTCAGTACGTCTACATTTAAAGAAAGATCTAGAAGAAAAGTGAAGAAATTGAATTGCAATCTATGGATTATGTCGACAATTTTCGAAAAATTACCAGTTTTAAACGGAGATCGAGACGATAGGTGAAGAACCAAACCCGCAATTGACGCATTCATTTCACAATCAGACTCAGACTATTGCATTTTAAACACACTTTAGACAAAAGTTCATAAATTAGGTTTTTAATGTTTGACTCAAATTGTCAATTTTTTTCAATATTTTAAATTTTATGGAAAGATCGAAACGAAAGCTGAAGAAATCAGGTGGCAATTGACGAATTAAACCAAAGACTTTTCTGAAATGTATACTTTTAAATGGAGATCGAGACGATAGATTAAGAACCAAACTCGAACGTATTTAATTATTGAATCCATTTTTTTTCAAAATTTCAAATTTTATAGAAAAATCGAAACAAAAACTGAAGAAATCAGGCAGCAATTAAAGAGTTAAAGCAAAGACTTTTCTGAAATTTCCACTTTTTAATGGAGATCGAGACGATAGATCAAGGACCAAACTCGCACTTGACGGGTTTAATTTTACAAGCTTTTCAAACTTTCGGATTCTAAACAAAGTTTAAGGAGAAAGGTCAAAAAAGAAGTCTTTAAATAATGGATTACATCGTCAATTTTTTCAGTACTTCTAATTTTAAAGAAAAATCTAGACGAAAGCTGAAGAAATTGAATAACAATCTGTGGATTATGTCGACGATTTTCGAAAAATTTCCAGTTTTAAACGGAGATCGAGACGATAGGTTAAGAATCAAACTTGCACTTGACGGATTTACTTCACAACTTTCTCAGACTTTTGCATTCTAAACCAAATTTAGATAAAAGTTCATAAATTAAGTTTTTAATTATTGACTCAAATCGTCAACTTTTTTCAATATTTTAAATGTTATGGAAAGATCGAAACGAAAGCTGAAGAAATCAGGTGGCAATTGACGAATTAAACCAAGGACTTTTCTGAAATTTATACTTTTAAATGGAGATCGAGACGATAGATTAAGAACCAAACTCGAAAGTATTTAATTAATGACCCCCTTCTGTTCAATATTTTAAATTTTATAGAAAGATTGAAACAAAAACTGAAGAAATCAGGTTGCAATTAACGAGTTAAACCAAAGATATTTCTGAAATTTCCACTTCTTAATGGATATCGAAACGATAGATCAAGGACCAAATTGGGACTTGACGGGTTTAATTTTACAAGCTTTTCAAACTTTCGAATTCTAAACAAAGTTTAAGGAGATAGATCGAAAAAAAGTCTTTAAATAACGGATTACGTCGTTAATTTTTTAGTACTTCTAATTTAAAAAAAAGATTTAGACGAACAGTGAAGAAATTGAATTGCATTCTAAGGATTATGTCGACAATTTTCGGAAAATTATCAGTTTTAAACGGAGATCGAGACGATAGGTGAAGAACCAAACCCGCACTTAACAGATCCATTTCACAATCAGACTCTGACTATTGCATTTTAAACACACTTTAGACAAAAGTTCATAAATTAAGTTCTTAATTTTTGACTCAAATTGTCAATTTTTTTCAATATTTTAAATTTTATGGAAAGATCGAAACGAAATCTGAGAAAATCAGGTGGCAATTGACGAATTAAACCAAAGACTTTTCTGAAATGTATACTTTTAAGTGGAGATCGAGACGATAGATTAAGAACCAAACCCGAAAGTATTTAATTATTGACTCCATTTTATTCAATATTTTAAATTTTATTGAAATATCGAAACAAAAGAAGATAGGCAGCAATTAAAGAGTTAAAGCAAGACTTTTCTGAAATTTCACTTTTAATGGAGATCGAGACGATAGATCAAGAAACCAAACTCGAAAAATTTAAATTTCTGTTGAATCAAAAGGTCTTTATTGTTCAATTTTTTACAATTTTAAGAAAATCTAAAAAAAGTGAAGAAATTGAATTGCAACTAGGATTATGTCGACAATTTTCGAAAATTACCAGTTTTAAAGGAGATCGAGACGATAGGTGAAGAACCAAACCGCAATTGACGCATTCATTTCACATCAGACTCAACTATTGCATTTTAAACACACTTTAGACAAAGTTCATAAATTAAGTTTTAATTTTGACTCAAATTGTCAATTTTTTCAATATTTTAATTTTATGGAAAGATCGAAACGAAAGCTGAGAAATTAGGTGGCAATTGTACGAATTAACAAAGACTTTTCTGAAATTATACTTTTAAATGGAGATGAGACATAGTAGAACCAAACTCGAAGCGATTTAAGTTATGTCCATTTTCAAAATTTCAATTTTATAGAAATCTGAGAAATAGGTTAAGAACCAAACCTGCACTTTAAATCAGATTAACCATTGGTTTTACACAATCAACATTGAATGCATTTTAAACATCCACTTTTTGAAGCACAATAAGTTAATCATAATTAGTTCTTAATTTTTGACTCAACATGGTCAATTTTTTTCATTTCAACTTGATTCATTAAAAGTTTATGTGAAAGATTTAATACGAAATAGAGAAAATAGTGGCATATTGATCGAATTAAACCAAAGACTTTTCTGAAATTTCATTTTAAAGGAGATCGAGACGATAGATTCAAGAACCAAACCCGAAAGATTTAATTATGACCACATTTTATTCAATATTTAAATTTATGAAATATTCGAACAAAACAGGTAGCAATTGACGAATTAAACCAAGATTTTCTGCAATTTTACTTTTAAATGAGATCGAGAAGATAGATCAAGAACCAAATTCGAAAATATTTAATTGTTGACTCCATTTTGTTCAATATTTTAAATTTTATGGAGAAATCGAAACAAAAACTGAAGAAATCAGGCAGCAATTAACGAGTTAAATCAAAGACTTTTCTGAAATTTCCACTTTTTAATGGAGATCGAGACGATAGATCAAGGACCAAACTCGGACTTGACGGGTTTAATTTTACAAGCTTTTTAAACTTTCAAATTCTAATCAAAGCTTAAGAAAAAAGGTCAAAAAAGGAGTCTTTAAATGATGGATTACATCGTCCATTTTTTGAGTACTTCTAATTTTAAAGAAAGATCTAGACGAAAAGTGAACAAATTAAATTGCAATCTATGGATTATGTCGACAATTTTCGAAACATTTTCAGTTTTGAACGGAGATCGAGACGATAGGTCAAGAACCAAACCCGCATTTGACGGATTCATTTCAAAAGTTTTCCAAACTTTTAAATTTTAAACACAGATTTAAACAAAAAGTCTAACATTAAGCCTTTAATTAGTGAACCAAATCGTTTTTTCCAATTTTAAAAGAAGATTAAGACGAAAAGTGAAGAAATTTGATTGCAATCAACGAACTAAACCGACGATTTTCAAAAAATTTTCAGTTTTGAACAGAGATCGAGACGATAGGTCAAGAACCAAACCCGCACTTAACGGATTCATTTCAAAAGTTTCTCAAACTTTCGAATTTTAACACAGATTTAGACAAAAAGTCTAACATTAAGCCTTTAATTAGTGAACCAAATCGTTTTTTCTAATTTTAAAAGAAGGTTAAGACGAATAGTGAAGAAATTTGATCGCAATCGACGAATTAAACCGACGATTTTTGAAAAATTTCCAGTTTTAAACGGAGATCGAGACGATGGTTCAAGAACCAAACTCACACTTGATGGGTTTATTTCGAACCCACAGTTGATGGGTTCATTTTGAACCCACAGTTGATGGGTTCATTTCGAACCCACAGTTGATGGGTTCATTTCGAACCCACAGTTGATCCCACATTTCAAAAGTTCCTCAAACTTTTTGATTCGAAACACCGATTTACACGAAAAGTCGACAACTAAACCCTTACTTAGTAAACTCAATCAGTTAATTTCGTCAACATTTTCAAATTTAAAAGAAGAATGATGCAAAATAGGAAGGAATTTGGCAGCAATCGACGAATTAAACAGACGATTTGTCGAAAATTTCCACTTTTAAACAGAGATCGAGACGATAGATCAAGAACCAAACCCACACCTGACGTGGTCGTTTCAAGTTTTTCCGAACTTTTGGATTCTGAACATAGATTAGACGAAACGTATTTATCGGGGATCGAGACGAGCGGTCAAGAGACAAGCCCACTGTTTATGGTTTATATCGACGAACTTCCGTACATTTCTAATTTTATAAACGGCGATCGAAATGAAGCTAAAGTTGACCTTCTAACATCGAACTGTCTGACCAACGGTTAATTTAATTTTATCCCGCGCCAATCGAGTTTTTTCAAGCTGCCCAAGCAACGTTTTCAGGGCGAACACAGTCCCATAGAACTTGAACCCGAGAGCTTAAATCGACCTTGAGACGCATCCGTCATTAAATAATCCGCTGAAGATAAGTCGTCATATTTAGAGCCCTAGAAATATTTGAAATTCCTTCCACTGTTTTTCCACTAAGACAAACGACGAAATGAAGCCGGGTGTCGTTTTATATTAAATAGGTGCCACTTTAAGCAGCAAATTACACTTAAAATTATTATTAGTTCCTAAGTTGAGTTAAAAAGCCAAACATTTATCTAAAGCGACGTTAAATGATAAATTTAAGTCGGGAATATGACATTTAATACCGAAGCGAAGATTATCTTGGAAAAAACCATTAAAATTAGGTGCCGACTCTTCAGAAATTTAACTTTAATTATAGTCAGGTCGTTCATCATTTTTGTAACACCTGAAAAAAATAAGCGAGCTTTTTCGTGTAAATTAATGATCCATAAAGCGTTTTACTACTTCGATGGTAATCGAGTGGGGGCAACTAAAAAACAATCGAAAGAACGAGTCGTTTCATTTGTTATCGGACGGACGCTTCAGCTTTTTTATCTTCGGACACTTTGACAAGATGTCGTCGTTAACTTGTGCCTATTGCCACGTTAACGAACAAAATTAAAATCTGTCATTTTAACATTCAAGAACGACGAATCAGTCGAACATTCTTTACTTATTTTGTAAACGCTTTGGTAAAATGTAAAATTTGACACACATTTGGGTAAAAATGCCACACAAAACGCTAAAAATTTGTCAACGTCAGATGTCAAACTGGAGAATTTCTCGAATTAATTATAAAACTTACGATAAATTGAAATACAGAACTTGTCCCCTGAAACCAAGAAATATTAAAAAACACAAAAAAGGTTGCTCTAACGCGTTTCGACAGCCAAGCTGTCATCTTCAGAGAGAAACTAACTAAACGTTCCATCAAAAAAAAAAAAAAAAACTTACAATGACAAGTGACAAACAAGACAAAAACGAATCAATTTAAGGCGTATTTTTCTTTCATTAGAATGTCAACGAGACAACGAAGCATAAGCGCTCAATCAATTTACGCCACCTGGTAACTATTAGCTCGAATTACGTAAGATCAGTCAGTAAGATCAGGAACGAATTTGACACTTTCCCATTTGAGATGCGCGCAACAGCGCGAGAGCAATAAACCCAAAAACACATTTAAGAACGTCTAGGTACAATTAAGTCACTGAAGGTACAATTAAAGTAGTGAAGGTACAATTGATATTAAAAAAATGTCGTTTTCAGTACATGAAACCGAGCACGCTTACGAATGCACCGCCGAAAGCTCACATTAAGTTACAAAACCTAATGGACTCCGGTAAGATTCTCACGGGTATAAACACCACCAGTTTTAAAAATATCAGTTGCATTCAGCAGTCGACTTCACTTGAAATTAGTGCGGTGACAGTCTGGAATCTTAAATGATTTTTACACCCAACTACGTACATCTTTCAGTACATTCATCTACTTTAATTGGAAAAGAAATAATTTTAGAAGAAAATAACTAAGAAGGTTATACATTGTTTCATTTAGAAGCAGGATGGTAATCGAATATTAAAAATGTCGTTTCTAGAACGTGGAAACTAACTCGACTTGGGAAACTCGTCTGAAAGTTTGCGTTGAACTACGGAATCCTATGGAATTCTTGTAGGATTCCTATAAATGTGTGCGCTATACTAAAGGGTTTGGTATACAAATTTAAATTTTAGTTAGTTATGTTTTGAAATTTCAACTTCTAGTAGTTTGTTTCTCATTTGTAAACAATCTCGTGTTTATCGCTTGATTTACCGTTGAAGTCTCTCTTTAAAATCGCAAATATTTAATCGATTGATGGCGAAATCGTGAATGTGTTCATCCGTATTTAAAAGTTTTGTACAAATTTTGATTCTTATAACAACTATTCTGAAATTACACGCCGTAATCGACTGTTTTTCGAGTGTTAAATTTCTTAAGTTTATTGCTTGATTTCCCGTTGAAGTCTCTTTTTAAAATCGTAGTAATTTAATCGATTAATGGCGAAAGCGTGGATGTATATGACGTTATTTAATAATTTTATACAAATTTTGATTTTAGTAACTAATATCTTGTGATTGCAAGCTTTGATCGTTTGTTGTTCAGTTGCAAAATTTTTCGGGTTTACTGCTTGATTTCCCATTAAAGTCTCTTTTTCAAATCGCTAATATGTAACTGCTTCAGGGCGAAAACCTCAATGTTTAGGACGATATTCAAGGGGTTCATACAAATTTTAATCCAACAAGATCCTATCTAACGTTTTTTTTAATAAATTATACTCGAGCTTATTGCTTGATTTCTCGTTGAAGTCTCTTTTTAAAATCGCAAATATTTGCGCAATTAATGGCGAAAGTGTGGATGCGTCCGATGATATTCAACAGTTCAAGACAAATTTTGATTCCAATAACTAAAATTTTGAAATTGCAAGCCCCTGAAACCAAGAAAGATTAAAAAACACAACAAACGTTGCTATAACGCGTTTTGACAGCCAAGCTGTCATCTTCAGAGAGACAAAGATGAAGTATCTCTTTGAAGATGACAGCTTAGCTGTCGTAACGCGCTAAAGCAACCTTTGTTCTGTTTTTTAACCTTTCTTGATTTCAGGGGACAAGTTCTGTATTTCAATTTTTGAAGATAACCAAGGACCAGTCCGTTCCATCAAATTTAAAAAGTGATGGCTTAAAATTGCAAGTCTCAATCATTTGTTTTCCATTTGTAAAATTTCTTGGGTTTGTTGCTTGATTTCCCGTTGAAGTCTCTTTTTAAAATCGCAAATAATTAACTAACTAATGGCGAAAGCGTAAATGTGTCCGACGATATTGAACAGTTTTAGACAAATTTTGATTCTAATTACTGAAATATTGAAGTTGTAAGCCTTAATTATCTGATTTGCGTTTGTTAAATGTTTCGGGTTTATTGCTTAATTTCCCGTTAAAGTCTCTTTTTAAAATTGCAGATATTTAGTCGATTATTGGCAAAGGCGTGAATTTACATGGAGATGTTTAATCATTTGATAAAAATTTTAATTTTAGTAAATAATCCCTTAAAATTGCAAGCCTCAATCATCCGTTTTCCGACTATCAAATTTGTTGGGTTTATTGCTTGATTTCCCGTTAAAGTCTCTTTTTCAAATCGCAAAAATTTAGTCAACTAATGACGAAAGCGTAAATGTGTCCAATGATATTTAACATTTTTAGACAAATTTTGATTCTAATAACTAAAATCTGGAAATCGCAAGCCTCAATTATCTGTTTTTCGTTTGTTAAATTTCTCGGGTTTATTTCTTGATTTCCCGTTGAAGTCTCTTTTTAAAATTGCAAATATTTAGTCAAATAATGGCAACAGCGTGAATGTGTCCGGCGATATTTAGCAGTTTTTAGATAAATTTTGATTCTAATAACGGAAATTTTGAAAGTGCAAGCCTCCAATCATCTGTTTTTCGTTTTTTAAATCTCTCGGGTTCATTGCTTGATTTCTCGTTAAAGTCTTTCTTTAAAATCGCAAATATTTAGTCAAATAATGGCAATAGCGTGAATGTCCGGCGATATTTAGCAGTTTTTTGATAAATTGTGATTCTAATAACTGAAATCTTGAAAGTGCAAGCCCCCAATCATCTGTTTTGCATTTTTTAAATTTCTCGGGTTTATTGCTTGATTTCCCGCTGAAGTCTCTTTTTAAAATGGCAAAAATTTAGTCAACCGATGGCGAAAGCATAAATGTGTGCAACAATATTTAACAGTTTTAGACAAATTTTGATTCTAATAACTAAAATCGTAAGCCTCAATTATCTTTTTTTGCGTTTGTTACATTTCTCGAGTTTATTTCTTAATTTCCCGTTGAAGTCTCTTTTTAAAATTGCAAATATTTAGTCAAATAAGAGCAATACCGTAAATGTCCGGCGATATTTAGCAGTTTTTAGATAAATTTTGATTCTAATAACTGAAATATTGAAAGTGAAACCCTCCAATCATCTGTTTTTCGTTTGTTAAATTTATCGGGTTTATTGTTTGATTTCTCGTTGAAGTCTTTTTTTAAAATGGGAAATATTTAGTCGATGGAGGGCAAAAGCGTGAATGAACATGACGAATGTTTAATGATTTTATGTAAATTTTGATTCTAAAAAGTGATGCCTTAACATTGCAAGCCTCAATCATCCGTTTTTCATTTGTAAGATTTCCTAGGTTTGTTGCTTGATTTCCCGTTGAAGTCTCTTTTTAAAATCGCAAATAATTTACTAACTAATGGCGAAAGCGTAAATGTGTCCCACGATATTGAACAGTTTTAGACAAATTTTGATTCTAATTACTAAAATATTGAAGTTGTAAGCCTTAATTATCTGCTTTGCGTTTGTTAAATTTTTCGGGTTTATTGCTTGATTTCCCGTTAAAGTCTTTTTTTAAAATTGCAGATATTTAGTCGATTATTGGCAAAAGCGTGAATTTACATGGCGATGTTTAATAATTTGATTTTAATAAGTGATGCCTTAAAATTGCAAGCCTTAACTATCCGTTTTGATTGTAAAATTTCTTGGGTTTACTGCTTGATTTCCCGTTGAAGTCTCTTTTTAAAATCGCAAAAATTTAGTCAACCGATGGCGAAAGCGTAAATGTGTGCAACAATATTTAACAGTTTTAGACAAATTTTGATTCTAACAACAAAAATCTGGAAATCGCAAGCCTCAATTATCTGTTTTTCGTTTGTTGAATTTCTCGGGTTTATTTCTTGATTTCCCGTTGAAGTCTCTTTTTAAAATTGCAAATGTTTAGTCAAATAATGGCGAAAGCGCGAATGTGTCCGGCGATATTTAACAGTTTTTAGATAAATTTTGATTCTAATAACTGAAACCTTGAAAGTGCAAGCCTCAATCATCTGTTTTTCGTTTGTTAAATCTCTCGGGTTTATTGCTTGATTTCTCGTTGAAGTCTTTCTTTAAAATTGCAAATATTTAGTCGATGAATGGCAAAAGCGTGAATGTACATGACGATGTTTAATGATTTCAAACAAATTTTTCTTTTAAAAACCGACTGAAATAACAGAACTTGTCCCCTGAAACCAAAAACGATTAAAAAAACACAACAAACGTTGCTCTAACGCGCTTCGAACAGCCTAAGCTGTCATCTTCGGAGAGATCAAGGATGAAGTATCTCTGAAGATGACAGCTTGGCTATCGAAACGCGTTAGAGCAACGTTTGTTTGTGTTTTTTAATCGTTTCTTGGTTTCAGGAGACAAGTTCTGTATTTCAATTTTTGAAGATAACCAAGTAACCAGTCCGTTTCACCAAACTTAAAAAGTGATGCCCTAAAATTTCAAACCTCAATCATCTGTTTTCCATTTGTAAAATTTTCTGGGTTTGTTGCTTGATTTCCCGTTGAAGTTTTTTTTTAAATCGCAAATATGTAATTAACTAATGGCGAAAGCGTAAACGTGTCGTACGATATTGAACAGTTTTAGAAAAATTTTCATTCTAATAACTGAAATCTTGAAATTGCAAGCCTTAATTATCTATTTTGCGTTTGTTAAATTTTTCGGGTTTATTGCTTGATTTCCCGTTGAAGTCTCTTTTTAAAATTGTAAATATTTAGTCTATTATTGGCAAAAGCGTGGATTTACATAACAATGTTTAATCATTTTATAAAAATGTTGATTTCAGTAAATAATCCCTTAAAATTGCAAGCCTCAATCATCCGTTTTCCGACTATCAAATTTCTTGGGTTTATTGCTTCATTTCCCGTTGAAGTCTCTTTTTAAAATGGCAAAAATTTAATCAACTAATGGCGAAAACGCAAATGTGTTCAACGATATTTAACAGTTTTAGACAAATTTTGATTCTAATAACTAAAATCTTGAAATCGCAAGCCTCAATTATCTGTTTTTTGTTTGTTAAATATTTCGGGTTTGTTGCTTGATTTCCTGTTGAAGTTTCTTTTTAAATTGTAAATATTTATTTGATTAATGGCAAAAGTGATGTCGGTGTGACAATATTTAATATTTTCATACAATTTTGATTCTAGTAAATGACATCTTGAAATGGCAAGCCTCAATCATCAGTTTTTAGTTTGTAACATGTTTCGGGTTTATTGCTTGATGTCTCATTGAAATCTCATTATTTTAGACAAATTTTGATTCTCCTAATTGATGTCTTGAAATTGCAAGATTCTGATCATCCGTTTTCCTTTTGTAAAATTTCTTGGGTTACTATTTGATTTCTCGTTAAAGTCTTTCTTTAAAATCGCAAATATTTGTCTTGATGGCAAAAGTGATGTACAATGACGATATTTAATGATTTCATACAAATTTTGTATCTAAGTAAGTAATATTTTGAAATTGCAAGCCTCAATCATTCGTTTTTTCATTTGTAAAATGTCGTCGAGTTTATTGCTTGATTTCCCGTTGAAGTCTTTTTTTTAAAATCACTAATATTTAATTACTTTATGGCAAAATCATGAATATATATGACAATATTTAAAGTGTTTATACAAAATTTGATAATAGTAGCTTAAATTGTCGAAATTGCAAGCCCCAATCGCCTGTTATTTGTAAAGTTGTGCGAGTTAATCGCTCGATCTCCCGTTGAAATCTCTTTCTGAAATCGCGAATATCCAATCGTTTCTTGGCGAAAGCGCAATAATAAACAGAGTAAATGTTAGTAGTATCGTGATGCAACCAAACCGAGACGCCAAAATTCACCAGCAACACACGAGATCCAGCGATCGACACACGTTATCGGGGTCAGTAGCGGTTTTCTCTCAAAATCCCAGCCAGCGCTCTCGCAGATTTCGCAATTGCTCCGACCACCATCGGCGACCACAATCACTAAACACAACAACCACTCGTAACTCGGCGGCACTTTCGACGGCGATCGACGGGTGTTAGGTAAGGGATGTTAGGATGCCGCACTAGCACACGAAGCGCCGGTTTGGTTGATCCCGCCTGGTTAATTTCAAGCTTGCCACTTACCAGTCGCCATGGCTTCTGTTTGCCAGGGCTGTAATGTCGCCCCTTTCACTCCACGGTAGAGTTTTTTCGTGGCACAACTACTCACGCGAAAGTCTCGAGTTAGACTGGCGATCTCAAGCAAGTCAAGTCGTTGGGTTTCTTGCCGTATGCCGCGGCCGTGAGGGGAGCCGCGCTATTGGCTATCGAGAGCGCACCGAAGTCACTAACTTTTCCAGCGGATAGGTGCCCACGGATTTCTGCATTCGGTCTTGCGGTTCTGCAGCCTGCTGCATGAAATTCCCCCTTGTTACGGTCTGGCCGTGGAGGATTCGCCATGAAAATTTCGGCCTTCAGACGGGTTTTCACGCGAAACGTCGACTGAGGCTGAAGATTTTTTGCCTTCGCCGCTTTGGACTCGTTAGAAGGTTCCCGAATATTCCCGGTAGTTCTAGAATATGTCGATTTTTTCGCATCATATGTGAAAGTTATTCGATCACTATGATGATAATGAAATTATTGAAAGTAGTAAGTCAAGTCGACAAATTTTAATGACAAAGGCAAAGAATGCGACCTTTGACAAATATATTATGAATAAATTTCATTTTTATATTGAAAATTTAAGAACAACGCCAACATAACAAATTTAAACTCGAATTTTTTGAAATCGACAATTAATATTTTTTAGAAATTCCGACTTTCTACTGAAACTTTGATTTTAAGCTTCACATTTATCAGAATTGCTCGAGTTTTCGAGTTTGATCATTTCAAATCCAAACTTCGCATTTTTAGAGTTCTGGGATATGATGGGGGCGATTCCATATTTTAAGCTTTCAGCTTTCAGACGTAACCTAAAATATTTTGTTTCTTCCGATCCTCAAATGCGCCGTCGTATTCTTCGTATTTGGCGGCGTCGAAGTCGTTTGGAGTGGGTGACAGCCCGAAAAAGGGTTTAAATTAATATCCTGAATTTTTTTAACGTGAATATACCCGAAAAAATGTTAATCACGTATTTTTAGTCATTCTCATTTTTTTTCTATTCCTCTCTTAAAATTAATAATATTGTGACTGAGGCATCCTTTCTACTCGAAATATTAATATAATTTTAATTAGAATTTCGGTACACAGAACACCAATTATTAGCTTAAATATAAAGACGAAGCTCTACCTGAAATTTTGTCGATAAAATAGCCGACCCATGAAAGCTTCGCCGGCGGGCCTGCGGACGTTTGTGGTTCTTATTTTAAAAGCTCCGCAATTATTATAAATTTAAAATGGGTGTAAGCCCAACCCCGTACCCTATTGACAAATTGAACGCGCGATTACGATCAAGGTGGGTCGCAAATTATAACCTAAAATCTTACTGAAACTCAGTCGCCTCTAAGTTACCAAAATTTATGCCCACGTTAATTATATAATGGATTCTTTTAAAATGTGTTATAACCGGTCGTCGCATACTAATTTCAATCTGTACTTGAAGATGATTTAATGGACAGGAATTGTGTTTTGTTTTTTAAATTCCATTCAATAGACTCGAGCATTTTTGCCAGTTGCAACGTATGGGACGTCGCCAGTGATTTACGAGCTGATGTTGTGGCCTATCACCCCCCTCAAACGTCATTTTCGACTTTTCGTCACATAATATTTTCATAACTATTAAACTTTATTAACGATTAAAACAACAATTCATTAAAAATTCCTCCACTTTTTCATGAAACTCGGACGCAAGCGGACCAAGTTACCCCACAAAAAAAAAGACGTGTAGGATCTTCGCGTATAAAAAGCGATAAAGCGAGCCGTGCACCTGCCCGAGTGAAAATAAATATGAAAAACCAGTTTAGCAATTTTTTACTTCGTCCTAATTGTTCGGCTTATTTACGGGCGCGACTCGTAAAAATTGCGCTTAAGTGTAACTCGCGCATTAAAATAATGCCCCTTAATTGATGGTTGGGCAAGAAGCGCAACGCCAATTTCGCTTATTTATCAAAACATCTGAAATTTCCGACGGACTATTTGCACAGCTACGGGAAGATTAATTGCGCGCCAGTGCCAACCTATCGGGAACAATCTGAAAAACGTCGACCACGAAAAAAAAAAGAGACTACAACGATGCCATATATAAATATATGAAAAAAAAGAATGACAGCCGCAGGGGCTTCGCAGCAAAACAAAGTTTATTGAAAATTAACATATTTTTAAATTCCAGATGTTGAAAAAAAAAGAAAATTTTTTACATCAGTGCGAAAAACCTTGATTGGATATTTGGAATTTATCAGTATGTAAATTTGTTATTCATAAAACCAGTTCCTTCATTCTTTTGTTTGTATAAAATGCGATTTAATAACCCAAATCTATAAATAAGGTAGATACAATTTTACTTCTCCTGAAGGACATCAGAATGAATTAATTTGACCATTGTTGGTACTTGGGCTTCTTTGTCGATATAATCTTGTTGAAGGCAGCATTATAGCTCAAACGTGAAGGGTGGAAGAAAGAAAAAAAGAAAGAATAGAAAGAGGAAGGATGTAAGGAGAAATAGAAAAAGGAAGAAAGGAAAGAAGAACGGAAAAAAGAAGGAAACGAAAAATGAAAGAACGGAATAAAAGAGAAGAAAGAGGGTAAGAAAAAAAAGGAAGGATGAAAAGAAGAAAGAACGGCAGAAGGAAAGAAGGAAAGAACAGAAAACTGGAAAGAACAAAGGGCAGAAGAAGAAAAAGAATGGAAAACGAGAAAAAAAAGAAAAAAAAAAGAATTAAAGACGGGAATAAATGAAGAAAGAAAGGAAGAAAGAAGGACAAGAAGGAAGAACCTAAAAAAAGATGAAAGGACCTAGAGAAGAAAGAAATAAAAGAAGAAAAGAAGGAATAATGGAAGAAAGAACGAAAGAAGGGAAGAACGAAAGGACGGAAGAGTAAAGGAAGAAATAACGAAAGAAATGAAGAGAAAAAGAAAGGAACAACGTAAGAAAGTAAGAAATGAAGAAAGGAATAACAAAAGAAAATCTAATTTCGTTTGGGGTTATTCTAATCTCGTTTGGGTTAGTCTAATTTCGTTTGGGTTATTCTAATCTCGTTTGGGTTATTCTAATCTTGTTTGGGTTATTCTAATCTCATTTGGGTTATTCTTATTTTGTTTGGGTTATTCTAATCTCGTTTGGGTTATTCTAATCTCGTTTGGGTTATTCTAATCTCGTTTGGGGTTATTCTAATTTCGTTTGGGTTATTCTAATCTCGTTTGGGTTATTCTAATCTCGCTTGGGTTATTCTAATTTCGTTTGGGGTTATTCTAATCTCGTTTGGGTTATTCTAATCTCGTTTGGGTTATTCTAATTTCGTTTGGGGTTATTCTAATCTCGTTTGGGTTATTCTAATCTCGTTTGGGTTATTCTAATCTCGTTTGGGGTTATTCTAATCTCGTTTGGGTTATTCTAATTTCGTTTGGGGTTATTCTAATCTCGTTTGGGTTATTCTAATCTCGTTTGGGTTATTCTAATCTCGTTTGGGTTAGTCTAATTTCGTTTGGGGTTATTCTAATCTCGTTTGGGGTTATTCTAATCTCGTTTGGGTTAGTCTAATTTCGTTTGGGGTTATTCTAATTTCGTTTGGGTTAGTCTAATTTCGTTTGGGGTTATTCTAATCTCGTTTGGGGTTATTCTAATCTCGTTTGGGTTATTCTAATCTCGTTTGGGGTTATTCTAATCTCGTTTGGGGTTATTCTAATAAAGTTTGGGGTTATTCTAATAATGTTTGGGGTTATTCTAATCTCGTTTGGGTTAGTCTAATTTCGTTTGGGTTATTCTAATCTCGTTTGGGTTATTCTAATCTCGTTTGGGTTAGTCTAATTTCGTTTGGGGTTATTCTAATCTCGTTTGGGTTATTCTAATTTCGTTTGGGTTATTCTAATCTCGTTTGGGTTATTCTAATCTCGTTTGGGTTATTCTAATCTCGTTTGGGTTATTCTAATTTCGTTTGGGGTTATTCTAATCTCGTTTGGGTTATTCTAATCTTGTTTGGGTTATTCTAATCTCGTTTGGGGTTATTCTAATAAAGTTTGGGGTTATTCTAATCTCGTTTGGGGTTATTCTAATAAAGTTTGGGGTTATTCTAATCCCGTTTGGGGTTATTCTAATCTCGTTTGGGGTTATTCTAATAAAGTTTGGGGTTATTCTAATAAAGTTTGGGGTTATTCTAATAAAGTTTGGGGTTATTCTAATCTCGTTTGGGGTTATTCTAATAAAGTTTGGGGTTATTCTAATAAAGTTTGGGGTTATTCTAATAAAGTTTGGGGTTATTCTAATCCCGTTTGGGGTTATTCTAATAAAGTTTGGGGTTATTCTAATAAAGTTTGGGGTTATTCTAATAAAGTTTGGGGTTATTCTAATCTCGTTTGGGGTTATTCTAATCTCGTTTGGGGTTATTCTAATAAAGTTTGGGGTTATTCTAATAAAGTTTGGGGTTATTCTAATAAAGTTTGGGGTTATTCTAATAAAGTTTGGGGTTATTCTAATAAAGTTTGGGGTTATTCTAATCTCGTTTGGGTTAGTCTAATTTCGTTTGGGGTTATTCTAATCTCGTTTGGGGTTATTCTAATCTCGTTTGGGTTATTCTAATCTCGTTTGGGTTATTCTAATCTCGTTTGGGGTTATTCTAATCTCGTTTGGGTTATTCTAATCTCGTTTGGGTTATTCTAATCTCGTTTGGGTTATTCTAATCTCGTTTGGGTTGGTCTAATTTTGTTTGGGGTTATTCTAATTTCGTTTGGGGTTATTCTAATCTCGTTTGGGTTATTCTAATCTCGTTTGGGTTATTCTAATCTCGTTTGGGTTATTCTAATCTCGTTTGGGTTATTCTAATCTCGTTTGGGTTATTCTAATCTCGTTTGGGTTATTCTAATCTCGTTTGGGTTATTCTAATCTCGTTTGGGTTATTCTAATCTCGTTTGGGTTATTCTAATCTCGTTTGGGTTATTCTAATCTCGTTTGGGTTATTCTAATCTCGTTTGGGTTATTCTAATCTCGTTTGGGGTTATTCTAATTTCGTTTGAGGTTATTCTAATCTCGCTTGGGTTAGTCTAATTTCGTTTGGGTTATTCTAATCTCGTTTGGGTTATTCTAATCTCGTTTGGGTTAGTCTAATTTCGTTTGGGGTTATTCTAATCTCGTTTTGGGTTAGTCTATTTCGTTTGGGGTTATTCTAATAAAGTTTGGGGTTATTCTAATCTCGTTTGGGGTTATTCTAATAAAGTTTGGGGTTATTCTAATCTCGTTTGGGTTATTCTAATCTCGTTTGGGGTTATTCTAATCTCGTTTGGGTTATTCTAATTTCGTTTGGGGTTATTCTAATAAAGTTTGGGGTTATTCTAATTTCGTTTGGGGTTATTCTAATCTCGTTTGGGGTTATTCTAATCTCGTTTGGGTTATTCTAATCTCGTTTGGGTTATTCTAATCTCGTTTGGGTTATTCTAATCTCGTTTGGGGTTATTCTAATCTCGTTTGGGTTAGTCTAATTTCGTTTGGGGTTATTCTAATCTCGTTTGGGTTAGTCTAATTTCGTTTGGGGTTATTCTAATCTTGTTTGGGGTTATTCTAATTTCGTTTGGGGTTATTCTAATAATGTTTGGGGTTATTCTAATCTCGTTTGGGGTTATTCTAATCTCGTTTGGGGTTATTCTAATCTCGTTTGGGGTTATTCTAATAAAGTTTGGGGTTATTCTAATCTCGTTTGGGGTTATTCTAATCTCGTTTGGGGTTATTCTAATAAAGTTTGGGGTTATTCTAATCTCGTTTGGGTTAGTCTAATTTCGTTTGGGGTTATTCTAATCTCGTTTGGGGTTATTCTAATCTCGTTTGGGTTATTCTAATCTCGTTTGGGGTTATTCTAATCTCGTTTGGGGTTATTCTAATAAAGTTTGGGGTTATTCTAATCTCGTTTGGGGTTATTCTAATCTCGTTTGGGGTTATTCTAATTTCGTTTGGGGTTATTCTAATCTCGTTTGGGGTTATTCTAATAAAGTTTGGGGTTATTCTAATAAAGTTTGGGGTTATTCTAATCTCGTTTGGGGTTATTCTAATCTCGTTTGGGGTTATTCTAATCTCGTTTGGGGTTATTCTAATAAAGTTTGGGGTTATTCTAATCTCGTTTGGGGTTATTCTAATCTCGTTTGGGGTTATTCTAATAAAGTTTGGGGTTATTCTAATAAAGTTTGGGGTTATTCTAATAAAGTTTGGGGTTATTCTAATCTCGTTTGGGGTTATTCTAATCTCGTTTGGGGTTATTCTAATCTCGTTTGGGGTTATTCTAATAAAGTTTGGGGTTATTCTAATAAAGTTTGGGGTTATTCTAATCTCGTTTGGGGTTATTCTAATCTCGTTTGGGGTTATTCTAATAAAGTTTGGGGTTATTCTAATCTCGTTTGGGGTTATTCTAATCTCGTTTGGGGTTATTCTAATCTCGTTTGGGGTTATTCTAATAAAGTTTGGGGTTATTCTAATAAAGTTTGGGGTTATTCTAATCTCGTTTGGGGTTATTCTAATCTCGTTTGGGGTTATTCTAATCTCGTTTGGGGTTATTCTAATCTCGTTTGGGGTTATTCTAATAAAGTTTGGGGTTATTCTAATCTCGTTTGGGGTTATTCTAATCTCGTTTGGGGTTATTCTAATCTCGTTTGGGGTTATTCTAATAAAGTTTGGGGTTATTCTAATAAAGTTTGGGGTTATTCTAATCTCGTTTGGGGTTATTCTAATAAAGTTTGGGGTTATTCTAATAAAGTTTGGGGTTATTCTAATCTCGTTTGGGGTTATTCTAATCTCGTTTGGGGTTATTCTAATCTCGTTTGGGGTTATTCTAATCTCGTTTGGGGTTATTCTAATAAAGTTTGGGGTTATTCTAATCTCGTTTGGGGTTATTCTAATAAAGTTTGGGGTTATTCTAATCTCGTTTGGGGTTATTCTAATCTCGTTTGGGGTTATTCTAATAAAGTTTGGGGTTATTCTAATAAAGTTTGGGGTTATTCTAATAAAGTTTGGGGTTATTCTAATCTCGTTTGGGGTTATTCTAATCTCGTTTGGGGTTATTCTAATCTCGTTTGGGGTTATTCTAATAAAGTTTGGGGTTATTCTAATAAAGTTTGGGGTTATTCTAATAAAGTTTGGGGTTATTCTAATCTCGTTTGGGGTTATTCTAATAAAGTTTGGGGTTATTCTAATCTCGTTTGGGGTTATTCTAATAAAGTTTGGGGTTATTCTAATAAAGTTTGGGGTTATTCTAATAAAGTTTGGGGTTATTCTAATCTCGTTTGGGGTTATTCTAATAAAGTTTGGGGTTATTCTAATAAAGTTTGGGGTTATTCTAATCTCGTTTGGGGTTATTCTAATAAAGTTTGGGGTTATTCTAATAAAGTTTGGGGTTATTCTAATAAAGTTTGGGGTTATTCTAATCTCGTTTGGGGTTATTCTAATAAAGTTTGGGGTTATTCTAATCTCGTTTGGGGTTATTCTAATAAAGTTTGGGGTTATTCTAATAAAGTTTGGGGTTATTCTAATCTCGTTTGGGGTTATTCTAATCTCGTTTGGGGTTATTCTAATAAAGTTTGGGGTTATTCTAATAAAGTTTGGGGTTATTCTAATCTCGTTTGGGGTTATTCTAATCTCGTTTGGGGTTATTCTAATAAAGTTTGGGGTTATTCTAATCTCGTTTGGGGTTATTCTAATCTCGTTTGGGGTTATTCTAATCTCGTTTGGGGTTATTCTAATCTCGTTTGGGGTTATTCTAATCTCGTTTGGGGTTATTCTAATCTCGTTTGGGGTTATTCTAATAAAGTTTGGGGTTATTCTAATAAAGTTTGGGGTTATTCTAATAAAGTTTGGGGTTATTCTAATAAAGTTTGGGGTTATTCTAATCTCGTTTGGGGTTATTCTAATAAAGTTTGGGGTTATTCTAATAAAGTTTGGGGTTATTCTAATCTCGTTTGGGGTTATTCTAATAAAGTTTGGGGTTATTCTAATAAAGTTTGGGGTTATTCTAATAAAGTTTGGGGTTATTCTAATAAAGTTTGGGGTTATTCTAATCTCGTTTGGGGTTATTCTAATAAAGTTTGGGGTTATTCTAATCTCGTTTGGGGTTATTCTAATCTCGTTTGGGGTTATTCTAATCTCGTTTGGGGTTATTCTAATCTCGTTTGGGGTTATTCTAATAAAGTTTGGGGTTATTCTAATCTCGTTTGGGGTTATTCTAATAAAGTTTGGGGTTATTCTAATAAAGTTTGGGGTTATTCTAATCTCGTTTGGGGTTATTCTAATCTCGTTTGGGGTTATTCTAATAAAGTTTGGGGTTATTCTAATCTCGTTTGGGGTTATTCTAATCTCGTTTGGGGTTATTCTAATAAAGTTTGGGGTTATTCTAATCTCGTTTGGGGTTATTCTAATCTCGTTTGGGGTTATTCTAATCTCGTTTGGGTTATTCTAATTTCGTTTGGGTTATTCTAATCTCGTTTGGGGTTATTTTAATCTTGTTTGGGTTAGTCTAATTTTGTTTGGGGGTTACCCTAATCTGGTTTGGGTTAGTCTCATTTCGTTTGGGGTTATTCTAATCTTGTTTGGGGTTATTCTAATCTCGTTTGAGTTAATTTAATTTCGTTTGGAATTATTCTAATCTCGTTTGGGGTTATTCTAATCTTGTTTGGGTTATTTTCATCTCGTTGGGGTTATTCTAATCTCGCTTCGGTTAGTTTAATTTCGTTTGGGGTTATTCTAATCTCGTTTGGGTTAGTTAATTTCGTTTGGAGTTATTCTTATCTCGTTTGGGGTTATTCTAATCTCGTTTGGGTTAGTCTAATTTTGTTTGGGTGGTCTATTTTTGTTTGATTATTCTAATTTTGTTTGGGGTTATTCTAATCTCGTTTGGGTTATTCTAATCTTGTTTGGGTTAGTCTAATTTTGTTTGGGGTTATTCTAATCTCGTTTGGGTTAGTCTTAATTTCGTTTGGGGTTATTCTAATCTCGTTTGGGGTTATTCTAATCTCGTTTGGGTTAGTCTAATTTGTTTGGGGTTATTCTAATCTCGTTTGAGTTAGTTCTAATTCTGTTTCGGTTAGTTCTAATCTCGTTTGGGGTTATTCAATCTCGTTTGGGTTATTCTAATCTCGTTTGGGTTATTCTATTTGTTTGGGTTATTTAATCTTGTTTGGGTTAGGTCTAATTTTGTTTGGTAAATTGTTTTGGTATCTAATCTTGTTTGGGTTATCTAATCTCGTTTGGGTTAGTCTAATTTTGTTTGGAGTTATTCTTATCTCGTTTGAATTAGTTTTATTTCGTTTGGGGTTATTCTAATCTTGTTTGAGGTTATTCTAATCTTGATTGGGTTAATCTAATTTCGTTTGGGGTTATTCTAATCTCGTTCGGGGTTATTCTAATCTCGTTTGGGTTATTCTAATTTGTTTGGGTTATTCTAATCTCGTTTGGGTAGTCTAATTTATGTGTTTCGGTTATTCTAATTTGTTTGGGGTTATTCTAATCTCGTTTGGGTTAGTTTAATTTTGTTTGGGTTATTCTAATCTCGTTTGGGTTATTCTAATCTCGTTTGGGTTAGTCTAATTTTGTTTGGGGTTATTCTAATCTCGTTTGGGGTTATTCTAATCTTGTTTGGGTTATTATAATTTCGTTTAGGGTTATTCTAATTTTGTTTGGGTTAGTCTAATTTCGTTTGGGGTTATTCTAATCTCGTTTGGGTTATTCTAATCTTGTTTGGGTTAGTCTAATTTTGTTTGGGGTTATTCTAATCTCGTTTGGGTTATTCTAATCTCGTTTGGGTTAGTCTAATTTTGTTTGGGGTTATTCTAATTTCGTTTGGGGTTATTCTAATTTCTTTTGGTTAAATCTTATTTCGTTTGGGGTTATTCTAATCTCGTTTGGAGTTATTCTTATCTTGTTTGGGTTAGTCTAATTTCGTTTTAGATTATTCTTATCTCGTTTGGGTTATTCTAATTTGTTTGGGTTCTATTGTTGGGGTTATTCTAATCTCGTTTGGTTATTCTAATCTCGTTTGAATTAGTCTAATTCGTTTGGCTTATCTAATTTCGTTTGGGGTTATTCTAATCTTGTTTGGGTTAATGTAATTTCGTTTGGGGTTATTCTCATCTCTTTTGATCTCGTTTGAGTTAGTCTAATTTTGTTTGGGGTTATTCCTATCTCGTTTGAATTAGTCTATTTTCGTTTGGGTTAATCTAATTTTGTTTGGGGTTATTCTAATCTGGTTTGGGTTAATCTAATTTCGTTTGGGGTTATTCTTATCTCGTTTGGGGTTATTCTAATCTTGTTTGGGTTAGTCTAATTTCGTTTGGGGTTATTCTAATCTCGTTTGGGTTATTCTAATCTTGTTTGGGTTAGTCTAATTTCGTTTGGGGTTATTCTAATCTCGTTTGGGGTTATTCTAATCTCGTTTGGTTAGTCTAATTTGTTGGGTTATTATTTTGTTTGGGTTATTCTAATCCGTTTGGGTTAGTCTAATTTCGTTTGGGGTTATTTTTATCTCGTTTGGGGTTATTCTTATCTGTTGGGTTAGTCTAATTCGTTTGGGGTTATTCTAATTTCGTTTGGGGTTATTCTAATCTCGTTTGGGTTATTCTAATCTCGTTTGAATTAGTCTAATTTCGTTTGGGTTAATCTAAATTTGTTTGGGGTTATTCTAATCTCGTTTGGGTTAATCTAATTTCGTTTGGGGTTATTCTTATCTCGTTTTGGGTTATTCTAATCTGGTTTGGGTTATTGTAATCTCGTTTGGGATTATTTTAATTTTGCTTGAATTATTCTAATCTCGTTAGGGATTAAAAACATATCAAAAAAATCCTAAAATAGAGGGACTTTTTGGGAGCAGGATTACGACCAAATCGGTGCTTGTTCGGAGGGGTCCTATACGGATGAAATGAAGACAAAACAGAGTAACCCGACTAAGGTTCTCGATTTGGTCGAGTGCTCTTACGATGAAAGTGTAATTAATTAACGACCTCGAAAAAGAGACCGAAGATTTACCTCAGAGTTCCTTTTAGCGAGCGGATTCATCGCAGGTGTGGACGCAACGTCTAAAAATAGAGAATAAAAGCGAAGTGGTTTTAAGTATTTTTCATTTGTTGAAATTCTCGACAACCCACAATTAATTTGACCGACACAACTAAATCATCGAGGGGAATAATTAATTTAATGGTTAAACGTGAGTAACAAATTTATTTCTGTTTGTTCGCTAGACTTATTCGAATCAGCCAACGTTTAGCGCATGCAGTAATAAACATAGTAATAATAACAAAATAAAAATTAATAACAATTGAAAAACAAATCTTGTCCCCCGAAACCAAGAAAGATTAACAAAGGTTGCTCTAACGCCTTTCAATAGCCAAGCAATCACTCTGAAGACGACAGCTTGACTAGACTACAGTATGCAACCCTTTAAGCGTGTATAGTGGATCCTAGGAGCCAAAGTACCAACAGCTGAACCACGAACGCTTAGCAAAGCGATTGCTCTCTAGGAAGGTTCCAGAAGGACTAGATTCTAACGCATAGACCAATAGTTTTCAACATTCATCAAATTCGGAGTTCGGAAACTAATGATCGGTTTCGGTCAATTTGCTAAACCAACTCGAATGCTAACGCCAAATAAATACTTTAGAATCTAGAAATTCTGATAAAAAACTTCTACAATTCATCGCTTTTCTCGAGTACAAAAATGTGATCGATCGCGTTCGTGCATCAGAAACTGGAAGCGAACGTTTTATTTTCCTAACGCAACAACCATCGCCGCTGGCGTTGCCAATACCCGAAGCAGTAATTTTGCATAAATACTTAATACTCTAATTAAATGGAACTATCTACGGACAGATGGCAATTAACATGGTAAGCGAGAAGATTTCATATCATATCTCATGGATTTTATGTGCCAGTCACTCCAGTCTTATTGAGACGTAAAAAGCCGCCCCGTTACGTTTAATGGACAAGACTCGAAGGTTTAACGCTCACAGACAAAAATCCCCAATGCAAAAAGTCGCATATTTGCTAAGGACGCTCTTGCCGACGATTCGTCGAAGCGACGATCTATTTGAATTTCTTGCGAATCTTCAATTACCAGGCGGTAATTGAAGGTTGGCCATCACCATTAATCATTTCGCCAAAGTCGAAAAAAATTCGGAACTAATTAACTTCTTAATTAGCCGGCGCATCGGCATTTAGATGTGTCGTCATTTTCAAGTGAGAAAGAGAGGTCGATAGTAGCAATCGAGTTTGTTGATTTTTCGAGAAAGACACGTTATTAACGGGGACGAAGTTTTTTTATCCGGGAGCTGATGATGTCAACCTCGGATTTTTAAGCGAACCCATCCTTGACTGTAATTAGCGAGTGGCTTTTTATTTAATTAATTTTACAATGCTATTAAGCGTTTACCATTAGAGGTAATCTTTGGATGAATTTTTGAGTGCTGCGCTAGGAGGTTGTTTTGTTGTATTTCGTCCAATTAAGAGACTTGAGGGCAAGTTACTGGCGGAGTGAAAGTAAAAAAAAATCGTAATTAATCGACAGCAATACTAAATACTTAGTAAACGAACGACCTTGAAGCTATTAACTTCAGTATTACATTAATCAGTGGATTTTTACTGAATCTTCAAGAAGACACTCATCCTGATTACAAAATCAATACAGACACGTTTTCCATACAAAACACATTGTCAACAAACTGATGATGCCATAGCTGATGTCATTTTATATAAAAACGATCGTTTTGAAAACCTCAGCTTATTCCAGAATCTAAAATTAGCGACTCGCTAGTATGCTGGGAAAAAGCCATCGAGGAAGTGCCTACGCTTCTGATTGCAATGCGGATTAATAAACGAATAGCGAATAGTTATGGATGTTTTTTGTGGCATTTTTTTCGTTCAAATGCACGTAGGAAAGGCGGTTAACAGTTGGAAATTCAGTTAGTTCGAGTTCGCTAAGTAGGCGCTTAAGCAAATCGGTTTGTTGAATTGTTCAAACCAGAAACTGTTATTGCAATATAGATTAATAAGCGATGGTCGTGGGGAAAAAAGGCGAAAATTCCTACGCAGCTGATCAGTGGTTTCGCCGTTTAGCCGTAAACTGCAATTTTCAGCATGTGATTTGATGAGAGATTATTTTTTTCTAGAAACAATCGAATCGTTACAGTTATGATAGAACTAAGATGGCTTGTGGTCGAAATTCGACAAATTGCATCACTATAAAAAACGAAATTATTTTCCACATAATTAATTGGTATTTATTTATATGGAAATTCTTAATTCTCACCCTGACGATATAAGAAAATGGGATTACGACTTTTATCGACAATTTCAGCTTTTCCCAAATTTTCGATTTGCGTTCGAAAATCTCATTTTTTAGCGAATTTCGACCTTTTTTCGAAATTTCAACTTTTTTTTAAAATGTTGTGAATTTTCGTTAGCATTCACACAATTTTTTTAATTTCAACTTAAAAAGAAACAGATTTTTTTTGATAATTTCGAATTTTTGGTCATTAATTCATTAAATGTTAATTATTTGAAAATGCTGACTTCAAAATTTAAACATTTTTCCGAATTATTTGACGATTTTATTTGGACTTTTTCCTAAGTTGTTGATTTTTTTTTAAACTTCGACCACTTAAATATTTCTACTTTTTGAAACGTTCGATTCTTTTTGAAATTTTAGATTTTTTTCATCTCTGCTGTTTTTCAAGGTTTCAACTTATTTTGAAAAGTTTTAGATTTTAAAATTGCCACCCATTTAATCCTCCAACTGTTTTTAAAATTTTAACAATTTAATTTTACCTGAAAATTTGTTTTAACAAAAATTTTTTTTTAGAATTTTGATTTTTTTTCAACTTTTGACATTTAAAAACTTTAACAAAATTTTGATTTTGTTTTTTAGAAAGAATGAGTCTTAAATAACCTACCTTTTAAAAGTTTCGACATTTTAAAAAAAAGCGACCCTTCTTTTTCGAAAATTTTACTTTTTGGCAAGATTTGATTTTTTTAAATTCTCACTTTTAAAATAAAATCGATTTTTTTAAACTTTTACGTATTTGAAAGCTTAGACTTTTTACAAAATTCTGCCTTTTTTAAATTATTGTTGTTAAATTTTTCTTTTTTTTTAGACAGGAAAACAAAAAACCGAAATGGCCAATGATAGAAAGACAAGAGACAAAATAACAGAAACAGAAGGCAAAACACAGAAAGAGTAGAAAGAGACGAAATAGCGAAAGACAGAAGACACAAATAGAAAAGACAAAACAAACAAAAGACAGAAAGACAAAAAGACAAAATAGCGAAAGACAGAAAATAAAAATAAAAATACAGACAAAACGGCAGAAAGACAAAAGACAAAAGACAAAAGCAAAGAAGAAAGACAGAAAGAAAAAGACGGCAAATAAACAGACAAAAAGCAGAAAGAAAGAGAACAAATAGAGCAAAAACAGAAACAGAAGAAAAGAAGAAAGACAGAAAAAATAGAAAAGACGAAAACAAAAGACAAAAAGAGAAAGGCAGAAAAACGAAGACAAAAGACGAAAACAGAGAGAAAACAGAAAGACAGAAACGATAGAAAGCCAGAAGATAAAAAATATAGAAACCGAAAGACGAAAAAACAAAAAGATTGAAAGGCAGAAAAACAGAAAGACCAAAAGACGAAAAAACAGAAAGACCGAAATAAAGACAGAAGACAAAAAATAAAAAGACAGAAAGACAGAAACTCCGAAATAACGAAGACTAAAAGACAGAAAGACAGGAACACAGAAAGACAGAAAGACAGAAAGACAGAAAGACAGAAAGACAGAAAGACAGAAAGACAGAAAGACAGAAAGACAGAAAGACAGAAAGACAAAAATACAGAACGATCGAAAGATGTATGATCAAAAGGCGAAAACACAGAAAGACACGAAGACAAAAAAACAGAAAGACAAAAGACAAAAGAGAGACAGAAAGGCAGAAAAACAGAAAGGCAGAACGCAGAAAAACAAAGACAAAAACAGAAAGGACAAAAGACCGAAGACAGAAAAACAGAAAGACAGAAAAATCAAAAGATAGAAAGACCAAAAGACGAAAAAACAGAAAGATTAAATATACAGAAAGGACAAAAAGGACAAAGAAGAAAGACAGAAAGACAGAAAAACAGAAAACAGAAAAACAGAAAGACGAAAAACGAAAGACAGAAAACAAAAAAAGACAAAAGACGAAAACAAAAGACAGAAAAACAAAAACAGAAGACCACGAAAACAGAAAGACAGAAAAGACAAAAGAAAGACAGAAGACAAAACAAAGAGGAAGAGAAAACAAAAACAGAAAGACCGAAATAGAAAGACAGAAAACAAAAGATAAACAAAAACAGAAAGGCCAGAAATACGAAGACAGAAAGACAGAAAGACAGAAGACAAAAGAAGGAAAGAAAAACAGAAAAAACAAAAGACAGAAAAAGAAAAACGAAGACAAAGACGAAAAACAAAAGATAAAGACGAAAAACAGAAAGACAAAAACAGAAAACAAGAAAACAAAAAGAAGAAAAAGAAAGCAAAAGACGAAAAAAGAAGAACAAGAAAGAAAGACCTAATAAAGACAGACAAAATAAAAAAGACAAAGCAAAGAAAGTACAAAAACAAAAGGACACATGGACAAAAAACAGAAAGGCCCAAATAGAGAAAGACAGAAACATAAAAAGACGGAAATAGCGAAAGGCAGAAAACAAAAAAACAAAAAGAGAGAAAGGCCGAAATAACGAAGACTAAAAGAGAAAAGACAGAAAGAAAGAACAGAAAGATAGAAAGACAAAAAGATAGAACATGAGAAATATAGAAAAACCGAGAAACAAAAATATTGAAAGGGAGAAAAACAGAAAGACCAAAAGATAGAAGAATCAAAAGACGAAAAAACAGAAGAATTGAAACACTGAAAAACAGAAAGACCGAAATAAAGACAGAAGACAAAAAAATAAAAAGACAGAAAGACAGAAAGGCCGAAATAACGAAGACTAAAAGACAGAAAGACAAAACTAAAAAAGACAGAAAGACAAAAAGACAAAACGTCCGAAAGATAGAAAGACAAAAAAGATAGAAAAACAAAAAGACAGAAAAAACAGGAACGAACAGAAGACGTGAAAAAACAGAAGGACAGAAAACAGAAGACATGAACTTACAAAAAAAACAAAAAGACAGAAAGATAGAAAAACAGAAAGACAAAAAGGTAGAAAGACAAAAAAACAGAAAGATAGAAAGACCAAAAGACGAAAAAAGAGAAAGATTAAAAGACAAAAAGACAAAAAAACAGAAAGACAGAAAGAACGAAAGATAGAAAGACCAAAAGACGAAAAAAGAGAAGGGTAGAAAGTCAGAAAAACAGAAAGACCGAAATAACGAAAGACAGAGGACAAAAAAACAAAAAGACCGAAAAATAAAAAGGCAGAAATGCCAAAATAACAAAGACCAAAAGACAGAAAGACAAGAAGACAAAAAAACAGGAAGACAGAGAGATAGAAAGACAGAAGGACAGAAAGATCGAAAGATGAAAAAACAAAAAGATTGAAAGCCAGAAAAACAGAAAGACCGAAATAACGCAAGGCAGAAAGACAAAAAACAAAAAGATAGAAAGGCCGAAATAATGAAGACTAAAAGACCGAAAGATAGAAATACCGAAAGACGAAAAAACAGAAGGATTGAAAGACAGAAAAACAGAAAGACCGAAACAACGTAACACAGAAAACAAAAACCAAAGACAAAAAAATAAAAAACAGAAAGACAAAAAGGCTGAAATAAAGAATGACAGAAATACAAAAATACCCAAAGAGCGAACGACCAAGACAATAAATATAAAGACAGAAAAATAAAAAACAGAAAGACAGAAAAGCCAAAATAGCGAAAGACAGAAAGACAATAAAACAAAAAAATAGAAAGACAGAGAGACCGAAATAGCGAAAGAACAGAAAGACAAAAAGACAAAAAGACAAAAAGACAAAAAGACAAAAAGACAAAAAGACAAAAAGACAAAAAGACAAAAAGACAGAAAGACAAAAAGACAAAAAGACAAAAAGACAAAAGACAAAAAGACAAAAGACAAAAAGACAAAAGACAAAAAGACAAAAAGACAAAAAGACAAAAAGACAAAAAGACAAAAAGACAAAAAGACAAAAAGACAAAAAGACAAAAAGACAAAAAGACAAAAAGACAAAAAGACAAAAAGACAAAAAGACAAAAAGACAAAAAGACAAAAAGACAAAAACAAAGACAAAAAGACAAAAGACAAAAAGACAAAAAGACAAAAAGACAAAAGACAAAAAGACAAAAGACAAAAGACAAAAAAAAAAGACAAAAAGACAAAAAGATAAAAAGACAAAAAGACAAAAAGACAAAAAGACAAAAAGACGGAATAACAGAAAGACAGAAAAACAGAAAGACAGAAAGACAGAAAGACAGAAAGACAGAAAGACAGAAAGACAGAAAGGCAGAAAGGCAGAAAGACAGAAAGACAGAAAGACAGAAAGACAGAAAGACAGAAAGACAGAAAGACAGAAAGACAGAAAGACAAAGACAGAACGACAGAACGACAGAAAGACAGAAAGACAAAAAGACAAAAGACAAAAAGACAAAAAGACAAAAAAGACAAAAAGACAAAAAGACAAAAAGACAGAAAGACAGAAAGACGGAAAGACGGAAAGACGGAAAGACGGAAAGACGGAAAGACGGAAAGACGGAAAGACGGAAAGACGGAAAGACGGAAAGACGGAAAGACGGAAAGACGGAAAGACGGAAAGACGGAAAGACGGAAAGACGGAAAGACGGAAAGACGGAAAGACGGAAAGACGGAAAGACGAAAAGACGGAAAGACGGAAAGACGGAAAAACGGAAAGACGGAAAGACGGAAAGACGGAAAGACGGAAAGACGGAAAGACAGAAAGACAGAAAGACAGAAAGACAGAAAGGCAGAAAGACAGAAAGACAGAAAGACTGAAAGACTGAAAGACTTGAAAGACTTGAAAGACTGAAAGACTGAAAGCCAGAAAGACAGAAAGACAGAACGACCGAAAGATAGAAAGATCAAAAGACGAAAAAACAGAAAGACAAAAAAGGAAAGAGACAAAGGCCGAAATGGCGAAAAACACTAAAGACAGAGAGGCCGAAAGACAGAAGGACAAAAGCAAAAAGTTGGAGACAAAAAACAGAAAAACAGAAAGGCCAAAATAGAAGAAGGCAGAAAGACAAAAAAACAAAGAGATATGAAGTTTGAGATGAGAGCTTTCGGTTTGTTTCTTCCTCCTGGTGTCGTTTTTTTGGAAAGCTCCTCATCAATCATTCCGATTTCGTTCGAACGAACAATGGTCCTCGAGCTCTTCGCTTTCCGTTTATAACATCGAATCTAGCAGTTAGCGCGATATAAGTAGTCATTGTTATTTTCTGTGAAGTAACATTGCCCGCCCACCGGGCAACTTTACATTACCATTTGACGTTAATGTGTTTCGCGTTGTGTAACGTTGTTCTGTTCTTTTCTCGGAGCATAGACAAATTTACACCCACCGTGCGGCGCGCACACGTGAGTCATGCCGTTATAACGATCGACGAGAAAAGTCAAAAATACCGATGGGTTACTGTAGAAAAACGGGCGGGCGCTGGTAGGTGGTTGACACCTTGAAATCGAACAATTTATGCGGCAACTAAATTCGTTCTGTTTAAACGCAAGGTCGCATGTAAATGCATCGTGTATTATTTAATTTCTATTAATACACAGGTACACAAGTAATGAGTTAATCAAACTGAAATGGACGTATTTGTCCTTTTTTTTATCGAATATGATGGAATACTAATTAGTCACTAGTAATTGACGGTGCCGTAATAACCCTAACACGAATATGAGCGGTGACTTCACTTTTTTTTATTACTGTTGATGTATTCGTCGATTTGATAGATTTCAGTTTATTTGAACTTGAAACGAGTGAAAAAGTCACGTCAGTAAAAACAGGTAAAGAAAAACAGACAGAAAAATATATACAGGAACAGGACGAAGTCAGAACATATAGATAGATACAAAACAGACAGACAGACAGACATACAGACAGACAGACAGACAGACAGACAGACAGACAGACAGACAGACAGACAGACAGACAGACAGACAGACAGACAGACAGACAGAGATACAGACAGACAGAGATACAGACAGACAGACAGACAGACAGACAGAGATACAGACAGACAGAGATACAGACAGACAGACAGACAGACAGACAGACAGACAGACAGACAGACAGACAGACAGACAGACAGACAGACAGACAGGACAGACAGACAGACAGACAGACAGACAGACAGACAGACAGACAGACAGACAGACAGACGACAACTGAGACGAGTTACAAAGTCAGTCAGTAAGCACAAGTAAAGAACAACAGATAGATAGAACAATATATACAGGTACTGGCAGGAAGCCAGAAATATATTGATAGATACAAGAGAGGTATGTATACATACAATACGTACATACGTACATACATACATATATACATACGTACATACCTACATACGTACATACATAGATAGATACGTATTTACGTACATACATACAGACATACATACATACATACGTACGTACGTACGTATGTATGTACATACATACATACATACATACATACATATATACGTACATACATACATACATACATACATACATACATACATACATACATACGTGCATACCTACATACATACGTACATACGTACATACATACATACATACGTACATACATACGCACATACATACATACGTACGTACATACCTACATACATACATACGTACATACATACGTACATACGTACATACATACATACGTACATACGTACATACGTACATACGTACATACGTACATACATACATACATTCATACATTCATACATACATACATACATACATACATACATACATACATACATACATACATACATACATACATACGTACATACATACATACGTACATATGTACATATGTACATACGTACATACATACGTACGTACGTACATACATACATACATACATACGTACATACATACATACATACGTACATACCTACGTACATACGTACATACATACATACATACGTACGTACGTACATACATACATACGTACATACAACATACGTACATACATACGCACATACATACATACATACGTACATACATACGTACGTACATACATACATACATTCGTACGGACACACGGACAGACAGACAGACACAAACAGACAGACAAAGGCAAGCAGACACAGTTACACAAACACACAGATGTAGACAGACAGACACAAATTCAGATTCAAATCGAATTGGTATAGTGCGGAGGCTGATAAAACCTGTTCTAAATATGCACCCCCACTTCGGGTGCAATTAAGACATTTAACTATTTATCTCCGTTATACGCTTAAATCCCATTTCGTTTCGTTCGCATCCTATCGCCACAATTTGCATAAATTGGTCTTTAACACGACCGTCGGCTAATATTTCATATTTTTCGCATAAAGCGCCCAACATCCTGTAATCATCGTTGAAAAAAAAATCTAATAACACTCTTTAATTATAATAAAGAATCGACCAACCTTGAGAGCTTCCTTTGAAGATTTATTTTTGTCATGAGCGCTGAATTGCATACGGTGGGGTCGTCCATTGGAAAGCCAGATTAATCCCCGTTCGATTCTATTCATTCATTTAAATGCCGAGTGGTAATTAATTTAATAAATTTATTTCCGGAATAAAGGAACGGATTTTACATACCTAGTATATCTTCTATGACTATAATGCTACGTAAAAGTTTTAAAAAAGTTGTTATTTTTATTTGTTATCACTAAAAAACTTGAAAATATACAACCAAGATGTACGATGTAATTAAAGTGGCAAAGGTCACCAGTAGTTAGGTAACTTTCTGGTATTGAGGGTTGCCATGATTGGCACAATTTGGGAACCAGAGACCGTTTTCGGTCTTATTAGTTCCGTATACTCAACTCAAATCGGAGATAGTTGTTTTAATCTTGTTAATACTGACGGAAAAAAATATCATTAGAATCCACATTACAGTAAAATGTAACAGAGTTGAAGAATCGACGTCGAAAACTGTAGTAGAAGCAGCATATTGACCAGGAAGAGATAATTCTAGCTGTTTAATCACGGAGGAAAGTTAACAGAAGTCGACAATAACAATAATAAAAGCTGCGATAGCCATATACATAATTATTTTACAATCTCGTTTGAAGTAACGTTATGAAAAAAACGGTCGCAAAACATTTGTATCGAAGTTTTACGAGAGCAATATAATTTGCTAACGTATATTATAAATAGTATAACATGTACTAATGCGATTGTAAAGTAACGGTAATAGTTTTTCAATTAATAAATGATTACAGCAGCTATCAGTAATTGTTTATATTATTAGTAATAATTGAATAGATTAAATTTCCAATGGCCAATACACTGTCCAGTATTGTTTGTTATTCATTCTGTTTTTTATAATCCGTTAACTATAATTAGCACGAATATATTGTTCCATTGATTTTTCGTTGTCTGTTTTATCTCTCTATTATTGCATCTGTCTACTTGTCTCTGTCAGTCAGAGGCAACAAACTCCTTCAAAGGCCCGGAACTGCATCAAAAAGTGACATGAATAAGAGGTAAACAGAAACACTCTTTGAAAACAATGTTAACATTCGAGCATGTTAGTAAAGCGTGATGGTAACGCGTGATGGTAACACGGGATGGTAACGCGTGATGGTCACGCGAAACCATACTTTACCCTCATATCCAAAACCGCTCAAGGCGCCCAAAAAAGTTTTCACTTCTAAAAGTAAATAATTAAAAATGTTGAGGAAACGTTCGATATTGTGGAAACTTTTTTAGAAATTTGAAATTTTTATTTGTTAAAATAACTTCCCTTTTATAGCGCTTTACAACAAAAAAAACCTTGGCGAGTTACTTATCGACACGAGTAATTTACGTGATAGGATTTTAAACGCCTCCCCCCCTTCCCCCCCAATGAAAATAAATAACTGCCCCGGGCCATCTCCTCTTTATGACCACCTTCCCTAGATTTACCCTAATATACTACGAAATATTAGCCAAACTATGCCATTGGTTTCATCTTTCGTGAAATGGCGCTTTTTTCGAAAAAATTCACTTTTTTTCGCGAAATTTGGCTTTACCTCTTTTCGAAAAATTTCGCTTTTTTCGCGAAATTTCGCCTTTCGCGAGAGAATTCCGCCTTTTTCGCGAAAAAGCGAAATGTGGCTTTTTCGCGAAAAGACGCGTTTTGTCGAAAAAATTCACCTTTTTTCGCGAAATTGGACTTTTTTTTCTCGTAATTGCACGTTTTTCGAGAAAAAAAAAGTGAATATTCTCGAAAAACGTGCAATTACGAGAGGAGTCAAATTTCGCGAAAAAAGGTGAATTTTTTTCGACAAAAGCGTCTTTTCGCGAAAAAGCCAAATTTCGCGCAAAGCGAAATTTCGCGAAAAAGCGAAATTTTGCGGAAAAGCGGAATCTCTCGCAAAAAGGCGAGATTTCGCGAAAAAAGCGAAATTTTTCGAAGAGTTGCTTTTGTCGAAAAAATTCACATTTTTTGGCGAAATTTGACTCTTTTCTCGTAATTGTACGTTTTTCGAGAAAATTCACTTTATTTCTCGAGATTTGGCTTTGTAGGCGAAATTTTGTCCTTTTCGAAAAATTTCCCTTTTTTCGCGAAATCTCGCTTTTTTCGAGAGATTTCGCCTCATTCGCGAAATGTCACTTTTTTCGCAAAAAAAGCCGCTTTTTCGAGATAATTCACCTTTTTTCGTGAAATTTGACCCTTTTCTCGTAATTGCACGTTTTTCGAGAAAATTCACTTTTTTTTTCTCAAAATTTTAATATGTCGGGATTTTTGCTTTTATCGCGGAATTGCGTTTTTTTAAAAAAAAAACACTTATCTTTTTCGCGAAATTTGACATTACTGGCGAAATCTCGCTTTTTTGGCGAAAAGGCGCTTTTTTACAGAAAAAACTCATTTTTTTTTCGCGAAATTTCGTTTTTTTTTCGCGAAACTTCGCTTTTTTCGCGAAACTTCGCTTTTTTCGCGAAACTTCGCTTTTTTCGCGAAACTTCGCTTTTTTCGCGAATAAGCTTTTTTTCGACAAAATTCACCTTTTTTCGCGAATAGTGGCTTTTTTTCGCGTAAATGCACGTTTTTTCGAGATAATTCACTTATTTTTCTTCAAATTTAAATGCTTCGGGAAATTTGGCTCTTTTCGCGAAATTTCGCTTTTCTTCGCGAAAAGCCGCTTTTTCGAGCTAATTCACCTTTTTTCGTGAAATTTGACCCTTTTCTTGTAATTGCACGTTTTTCGAGAAAATTCACTTTTTTTTTTCGAAACTTTGAATATGTCGAGAGTTTTGCTTTTATCGCGAAATTGAGTTTTTAAAAAAAAACACTTTTCTTTTTCGCGAAATTTGACATTACTGGCGAAATCTCGCTTTTTTCGCGAAAAGGCGCTTTTTTACAGAAAAAACTTATTTTTTTCGCGAAACTTCGCTTTTTTTCGCGAAACTTCTCTTTTTTTACGAAGAACCTTTTTCCGACGAAATTGACTTTTTTTCGCGAAAAGTGGCTTTTTTTCGCGTAAATGCAGGTTTTTTTCGAGATAGTTCACTTTTTTTCTTGAAATTTGGATGCGTCGGGAAATTTTGCTTTTTTCGCGAAATTTCGCTTTTCCTTCGCGAAAAACCGCTTTTTTCGCGAAATTTCGCTTAAAAAAGGTGAATTTTCTCGTAAGAAGTCCGTCTTTTCACGAAAGAAGTGAAATTTTGCAAAAAAAACCAAATTTCGCGAAAAAGGCGAAATTTCGCTTAAAAAAGGTGAATTTTCTCGAAAGAAGCCCGTCTTTTCACGAAAGAAGCCAAATTTCGCGAAAAAGACGAAATTTCGTAAAAATATCGAAATTTCGCGAAAACAAGGAAATTTCGCGAAAAAAATCAAATTTCTTCAACAGAACTAAATGCATTTTCGCGAAATAAGCAATTTTTTGCCGACAAAGCCAAATTTCGCGAAAAATAGTGAATTTTCTCGAAAAAAGCGCGCCTTTTCACGAAAGAAGCAAAATTTCGAGGAAAAAACGAAATTTCGCGAAAGAAAGTAAATGTTCTCGAAATAAGCGCGCTTTTTGACAAAAAAAAGCAGAATTTCGCGAAAAACGAAATTCCGCCAAAAAAGCAAAATTTTGCTAAAAAAGCAAATTTGGCCAAAAAAGCAAAATTTCGCCAAAAAAGCAAAATTTCGCTTGAATAGCGAAATTTCGGCTTAAATAGCGAAATTTCGCGGACAAAACCAAATTTCGCCAACAAAGCCAAATTTCGAGAAAAAATAGCGAATTTTCTCGAAAAAAGCGCATTTTCGCGAAAACTTAATTTCGCCAACAAAAGCAAATTTCGCGAAAAAAAAAGTTAATTGCGCTTTTTTCCTAAAAATTCACTTTTTTTAATGTCTTTTGATGTCAATTTCTGCTGAAAATTATCAAATTGTAAGTAAAAGTAATAAAAATAATGTGGAAAACAATTATTACCATTATTTCTACCAAATAATCCCCTGAAATATAGGCAACACATTAATCATCAAGATGTTTACGCGTAAAGTAACCTTTAGTTCTGGTGATATTTCTAGTAACTTATCTAGACGTTTAATTAATGCTTCACCGCCTACTCTTATGCATATTTATCTGAAACGGACTATAAACCGAATTTCGAGGTTATGTACGGATTGCAAATAAATTTCAAATAATAAATTGAAAAATGCTAAATAAAACTGCAGATATGGATGCTGATAATATCTAATACTAAATCTGCTTCAATTTCAAACTTCTCCTTCTTCTGTCTCAATCTAGTTATTATAATAGATTTTTGCGAGTCCGATGATTGCAGAAACGACAGAACTATGATCTGTCAAATGTTAAATCTGACACTGCCATCAAACTGATTGATAAAAATAGCTGATTACACATGCAAAATTTGAAATTTTTGATATTCACCTCAAAATTGAGCATCTGAATGTTCAAAAGCCGCAATTACACCAAATAGTCTCTGGCACCAAACAGCCGGCGCTATTTTGATGGAATAAAAAACTCGCTTGAAATATGTACATCACGTCAAAGTAGAGCGTTTGCGTCCTCATAGCACTAGGCAAAGCTGTTGCTTTACGAAAAATAGACGATTGTCACTGAAAAGGGGTAGTTCACTTCACCCGAAACTTGACCCAAACCCGAACACGAAGGTCGACGCACTTTTCACGATACTTTATCTTCGATGCAATTGATTGCAAACGCGAAGGATAAGCAAACGAACTTTTCAAAAGTACGAGTACAACGTAAAACATGCGCACAAAGTAAACACAGAAACTTAAATATGGCATCACAGATTAGATACGGCATTGTCTAAACCAGAGGGCTCAAACTGCTGGCGATATGGCGATATAGTAAGACTCCGATCGATCGACTCTCAAAAGCAATAACTATTGAGGATCACCTAAAACAAGATCTGTGAATTTATATCGGCAAATTTTTCCCGAGATCGATACAAAAAGCACTCGCGATCGACACAAAAAACAGTCGCGATCAACCTGTCAATCGCGGTCGACCATTTAAGCACCCCTGGTCTAAACTACTCTGATGGTCTAAACATAGAGACTCAAGCGCTGTCACAAACTACGTGAAACATGTTGCCAACCTTCTCATATTGAAAAACTGTATATGTTTGAAAAATAGCAGTACAAAACTGCAAATGTAGAAAACAAAAATGTAAATCTAGGGTTTTTATTTGTTTTTCTTATTTGTAAACCTACAGTTTGTTTATATAGTGATTCTTAGGCGGTTGTCTATACGGACCACTAACCATAGAAATTTCTCACAAAATCGTCTAAGTAGAGACCGGATTTTTATGTAGTAGAAAAAGTAATATGCATTCAATGTTGGAAAAAACTCGAAAAATTGCGGAATTAAATATAATCGTTCTCGAAATGTGATGTTGAAAACCAAAATATTACCCCCGAAGGTTGAATTGTCAACTTGAAGTTGAACTTAGCGTGAAATGTAGCAGACAAATTCCGACGACTTTCTAGAAAGATGATTCTCGAAATTTTGGGTTTATAATTAAAATTTGATGACGAGTAGACATTTCGAGAAAAAACCTTTGAAGCCTTCAAGAGAAGCATTTAAATTTCGTCGTAAAAACCGTAAATTCTAATTTAAAGCCGAAATTTTGAGGTTATACTCAAACTGCCTGGATCAAAGTAGAAAAATTCTTGATTTTGACTCCAGTGATAACATTTCGAGGTTAAAAAAATGTTAAAGTCAAGATGTAAATAACTCTGGAGTTTCTAAAAGAACATATTCCCTTAATTTTGAAATCTTTACTTGTTTTTGGTGGAACGGACTGTTCCTTGATTATCTTCTGTCATCTTCAGAGAGATATTAACTCTATCTCTCTGAAGATGACAGATTGGCTGTCAAAACGCGTTAGAGCAACCTTTATTGTGTTTTTTAATCTTTCTTGGTTTCAGGGGACAAGTTCTGTATTTCAATGTTTTCTTTTATTTGAATTTCGACTTTTTTATAGAAATTTAGGTAATAGATTCAGCAAATTACCTATTTTTTAGCACCATCAACGTCTTGTATCATTTTTGAGGCGCGTTGAGCAATTTTGGATAAAGAGTAAACTTGATATAACTTCATATTAAAAAAGAATGATTAACTTTAACATCCTCCAGTTGTATTCGATGTCCGGATGACATCAGCGTTTCAAATATCGAACCAAGGAATCCTACCAGCGCAGCGCCACCCACACCAGTACAGGTAATCGAGTAAACCATGCGGAGATGTTGTATTGCCATTACGCCGACATCGACATGACAAAGAAGAATCCAACCCAGGACGAGCTAGAAGTTCACTGAGCTGCAAGGTCCACCAAGGACGACTTTGCTAACGAACATGGCTGACGTCATTCGTAATTCAAGACAGAGGATGCTGCCTACCGCTGAATTCGTTACTGTCGGATGAACTAATGACGGAACGCGATTTCTTTGTTTAAAACAGAAGGTCCTTTGGGTTGTCCTCTGGGTTTTAATGATGGGAAATTGACGTATGATGGCTAATTTCTTATAGCTGAAACAAGGGCGAACTTTTGGTCAAATCGCCCCGTCATTTGATTCAAAATTCAAGTTTCAAGATTGAAGATTGAAGATTGAAGATTGAAGATTGAAGATTGAAGATTGAAGATTGAAGATTGAAGATTGAAGATTGAAGATTGAAGATTGAAGATTGAAGATTGAAGATTGAAGATTGAAGATTGAAGATTGAAGATTGAAGATTGAAGATTGAAGATTGAAGATTGAAGATTGAAGATTGAAGATTGAATATTGAATATTGAAGATTGAAGATTGAAGATTGAAGATTGAAGATTAAAGATTGAAGATTGAAGATTGAAGATTGAAGATTGAATATTGAAGATTCAAGATTCAAGATTCAAGATTCAAGATTCAAGATTCAAGATTCAAGATTCAAGATTCAAAATTCCAGATTCAAGGTTCAAGGTTCAAGATTCAAGATTCAAGGTTCAAGATTCAAGATTCAAGATTAAAGATTCAAGATTCAAGATTCAAGGTTCAAGATTCAAGATTCAAGATTCAAGATTCAAGATTTAAGTTCAAGATTCAAGATTCAGGACTCAGGACTCAAGATTCTACATTCTAGATTCAAGATTTTATATTTCAGATTATTAGCTCAAAATTCAAGATTCTAATTTCAAAAATTAGAGATTCAAGACTCAAGATTCAAGACTCAAGATTCAAGATTCAAGATTCAAGATTCAAGATTCAAGATTCAAGATTCAAGATTCAAGATTCAAGTTTCAAGATTCAGGAATCAAGAATTCAAGAATCAAGATTCAAGTTCAAGATCAAGATCCAAGATCAAGATTCAAGATTCAAGATTCAAGATTCAAATTCAAGATTCAAGGATTGAAGCTTTAAGATTTAAGATTCAAGATTCAAGATTCAAGATTCAAGATTCAAGATTCAAGATTCAAGATTCAAGATTCAAGATTCAAGATTCAAGATTCAAGATTCAAGATTCAAGATTCAAGATTCAAGATTCAAGATTCAAGATTCAAGATTCAAGATTCAAGATTCAAGATTCAAGATTCAAGATTCAAGATTCAAGATTCAAGATTCAAAATTCCAGATTCAAGGTTCAAGGTTCAAGATTCAAGATTCAAGGTTCAAGATTCAAGATTCAAGATTCAAGATTCAAGATTCAAGATTCAAGATTCAAGATTCAAGATTCAAGATTCAAGATTCAAGATTCAAGATTCAAGATTTAAGTTCAAGATTCAAGATTCAGGACTCAGGACTCAAGATTCTACATTCTAGATTCAAGATTTTATATTTCAGATTATTAGCTCAAAATTCAAGATTCTAATTTCAAAAATTAGAGATTCAGGACTTAAGATTCAAGACTCAAGATTCAAGACTCAAGATTCAAGATTCAAGACTCAAGACTCAAGATTCAAGACTCAAGATTCAAGACTCAAGATTCAAGACTCAAGATTCAAGACTCAAGATTCAACACTCAAGATTCAAGACTCAAGATTCAACACTCAAGATTCAAGACTCAAGATTCAACACTCAAGATTTAACACTCAAGATTCAAGACTCAAGATTCAAGACTCAAGATTCAACACTCAAGATTCAAGACTCAAGATTCAAGACTCAAGATTCAAGATTCAAGATTCAAGATTCAAGATTCAAGATTCAAGATTCAATACTCAAGATTCAAGATTCAAGATTCAAGATTCAATACTCAAGATTCAAGACTCAAGATTCAAGACTCAAGATTCAAGACTCAAGACTCAAGATTCAAGACTCAAGATTCAACACTCAAGATTCAAGACTCAAGATTCAAGACTCAAGAGTCAAGACTCAAGAGTCAAGACTCATGATTCAAGACTCAAGATTCAAGACTCAAGATTCAAGACTCAAGATTTAAGACTCAAGATTCAAGTCAAGTTTTAGAGTTAAGATTCAAAATTCAGGATTCAGGATTCAAAATTCAAGATACCTAATTTAAAAATCAAGATTGAGATTCAAGATTTAAGATTTTAAATTCAAGATTCAAGATTAGGATTCAAAATTCAAGATTTAAGATTCATAATTCAAGAATTTAAATTCAAAACTCAGAATTTAAGATTCAGATATCAAAATTCAAGATTCAAAATTCTAGATTTTAGATTCTACATTTTAGATTTTAAATTTACGATTCAAGATTAAAGACTTAAGTTTTAAGATTCAAGATTCTACATTCTAGATTCTAGAATCAAGATTTTATATTTCAGATTTTAAATTCAAAATTCAAGATTGTGAATTCAAAACTCAGAATTTAAGATTCATCGATCACCGTATTAATAAAATTGAAGCATCTGTCTGTCTGTCGATTGGTCTTTGTCCGGGTTAATCTCGAAAAGTAATGAATTGATTTAAGTGAATTTTTTACCAGAGTGTAGAGTATTTTTAGGAGTTTCCTTTAGGCTATTTTCTTGTAATAAAATTTAACGGTTTTAGTGGAACGGACGGCTCCTTGGTTATCTTCAAAAATTGAAATACAAGTCTTGTCCCCTGAAACCAAGAAAACTTTTAGTGGAACGGACTGATCCCTGTCATCTTCTGAGATACACTCTGAAGATGATAGCTTGGCTGTCGAAACGCGTTAGAGCATCGTTTGTTGCGTTTTTTTAATCTTTCTTGGTTTCAGGGGACAAGTTCTGCATTTCAATTTTTCAAGAAAACTTAAAAAACACAACAGAGGTTGCTCTAACGCGTTTCGATAGCAAATCTGTCATCTTTAGAGATATACTTACTATCTACCTCTACTAACACACTCTGTATTGTATTTTAATTTTATTTGGTTTCAGGGAACAAGATTTGTATTACAATTTTTAAAATTGAACTGTACAAAAAATTTTATTTCAGGTTTTCTTTTTCTAAACAGGAAATATCGCAAAAAAAGTCATTACGTAAATAAATCAGTTTATTTGATGCTATAATAATATAATAAATATTGTTGATCGTTTTTCATATTAGTCCATTTCCATGTGCATCAAAGTAACCACTGAAGTTTAAATTTTGTGGTGGTAGCAGTAAAAATCAGTAATATATAGACAACGTGGCAACGCTGCGATATTTCTTCATGATATTCTGTGTTCTTAAAATCCTAACTTAAGTGACATTAAATTGATTTTTTGTCGGTTGTTTTGGGAGTGATTTTTTTTATATTTCATGTCAATTTCTACTAAAAATGATTAAATTGTTAGTAATGCTACTGAAAATAACGTGGAAAACATTTAATTCGATTATTTTTGTCAGAGAACCCCTGAAATATAGGCAACACATTAATCATCAAAATATTTTACGTGTGAAGGCAGCTTTAGTCCTAGTGAGTTTTTTAGTAACTTAAGTATCTAAAGGTTGATTAAATACTTCACGATCTACTCATCTTTTATCTACTACTATGTTTTGTGGCCTGCTCTTACGTACATTTATCTGAAATGTCTATAAAGCTTTTATTCCGAATTCTTTCTTAAGTAATAGTGTAGCGAAGTCCATAACTATTAAACTTTATTAACGGTTAAAAAGCAACAGATATTAAAATGCCACAATATTTCGATAAACGTCAATTAGTGTAGTGAAGTGTTTTTGTGACAAGTTTCAACTCAAGTGTCGCCGCTGCTTCAATTAATCAAAAATTATCGCATGCGCGTTGGCAATTTCGTGTAACCGTCGTGAATTTTTAATATCATTTTTCTGCAAGTGATCACAATGTGTCAGTGCCTGCAAGTGATAAGAATGCTATATTTTCGAACTAAATTTGGCCTTTCCTGTCAATTTTTGTTGTGCGGCTTAGGACCTGCTGATTTTTCGAGAGAATCGCCAGGAATTTTACTAAGGTAGAGTATGCTGTCAAAAGTTAATTTAAACTTCACGTAGCTAAACTAACTTGCGGCATTTTTAACTAATCTCTTTCCTATGAATCCTGCCGTTATATAATTTAATTTAATTGTCATTCTTGATGGGTTATATGCTTATCATATGAAACCTAATCCATTCCTATCTGGTAATATTACAGAAGTTTCGAATGTTTGAAGTAACGAGTCTTTCGAACTACTAAACCGATGCTAAAAATTCTTGTACTCGTAAAAACTTCACTATCTGTTAATAACACAGTGCAATCATGTAAGGGTTAAAAACGTCAACATATACTACATTTTATTTTGTTTAAAATAAATTGTCAGTTGGAAATTAATACTTTTACAGCAAAATTATCAAATCGGGGGCAATTGGAAGTATAAAGTTGCCTCTCGCTAAACATATGTCGGCTCCCTTACTCCCGGGTGACAGCCGCAGAACGGAGCACAGAATTACAACCAAGTAGGGATGTCGATCTGAGATCGATTAATCGAAAAATCGATTTTTTCAAGTCTCAAGGTCGATTTTTTAGATCAATTTCAAATATAAGACTGATCTAATGAACGATTCAAAAATTCTAAGAATCGGATCGATTTACCTCAGATGCAGGTCAGTGTAAATTTAATAACAAATTTTTTATGCAAGTGCATTTATGTCGTTATGTTATTATCCACTTCCATCTACTAATAATAGCTGCCTTAATAAGCCAAAAGATGGCATTTCTTTTCATTCATTATGTCAACTGAATAGAAAAGATGGTGGTGCAGTGTTGCCATATATTTGAAGGTACAATACCGTACATACGCAGTTAAAGTTACCATATATTCACAAAAATTACTCTACGTTATTTTATTACCTGTTACCGGTCTTAAAAACCTTAATTTAGTGGTTGAAAACGTTACACGCGTATTAATAAATACACTACAAAACTTGACAAAAGTTTATTTACTTTTTTTGAAGTGAAAATTACAAGAGCGTAGAAAAGACGTCAATTTGAAAAAAAACTTATCACGGAATGTTGACTTTTTCTCCTCTAAATCTCGAGATTAAAGTCAAAATTTCGACTTTAATATCAAAATTTCGAAAAAAAGTCGAAATTTGGATTTTAGAGTCGAAATTTCCAGAAAAAAGTAGAAATTTCAATTTTTAAATCGAAATTTTACGAAATATTACCAAGGCGTAAAAAGGACATCGATCAAAAAAAATATTATTTTAAAAATTTCGAGTTTTTTCTCAAACTTCGACTTTTCTTTCAAGTTTTGACTTTTTTCTCGAAATTTGGTTTTTTTCCTCAATTTTCGATATTTTTCTGAAATATCGACAATTTTCTCGAAATTTCGACTTTAAACTCAAAATTTCGACTTTTTTTTACAAATTTAAACTTTTTCTCCAATTCCGACTTTTTTCTCGCAATTTCGAAGTTTTTCTCAAATTTTTCTCGAAATTTTGACCTTAACATTGAGATTTAGACATTTTTCTCGAAATTTCGACTTTAAATTCAACATTTCGTATTTTTTTCCCAAAATTTCGACCTTTTTCTTAAATTTTGACTTTTTTCTCAAAATTCGATTTTTTTCTGGAAATTATTTCGACTTTGTTCTGAAAATTTCAACTTTTTTTAAATGTTACAGAGGCGTAGAAAGGATATGGACTTTTTTCTAGAAATCAGGATTTTTTTCTCAAATTTCGACTTTTTTCTCGAAATTTCGACGTTTTTTGTCAAATTTCGACTTTTTTCTCGAAATTTCGACGTTTTTCTCAAATTTCTGCTTTTTTCTCGAAATTTCGACGTTTTTCTCAAATTTCGATTTTTTTCTCGAAATTTCAATCTTAATCTGAAGAGCTCGACTTTTTTTCTCGAAATTTGGTTTTTTTTTTCCTCAATTTTCGATATTTTTCTCAAATATCGACATTTTTCTCGAAATTTCGACTTTAAACTCAAAATTTCGACTTTATTTTACAAATTTCGACTTTTTCTCAAATTTCGATTTTTTTCTCACAATTTCGACGTTTTTCTCAAATTTCTACTTTTTTCCCGAAATTTCGACCTTAAACTCAACATTTCGACTTTTTTTCTCAAAAATTCGACCTTTTTCTTAAATTTTGGCTTTTTTCTCAAAATTCGTCTTTTTTCTGAAAATTATTTCGACTTTTGTTCTGAAAATTTCAACTTTTTTTAAATGTTACAAAGACATAGAAAGGATATGGACTTTTTTTCTAGAAATCTCGACTTTTTTTCTCAAATTTCAACTTTTTTCTTGAAATATTTCGAAATATCGACTTTTTTCTCAAAATTTCGACGTTTTCGTCAAATTTCGACTTTTTTCTCAAAAATTTTAACCTTAATATCGAAATGTTGACCTAAATATCGAGATTTCGACTTTAAACTCAACATTTCGACTTTTTTTCTCAAATTTCGACTTTTTTCTTGAAATATTTCGAAATATCGACTTTTTTCTCAAAATTTTGACGTTTTCGTCAAATTTCGACTTTTTTCTCAAAATTTTGACCTTAATATCGAAATGTTGACCTAAATATCGAGATTTCGACTTTAAACTCAACATTTCGACTTTTTTTTCTCAAAATTCGACTTTTTTCTGGAGATTATTACGACTTATGTTCTGAAAATTTCAACTTTTTTTAAATGTTACAAAGGCGTAGAAAGGATATCGATTACCAAAAAATTTTAATTTTAGAAATTTCGACTTTTTTCCCAAACTTCGATTTTAGGCTCGAAATTACGATTTTTTTCTCAAATTTGGACTTTTTTTCAAATTTTCGACTTTTTTCTTGAAATTTTGACCTTAATATCGAAATTTCGACATTTTTCTGGAAATTTCGACTCTTAAGTCAATATTTCGACTTTTTTTTTCGAAATTTCGACGTTTTTATCAAATTTCGACTTTTTTCTCGAAATTTCGATCTTAATCCGAAAAGCCCGACTTTTTTCTCGAAATTTGGTTGTTTTTCCCTCAATTTTCGATATTTTTCTCAAATATCGACATTTTTCTCGAAATTTCGAATTTAAACTCAAAATTTCGACTTTTTTTCTACAAATTTCAGCTTTTTTTTCTACAAATTTCGACTTTTTCTCCAATTCCGACTTTTTCTTCGAAGGTTTGATTTCAATCACGGAATTTCGATTTAAGACTCGAAATTTCAATTTTTTTCTCGAAATTTCAACTTTAATTTCGAAATTTCTAAAAAAAAAACCAAAATTTGCTAATTAAAAATAGCAATTATTGGTCGCACCCTACTACCAACTGTCAAGATTGTTGGGAAAGAGGTGTGGTGGGACATAACTGTCGTCTGCCTAATTTAACCATAGAGTGTGCGTATTATAGAGCGACTTATTTTCGAAATTTCGAGAAAAAATTCGATATCAAAGTCGAATTTTCGAGATTAAAGTCGAAATTTTGACATTTATGTCGGAATTTTAGGAAAAAAGTAGAAATTTCAAGAAAAAAAGTCGAATTTTCAAGAAAAAAGTCGAATTTTCGAGAAAAAAAGTCGAAATTTTAAGGGTAAAGTTTGAATTCGAAATCTCGAGATTAAAGTTGAAATTTCGACTATAAACTTAACATTTCGACTTTTTTTTTCTCAAAATTTCGACTTTTTTCTTGAAATTTTAAGCTTAATATCGAAACTTCGACATTTTCTGGAAATTTCGACTCTAAAGTCAACATTTCGACTTTTTTTTCGAAATTTCGACGTTTTTCTCGAAATTTGGTTTTTTTTTCTCAATTTTCGATATTTTTCTCAAATATCGACATTTTTCTCGAGATTTCGACTTTAAACTCAAAATTTCGATTTTTTTTTACAAATTTCGACTTTGTCTCAAATTCCGACTTTTTTCTCGCAATTTCGACGTTTTTCTCAAATTTCGACTTTTTTCTCGAAATTTTGACCGTAATATCGAGATTTAGACATTTTTCTCGAATTTTCGACTTTAAACTTGAAGTGTCAAGAAAAAAGTCGAAATTTTTGGCAATAAAAATTGAATTTACTTAACGTACTCTACTGCTAAGTGTCAACATTAAATTGTAAAAGAGTTGGTGCTTAGAATATAGTTTTATATTCTAAGGATTGGTGGCTAAACTGTTATCTGCCTAACTTTAAGAAATTTCGACTATCTTGAAAATTCGTGAAAAAAAAGTTAAAATTTCGAGATTAAAGCCGAAATTTCGACTTTTTCTATGAAATATACTCAAAAAAAGTCGAAATTTGAAAAATAAAGTAGAAATTTCCACTTTAATCTCGTAATTTCTAGTTTAAACTTCACATTTCTAAATATATTTTTATAAATGAATGCCCTTTCTATATCTTCGTAAAAAACCAATAATGCATAAATAAAAAACAAAGCAAAAAATAAATATGTATCGGATTTTTCTAATTGGGAATAAATAATTAAAATATAAATATTAGTGTTTAAAATCCAAGAAAAAACTTTCAAAATTAAACTACGTCAGTTCATCATTATTATTTCGATCGATTCGAATCGATCCAAAAATCGATTACTTTAAAAATAAATCGACATCCCTACTTCTAATTACTAACTCACTAACTACACTGACTTCTGACTGATTCGAGGGAAAGGCGACCGCCTTATATAGCTCTCGCTTCCGGATTCTAGAAAAATCCAGCAGATCAGGCTTATCGTTTGCCGAAATTTCTGGAACGCTTATCTGCCGTTTGCTTCTTTATTGGGGTCGCTTTTCTTTATCAGATCTTTTTGAAAATTTTCTTACGTACTAAATTCTATAATTTCGTTACACTATTTTCTTACTTTAAAATCCAAGAAAAGACGTTCAAAATTAATCTAAGCCAATTCATTATTATCATTTAATTTTTCTTTTATTAGAAATGTTTAATAATTTTACAAGGCGATTAATCGGAAGTCGATCTTTCAGCACCCAATTTTATCGGGAATCGATACTTTTGCTCAAGATTCGAATCGATCCAAAAATCGATTATTTTTAAAAAGGAATCGACGTCCCTACAACCAAGGGGTATACATCCGAGAGGTGTTCTTATTGACAAAGGTGGCGTTAATGTTGCTTTCTGTTAAAGTTTAGCAGCGGCGAGGTCCAATTACTCGTATTTCATCATGTATCGGAAGGTATACCATTTCTTCTTCCGATTTGATTAATTATTGAGCTCAGAATTTTCAAAAATCGAAATTTTGACAAAACGGAAAAATTTAAAAAAACGCATTTTCAGATACAATTCGAAATTTTCTAAAAAAAAAATTGTCAAATTAGTTCGAAAATTTAAAATAATTTTGAGGAATTGTTGAAAAATAGGTGAATGTTTAAAGTGCCAAATTTTTTAAAAGAGAGAAATTTTTAAAAAGGGACGACAATTTGAAAAAAAAATTTGAAAGTTAAGTTTTGGAAATGTGTGACATTCTCGCTACGGCGCAGCGTGGTTTATTTTGCTTATCGCATTTTTTTATCTGTGTGGCCATGCGATGGTAAAATTAGAAAACTGAGAGGCTAATTTAGTTCGTAATTCAAGACAGAGGATGCTGCCTGCCGCTGAAATCGTTAGTGTCGGATAAACTAATGCCCTTGTTTCAGCTATAAGAAATTAGCCATCATATGTACAATTTCTCATCATTAAAACCCATCAGGACAACCCAAAGGACCTTCTGTTCTAAACAAAGAAATCGCGTTGCGTCATTAGTGGAACGCGATTTCTTTGTTTAGAACAGAAGGTCCTTTGGGTTGTCCTGATGGGTTTTAATGATGGGAAATTGTACATATGATGGCTAATTTCTTATAGGTGAAACAAGGGCGAATTTCTGGTCAAATCGCCCCGTCATTTCCATTACCGTATTAATAAAATTGAAGCATCTGTCTGTCTGTCGATTGGTCTTTGACCGGGCTAATCTCGGAAACTGCTTAATTGATTTAAGTGAATTTTTTACCAGAGTGTAGAGTATTTTTAGGAGTTCCTTTTAGGCTATTTTCTTGTAATAAAATTTAACTGTTTTAGTGACAGGTCCTTGGTTATCTTCAAAAATTGAAATACAAATCTTGTTCCTTGAAAGCAAAGACGATTAAAAAACACAACAACGCGTTTCGATAGCTAAGATATCATCTTCAGAGAGATACTCAATATTTCTTGGTTTTAGGGGATAATATTTGTATTTCAATTTTTTAAAATCTGATGGTTCCTGAAATGAAATCTCATTGGGTACACGGCTAGTAATATGATAACTTCCCCAAGTCGTTGGATTCGTTTCAGTTTTTATAACTTCTACTCCCATTAAGGAGCGTAAACATCGAAAAGATAGTTCGACTAAACTGAAACATAGATTAAATATTAGCGCGAAGTAGATTTGTCTTTTCGATTTACCCAGAGGTATAACGGATAGTTTATCACTACGATTCCCATTCCTGAAAGGGCGAACTTCCTCTTCATATTCATATACATGAAACTCAACACCACTCGGTTCTTTGGATTGAAAGTCTCCCATTTGGCACCAAAGGCGTACGCGAACATATCATCCACCTAATATCGCTTTTCCGTTTTCTGTTTCAGGTAAATCGTTTGATGTGACTTACAAAATCCGAAAACATCTGACCGCAGTGAGCCTGCGGAACCAGCGGCTAGAAGAATAAATATAAAGAACCCAACTAGAGCGAACGAATAGTCGTTTGGGATCTAAAAGGATCGATACTGTGATAGTGTCATTTTGGTCGAGGGCAATTTACCATAAATATACTATAAGCCAAGAAGATTTGTACGCCGAGAGCTAAAAACAACATGAAGAACATGGGAACGTAGAGAAAGTCGCAAATTTTGGCACTTAACCTGAAAATTAGGACGCTAGTTTGATACATATTTCAATTAACCCATTAACGCCGACCGCATCAATTTGAGGATGTATTATTCTGTGGACTAATTTTTTCCGTTATGGCGTCGTCTATATAATTTGTTAATGTTATAACAACGAAGTCATAACAGAGATCATTTTGTTAAGAACGAGTTTTCCAATGCTTGTGAAAGCTTAGCCATCCATAAGGCTGGAGACAACCTTATGAATGGTTGCGCTGGGTTTTTGGGCCACTCATCTCTGTTATGACTTAGAAAATGCCTCTTTTCATCCATCCTAGGCGTTAATGGGTTAATGATCACTTGATTTTATCTGATTTCAGTCGTATATCCTGTCAAGTAATTAAGTCAAAGGCAATCTACCGATTAACGCGTAGATGCTGCTTGGTTATTTCGACGAGTCGCCTCATCACTATTCTCTGGTAATCCCCGTTCGCCACCAGTTCTGAGTCCGGTAAACCACTCGTGGTGGCCGCCAAACGTTCGAACAAATGCCCGAACGCGGCGCATTGCCCTCTCACTTGCAACGTATAGTAAATTATGTAAGCTGTAAACGTGAACGAACTGTACGCCAAGTTGATAGGACTAAATGCCAAATAGAGGTATTTGAGTGGTTCGGCCATTATCGGAGACAAATCGGCGTTAGTGATCGCAAACAGCGCGTAGTAGAAATGATTGCTGGTGCCATTAAGTATCATGATGCTGACGGCGCTCGCGAAAACGAACGGAAACATCACGTTGACGAAAATCGCAGCTATTTTGAATTCTCTTACAAGCTCTCGATGGAAGCTTCGTTCGAGCTGCTCCAGCGGGTAGCATTCGCGTCTGATAAATTCGTCGAATTGTTCGAAGGTTTTTCGATGGTAGATCAAGAGGAACGTTGTTAGACCATCCTGAAATTAAATCGAATTATCAAGGGACAAGATTTTGTATTTCAATTTTCGAATTATCTAGACAAGTTCGAAAATCCAAATTTTCTAATTCCAGAAAAATCCTGATTTTGTCATTGAAGCGGAAATAAAAGAATCAGAATGTAAAGTTGAGATTTTAAAAATAAAAACAGAATTTCCACATGTTTAGAAAAAGTCGAAACTAGTAGAATAATTATTTTGTTAAGAACGAATTTTCTAATGCTTATGAAAGCTTAGCCATCCGTAAGACTGGAGACATCCTTATGAATGGTTGCGCTGGGCCTTTGGGCCACTCACCTCTGTTAAAAATAGTTAAGGTTGATAGATAAGGAATTTTGACACTACGGCGTATATGATTAGATGGGCACGCACGTTCGCATGTGATCGATCATGCACGAAGTGAATATTCTTAGTATGTAAGGTTTAATGTTAGGATTAGATCTTAGTATCTCTGAAGATGATAGCTTGGCTATCGAAACGCGTTGCTATGTTTTTTAATCTTTCTTGGTTTCAGGGGACAACACTTTCATTTCAATTCAATTTACGAATTAAGTTGTTAAATTTAAAAAAATAAATTTAAATTAAAATTTGGAATCGATAAATGAAAAAATACAAAATTTACAAAACATTGAATTTTAAAAGAAAATCGAAATTTCGAATAAGAAGATTCAAAATTTCTGAATTGAATTGGTCAAGATTTATGACCAAAAATAACACTTGCAAGTTTCAACTTGGAATTCTCAGAAAAATTTCCAATTATCTCTCAAATTTTCAACTTTAATTTCGAGGTTAACTGCTTTATTTGACTACAGTGATATTTTGATTTGGCTGAAAAATAGAATGCAGATTAAATTTGTCTTTTACATCATTTTAGATGAAGATTTTCGGAGTTAGCGCAAGTTTATTAAATTACATGCAACAGTAATTGCGGTTGGAATCGAATATTTTAGCACGACTTCATCGACTCTTTGCGAATGAATGCTGTTTACCTGAGACATTGTCAGTACAGTTACTAGTTCCATAAAACTTGCGATTGTTTTAGAAAGTGTCTATTAAAAATAGACATATTTTTATTTTTCAATTACAACAAAACTTAAAAAACTTTCAAAAACAACAAAATTTAGATAAAATTTCAAATTCATAGAAAAATAAAATGATTAATCAATTCTTCACTGATAGTAATTGCTACTGAACCCCAATTGTCGACCCCGTCTCTCTCTTGGTTGATTTTGTTTTGTTCTAATTGGGATCATTCGTATTATTTTCGTTTTATATGTTACGATTTGTTTTGTATTCAAGCAGTGGCGGCTGGTCTTAAAGAGCGCAAGAGCGCGCGCTCCTCGTGAAATGAGCGATCTATTCTTTTCTGTTTAATGTAAAAGACTTGGATTTATGACATTTTTAAACACAAAATAATGACATACTACACATAATAATACTTGTGAATGACTTGGAATCAAATACACCAACGTTTGATTCCGTTATACATATTAAATATTATAAGGAAATTTAAATAAGTTGGTGCAGCGCAGAATTATGCACCTAGCGTGGCTGCCGTGCGATGCCTATCAACGGTCTTCACGGGATACGGAGAAATAAACTACAGAACACCACGTTAAAGCTAGCCCGGGGTACGCCGCTCCGCGCATGTGCGATATTGCCAAATGGTGAGTTACGTTTATGATGCAAAATACGTAGGTCCCGGCTGATCTGATTGCGATTGCTAATTGTGCCGCTATTCACAAAGAGATAGCAGTACCCATTTAATATCTTGCTATGACCCTGGAGTCACCTAAACTCTTAACTACTAATATTTTTGCATCTGCGCACCCCCTGTCAAAAAGTCACCAGCCGCCGCTGTATTCAAGACCAAACCTTCAGCGCTTGCCACATAAAAGACATCGCCCTTACCCCCGAAGCGTACTTACGAAGAGTCCCATGAGATATATCACCGAGTACTCCATAAAAAAATCGACTCCGTACCTCGCCAAGTCGACAGTACACAACACGCTTTGCAACACGAGAAACTTAAGATGCAAGCGACAGATGGCGTTCATTATTCTATATTTGTAGACGGATTTCGTCCACCAAGTGATGGAATCCCCTAATTTTTCTAAAAATCGATCAAATTAGAAACAGTGTGAGTTGGGAACTTTCATTTACCGAGCGAAGGATTTTTCCCAAATAACCACAAATCGATCTTCCGCAGAACAATCAACATGCTGCAGTAAGTGGTGATGTGTTCTCGGAAATAAAGTCATTTTAAAATTGCGTCTCTGCCGCAAGACGTATAGTTAGCGGTAATGATTTCAAATGAAAATTATACTGATTTGGCGGCGACTATTTTCTTGCACAAGCTTATTTGTCTTAAGTGTCCCATAAATAAAATATCTGTGATTATGGGGCAACGACAAGCGTGTAATTGTGGAATTATTGACTTGTAAAATAATTTTTTTCCTTAAAAGTGAGATCACACCAGTGGCGGCTGGTCTTAAAGAGCGCAAGAGCGCGAGCTCCTCGTGAAATGAGCGATCTATTCTTTTCTGTTTAATGTAAAAGACTTGGATTTATCACATTTTTAAACACAAAATAATGATATATTAATTAACTGATAATCCTTGTGAGTGATTTGGAATAAAGTAAGCAAACCTTTAATCCCATTATATTAAATATTATAAGGAAGTTTAAATAAGTTGGTGCGCGCAGAATTATGCACCTAGCGTGGCTGCCGTGCGATATCTATCAACGGCCTCCACGGGATACGGAGAAATAAACTACAGAACACCACGCTAAAGCTAGCCCGCGGTACGCCGCTCCGCGCATGTGCGATATTGCCAAATGGTGAGTCCGAGTCAGAGTTTGGAGCGTGTATTTACGGTTTATGATGCTAAATGCATAGGTGCCGGCTGATTTTATTGCGATTGCTAATTGTGTCGCTTACAGTCCTAACTGCCAATAGTACCGCTATTCACAACGAGATAGCAGCACCCATTCCAGGGTCCAATTATTAATTTGTAAATTTGGACTTTAACAAATTTGATGAGAAAGTAATGAACACTTTATGTTTTTAAAGGATCATAGAGCGGAATTTGGTTAAGAAACCTATTTTTTTTTGTTTTTTTGTAGAGTTTAATGAGAACTTTGTAATAAAATATATTTTATTTTCAAATGCAGTTTTCATAAAAAGGTGATATAATTTTATTCCTATAAAAGCAAGCAATTTTAATTAAGCTCAGAAATGTCGATAATATTTTTTTTTGTACTCGATGAAAATAATTTAGAGATGATATCCCAAAAATATTTTGGAGGTTATAAGATTTTAATTAAATTTAATTAGTAAAAATACTATTAAATATTACAGCTTTTGTATCACTTTTGTTTCTCTTAAATTTAATACCTTGCTATGGCACTGGAGTCACCTAAACTCTTAACTACTAATATTTTAGCATCTGCGCACCCCCTGTCAAAAAGTCACCAGCCGCCACTGGATCACACCATGTCAAAGAGTGTTTGACATTTCACCCATCATCATAAGAAGTTAAAATATCCAAAATGTCACTATTTTTCAGTTTCTGATATTTTTTAAAAATTAATCTTAGAAAACTGTCCCCTGAAACCAAGAAATTTGACTCGTCATCGAAGGAGACTTCTTCAAGAACAAGGGTAGCCAAGTAGTAGTAGTATCTTTCTGAATGTGGCAGTTTGGCTACCGAAATGTGTTAGAGCAACTGATGTTGGGTTTTTTAATCTTCCTTGGCTTCAAGGGACAAGATTTTTACAGCAAATATAACCGAATTGACTTTGGTCCTTGGTTATCTTCAAAAATTGAAATACAAATCTTATCCTCTGAAACCAAAAAAGATTAAAAAACACAACAAAAGTTGCTCTAACGCGATAGCCAAGCTATCATCTTCAGCCATCATCTTCTTGGTTTCAGGATCATCTTCTTGGTTTCAGGATCATCTTCTTGGTTTTAGGATCATCTTCTTGGTTTCAGGATCATCTTCTTGGTTTCAAGATTATCTTTTTGGTTTTAGGAGGTAAGATATGTATTTCAATGTTTGAAGACAACCAAGGAGCAGTCCATTCCACCAAAATTAATCTTGAAAAAAAGATGGAATTTTTCCCCAAAAAATCGAATGTTCTATTTTTCCGTAGAAAGTTCTTGAGCTTGCGAGCTTGCGAGAATCAAACTACAATTTCAAAAAAAAAAAAAATCTTTCGCTTGACTGCGTAAGTCCAAGGAGACGAGTCTTCCAAATTGTCTCTTCTTGCTTCGAATTTTGATATAAAAGAAATACCGAAAAACATGTCGAAGCTTTAGGTCGACTGTGTTTAAAAAATAAAGTTAACAGTTTTTAGTTTTTCAGTAAAATGGAGAAATAAAAGCATAAGAAACAAAAAAATTCAGAAAAATGGAGAAATAAAAGCATAAGAAACAAAAAATTCAGAAAAATGGATAAATAAAAGCATAAGAAACAAAAAAAATCGCCTCATTATCTACACAAAATATAGATTTTTTCAATATTTCACGTATAATACACGTAAACGATAATGCAATTAAGCGTGAAGGATATTTGCTAAAAGTCAGTTTATTGTTTTTTTTCCATTTTTCGCTAAACATTTTAATCATTCTAAAATTGTACATATAATCAATGGCGGCTCGCCTATGGGCACTGTGGAACTGCAGCACCCCTAATTTCGTTTACGAGTTTTTTCTCAAAATTTTTTGAAGACTTTTCCTTAAACAATTTTTTGTAAAGATTTTAAATTTTCTGATTTCTTTTTATAGAAATGTCAAGTTTCTTTTATGAAGTTAAGGGATTTTAAAATCTATTTTAATTTTATTTCAAATTTTTGTAAACATTTTGAGAAAATAATTAAAATTTCAAAATAAAATCTAAATCTTAGTCTTCCTGTATTTTAATATTTCTCTAAAAAAAAAATTAATAGCGTTTTACCTGAAATCTCAATTTTAACTGTTTTGTATAAAAATTTAGAGTTTCTTCTAGATATTTCGATTTATTTAAGAAAATTTTAATTTTTACTGCGAAGTTTCCATTTTTACCAAATATTTTATAAAAAAGAATGCAGTTTCTCTCTGAAGATGACAGCTTGGCTGTCGAAACGCGTTAGAGCAACCTTTGTTGTGTTTTTTAATCTTTCTTGGTTTCAGAGGACAAGTTCTGTGTTTCAATTTTTGAAGATAACCAAGGACCAGTCCGTTCCATCAAAAAGAATTTTTTATAAATTCCTATTTTTTCTGAAAATTTTGTCCCTAAAATTTCTTCTAGAAATTTCAACCTCTCCAGATTTTCTTGTTCCTCTAATTTGCTTTAAAACTGTCAAGTTTTTTCACTAGATTTTACATTTCATAGTTCATTTTATTTTCTAATTTTGATAAAAATGTTTACCAAAAAACCCTAAAATTTCTATAAAAAGTCTATATTTTGGAAAAAACGAAGACATTTTAAGAAAAAAATTAATTTTTAACTTCTTTCGCATTTCGATATTTTTTTTAAATTAAATAGCAACCGAGTCTTGGATTATTTTCGTAAAATTTCAATTTCAACCTTTCTCTAAAAATATTTCAAATTTTTTCTCGATTTGCTCTAAGAAGTTTTGATTTTTTTCCCATGAAATTTAAACTTTGACAATTTATTTGTACATAAACTACAAGTTTTTTTTCAAAATTTGTTTTAAAGCTTGGCACAATTTTAGAAATCGAAATAATTTTTGTTATTAGCAGTAATATTTATTTTAATATAGTAATAAATAAGTAGTACATATAATAACAATACCAAAAGGTTTAAATTTAAAAAGAAAAAAATTACCGGCTATGAAAAATAAAGCCAAAGTTATCAGAAAAGCCAAAATTGGGAAAAAAGTGGAATTTTTAATAATTTCGAAATTTTCATGGAAAGTAAAATTTCCAAAAGAAAATAAGGATTTAAAAAAAATTTAATACTTAAAAAAATGTTAATTTTTATAAAGTCAATATTTTCAATAATTTTGCGAATGGAAAAAGGCAAAATTTTGGAAAAATATCGACATTTAAAATGAATTGCAGAATTTTTAATTAAATTTTCAAAGGAACTGAATTTATAAATATTGGAGAAAACTAAAAATAATCAAAAAATTCGTAATTATTAAATAGGTTGAAATTTTGACAAGCAAAAATTTTGGAAAAAATAGAAATTTTGAGTAGTTCAAATTTAAAATAAAAACTCATATTTTTTAAAAAGTTGAACATATAATGTGAAATGTTCGAAAAAAATTATAAATAATGTAAGAGGCAGTGGCGGCTGGTCTTAAAGAGCGCAAGAGCGCGCGCTCCTCGTGAAATGAGCGATCTATTCTTTTTTGTTTAATGTAAAAGACTGTGATTTATCACATTTTTAAACACAAAATAATGACATACTAATTAACTAATAATACTTGTGAATGACTTGGAATAAAATACCCCAACGTTTGATTCCGTTATACATATTAAATATTGTAAGGGAATTTAAATAACTTGGTGCGCGCAGAAATATGCACCTAGCGAGGGTGCCGTGCGATGCCTATCTACGGTCTTCACGGGATGCGGAGAAATAAACTACACCACGTTAAAGCTAGCCCGGGGTACGCCGCTCCGCGCATGTGCGATATTGCCAAATGGTAAGTACGAGTCAGAGTTTGGAGTGTGTATTTACGTTTATGATGCTAAATGTGTAGGTCCCGGCTGATCTGATTGCGATTGTTAATTGTGCCGCTTCCAGGCCTAACTGCCAATAGTACCGCTATTCACAAAGAGATAGCACTACCCAATCTAGGGTCTAATTATTCATTTATAGATTGGGATTTAAACAATTTTGATGAGAAAGTAATGAAGACTTTATTTCTTTAAAAGATCGTAGAGCGAATTTTGTTTTAAAAAATATCTTTTTTGTGTTTTTGTAGAGTTTAATTAGAACCTTGTAATAAAATATATTTTATTTTCAAATGCAGTTTTCATGAAATGGAGATTATAAGATGGTAATTAAATTTAATTCGTAAAAATACTATTAAATATCACACCTTTTGTGTCACTTTTGTTTCTCTTAAATTTAATATCTTGCTATGACATTGGATTCACCTAAACTCTTAACTACTAATATTTTTGCATCTGCGCACCCCCTGTCAAAAAGTCACCAGCCGCCACTGGTAAGAGGGCCCGCCAATAATCGAATAAAAAGTTCATTTTATTCAAAACGGTTTATTTCTTACTCTTCTCTTTGTCACCAAAAAACATTCTTACACCTTACCAGAGAGTGGACTCTTCCGCGCTCTGGCGCCAAATTTAAACTTGTGGGAAATCTGCCTACAATAATATTTTGAAAAAAGTTCGAACCTTTAAAAAAAATTCAAGTTTTCATAAAGAGTCGAAATTTTGAAAAAAAGGTCGACGTTTTGAAATTGAGTCGAAATTTTTAGAAAAATTCGAAATTTTACGAATTGGTCAAAAAATTCAAAATGAGTTTTTGAGAAACGTCTCACTTAAAAGAAAAATCAAAATGTTTAAATCAAGGATCGACAGTTTGCAAAGAATGTCGAAATTTTGAAATTAGGTTAAAATTAAAAAAATAGTCGAAATTTTTAAGTGTTTCAATAATTTTTAATTTTGAAAAATGCCTAAAATTTAGAAAAATTCGAACCGAAATTTTCTGCAAAGTGGGAATCAGTTTCTCTTTGAAGATGACAGCTTGGCTGTCGAAACGCGTTAGAGCAACCTTTGTGTTTTTTAAAGTGGGAATTAAAAAAAAAGTCGAAAATTTTAGTAAAATGTATATTTAAGAAAAGGTTAAAATTTTCCAAGAAAGTCGAATTTTGTTGATACTTTGATCTTTCTAAATTTTGAGAAATATGCAAAATATATAAAAAATTTAAGGATAATGCAAAAATTTTCAAAAACTTTCAAATTTCCAAATGTTGGCGCCATATATGAAAAGGTACTTGTTGGTGTCAGCAGGTGTTTTATATGATAACGAAAGAGAAGATTATTGCGCGGCCACCAGAGAAGACAGTGGTAGAAATTTCGGTCGGTTAATTAATTAGTGTTTTGTTGGGGTTTTTTCCTATTTTCCTTTCCCTTTCCTGGCAAACCTTAGGCAGAAAACAGCGGACATTCAGGTGAGTCATTTATGTATTATTTTTTGACATCATCTTTGCGGTACATACACCAAAAGAAGTCAAAATTTTGAAAATGAGATTTTCAAACAAATAGGTCGAAATAGTATAGTCCAAATTAAAATATATATATATATATATATATATATATATATATATATATATATATATATATATAAAAACTTTGAAAAAGTAGACACATTCAAAAGATCTGAGAATTATTATCGAGTTTTTAAAATAACTCGAAATTTTAAAAAGCTTAAATTTTAAAAAATTGATAAATTTTCACTCAAATTATCAAAAAAAACCAAAATTTTCGAAGCTGAAATATTGAAAACAAGTCAAACATTATCAGATAGATCGAAGTTTTCAAAAGTCGAAATACTAAGAAGTTAAAATTCTGAAAAAAGTTTAAATTTTTCGTAGTTAAAATTTTAAACCAAGGTTAAAGATTTTTTTAAAAAAGATTGAAATTTTAGGTCAACAAAATTAAAATTTTAAAAAAATGTTAAACTTTTCGTAAAACATCAAGATTTCAACAAAAAAAGTGAAATTTTGAAAGAATTTCGAAAATTAAAAGGTTGCCAAATTTAAAAAAAAACAAAAATAGTCGAAAATGTAAAAAAAGTCGACATTTTATAAAATGTCTCCATTTTTAAATATCGAAACTTTGAAAAATAGACAAAATTTTGAAAAATGGTCGACATTTAAAAAACATGTTTTTTCAATTTATTTAACATTTCTTCGGCCCAGTTTGGAAATATTTAAATTTTTATGGTTTGTTGACAATTTTCTACTGAGATAATAAGCCTTGTATATACGAATATATACAAGTTTATTACGATGCAATTGAAATCTAATTTCATTAGAATCTAATGAAAATTAGACTGCAATTGCAAAGTTCACGTAGATGAGGCAAAGCTTGTATCACGGGTTGCATCGCAATATCCATAGATACAAACGTCCTCGGCGTGACTTTACTTTCATCTAGTTTTGACAAATGACCAATTAAATGTTCTGTAATTAAACAGTTAAACGTGCTTAAAATTGAAAATATGTACAACCGCAACCATAGACTAGTTTCGGCCTTCCTTGGCCTCGTCAGCATGGTACGGTGGTTGTATACACTTCCAATTTAAAGCCGTTAGTCAGTCCATGCTGACGAGGCCAAGGAAGGCCGAAACTAGTCTATGGTTGCGGTTGTACATATTTTCAATTTTAAGCACGTTTAACTGTTTAATTACAGAACATTTAATTGGTCATTTGTCAAGACAATTTTCTAAACAAAAAAATTGTCAACAAACCATAAAAATTTAAATATTTCCAAACTGGGCCGAAGAAATGTTAAATAAATTGAAAAAAACATAATATTTCCGGTCAATAAGGGTCTACCATGAAGAATTTAAAAAACAGTCGAAATTAATAAGAATTGAAATTTTAATAAAAATATATAATTTTTCAAAAAAAAAATGGTGAAATTTTGAAAAAGATGTAAAATTTAAAAAGTCAAAAGTCCAGTTCAAGAAAAGTCAAAAGTTCAAATTTTTAGAAAAGGTAAAAATTTTCAAAAAAAAAATAAAAAAAAACAAAACACCGGAAAGTTTAAATATTTTCGAAAATGGAGATGATTTTAAAAGAGAGTATCCACAGATCTTCGGAAAAGTCAATACTTAAAAATAAAATAAAAGTGAAATTACAAAAAAATAGTCTATAACTAACTGGCTGGTTAGTGTAGATTTTTCGGGGTTTTCAGAAATAACAGAGAAAAACTATGTTATGCGGGACTTTATTATGCTAGGTTAGGTTAGGTTACAACAACGAACGCGGGTATCTCGATTTTGACATGCCGATCTCTCTTCGGAAACACCCGATCTCCGCCGTGCCAAGTAGCAGGGTCAGCTTTTCGTTATTTTGCGCGTTACAAGTCTAAATTTTGGAATACAATCGAAATTTGGAAAAAATTCAGTTTTTCAAAAAACGCGACATTACTCAAACATTTTCATTGTCAAGTTTTCTATGAAATCTAAAATTTTCGAAAAGTTACATTTCGAAAATGCCGAAATTTTTAGTCGAAATTTTAAAAAGTTACAAGTTTGGAAGAAATCGACATTTTGGATCAAACATAAAACGTTAAACATTGTCGCAGCACCCCCATTTGTTTTGGCTACGAGCCGCCACTGCATATGATTGACTCTAAATGTCAATATTAATTATTTATTTATCATTGTTACTTGCTGATAAGAGTAATGGAATCTACAAAATGCAGTGACCTAAAAATTATGAATTTAAAGAGGATATTTACAGTATCCATTGTATATTTTAATTAATAACGAAATATGACCTTTGAGAACTCTCTCGATAACTTACTGAAACAAACGCAGGCAACTATTTATATGTATTTGATAAGTGATTAATAGAGCTTTTAATTAAAGGAGGGCGCAAGTTGTACATTTTTAACAAAAAGAAAAATGTTTAAGTTCCCAAATTAAATTCTTTTACAGTGATAAAGTATAACATACTGTTACGGGCTTATCGGTTCGAATTGATTACACTTATCGAATAAGACCCACTTTATTACTGAACTCAACTTGGATCTCCACAATTGACAATTAACTCACTTATTATTGACTTCTACTAACTCTCTAATTACGCTGACTCTAAACTAACTGACTCGAGGGAAAGCTGACCGCCTTTTTATAGTTTTGGCCCCCGGCTTCCAGAATTTTCGGCAGATAAGGCTTATCGTTTGCCGAAATTTCTGGAATGCTTATCTGCCGTTTGTTTCGTTATCGTGGCCGCTTTCCCCTTATCAGAACCTTCTAGAAACTTTTTTTTATTTACTAAATTATTCAATTCTATTATATCTATTTACATTGCGTTACAATACGTTTCTTTTTCTGCAATTAAATTGTTTTCAAATCTAATTGCCTTCAGTGTTCTACTTCTAATAATTTTTCTAACATAATTATATTTTATACAGACTGTTCGACTTTTTTTTTCAAAATTAAACTGTGTTGTAAAACAGGAACATTTCCCAAAAAAGTAATGCTTTTTTACAGCACGAAACTTCGAGTTCTTTTCCACAAAATTCTTTCCTTTCGAAATTATTTTACCATTTTCTCTCATAATTCGACTTTTTTTCATTTCTTCTCATAATTCGACTTTTTTCATTTTCTCTCATAATTCGACTTTTTTTCATTTTCTCTCATAATTCGACTTTTTTTCATTTCCTCTCGTAATTCGACTTTTTTTTTGTTGAAATTTTCGAGTTTTTTATTCAGCTTGTTCTAGAAATTCGACGTTTTTTTGATATTCTCTGAAAAATTGCAACTTTTTTTATCGAGATTTCGAAAATTTCCTCAAAACTTCGACTTTTTTTAGAGCTAATTTTTCGAAAATCGTTTTCCCCTAAATTCGACTCTTGCAACAAGATAATTGACGAATGAAGTAATATCGAAAACAAAGGCGAATATTTTGGAAAAAAAATTAAGAGATAGGCGCTTTCTTGGTTCAACACACAGATACTGCTCCGGATAATGAATTTGTTAACCAAATCTTGATTTATTCTTCATGGTAGACCCTTTTTTTCATATTTTCCTAATTTATCAAAAAAACAAAATTTTTATTTTTTCCATATCTAATTTTTGGTCTCCTATTTTTCATTATTCCTATTCTATGTAAAATAAAATAACCTGTTAATTTATGAATTGTCATGAAGTGACGTTTTCAATAAATTTAAATATCACGTAGTCGCATTTCAAAAACTGTTTAGAAAATTTTCAACAAACCATAAAAATTTAAATATTTCCAAACTGGGCCGAAGAAATGTTAAATAAATTGAAAAAAACAAATCTTGATTATGATAACACATTCAAATTTTAATAAAATACGCATCTGGTCTCATTCGTGGACGTTCTTGCGTTTGTCTTTAAAATGAGACATTCTAGTCTCGTTGTTAATTCTAAACGTTTAAAGATAGTTTCAGTCGTTTTAAAATTCTGTTTGCATTAAAAACAAAAATTAAAAAAATGTGGTCAAGTTACGCGAACTAACGAGGAAGCGAAACGGATTTTTTTAAGGATAAATTTATTTGTATTTCAGCTATTAATAGAAAATTGTGCGGTAACACATTAATATCGACGTTTACTTATTCATAATTCCGCAAGACTCGTGCTCGATTACAATAGAACCGCGGTCGCATAATTCAACACCAAAAAGGTCAAATAATCGATGAATGAGCGTAAATTTGCGAAAATTTCCATTAACCGTCTCAGTATTAGCCATGATTTTGTGTTACTTCCTCCTGTTGTTCATACCGTTCGGCCAAGGCGCCCAATCTCGTAAGTATAACCTGAAAATTTGAAACTGTGCTCGAGACGCGTTAAAGAATCGCTGACGATTCGCTCGTCGCCGCGGGGGCCTCTTAGGGAACAAGGGGAAACCAAATTGAAGACGGAAAATCGCTGCAACGCAGTACTTATGTCAGACATACCAGAGACAAACTCTTGTTTTGTTTCATGACATAAGTACTGAGTTGCAACCATCTTTCGTCTTGAATTTGGGCTTCTTCGGGAACAAGGGAAACCAAATTGAAGACGGAAAATTGCTGCAACTCAGTACTTATGTCACACATACCAGAGACAAACTCTTGTTTTGTTTCTAGTATGTTTGTTTTGTCTCTAGTATGTTTGACATAAGTACTGAGTTGCAACCTTCTTTCGTCCTGAATTTGGTTTCTCACTATTCCCACTACCGAAGACAAAACTCTTGTCTTGTGATGGAAAATCGTGGCAACTCTTATGTCAAACATACCAGAGATAAACTCTTGTTTTGTCTCATAACATAAGTACTGAGTTGCAACCATCTTTAGTCCTGAATTTGGGCTTCTTCGGGAACAAGGGAAACCAAATTGAAGACGGAAAATCGCTGCAATCAGTACTTATGTCAGACATACCAGAGACAAACTCTTGTTTTATTTCTAGTATGTTTGTTTTGTCTCTAGTATATTTGACATAAGTACTGAGTTGCAACCATCTTCTCTCTTGAATTTGGTTTCCCACTACCGACGACAAAACTCTTGTCTTGTGACGGAAAATCGCTGCAACTCAGTACTTATGTCAAACATACCAGAGACAAACTCTTGTTTTGTCTCATGACATAAGTACTGAGTTGCAACTATTTAGTCTTGAATTTGGGCTTCTTCGGGAACAAGGGAAACCAAATTAAAGACTAAAAACGCTGCAACTCGGTACTTATATCAAACATACCAGAGACAAACTCTTATTTTGTTTCTAGTATGTTTGTTTTGTCTCTAGTATGTTTGTTTTGTCTCTAGTATGTTTGACATAAGTACTGAGTTGCAACCATCTTCCCTCTTGAATTTGGTTTCCCATTACCGAAGACAAAACTCTTGTCTTGTGTCGGAAAATCGTGGCAACTCAGATGTCAAATGTACCAGAGACAAACTCTTGTTTTGTCTCTAGTATGACATAAGTACTGAGTTGCAATCATCTTTCGTCTTGAATTTGGGCTTCTTCGGGAACAAATGAAACCAAATTCAAGACGGAACCATCTTCTGTCTTGAACTTGATTTTCCTTGTTCTCGAAGAGGTCCAAATTCATGAAGGAAGATGGTTGCAACTCAGTATTTATATCAAACATACCAGAGACAAACTCTTGTTTTATCTCTAGTATGTTTAATATAAGTACTGAGTTGCAACCATCTTCCCTCTTGAATTTGGTTTCCCACTATCAGAGACAAACTCTTGTTTTGTCTCTAGTATCTGTGACATAAGTACTGAGTTGCAACCATCGTTCGTGTTGAATTTGGTCTTCTTCGGGAACAAGTGAAACCAAATTCAAGACGGAACCATCTTCTGCCTTAAATTCGATTTCCCTTGTTCTCGAAGAGGCCCAAATTCAAAACGGAAGATTGTTGCAACTCGGTTTTTATATCAAAGATACCAGAAATTGAAATACAAATCTTGTCCCCTGAAAACAAAAGAGATTAAAAAACACAACAGAGGTTGCTCTAACGCATTTCGATAGCCAAGCTATCATATTTAGAGAGATACTTGAGTATCTATCTCAAGATGTGTATTTCAATTTTTGAAGGTAACTAAACCACAAAAAAAACATACCAGAAACAATCTCTTGTTTTGTCTCTAGCATATTTGACATAAGTACTGAGTTGCGATCATCTTCCCTCTTAAATTTTGTTTCCCACTATCAGCGACAAACTCTTGTTTTGTCTCTAGTATCTGTGACATAAGTTCTGAGTTGCAACCATCTTTCGTCTTGAATTTGGTCTTCTTCGGGAACAAGTGGAACCAAATTCAAGACGGAACCATCTTCCGTCTTCAATTTGATTTCCCTTGTTCTCGAAGATGCCCAAATTCAAGACGGAAGATCGTTGCAACTCAGTATTTATATCAAACATGCCAGAAATTGAAATACAAATCTTGTCCTCTGAAACCAAAAGAAATTAAAAAACACAAGAGAGGTTGCTCTAAGGTATTTCGGTAGCCAAGCTATCATCTTTAGAGGGATACTCGAGTATCTTTCTGAAGATTTGTATTTTAATTTTTGAAGATAACCAAACCACTAAAAAAACATATCAAAGTCTTGTTTTGTCTCTAATATGTTTGACATAAGTACTAAGTCTTGAATTTGATTTCCTTTGTTCCCAAAGAGGCCCAAATTCAAGAAGGAAGATGGTTGCAACTCTGTATTTATATCAAACATTCCAGAGACAAACTCTCGTTTTGTCTCTAGTATGTTTGACATAAGTACTGAGTTGCTACCATCTTTCGTCTTAAATTTGGGCTTCTTCGGGAACAAGGGAAACCAAGTTCAAGACTGAACCATCTTCCGTCTTGAATTTGATTTCCCTTGTTCCCGAAGAGGCCCAAATTCAAGACGGAAGATCGTTGCAGCTTAGTATTTATATCAAACATACCAGAAATCGAAATACAAATCTTATCCCCTGAAACTAAAAAATAAAAAACACAACAGAGGTTGCTCTAACATATTTCGATAGCCAAGCTATCATCTTTAGAGAGATATTCGAGTATATCTCTAAAGATTTGTTTTTCAATTTTTGAAGATAACCAAGGGCCAGTCCGTTCCACTAAAAAAACATACCAGAGACAAACTCTTGTTTCATCTCTGGCTATTTGACATAAGTACTGAGTTGCAACTATCTTTCGTCTTAGTATCAGAAGAACTTCGCTTCTGGGGAAACGACATATTCAGTTATCATGCACTTTCTGTCTTGATTGTAGTGTCTTTGGTAGGGCTTTCACCTCTGAAGAGTTTCTAGTCTGGTATGGTTGACGTACTAAGTTATCGTGCTCTGCTGAATTGCAAATATTCACTCGTTTACGTACCACTTTCACTTTGGAAGAGTTTCTTCCATGGAATGGTTGATTGAGTTTCAGTGCTTTTCTGTATTGATCCTTTTGTGCCCCATCCACTTCGGAAGAATTTCGTCTCTGGTACGATTGACTACTTTTTTGTGCCACATTCACTTCGACAGAATTTCATCTCTGGTACGATTGACTACTTTTTTGTGCCACATTCACTTCGGAAGAATTTCATCTCTGGTACGATTGACTACTTTTTTGTGCCACATCCACCTCGGAAGAGTTTCGCCTCTGCCGTATACTTCATGTACTTCCAGAGGATAAGAAATTTGACGCGCCATCGTAGGAAACTTTAATATGTCAACCAAAGTTACTGTACCTTCTGTCGTCATTTGGTTACCCTTGTTCTTGAAGAAATACCCTTCTGTCGTCAATTTGGGTTCCCTTGTTTTAGAAGAAATACCATTCTGTCTTCAATTTGGTTACCCTTGTTCTGGAAATATACTTCTGTCGTCAATACGGTTATCTTTGATATGAAAATCTTGTCCCCTGAAGCCAAGGAAGATTAAAAAAAACCCAATAGAAGTTGCTTGGCTATCGAAACGCGTTAGAGCAACCTCTGTTGTGTTTTTTAATCTTTCTTGGCTTCAGGGGACAACATTTGTTTTTTTTTTGGTGAAACGAACTGGTCCTTGGTTATCTCCAAAAATTGAAATACAAATCTTGTCCCCTGAAACCAAGAAAGATTAAAAAACACAACAGAGGTTGCTCTAACGCATTTCGATAGCCAAGCTATCATCTTCAGAGAGATACTGATACTGATATCTCTGAAGATGATAGCTTGGCTATCGAAACGCGTTAGAGCAACCTCTGTTGTGTTTTTTAATCTTTCTTGATTGCAAGTTGTATTTCAACTTTTGAAGATAACCAAGGACCAAAGTCAATACGGTTATATTTGATATAAAATCTTGTCCCTTGAAGTCAACGAAGATTAAAAAACCCAGCAACAGTTGCTCTAGCACATTTCAATAGCCAAACTGCCACATTCAGAAAGATACTACTACTACTTGGTTACCCTAGTTCTTGAAGAAGTCTCCTTCGATGACGAGTCAAATTTCAGTAGTTTTTCGACCCCTGGATGAAGTATTGTGATCCGTGATTCCCATCTGAGAATATTCTCGGTTTTTCAGAATGGCGACTACCGAAGGAAGTGATCCCGCTATCCTACGACATCCGCCTGGAGCCGTCCTTTCAGGAGAAAAACTTCGAAGGCCGAGTCCGTATTCACGTTCGCGTCCTCGAAGAAACGAAATCCATTTTCCTCCACAGCAGTCAACTGAAGCTGAAAGATGTAACAGTCGACGGTACCGCCGCTGATCATCACCATAAAGCCTACGAAATCGTCGAGATCCAAAGGAGCGATCGTCTAGCGATTGGAGATCACATAATCGATATAAAATACAGTGGCGTGCTAAATACCGAATCTGAGGAAGGTCTAGCGATTGTACCCCATGAGTATAACGGTCGTAAAGAGTGAGTCTACCACCACTGTTAACGTCATCGTGAGATTGATTTGTTTCAGGTTGTTGATCAGTAGCAGCTTTCAGCCTACTTACGCCAGACGGGCGTTTCCATGTTTTGACGAGCCAGCATTTAAGGCCGTTTTCAATTTTAGTGTCTTAGTTGATAATGAGACGTACTCGGTGCTGTCGAATATGCCAACGCGTGAAGTATCAGCTTCTACGTCGACGAAGGCTTCTTAATCAAGTTGATTTTTTTAGGTTAGAACCGTGGGCCCCAACCAGATTGAGCACGTTTTCGAAAGTTCCTTGCCGATGTCGACTTACACGACTGCGGTGATGATAACGAAACAGAAAACTCTAACGACCACGATTGACGTTGACGGGAGATCTCTCCAAATTAGGACTTTCGTGTTGAATCCCGAGGAGACGAACACGAGAGCCATAAACTTCATTGCTAGGACTTTCACTTACCTAAGTGATTATTTTAACCTTACTAATCCCATAACAAAAATAGGTGAGTAATTCGATATTTCTTTAAATAAAGCTTTAGCCAAAATTAGGAGGCATTTAGGCGCGAGCTGCTGAAACCCAAAAGCGTACAAAAGTGTTTTGTAGAGAATCGTTTTGTTTTAAATAGTGGGTCTGTTCATTATCAATGCTTAGTACGCGTCTTCTCCTTTTCCTTCTTCTTCTCCTTCTTCTTCTTCTTCTCCTTCTCTTCCTTCTTCTTCTTCTTCTTCTTCTTCTCCTCCTTCTTCTCTGCCTTCTTCTTCTCCTCCTTCTTCTTCTTCTTTTTCTTCCTCTTCTTCTTTTTCTTCTTCTTCTTCCATTCCAGATATGGTAGAATACAACAGGACGATCGCCGCCGGCACCGAAGACTGGGGACTGACCAGACTCAAGCCGGGCATTCTGTCGCTCAGCTCAAACATTTACTCTGACTATCAGTCCTTCACGGTCTTGGCCCACGAACTCATCCATTATTGGTACGGAAATCTCGGTAAAATCTCTTCGATGAAATCAAAACAGGGTGATTTCAAACTCAAAATTGCAGTGACCAACGATTGGTGGAGCGACATCTGGCTGCAGGAATCTGTATGCGAATATCTATCCTACAAAGTGGTCGATGAGATCGGGGAATTAAATACGACGGTTTCGGCGGTAAGTCCAACTATTGACGCTTTTAATGCACAGATCAATAGGCTTTAACTAGTGAATTCGAAATTTGGAAACCAAAGACCGGTTTCAATCTTGTTAGATGTCGTTAGTTTGGTATATCCAACTCGAATGCTGACAATTGTTCAAGCAAGTACTGCAATGGCATTCGAATTGGATATACCAAACTAACGAAATTTAACAAGATCGAAACCGGTCTTTGGTTTCCAAACTTCGGATCTAAAAGATGCAAGCGTTCGATTTTCAGTTTGATAATTACTCGTGGGAGAACTACCAAAATTTGCACTTTATCGATTGGGGGGATAAAGCTGAGCCTGTTTACGCCGCAGTTGGTGATAATGTCACCGAGCGTTACAACACAATAATGTATTCGAAAGCAAGTAGTATATTTAGACGTGACATTAGATTAATAGCGACGTTTTAAGGGTAGAGCGATTCTAAAGATGTTGGACGTCGCCATCGGTGACGAAGAACTGCGAAAACTGTTTCGAAAGGTCTTGGAAATGTACAAATGGGGTACCATAACGACTAGTCAATTCGTTGATGTGGCAACCACTTTGGGAAATAGTTCAACGAATGCGGATATCCTTAGGGAATTTCTCGAAACGTGGTTGTATCAGAATCGATTTCCTACAATTTACGTGCAACTAGACGAAGAAAATCAGGAGTATGTTTTAACTCAGAAAGTACTGAACATAACCAATGAGAAATTTGGCAAATTTGGGTAATTCTTTTTTATTTTTTGACGTCATAACTTGGCCAAAATCATTGACATACTTTAGATACAAATGGACAATTCCAGTTACGTACATAACGAGTAATAACAAGGATAACCCAACTGTGATTTGGATGAGAAAAGACGACGAAAACGGTAATAAATTGGAGTATTTGTGCAGGGCAACTTCCAATGTTCTAATTTCAGTTACAATTCCGCGAGGTAACGAGACGTGGATAAAATTCAATCACCAATACTCTGGATATTACATGGTTGATTACTCGCAGGATCTTTGGAATAATCTCGCCGAACACATTAACGTAAGAACTGTTCCAATAATGCGCCTCATAACAAAACCACTCAAGCGAATGCTTCAAAAAATGCAAAAATGAAAACGCCATATTCAGAAAAGTATTTCCGAAATTCACTTTTACAGTCATTTCTGGAGCCAAAGTATTCAGAAGGAATCGAATTTTTCAAATTTTTATGTTGTCATTTTTGAAAAATGGTAACAAGCACTTGAAAGGTACCAAAACATTTGAAAATAGTACAGATATAGTTCAATTATGTGGTAACTTGATTAAAACAAAATTATTTTGTTATTTGAAATTGTAGAGAAATTTTGAAGACCCTTGCAAATCTGATTTTTTGCTAACAATTTGAGAGTTGTTGTTGTGTTAAAATTTGATATTAATGTTGATAATGTTCTTATAATGAAACACTATCAATAATATGGATACTACCAACAATGTATAACATTGATAATTTCCATCATCCATAATGTTGAAAAATCCAAATTCTGTTTAAGAAAATGAACCTTCCATTTTGATCTACCATTGCCGTCTACGCTCCACCTATCGTCACTTTGGAGATAGTTGCTTCTATTCGCCATGCACGGTGAATCGCAATGAATTCTCCCATTGATCAGTCTCGAACGCGAAAGCTAAACAAAATTCATCAATTTTTCAAAATTTTGATTTTTTGGAAATTTGTGATTTTTTAGAAACTTTTTAATTTTTGGGAAATTGTGATTTTTTTAGAAATTTGTGATTTCTTAGAAGTCTGTGATTTTTTGAAAATTTTATATTTCATTGAAAAAATTTGAAGTTTTATTTTGATTATTCCCGTTTTTTTTTGCAAATTCTAGACTATTACATTCAACTTCTTTGCAAATATCTTGACATTTCTTCAAAAGTTCGCCTATTTTTGTAATTACAACTTATCTTTGTTTAAGAAGGCAGCTCATCGCCATCTATCCTTGTTTCCGCATCCTACTCGCAGTGCTTTGAAGTCATAATGGGGGTTACCCTTTGCGAGTGGATTAAACTTAAAAAAAAATTAGATTTTATTAAAACTCAAAATTACAATATTTTTGAATACAAATCGAAACTTTCGGTTTTTTACAAAAAATTCTTATATATATATTTTTTAAATCTAGACATATTCCAAATCTCGACTTTTTTTTAAAATGTCTCTTTTTTTAAAATGTTTAATTAGTTTTCAAAATTTCGACTTTTTTATAAATTTTTTTTTTCAAAATTTCGACTTTTTTATAAAAATTTTTTTTTCAAAATTTCGACTTTTTTATAAATTTTTATTTTTTTCAAAATTTTGCGTTTTTTTTTAATTTTGCCTTTTTTCACAATTTTACCTTTTTTTCAAGATTTTGCATTTTTTTTCAAAATTTTGCATTTTTCCAAAATTTTGCCTTTTTTTCAAGATTTTGCCTTTTTTGAAAAATTTTTACTTTTTATTTGAAAATCTTAACTTTTAATGAAAATTTCGGAAATTTTCAAAATTGGATTTCTATTCAATTTTGTACTTTTTTATCGACAAATTCGCCCTATTTTTCAAACTTCCACTTTTTTCTAAACTTTCGAATTATTTAAAAATTCTATTTTTGTAATAGGAAATTTCGAAATCTGATTTCCAAAAATAAGTTGAATTTTAGAGTTGTTTCTTTTCTTTGTTCCTGAAGAAGCCCCCTACGATGATGGGCGAAAGGTCGAACACTTTTAGTAGTTCTTTGACACGGTCCAATCCCGGAAGAAGTATATCCTTGTACTGACTCTGACCGTGGAAGCCTTCGTTATCATATTTAGAGTTGGATTTTAAAAATGTCGAATTTCTTCAAAATTTTGAGTTCACTTGAAAATCTCGAGTTTTTATTGAAATACTTTCTTGAATTTCGACTTTTCAGAATTTTGAATTCTTGAAAATTAGTAACTACAACTTCAAAAGTGTTGATCTCTATTGAAAATTTTGGTTTTTTTTTCCAAAATTTCGCCTTTTTTGAAAAACCTGACTTTTTTTAAAAATTAAAATTCGTTCATTTCAATTTTTTTGAATATGTTGTTGTCTGAAGTTTCCTAATTTGATTTTTTGATTATTTTTTTAACTTTGGCCTTTATTAAAAAAATTCAACTTTTTTGAAAATATCTCAAAATGTATCGTTTTTTTAATTTTTGACCATTTTTTAAATTTTTCAGAATTTAAATTCGAAATTTCTAAATAATTCAAACTTTGAGATCAAAGACAACATTTTGAGAACCAAAAACAATATTAAAAACAGAGAAAATCTTAAAAACAGAGACAATCTTAAAAATAGAGACAATCTTAAAAACAGACAATCCTTAAAGCAGGGACAATCTTAAAAACGGGGACAATCTTAAAATCGGGGACAATTTTAAAAGACAGGGACAATCTTTAAACCAGAGACAATCTGAAAAACAGAAACGATCTTAAAATTGACAATCTTAAAAGCAGACAATCTTAAAAGTAGAGATAATCTTAAAAAGAGGGACAATCTTAAAAACAGAAACAATCGTTAAAACGGGGACAATTTTAAAAAATAGAGACAATTTTAAAATAGAGGCAATATTTAAAATAGAGAAGCTTAAAAACTAGAGGACTATCCCTAAAACAGAGAGAATCTTAAAAACGGGGGCAATCTTAAAAACAAAGACAATCTTTAAAACGGAGACAATCTTTAAAATGGAGACAATTATAAAAAATAGGGACAATCTTAAAACCAGAGGCAATCTTAAAGACAAAGACAATCTTAAAAACAGAGACAATCTTAAAAATAGAAACAATCTTAAAAATAGACAATCCTTAAAGCAGAAACAATCTTAAAAACGGGGACAATTTTAAAAAGGGAGACTATTTTAAAAAACGGATACAATCTTTAAAATAAAGATAATATTAAAAACAGAGACACTCTTAAAAACAGGGACAATCTTAAAAACAAAGACAATCTTTAAAATGGAGAAAATTTTAAAAAATAGAGACAATCTTTAAACTAGAGGCAATATTAAAAACAAGAACAATTTAAAAAAGAGACAATCTTAAAAACAGAGACAATTTTAAAAACAGAAACAGTCTTAAAAACGGGTACAACTGTAAATAACAGAGACAATCTTAAAGACAGAGACAATCTTAAAAACAGAGACAATCTTAAAAACAAAAACAATCTTAAAAATAGACAATCTTACAAGCAGAAATAATCTTAAGAACGGAGACAATTTTAAAAGACAGATACAATCCTAAAAAAGAGACAATCTTAAAAACAGGGACAATCTTAAAAACAGACAATCTTTAAACGGAGACAATTTTAAAAAATAGAGACAATTTTAAAAACAGAGGCAATATTAAAAATAGAGACAAGCTTAAAAGCAAACAATCTTAAAAGCAGAGACAATTTCAAAAACGGGAACAATTTTAAACACAAAAACACTCTTAAAATCAAGAACAATTTTTAAAAGCAGAGACAATCCTAAAAACAGAGACAATCTTAAAAACAGAGACAATCTTAAAAACAGAAACAATATTAAAAACAGGGACAATCTTAAAAACAGAAGCAATCTTAAAAACGGAGACAGTTTTAAGAAACAGAGTCAATTCTAAAAACAGAGACAATCTTAAAAACAGAGACAATCTTAAAAATAGAGACAATCTTAAAAACAGACAATCCTAAAAGCAGAAACAATCCTAAAAACGGGGACAATTTTAAAAAACGGAGACAGTTCTAAAAACAGACAATATTAAAAATAGAGATAATCTTAAAAACAGTTACAATCTTAAAAACTAAGACAATCTTAAAAACAGAGACAATCTTAAAAACAGAGACTTCATAAAAACAAAGACAATTTTAAAACAGGGACAATCTTAAAAAACTTTATATTTCGCGTATTTCATCGAAATTTTAAAGAATAATCTATTGTGTGGCTAACACTAAACGCAAAACCTTTCCGGACGACGATGTAAATTGTGGCCGAGGTGTTAACCGAGGTTAACAAATAGGGAAATCTGGGAATGCGTTTTTACTACGAGGTACACACATAAAATCGTAATCAATATTACTTTAAATGGAGAATTTTTATAAATTCATGCCCATTTTTCACTGTCATTTAATTTTTTATGAAATTTTTACTTTGAGCTACAAATGTTATTCCCTGAAATCAAGAAAGAATAAAAAACCCAACAAAGGTTGTTCTAACACGTTTCGACAGCCAAGCTATCATCTTCAGAAAGTGTCCAGTATCATTCTGAAGATAATAGCTTGGCTAACGAAACAAGTTAGAACAACCTTTGTTGTGTTTTTTAATCTTTCTTGGTTTTAGGGGAAAAGATTTGTGTTTCGAGATTAATTTGAGTTCAAATCAGAAAAAAATTAAACGTCTGTGTAGAAAAAAAGTAAATAAAAAAGTGTTTTAACCGAAATTAATAAAAAAATTGAAAATGTCCTACGATTTCTAAAGTTACAATCTACAAAAGTCAAAATAAAAATAAAAAATTGGTTAAACATCGAAAATTAGAAATTTAAATACAAAGCTTGTCCCTTGAAACCAAGAAAGATTATAAAACACAAGCAAAGGTTGCTCTAACGCGTTTCGACAGCCAAGCTATCATTTTTATATACTGCTGTCGAAACTCGTTAGAGCAACCTTTTTTGTGTTTTTTAATCTTTTTTTGGTTTCAGGGGATAAGATTTGTATGTCAATTTTTGAAGATAACCAAGGAACAGTCCGTTCCACCAAAATTGTTACCTATCACTATGTTTCTTGCTATCCGATACGGAAATGTTACCTACTTTCTCGGCCTAGGACGAACAATTCTCGGATTGTTCTGTGATAAGCAACGGACGGGTTGGGGCCTCTGAAGCTGCGCCTTCTCGAACGATTTCACAAAACCAAAATTTTGCCAAAGTACTTTTGGGAAACCTTGTAAACATACTTATATCATTCTTGTGACATTTTTGAATGATGTGTTTATTTCAGGAAGTATGCTTATTTCAGGCAGTATTGTTACGGGCTTATCGGTTCGATTGATTACACTTGATGGATTATGCCCACTTTATTACTGAACTCAACTTGGATCACCACAATAGAACAATGAACTCACTTATTATTGACTTCTACTAACTCACTAATTACACTGACTCTAACTGACTAACTTGAGGCATCATCATCATGGTTCTTTGGTAGTTTAACGCGGTTCCGAAACTTTCGTTCCTTTGACCGCCGTCTTTTAGTGAACATTACTGTGGTGATAATTTTGTGAGCTGCGGAGACCGCCGATCGAAAGCTACTCAATTCACCTCCGATGGCAGGCGTCCGTGATCGACAGCAGTCACTCTAAAGAAGGCTACTCGATCCACCTTCTTTAGCGCGTGCCGTCGACCGCGCTCGTGTACTAACTTGAGGGAAAGCTGACCGCCTTATATAGTTTTGGCTCTCGGCTTCTAGAACTTTTCGGCAGATAAGGCTTATCGTTTGCCGAAATTTCTGGAACGTTTATCTGCCGTTTGTTTCGTTATCGCGACCGCTTTCCCCTTATCAGATCTTTCTAGAAACTTTTTTTATGTACTAAATTCTACAATTTATATTTCGTTACGGTATGTTTATTTCAGGAAGTGCCCGGTTTCGATCAAGCCCATTTGTTCGACGAGCTTACCACGTTTTACAGGCTAAACCTAAAAACTTGTGAAACTGGCATGAAATTGATCTCTAATCTGAATTTGGAGCATCCCACTACCGCATCCTACGTCGGACACTTTATCAATCGCGTAAAAGTGGACCTATATGAATCGTGTCCAAAATACCTGTCGACAATCGGCTGGGAGTTGGGGGTGAGAACATTTTAAACAAGAGTGGGGATTTCCCCCATTTCTAATTCAGTTAATGATAATTACTTACAATTCGTGTTAATTTTCAGTGTTTTGTTGACAATTTTTTACATTCCGAACTTTTTTTTTTGGTGGAACGGACTGGTCCAATACCTCTGAAGCTAATAGCCTGGCTGTCGAAACGCGTTGTTGTGTTTTTGTTGTTGGTTTCAGTGGACAAGATTTGTATTTCAATTCCGAACAATTATTTCGATAAATGTCGAAAATTGATACACAAATCTTACCCCTGAAATCAAGAAAGATTAAAAACACATTTTTCTGAAGATGATAACTTGGCTATCCGAAACGGGTTAGGGCGAGATTTTTTAGTCTTTTTTGTTTTGAGGGGACAAGATTTATATCAATTGATGAAGATGTATGTCAACTGATGAAGATGTATTTCAACTGATGAAGCTGTATATTGGCCTTTTCATTCTTTGATTCATAGTCTCTTATATTTCCCTTTTTATTTATTGTTTCTTTTTCTTTATTCCTGAAGAAGCCCCCTACGATGGTGGGCGAAACGTCGAACACTTTTAGAAGTTCTTTGACACGGTCCAATCCCGGAAGAAGTATATCCTGTAAGATCTATATCAATTTTTGAGGATAACCAAAGACTAGTCCGTTCCATAAAAAAAAAATGTCGAGCTTTAGACAACATATGAAATTTACGTTCTCCTGCTACTTATCTCCCCCCCCCCCCGTGAAATTGTATCAGCAACCTTTATAGTATTACGAAAAATTGACGGGTGTTGACATTTTTTTTTAGAAATATTACTACGTTGTGTATAAAAAGGATATCAAGAGGTTGAAACTGATGGGCGGTAAACACCAAGAAATCTTGAATTGTTCAGACGAATTCTCCCTGGAAAACGCCCGGTGGATCATCGAGAAACTCCCAAAGTATACGTCGGTGTTGAAAAAGCGCATCATGCTCCACTAATTGCATCAGCTCGTACTGATAATTCGAAAAGCAGTATTATGCAAGACAATTTGACCAAGTATCATCAAAAATATGGTTCTGATAAATTTACGTGTTGCTATAGGGACGCTATTTAGTAAATAATGATCCGTCTAATCGCGCGCTATCGCTTTTGTGTAGAATAAACAATAAACAAATTAAGTTGTTTATATTTTTTTCTTTTTGGCAGACGATTTTGATTAACCCGAGGGACAAGTTTATCTTAATTAAGAGTAATTAAAAAAGCTGCGATAATAGTGCATTTTTATGGTTACTTCTAGTAAGATTCCCATGCCGACCTTAGTCAAGAGAGGTTGACTTGTCTTATCAGGGGGCACTACAAACAAAATTGCTAAATTCGTACACGACGAGGCTAAAGATCTAATTTTTAATTCGATTAGGAAAATGCCCTATTATTGGAGACAATTTTTGGAAAATTCTAATTTGTTTTTAGTGTTCTTCATGGTAGACCCTTATTGACCGGAAATATTGTTTTTTTCGATTTTTTCGACATTAATTAATGTTAAATAAATTGAAAAAAACATTGATTTTAGTGTACTCAATCATGTGGCATAAACTAAATATACGTTTTGCCTTGACCCTTCATTGTACATGAAATGGGGCAGCACAGTTTTTAACAGGGCTTCGACCGTTATATTTTTTGTTCCGGTTTACGTTCCAGCAAAAAATTTATATCGATTCAGTTCCAGTTTTTATTCCGACAAAAATAACGGCTTTTTCCAGTTTTCGGTTTTTGGTTCAGTTCCGGGTAACTCATTGTTTTGATTTTTCAAAAGTTTGCGAATTATAAATTGAGTTTTAAACATAATTTTGAAAATGTAATTACTTTTTTTTCTTTAATATTACAATAGGTAACTACTCTGAACTTGCCTAAAATTTAAGGAAAATATTTTTTATTTTTCAAGTTAAATGATTTCAAGCTGAAACCCTTAATTTCGAGTTTAATTTGAGTTCGAATTTCAAGAAAGAGCTGAACTTTATAAAAAGTAAATCGCAATTTCGGGTTTAGAAATTTTAAATTTAAATTATTCTTCATTGTAGACTCTTACTTGATGACGGAAACATTATCATTATTAACTTTATTTAACATTTCTACGTTAAATATTTCCAAACTGGGTCGCAGAAATGTTAGATTTAAGTTTAAACTCGAGAATTTTCATAAAAAACTTAAATTATATACCCAAGACTTAAAAAGTTCTAGAATATACGAAATTTGGCGATTAAAATCGAAAATTTAAGAGACTTTTCTTTCATAATTTTGGTTTTCTAGTGATGGTTTGACTTTGATTCGCTTTTTATAACAAAATTGATTTTTGTTGTTTTGACTTTGTTTTCTTGAACTTTGGATTAAAAAGATCAAATTAAAAAAATAAATAAAAATGAAAGCGACCAAAAAATATAAAATGAGAAGTTTTAATTGAGATTTTAATAAAACGGTCAACATTTCTAAAAAAGAACTTCAAAATTGAACAGAAGAATTTTCAAAAAATTTACCCTAATTTGGAAATATTGACCTTAAGCCCAAATATTCGATTTTTTTTCTGGAAATGTTGCTAAAAATTTCAGAATTTCTAAAAAGAAGTAAAATTTTTCAGAAAGTTTTGGTAAGTGTATTTACTAAAATTGAAACACAGAACTTGTCCCCTGAAACCAAGAAAGATTAACAAACACAACAAAGGTTGCTCTAACTGCGTTTCGACAGCCAAGCTGTCATCTTCAGAGAGAAACAGAGTTTCATCTTCAGAGTTTCTCTCTGGCTGTCGAAACGCGTTAGAGCAACCTTTGTTGTGTTTGTTAATCTTTCTTGGTTTCAGCGGACAAGTTCTGTGTTTCAATTTTTGAAGATAACCAAGGACCAGTCCGTTCCATCAAAAAGTGTATTTACCTTCTTTCGATATTTTAACTTTTTTCTTTTAATGTTTCAAATTTAAACTTGTATGTATTTTTTATTATTATTATTTTTAAACCCAAATATTCGATTTTTTTTTCTGGATATGTTGCTAAAAACTATAGAATTTCTAAAAAAAAAGTAAAATTTTTCAGAAAGTTTTAATAAGTGTATTTACCTTCTTAAACATTAAACATTTTATTATTATTTGTTCTCTAAAATTTTGACTTTAAATAAAATTTAGTCTTTCCTAAGCGAGTATAACCATTTTTATCGACATGTTGATTTTTATTCTTTAATTCTAGACATTTTTCTCAAAATTTCGAGTCAAGACTTCGACTATAAGTTTAGGTTAGGAATTTTCGACCTTTACCTTGAAAACTTAAAATTTCCAGGACTTGGAATTGTGAGATTAATTTTGAAAAATTGTTAATCGTAAATTTAGTTAGTTTTTTCTCAAAATTTAGACGTCAATTTCTTTCTTGAAATTTGAATATTCTTTCGAGATATTGAATTAAGATTCAAAATAAAAAATAACATAAAATATTCACATTCAAATTAGCACTTTTGCATTTGAAATCTGACTTCTGCTAATATTTTTAGCAATAATTCGAAATGTTTAATTTAAATGTATATTTTAAGCGTAAAAATAAAGAATCCACAAAAAATACAATTTCAATTATTTCTAAACTTCCAATTTTCTATAGAAAAATGGATATTTCAAAATCAACGACAAATTGTCTGAAAAAAAAAGCGAATTTCAAATTTAAAGATGAAATTGTTGGAAATAGCTGTATCTAAAAAGTTTGTGAAGATATTTAACATTTTGAGATTCAATATGTGACACAAACGTTCAAGAAGTTTCGCGAAAATAATATCGAAAAAAACACAATTTTGACTTCGAAATTTTGATTTGCACAGACCAATAGGTTTGAACATTTATTGGATTCAAAGTTTAAAACCAAATACCGGTTTCGATTTTGTTAGATCTGGAAGATCGGATGGTATATCCAACTAGAATGCTAACAAATGTTCCAACAAGTAAGTACTAAAACATTCACAGACGTCAAGCGAGTGACTCTTAGTACTACCACCTCTTGGTCCATAGAGAAACTATCGCCATCGCCAACAATGTCGTATGCAAGTAGAATGCAACCTAGACTACAAATTCATGCAGCCCTCCAGGCGGCGTGTATAGTGTCGTGCAGCCCTCCAAGCGGCGTGTGTAGTGGAATCATAGGTAGCTGAACTACCAACAGTTGAAACACTGCCACCTAGCGAAGCGGTTGCTCTCTAGGAAAAAGTTACCAGAAGACAAGGATTCTAATGCACAGACCAATAGGTTTGAACATTTATTAGATTCCAAGTTTGGAAACCAAATATCGGTTTCGATATTGTTAGATCTCGTCAGTTTGGTATATCCAACTCGAATGCTAACAAATGTTCCGACAAGTGAGTACTAAAACATTCACAGACGTCAAGCGAGTGACTTTTAGTACTACCACCTATTGGTCCATGGAGAAACTGTGGCCATCGCCAACAATGTCGTATGCAACGTAGACTACTATCTTCTGGGAACTCTCCTAGGGAGCAACCGCTTCGCTAGGTGGCAGTGTTTCAACTGTTGGTAGTTCAGCTACCTATGATTCACTATACACGCCGCCTGGAGGGCTGCATGAATTTGTAGTCTAGGTTGCCTTCTACTTGCATTCGAAATTCTAAACAATCTGAAAAAAATATCGCAATTTCGAGGCTAAGGTCGAAATCTTGAGAAAAAAAATCAAAGTTTTTAGAATAAAAATTACTATTTTAGCGTAAACAAAATCGTTGAAAGTCATCATTTAAAGTGTACTCTAAAAATTTTGACCCCAATTTTGATCCCAACTTTAAATTGGTACATAATGTTGTATTTTTTCCTTAAATTTGTACATAAAATTTTAAAATCTTAAGGTCAAAGAAATAGCGAGATTTCAGAGAAAATTTAAAGAAAAAAGTTATATCTTAGAATTTTAGTAAATTTTAAAAAATCGGAAGTGCATAAATCATAAGAATTTAAATTTTAGATTTCGAAAAAAAAATGGAATAACTAAAAGAGGTGGAATTTAAAATTTACTCTAAAAATTTCGACCCCAATTTCGATCCCAGTTTTAAATTGGTATATAATGTATTTTTTCCTGAAATTTGTACATAAAATTTTAAAATGTTAAGGTCAAAGAAATAGCGAGATTTCAGAGAAAATTTAAAGAAAAAAGTTATATCTTAGAATTTTAGTAAATTTTAAAAAATCGGAAGTACATAAATCATAAGGATTTAAATTTGGGATTTCGAAAAAAAAATGGAATAACTAAAAGAGGTGGAATTTGAAGTAAATATTGGCTAAAAATCGAAAATTTAATTAATAACTTCAAAAAATAGAAATATCAAATTAGGAAAGGAAAATCGAAGTTTAAGGAAATAAGTTAATTTGGAGTTTTCTAAAAACAGTTCAGATTTCTGGAAAAATTCGAATTTTGAAATAAATTTGTAAGAAAAGTCGAGTTTCCCTAGCTTGAATGAAAAACGCCCTAATGCTTCATTCTAAAGTTAAAAATTTTTATTTTGAACTCGAAATTTTAAGAGAAGAAAAGCAATATTTCGAGTAATGTCCAGATAAAATTCAAAATTTCAAAAAAAATTTCGAAAATCTTGAAAAAAGATTCAAGTTAAATTTAATTTGGATTGAAATTTTGAGAATAAAGTCAATATTTTCTAGAAAATGTGGAAAATTGTTAGTTTTAAATTAATTTTTTAAACAGATACGAGAGACTGAAAGTCCTAATTTCGAGGTCAAAGTTGCACGGATTTGTGAAATATTTTAAAAAAGTAATTAAAATTTCTAAGAAAAAATTCCAAACTTAAAGGTAAAATAAAAACTGTTTTAAGTACATAAATTCAACGAACCGAAATGAACTGATATTTTTCCGGTTTCGCTCCCGTTTTCGTTCCGAGGAAAAGAACAGTTTTTTTTTTCGGTTTTCGGTTTAGTTCCGGTTCGAAGCCCCGGTTTTTAATGTTGTTTAACCTTTCCGTAATTGTAATTTAAATTAGTAGTAAATTAGTAGTATTGCAACTAATTTTCCACAAGCCTATCCACTTTAGCATTATCAAGATCAGGAATGGGCAAGTTTTTTCGCCAAAGAACCAAATAAAATTTTCTTATTTTAGCGGGGGAAATAATTTAAGGAAACAAAACAAAATTTTCATTAACTGTTCAAAAAATTGGAAAAATTTGCTTCAAAATAATCGTTTCTACACTTTCTTGATTGTCGAAATTCTTATAAATTTCGAAAAATATTTTTCCCAAAAGTTGGAATCCTTGGAATAATCCTAATCTCGAAATATATTGGATCTTGATTTTAATCATAAAATGTTCAAATAATTGACATTTCCAATCTAAAATTGCTGGTATGACCGCCCGATGATGCAGTAATGCGACACCTGGTCCGGTGTTAGCAAATATTTATCGAAAACCTTGTGGAATTTCTAAATTTTGTGGCGTTTCTATCGTTAATAAAGTTTATTAGTTATGAACTGAATTTTCGCTAAATTGTTAAATCTTTAATTTATAGGACTTTAGTAGTTTTGAAAAAAATATTTGAAAAGTTTTGAATAAAAATATTAGAAAAGTTTTGAATAAAAATATTGAAAAGGTCGATTTTTTGAGAAATTCTTGAATCCAAAGAAGGTTTCACCCCTTTACCACATCGGCAATTAAATAAATAATTACGCGATACGTATTTCGCCAGCAGAACTGGCATTTTTAAGCGCACTAATCTTAAAAGATTAGCAAAAGATGCATCGACGTCATCTGCATTGAGATTCAAATCGATATCGATTGATAAAAGTGTGATCTTTCGAATTTTAGCATGATGAATTTCCGATAACTTTTAGGAAAGTGAATTTAAATGTCAATTAAAAAAATGTCTATTTTGTCAATTGCCATTTCTTTTTATTTTCAAATATAAATTCTGCTTTTACTGAATTGTACTGATTGGCAAAAAAAATCAATTACTTAGCTTGTAATCGCTATTTTAGAAGATTCTTTTTACTTTCCTCGAAATTACTAAAGCTGCAAGTAAACTGTCATATTCGGTTGTAGCACAGACAATACAAATTAATTAGAAAATGAATCAAACTCGCCTGTGATCGGCAGAGAAGTGGACAATTCTCACCTAAAGCAGCAATTCACAACCAGGAAAGAGTATCTCCAAAACGATGTGAAAAAATCCGTAAAGTTACATCATGTCTATTAATTTGTTATCTATCGACGAGGAATCAAAAATTTAACAAATCTATTGTAAGAAACCCGCAAATTACATCATTCAACTTAGGAAGTCTTCTGGTTTTCTTTATCCAGTTCGCGTTCGATTTTAGGCCCGGTTTCGTCGATTCTTCTTTATCGCCGAAAATACACCCCAATAATCCAATTTTCGAAAGTCGAATTCTTGTGTCATCGTCGATGAGATTTTTTTGTGTGACGGGAGTTCCCCTAGGGTGCAGAAAATGTCGCTTTCAGTGTTAATGTGGTAAAATTGAGGATTAATTTTTGGATATTTGTTCTTAAATTGGTGAGTGATTCTCAATGTTATTCTCGAATAATTGATAAGAGTTGCAACACTGAGATAAACTGTGAATTCAACCAGTCGACCACTCCAATTTTAAAACCAAAGTGTATGCAACATCAGCCAACTTTTTAGAAAACAAAAATAAATTTTAAGCTGGAAGTAAATTCGAAATATCGGGGTTGAAATTTGAAAATGATTAAAAAAAGGGGATGAAATTGGTGGTTTGTGGTGGACATTTCTACTAAATAAATAAATAAATAATAAAATGTGAAAGTGTGGGCTCGAAATTTTAGGAAAAATAATTTAAGTTCCTAAAATAGGTTCTTGAATTGACGTCCATTTTACGCTTTCGTGTTTGATGGGTAGAACCAGAATTTGAATTAGACGAAATATTCGTAGGAGTCTATGAACCATGGAGCTTGTTAGCATAAAACTGCTAAATAAATTGCTGGTATGACCGTCGATGAGGCAGTAGTGCCAAACCTGGTCCGGTGTTAGCAAATATTTATCGAAACCTTGTGGAATTTCTAAATTTTGTTACGTTTTTATCGTTAATAAAGTTTAAGAGTTATGAATATTAAAGAATTCCACGAAGTAAAGGTTGGAAATATCAATTAGGTAAACGTAGACTCAAATATTTTAAACATTTTTTATTATATGAAAAGAGATATATGAGGGAAAATATGCGGACATACTGAGTTACCGTGCTCTGATGTTTTGAAATTGGCATTTTCATTCTTTCGTTTTTTGCATATTCCCTCATATACCTCTTTTCATTTTTTCTTTTCTTTGTTCCTGAAGAAGCCCCCTACGATGGTGGGCGAAACGTCGAACATTTTTTATTATATTTATTAATTAAAATTTTTTTATCGTATTTATACTTTTTTTATTTATTTAGTGTATTGGGGGCTCAAATAATAAGTGCACACACGAAATCAAATATTTTTAATCAAGTCTGATCAGCTTTTAATAAATTTGACAAATTCAATTTCAATATTTTTAAATTAATCGTTTTCCAACAAGAATAAGTACTTAATTTGACTGACGATTTAAACTCAACAACATTTGAACTTTCGTTTGGACCAAAAGTTTTAATTAACAAATTAACAAAACAAAAATTAACAAAAAATTAGCAAAAAATTAACAAACGATACTTTTAACATCTGGAATTTCTAAATTAACAACAAAACTCCAAACAATCTTCGATTTTTTCTCTCTCAATCAATTAATTACACACTTAAATAGAATCGTTCTAAATTAGCTTTCATGTTTTTAAAAACAACCAAAGGAAAATTCTTAATTGCTCTACACCAAGACAATTAAAAATCTCAACCTTATAAATGACCCCCATAAATTCGAACGACCGATAACACAATCGTCGCCGTTAATTTGCAACATTACGCTTTTATCGGGACCCCTCGTTCAGGATGCGAAATTAATTAGAGACGAAACGTGGTCGAAAACCGATTGATAAATCATTGATGCATATAAAAAGGTGTGAACCCTTTCACACAATTAGAACGCCGAAATGAAGCATCTTCTGCTCTTATTCGGCGCCATCGCCTTAGTGCATATCGCATCGGCCGGCCAAAACGGTCGAAAAAACGTCAATTTTAACGAAGACGGTTCGATCACCATACACGCCGCCAATGGAAAAGAGATCACTATATGCAAGCCGGGGCTTACCGGTCAAAAACGCTTCGAAGTCATCGTCACCGGACCCCATATGCCCCGAAAGCGAATCTATGTCGAATATCCTGAAGAGGGCGACTATAGCGAGATGAATTACAGAACTAACCCCAGAAACGAGGAGGGCGAACGCTATAAGAGGTCGCACAAACACTATCATGAATTATTTGTGAAAATACTGCAACCTTACGAGGGTTATGTCAATGAAGAGGACTACGAAAAAATCTTGAAGGATGTAGAGAAAGCGGTTAAGAAAGGGGATATCCATTATGTCCTCTTGGCGCTTTTACAGAGTTTGGTGCAGGAGAAATTGTGGAATGATCTCGTTAAAGGTCAAGGGATGTTTATGGGGTCGAAAACGCCCGCGTACGATGACGTTATGTACTACGGGCGCCCCAGTTATAATTACAACACAAGACCGTACTATTACGAACCTTACGGTTACCAAAGTTATAAACCTGGTGGGTATGGTGGCCAAGGAATGTACGGGAACTCGCCCTATGGTTCATATGGCGCTAGTTACCCTTACTATTCCAGCGGAGGCAGCAGCTTCCCCCAAATGCCTAGACCTTTGAGCAGTCAAAGTTACATCAGACCTGAAGTTGAGCATCAGGTGCACCTTCCAGTACAAAGGTAAGGTTAGCCGAGTTTAATGCGATCTTGGTTAAATCGTCATGTTTTTAGATACACCAGGGGTAGTTTTGGGGCTGAGGTCAACGCCAAAGAAGTCGATTATAGAGGTAATAATTTTAGTTTTACTATTTTGGTTGTTTTCAACGTCGAACTAAACTTAAATTTTTATCTCTTTTGAAGCTCTAGCTTGCATTTTGAGCGATATTCTCGACTTTATTTTGGTGGAACGGACTGGTCCTTGGTTATCTTCAAAAATTGAAATACAAATCTTGTTCCCTGAAACAAAAAAAGATTACAAATATAACAGAGGTTGCTCTAACGAGTTTCGATAGTCGAGCTATCATTAGTATCTCTCTGAACATGATAGCATGGCTATCGAAACGCGTTAGAGCAACCTCTGTTGTATTTTTTAATCTTTCTTGGTTTCAGGGGATAAGATTTGTAAACTTTTGAGGATAACCAAGGACCAGTCCGGTCACCACAAATGAAGATATTTTGATTACATTTTAGACTCGACCTCAATGTTCGACCACCAAATCCACCCAGAGCACGGAATGTACCATGAAATAGAACCGAGCGTGCACTACAGCATGATGCACCACATGCATCCTCTAGAACACCCAGTCCACCCCCGCATGATGCAAGGCATCCGCTGGAACATGGACCGCGACGTCCACTCGAACGCCGACAGCGAAATCCACTCGAACGTCGAGCACGATCACTCGAACCTCGAGCACGACCACTCGAGGTGGGACCACTCAAACTTGGACCACTCAAACTTGGACTACTCTAACATGGGACGTGACCACTCTAGCATTGGACGAGACCACTCTAGCATTGGACGTGACCACTCTAACCTCGAGGTGAACATGCACACGTATCCAGAGCACGGAATTCACTACGTCCCAGAGCACGGAATTCATTACAACCCAGAACATGGAATTCACTACAACCCAGAGCTTGGAATTCACTACACCCCAGAGCACCGTTTCCACTCAGAGATTCATTCAAACCAAGAGCACGCCATTCGTTCAAACTCGAATCAGGAGCAGGACATTCACCAAGAGCGTTCACCCGAGCAGCACAGTATTCGCCAGGAGATAAACCCTAACGAGCACAGGATCTGGGGGCATTCCGCCGTGCACATAACTCAGGAAAAATTGGAAAAAAACCGTCACGTTTAAATTTAAAGTTTTGAATGATTTTAGCTTGTAGCTTCATAGAAGAATTTTAATCTAAAGGAGTGGTAGAAGACTGCAAAAGCTGTATAATTTTTATGTTCGTTGTATTTCCACCAATAAAGGTTGATTACTAATTATATTTTTTTAATCAGATGCTAAGCCAACGTTTACCAAATTTTTTTTTTCAGGACCGGTATACTTCCTCTTCGTCACCAACTAAATTTTAATCTTAAAAACTCGTTTTTCTTCTCAAAATTTTAGCCAACCACATTTTGACGTCAAAAGTCTGAAATTTTGCATGGGAATCCCGAGTTGACGTTTCAAAGTTTGACCTATTTCTCTTCAAGATTAAAACTTGATGTTTTTCCTGTTCTCCTAAAATTTCGTTACTTTTCTGAAACTTTTTCGAGTACACTTAATTCTTTATATTTTTATAAACAGTTGATGTTAAAATCGAGATTTTTGTTTTATTTTTTCAAAATTTATGTTGAAATCTTGCTTTTTTGGAATTCTAAGGCCACAATTTAAGAAAAAAATGTAAAATGTTCTATCATTATAGATCAAACTGAATTTTTGAAAATATAGTCGAACTTTCGAGAGAAAACAAGAAATTATTATTTTGTTAAAAAATTCTCAATTTAAACTTCCAATTTTCGATTTTTTTTTTTGTGGAACGGACTGCTCCTTGGTTATCTTTGAAAATTAAAATACAAAACTTGTCCCCTGAAACCAAAAAGGATTGAAAAACACAAAAAAAGGCCCAAATTTAAAAAAAAATGTAAAATGATCTATCATTATAGATCAAACTGAATTTTTGAAAATATAGTCGAACTTTCGAGAGAAAACATGAAATTATTATGTTGTTAAACAAATTCTCAATTTAAACTTCTAATTTTCGATTTTTTTTTGTGGAACGGACTGCTCCTTGGTTATCTTCGAAAATTGAAATACAAAACTTGTCCCCTGAAATCAAAAAGGATTGAAAAACACAAAAAAAGGCCCCAATTTAAAAAAAAATTAAAATGTTCTATCATTATAGATCAAACTGAATTTTTGAAAATATAGTCGAACTTTCGAGAGAAAACATCAAATTATTATTCTTCATGGTAGACCCTTATTGACCGGAAATATTATGTTTTTTTCAATTTATTTAACATTTCTTCGGCCCAGTTTGGAAATATTTAAATTTTTCTGGTTTGTTGACAATTTTCTAAACATTTCAAAAACTGTTTAGAAAATTGTCAACAAACCAGAAAAATTTAAATATTTCCAAACTGGGCCGAAGAAATGTTAAATAAATTGAAAAAAACATCAAATTATTATGTTGTTAAAAAAATTCTCAATTTAAACTTCTTATTTTCGATTTTTTTTTTGGTGGAACGGACTGTGCTCCTTGGTTATCTTCAAAAATTGAAATACAAAATTGTCCCCTGAACCCAAAAAAGATTGAAAAACACAAAAAAAGAATTTGAATTTTTCAAAATATGGTCGAACTTTCGAGAGAAAACATGAAATTATAATTTTGTTAAACAAATTCTCAATTTAAACTTCTAATTTTTGATTGCTTTTTGGTGGAGCATACTGCTCCTTGGTTATCTTCAAAAATTGAAATACAAAATTGTCCCCTGAAACCAAAAAAGATTAAAAAACACAAAAAAGGTTGTTCTAACGCGTTTCGACAGCAGTTTCTCTCTGAAGATGATAGCTTGGCTGTCGAAACGCGTTAGAGCAACCTTTGTTGTGTTTTTTAATCTTTCTTGGTTTCAGGGGTTTTAATTTCTAATTTTTGATGTTTAACCAATTTTTTGGTTTTTTATTTTATCTTTTTTCGAAAGATTGTAACTTTAGAAATCGTAGGACATTTTCAATTTTTTTAATTTCAGTTAAAACACTTTTTTAGTTATTTTTTTTCTACATAGGCGTTTAATTTTTTTCTGATCTGAACTCAAATTAATCTTGAAACACAAATCTTGTCCCCTAAAACCAAAGAAAGATCAAAAAACACAACAAAGGTTGCTCTAACTTGTTTTTTTCCTCGAACCGTTAAAACCAATTTTATCTAGAATTTTTCACAACATTGAAATTAATTGAGGTTGATTTTTTAGAAACTTTTAGTGAAAACTGCAAATCGTTTAAACTTTTAAATAAAATATTGACTTAAAGATAGAAATTGACCTTAAGGATTTCAAATACTAATAAAAAAGGTAAAATTAGTAATAAAAAAGGTAAAAGTTTGACTCTTAATAGAAAACTGAATTTTCTTCTTGAAATATCGTTCATTTAAAAATTCTGATTTTTTTTCATAGAAAATGTGAAACTTTAAATATTGACTCTTTTTAAAATACTGACTCTTATTGAAATTTAGACGTCTTTCGTAAGATTTCGAATTAAAACATGAAATAAAAAAATTAAAATTTCGAGTTTAAATGGGAAACTGAATTTTCTTCTTGAAACGTCGTCGATTTGGAAATTTTAATTTTTGTTCTGAGAAAATTTAAGACCTGAAATTTGAACTCTTTAAAATATTGATTTCTTATTAAAATGTAGACGTTTTTCTTAAAATTTTGAATTGAAAAGGAAATAAAATAATTAAAAGTTCAACACTAAATCGGAAATTCAATTTTCTTCCCTAAATGTTGTTGATTTAGAGATTTCTATTTTTTTTACAGAAAATTTGAGACTTGAAATTTGAATTCTTTTTAAAATGTTGACTTTTTTATCGAAATTTTGACTTTTTTTCAAGATCTCGATTGAAAACATGAAACAAAAAATTAAAAGTTCGAGTTTAAATAGAAAACTGAACTTTCTTCTCGAAATGTTGAATTAGAGATTTCGATTTTTTCTTCTTCTTGATCTTGAATTTTGAATTTAGAATCTTGAATTTTAAATTTAAAATCTAAAATCAAGAATCTTGAATTTTGAATGTTGGTCTTTGAATCTTGAATCTTAAATCTTTAATCTTGAACCTTAATTCTTGAATCTTGAATCTTTAATCTTTAATCTTGAATCTTAGATCTTGAACCTTGAATCTCGAATCTTGAATTTTAAATTGTAAATCTTAAATCATAAATTTGGAATTTAGAATCTAAAGCCTATAATCTTGAATTTAAAATCTAGAATTGTGAATCTTGAATGTTAAATCTTGAATCTCAAAACTTGAATCTTGAATTTTGTTCTTTAAATATTAAATTCTGAATTTTGAATTTAAAATCTTGAATATTAATATTTGAATCTTGAATTCTGAATTTTGAATTTAAAACCTGGAACTTTGAATTGTAAACATTAAATCTTGAATTTTGAATCTTGATCTTGAATCTAAAAGTTTAAATCTTAAATCTTGAATCTTGATCCTGAATTGTGAATTTAGAATCTTGAGAATTGAATTTAGAATTTAAAATCTAAAATTTTGAATCTTGAATTTTGGTGCTTGAATTTTGAATTCTGAATTTCGAATTTAGAATCTTGAATCTTAAATTGTGAATCTTGAACTTTAAAAATCTAAAATCTAGAATTTTGAATCTAGAAAGTTGAATCTTAAATCTTGATGTTTGAATCTTGAATTCTAAATTTAGAATTTGGAAACTTAAATTTTAAATTGTGAATCTTGAATTAAGAATCTAAAATCTAGAATCTTGAATTTTGATCTTTGAAGCTTGAATCTTAGGTTTTTAATCTTAAATCTTGAATTTAGAATCTAAAATCTAGAATTTTGATTTTTGAATCTTAAATCGTGAGTTTTTAATTAATAATCTTGAATTTTAAATTATGAACCTTAAATCTTGAATTTTGAATTGTAATCTTGAATCTTAAATTTAAAATCTTTAATCTTGAATCTCAATCTTGAATTTTGAATTAGGTATCTTGAATTTTAAATCTTGAATCCTGAATGTTGAATCTTGAATCTTAAATCTTGACTTGAACCTTGAGTCTTAAACCTTGAGTCTTAAATCTCTAATTTTTGGATTTAGAATCTTTTTGAGTTTTGAGTTTAGAATCTGAAATATAAAATCTTGAATCTGGAATCTAGATTGTAGAATCTTGAATCTTAAATTTTAAGTCTTTAATCTTGAATCATAAATTTAGGATCTAAAATCTAGAATTTTCAATCTTGAATTTTAAATCTTGAATTTTGATCTTTGAATCTTAAATTCTAAGTTTTGAATTTAGAATCTTGAATCTGGAATTTAAAATCTTAAATCTTGAATCTCAATCTTAAATTTTAAATAAGGTATCTTGAATTTTGAATCTTGAATCCTGAATTTTAAATCTTAAATCTTAACTTGAATCTTGAGTTTTGAATCGTGAGTCTTGAATCTCTAATTTTTGAATTTAGAATCTTGAATTTTGAGTTTAGAATCTGAAATATAAAATTTTCAATCTAGAATCACGATCTTGAATTTTGAATTAAGTATCTTGAATTTTGAGTCTTGAATCTTAAATCTTGACTTGAACTTGAGTCTTAAATCTTGAGTCTTAAATTTCTAATTTTTGAATTTAGTATCTTCAATTTTAGGTTTAGAATCTGAAATATAAAATCTTGAATCTAGAATGTAGAATCTTGAATCTTAAATCTTAAGTCTTTAATCTTGAATGGTGAATTTAGGATCTAAAATCTAGAATCTAAAATCTAGAATTTTGAATCTTGAATATTAATCTTTGAATCTTAAATTCTGAGTTTGGATTTAGAATCTTGAATTTTGAATTATGAATGTTATATCTTGAATTTTAAATCTTAATCTTGAATCTAAAATCTTAAATCTTGAATCTCGATCTTAAATTATAAATTAAGTATCTTAAATTTTGAATCCTGAATCCTGAAATTTAAATCTTAGATTTTAAATAATGACTTAAATCTTGAGTCTTGAATCTTGAGACTTAAATCTCTAATTTTTGAATTTAGAATTTTGAATTTTGAGTTTAGAATCTGAAATATAAAATCTTGAATCTAGAATGTAAAATCTTGAATCTTTAATCTTGAATATTGAATCTTGAATCTTGAATTATGAATCTTGAATCTTGAATTATGAATCTTGAATCTTGAATCTTAAATTTTGAGTCTTGAATCTTGAATTTTGAATATTCGATCTTAAGTGTTGAATTTTGAATTTTGAATTTTGAATCTTGAATCTTGAATCTTGAATCTTGAATCTTGAATCTTGAATCTTGAATCTTGAATCTTGAATCTTGAATCTTGAATCTCGAATCTGGAATTTCTTTAATGTTGAATCTTGACTTGAATCTTGAGTCTTGAATCTCTAATTTTTGAATTTAGAATCTGAAATATAAAATCTTGAACCTAGAATATAGAATTTTGATTCTTGAATCTTGAATTTTGATTTTTGAATCTTGAATTCTAAATTCTGACTTTAGAATCTTGAATCCTGAATCTTGAATCTTAAATCCTAAATTTTCATCTTTGAATCCTGAATTCTGAATTTTGAATTAAGAATCTTGAATTTTGAATTTTAAATTGTGAATCTTGAATTATAAATCGTGATCTTGAATTTTGAATTAGGAATCCTAAATTTTGAATCTTGAATCCTGAATTTTGAATCTTAAATTTAGAATCTTGAATCTTGAACTTGCATCTTGAGTCTTTAATATTAAGTCTTAAATCTCTAATTTTTAAATATAGAATCTTTAATTTTAAATTTAGAATCTAAAATCTTCAATCTAGAATCTAAAATGTAGAATCTTGAAGCTTGAATTTTGATTTTTAAATCTTGAATTCTGAATTTAGAATCTTGAATCTGGAATTTTGAATTGTGAATCTTGAATTTTAACTCCTGAATCTTGAATATTGAACCTTGAATCTTGAATCTTGAATCTTGAATCTTGAATCTTGAATCTTGAATCTTGAATCTTGAATCTTGAATCTTGAATCTTGAATCTTGAATCTTGAATCTTGAATCTTGAATCTTGAATCTTGAATCTTGAATCTTGAATCTTGAATCTTGAATCTTGAATCTTGAATCTTGAGTCTTGAATCTTAAGTCTTGCTTGAACTTGAATCTTGAATCTTGAACCTTGAATTTTGAATCTTGAATCTTGAACCTTAAATTTTGAATCTTGAATCTTGAATCATGAGTCTTGAATCTTGAATCTCTCGAATCTGGAATTTCGAGTTTCGAATTTTAAATTTTGATTTTCAAATTTTAAATTTCAAATGTTGAATTTCAAATTTTGAATTTCAAATTTTGAATTTTAATGTAAATACCTTTAGTCGTAAAAAATTTGCGATGGTATTTACAATAACAAACCCCGTATGAACATTTCATTGACAAAAATGTACAAAAGTGGGCATTAAGCGGAAAAAGGTTGACTACTCCGAACTATAGTATTAGACAATCCTACTTTTTTTCAAAATTTAACCTTGAAATTTCTAATTTCTAAAACAAATTATTGATAGTCCAGATTTGTAGAAAAGAGACCAAATTAGTGAAGAAGCTCTCATCATAAAAAACGAGTTTTGAGAGAAGTCTAGGGAAATAGGTCGAACAATGGAATTTCGAATTTCGAAAAAAATTCGAAATTGTGAGCTTAAACCGAAAATTTTGAAAAAGAGTAAATAAATAAACAATTCTATAGAAAAACAACGAGAAACAGTTTTAAAAAAGTTAAAATTTCCGGAGAAACTAAAACGTTACAAAAATAAATATTTACGACTTTCCTATTTTACAATGGTGAATTTTTTTGTGGAACGGACTGGTCCTTGGTTATCTTCAAAAATTGAAATACAAAACTTTCTTGGTTTAAGAGGGCAAGATTTGTATTTCAATGGTGAAATAAAGAAAACGTTTGAATGAATAGGGTTACCTTTTTCTAAGTAATGGGTAACTGTATTACTTTTTAACCAGTGATAAAGTAATTTCAAGCAATTTCATTACTTCTTCTGAAAAAGTAATGGGTAATAAAATGATACATTTTTAAAAGTAATTTGTATAGCTCTGGTGAAAACAACAGGCGACGAAAAGGCGAGAAAACAACATATCACCAAACACTTTTTTTCTGTCATTCGAATTGCATAATTTGACTTCCAAACTAGCAAACAAAAACAAGTCTTATCAGTCACACAAATTAATCTTCGGTGAAGAAATTAAAAGTTGACAGCATCTGCATAAAAATCCATCCTAGAATTATATAATTGTCGCTCAAGGATCGAACTTGATCAGTTTCCGATCATCAGCGTTCGATCGAAAGCACCTCAAAGATGAAAGCTGTCATTCTTCTATTTTCAATGGCGATCATCGCGACGGCCACCATCCTTGGAACAAAACAAATCATTCTGAGGGATGGCACCATCGCGATTAAAGCAGAGGATGGAAGGAGCGTGATCTTGAATAAAATGATCGATGTCATCGGAGGGAAGGCCGCCGTCGAAGTGATCCTTATGGCACCTGATGTAACAAAAATTAGAAAAATCCGTATTGAGGATCTATCTTTGGAGTTCATGAACTTGAGACGCTTTAGAGGTAACCGGTTGGAAACACGTAATCAGTTGAACCAGTTGGAGGCACTTAAGCAGTTGGAGACAGTTAAGCAGTTGGAGACACTTAACCAGTTGGAGGCACATAGACAGTTGGAGATACTCGAAAAAATTCTGGTTCCATTCGAAGGAGTCGTCGACGATATCACTTTTGAGAAAATCCTAATGGAAGTGGGGAAAGCTGCCGCTACTAGGGAAATCCACCCTATCATCTTCGATTGCTTCAAGGGCCTCATCGCTAAAGATCTATGGATGAAGCTGATGGGGGAGGACGACGTCGTGGTACGCGATGAAAAAATCGATGACAAGATGATTGACCTTGCAAAATCCTTGGAATTTCAACGGCGTAGTTTGGCTCTAAGACCATTAGAGTTTTGGGGAGTGAAGGATCAAACCAAGACAACAACTTTTCCGTTTGGGTGGCGCCAGAGAGAGGATTTCAAATGGGGGCTATCGCCGCGTATGATTACCAAGCCTCTGATGGATGATTTTGAGACTGATGTACCCAAGGGTTTACTACTCCGTTGCCTGATGACCAAATCTTTGGACCCCATCTGCGTCAAGCTGATGGAGATGATTCGTTAAATGTGAATATGTCAGCAACACGAGTCATGTAATATTGTGAAATTAAAGTTGTTCAGCAAAACTCGTCTTCTCTGTTGTTAGTTAACGATGTTGTGAATTTTCACATACATCGTGTTCCACGTTAAAACTCTTAAACTGCAAATATACCAAATGCCCTAAACTCTTGTAATGTTAGTGAGGGAATTTGGAAATCTGAAACTAAAGATAATAAGTCCAAAGAAGGTTTCACCCCTTTACCACATCGGCAATTAAATAAATAATTACGCGATACGTATTTCGCCAGCAGAACTGGCATTTTCAAGCGCACTAATCTTAAACGATTAGCAAAAGATGCATCGACGTCATCTGCATGATTCTAATTGTTTAAACAATTAGAAATAGGAAAGAAAGCAAAAGACCGCCAGTATCGATTTGAATCTCAATGCAGATGACGTCGATGCATCTTTTGCTAATCGTTTAAGATTAGTGCGCTTGAAAATGCCAGTTCTGCTGGCGAAATACGTATCGCGTAATTATTTATTTAATTGCCGATGTGGTAAAGGGGTGAAACCTTCTTTGGACTTAATCACAAGCCACAGTGTTTAGTTCAGTGCTTTAGTAAAGATAATAAGTTGAAATAAAAATATTCTTCACCTTATCCTAGAAGAAAAAATACAATCCTTATTAGTTAGATAAATATTTGTCAAAAATATAGAAAATGCATTTGATCTTGTGTCAAATGACAAGATTTTTCACAGACTCACCCTTTTTGATTCTCCAACACAATTGTTTGGCTTCTTGTTTATTTTTCCTCCCGATATCCGGGAGAGGGCACAATACTAAATTTGCAAGACTCACTACTACAATATAAAGTTGAGAAACATTTATCTATCCTAGGTACAAATGTACCAAGTATTAGGCTCGGTGGTATCGCTATTAAACAAAATTTAAACAAAATAAGATATTAAAAAATATATTAAAAATAAAGATTATCTAAAAAAAATGAAAATTCAAATACCCTAATTTTTCAGTTGGTAAAATGTAATCAAGTTACTTTATTAAGAAAGTTTTACAGACACCAAGGGCTGTACTCTCCCGTATAAAAACGGTACCTGGCACATTAACTAATAAGTAAGAAAGTCGGCCGCTCTCACGCCATTTCAATCACTATCGTCCGAAAACCTCGAACGCCAAAAAATAACTAAATAAATTGAATATAATCGATTAATTAAAAAATTGAAAAACAGAACTTGTCCCCTGAAACCAAGAAAGATTAAAAAACACAACGAAGATTGCTCTAACGCGTTTTGACAGGCAAGCTGTCATCTTCAGAGAAAAACTCCCTGTTTCAGTTTCTCTCTGAAGATGACAGCTTGGCTGTCGAAACGCGTTAGAGCAATCTTTGTTGTGTTTTTTAATATTTTTTCGTTTCAGGGGACAAGTTTTGTATTTCAATTTTTGAAGATAATCAAGGACCAGTCCGTTCCACCAAAATCGATAAATTACATCATCAAAAGGCGCACCGTGAATTGTGAATCCTCGAGCAGTGCCTGTACCAGGCTGTACCAGCTTTGTTAGAGATCTTTACCTTTTTTTTAACGTTCTTATCTATGAAAAGTTAACCTTTTTTTTACGAAAATTTCGTCTTTAATTAAATATGTTTACTTTTTTGAGAATACTGCTTATTCTAAAATTTTCGATTTTGTTACAAAAACTCAACTTTTAAAAATTGGACTCTTTAATAACTTTCACTTTTTTTATATTTCAACAATTTTTCGAAAAATTGAAATTTGAAAAAGTCTTTTTTAAAATTAATTACTTATGTGAAAATTCTTTTTTTCTTTTGGAATTTTGAATATTAAAATTTTGACTCGTTTCAGAATTCAATCTATTTCTTGAAATTTCAAAATCTTTTTTTTTCTTGAAGTTTTAATTTTCTTCTTGTGTCATTCCACTTTTTTCAAACATTTTTTAGAAACATTTAGTTTTTGTGAAAATGTTGATTTTTTTGGAATTTTTAATATTAAAATTTCGACATTCTTCAGAATTTCGTCTTTTTCTTAAAATTTCATTTTTTTTAATCTTGTTTTGATCTTTTCTTGTCATTCTACCTTTTTGAAACGTTCGAAAAAAAAAAACAAGATTTTGAAAAAGATAGGAACTTGACGAAAAAGACGAAACTCTGAAACAGCCAAAATTTTAAAATTCGAAATCCCAAAAAATTAAAATTTACAAAAACGTAAATATTTTTAAAAAGGTTGAACGTTTCAAAAAAAGTAGAATTACAAGAAAAATAATCAAAACCTCGAAAATAAAAACAACATTTTTGAAAAAAAAAAACCTTGTTTTGATTTTTTCTTGTGATTCTACCTTTTTAAAACGTTCGAAAAATAAACAAGATTTTGAAAAAGATTTGGAATTTCAAGAAAAAGACAAAACTCTAAAAAAAGTCAAAATTTTAAAATTCCAAATTCCAAAAAATCAAAATTGTAAGATTCAAAACCCTAAAAAATCGAATTTTTAGGATTCGAAATCCCAAAAAATCAAAATTTTCAAAAACGTAAATATTTTTAGAAAGGTCGAACGTTTCAAAAAAAGTAGAATTAAAAGAAAATAAAAACAAAATTTTTGCAAAAAACCTTGTTTTGATTTTTTCTTGTGATTCTACCTTTTTGAAACATTCGAAAAAAAAAAACAAGATTTTGAAAAAGATTTGACTGATTCTACCTTTTTGAAACGTTTTTAAAAATATTAACTTTTTTTTAAATTTTGAGATTTGGATTTTTAAAATTTTGACTTCTTTCATATTTCGTCTTTATCTTGAAATTTCCTTCTTCAAAAACTTGTTTTATTTCTGGAAGTTTTGATTACTTCCTTAAAATTCTACTTTTTTTTGAAACGTTCAATCTTTTATAAAATATTTATATTTTGTAAAAATTTTGACTTTTTTGCGAATTTGAATTTTCAATTTTTCGACTTTTTCAAAATTTTTCCTTTTTTTTTGTAATTTTAAACTTTGTCAAAATTCTGTTTATTTTTCTTGAAGTTTTGATGTTTTTCTTTAATTCTACTTTTTTTGAAAGGTTCGAACTTTTTAAAAACATTCGCTTTTTTAAAAATTTTGATTTTTTTGGAAGTTTGAATCTTGAAATTTCGACCTTTTTCATATTTCGTCTTTTTTCTGAAATTTCAATTATTTTTTAAAATCTTCTTTTAGTTTTTATGAAAATTTTAGTTCTTCAGAATTTCGTCTTTTTCTTGAAAATTCAATTTGTTTCAAAATGTTGTTTTTTCTCAAAGTTTTGATTTTCTTATAATTTTACTTTTTTTGAAACGTTTCACCTTTTTAAACATATTTAGTTTTTGTGAAAATCTTAATTTTTTTGGGATTTTGAGTCTTAAAATTTTGACTTTATTCAGAATTTCGTCTTTTTCTTGGAATTCCAAACCTTTTTCAAAATCTTCTTTTTTTCTCGAAGTTTTGATTTTTTGCTTGTAAATACAGGGATTCTCTAAAATTTCTGATTTTTTTAACGTTAACTTTCAAAAATTCGATCTTTTTTCTAAGTTTCACTTTTTTTTTGGATAATTCGAGCAAAAAATTCGAAATTTGAAATGCTACCGAAAGTTTCGACCCTAAAATTGAACTTTTGACCTACTTCCAAAATTTTTTGATGTCAAATCTTATAAGTGATAGAAATTTGAATAAAAATATGCTCCTGATTGAATTAGTTTTGGTCTACAACTCAGAATTTTAAGAGAGTAGTAGAAGTGTTGCCTTTAAACTTCCGACTTGTTTTTCGAACTTTGCGAATTTCGGATTTTCCAAATTTTAATAAAGAAATTCCTAATTTCAAGCTTAAAACTATAAAGACTCTTAAGGGCCTAAGCTATTGTTTTTTTAACGATTATGCGATATTCAGTTCTATACACAACACGGTCGTTAAAAATATCATAGTAAGACACGTTATTAATGAATTCACCGATAACCTTCCGGTTCAGTTAACACTAAATAATTAATTATTTCGTTTTAAGTGATATTTGTCAAATAATTTCGATAACGGTCCAAAATATCTTCGAAAAACATCCGCTAATATTGAAAATTTATGTCCATTTTGGTGTATAAAAAGGTGTAAAATCCCGGCAAATGGCAGTTCAGTCGAATTCGCAACTGAAACCGCAACCAAAGACAAGATGAAACTCCTGTTGGTATTCTTGGCTACCCTCTTCGTCTGCTTGCAGACCATCCAAGCTAAGTACTACGGTTCAAGCTACGGAATCGGTTCGTACTACGGCTCCGGCAAGGGTGGCTTTGGTTTAGGTTATCCTTACTCGTACGGATCCTACTCCGGTTCCTACTATCCCTACTACTACCCTGGATACTACCAAGGATACGGATCATCTTACTACGGACCATACTCCGGTAGTTACCCCTATGGATACGGATCGTCTTACTATGGACAATTCTCCGGCAGCTACCCCTATGGATACGGCTACCAGTACGGTTACCCCTACTTCGGTTACGGTCAAGGTTACGGGTACCCATACAAGTACCAATCGTACGGTTCCGGTTACGGATTCGGCTACCCATTCAAATTCTTGGGAGGATACGGCTACTGAACACGATCGAAGACATTGGCTTATGAATTTTGAACGTCGCTAATAAATTTTATAAAATGTAATTTTTGTCTTTTAATTATCTCGGGGGCTTATTGGGAAAACTGGAAACTTGGAAAGTCATGTCATATTTAACATAAAACAGGCTCCAGATAACTAAACAATAGTTTGACTGAAATGATTTAGACTTTAATTTGGAAAATGGATCCCCCCAATTAGTGCAGTTTAGTTAAAATATACAGTATGCTTAACCGGATGATATGATTTTCTCAAAGTGTGCGTATTTCTAGGGATATGGGAAGTAATGGGGGTACGCGCTGCACCGAGGGACCTTGGATGACTCAAAAATTAATCGTAACAGAACACTTAGCTTGCATAGTTTTAAAGAGTTCGTGCATATGCAGAATAATGTTTTGTTCAAATTCGTTGATATGTTCAGCAGACAAACATACAAACACACTTCGTCATTTATACAGTGTGTCCCAATATATGTTAGTGAGGGGGGATTTTATTTGTTAGTTTATGAAAAAAAGTCATTTTTTATAAAAACTCCTGCTTCATAAGATATGGACAGGGCACACAGAAAGGGAACTCGGATGTCAAAAGTTTGGGAAACACTGCTGTAGATGGTTACTTCTATTTGGTATAAAAGTACCTCCCACACATCTTTATCTTATTTTCGAAATTTCTCAAAAGTTTGAATTTGCCCCTTGAAGTAAAAGTTTTGTTTTTTCCTAAACTCTCGAATTGAAACTTAAAATGCTTTTTTCTGAAAAATTTTCGTTTGCTTGAAACTTCTCTCGTTTTCATAATTTTTTTTCCATTTTACACCACTTTTTAAGGACCAAATTGTGTAATAAATATCGAATGCTTCCTCTAACTTACCAATTTTGCCAACATTTTCAGGTAATATTTTCGATTTGATATTCATTTCTGTAGTTTTAATTTCAAGTGGAAAATAAAAAAAATATCTATTCTATTCAAATTGCACCTTTAAATCAACTAATTCGATCCTTTTTCTTAAAATTTTACATAAAACCCCAATTCAAGGGTTAAAAATGTCAATTTTCTTTCCACAGTTTTGATTTTTTCAAATTTGCAATTTAGGTTTACTTTAAATTCATAGATTTGCGAAGTAATTTTATTTCATGTTTAAAATTTTACTTTTTTATTTAAGTTTAAATTAATATTTCATCCGATCCCATTCACTATTGCCACAACCACTACTTTCTAAAGTGTTATTAAACCATTTTCCAAAATTTCAATCTTTTAACATTTTTCCTTATTTAAATTACTTGTTTGTCAAAATTTCGCAAATTATTTTGAAACCAATTAAAAATCTATACTCTTTTTTGCACCTTGCACTTTAAGAAAATTTCGACTTTTTAAAAAATGTAACCTTTTGAAAATTTCTATATTTCAAAATTTCGATATTTCAAAATTTCAATTTTTATTAAATAATGATTGTTGAAATACCAAGTTTTTCAAACTAATACATTTTTCTCAAAATTTCGCTTTTGTTTTGAAATTTATACTTTTCTGAAGTGAAAACTTCTTTAAGCGCGTTGACCGACTTTTATGCGGGAAAAATGGTTTCGTGTCACCATCAGCTCTAATTTTCGTTACCAACATGCTCTAACGTTAACAACAATATGTGTAGCTATGTATTTGTATGTTGCATGTTGTGTGTTGCATGTTGTACGTTGTATGTTGTGTGTTGTATGTAGTATGTAGTATGTTGTATGTTGTATGTTGTATGTTGTATGTTGTATGTTGTATGTTGTATGTTGTATGTTGTATATTGTATTTTGTATTCGGTATTTCGTATCTCGTATTTTGTTTTTCGCATTGCGTATTTCGTATCCGTATTTCGTATTTTCGTATTTCGTATTTTGTTTCGACCTTTCTAGCCATTTTGCATTTTATTCAGTGACACCACTAAAGATTTGATTTTTTTTACTATTTTTAAAAACCTTAAGATTTTTAGGTTGTATGTTATATGTTGTATGTTTTATGTTGTATGTTGTACGTTGTACGTTGTACTTTGTACGTTGTACGTTGTACGTTGTACGTTGTACGTTGCACGTTGTACGTTATACATTGTACATTGTACGTCGTATATTGTACGTTGTACGTTGTGGGTTGTATGTTGTACGTTGTACGTTGTACGTTGTACGTTGTACGTTGTACATTGTACGTTGTACGTTGTACGTTGTACGTTGTACGTTGTATGTGGTATGTTGTATGTTGTATGTTGTATGTTGTACGTTGTACTTTGTACGTTATACTTGTACGTTGTACGTTCCACGTTGCACGTTGTACATTATACATTGTACGTTGTACGTCGTATGTTGTATGTTGTGGGTTGTATGTTGTACGTTGTACGTTGTATGTTGTATGTGGTATGTTGTATGTTGTATGTTGTATATTTTATGTTGTATATTGTATGTTGTATGTTGTATGTTGTATGTTGTATGTTGTATGTTGTATGTTGTATGTTGTATGTTGTATGTTGTATGTTGTATGTTGTATGTTGTATGTTGTATGTTGTATGTTGTATGTTGCATGTTGTATGTTGTATGTTGTATGTTGTATGTTGTATGTTGTATGTTGTATGTTGTATGTTGTATGTTGTATGTTGTATGTTGTATGTGGTATGTTGTATATTCTACGTTATATGTTGTATTTTGTATTTGGTATTTTGTATTTCGTATCTCGTATTTCGCGTTTCGCGTTTCGTATTTCGTATTTCGTATTCCGTATTTCGTATTTCGTATTCCGTATTTCGTATTTCGTATTTCGTATTTCGTATTTTGTATTTTTTATTTTTTATTTGGCAGTTTCGTATTTCGTATTTCGTTTTGACCTTTCTAATAATTTTGCATTTTATTCAGTGACACTTCACTGAAGATTTGATTTTTCTTACTTTTTTAAAAACCATAACATTTTTTGGAAATTTTAACCTTCTATAAAGATTTTAACATTTTTCAAAATTTCGATTGTTTTAAAATATTTTAATTTCAAAATTTTCGACTTTTCAAAATTTTCACTTTTTTGCAAATTTCGACTTTCTTTAAAGTCCTCGACTTTTTCTAAAGTTTTAACTTTTATTGGAAATTTCAACTCTAAAATTATTTCGCTTCTGAATTTTTTGAAAATATCATTTTGTCGTTTCTATTACTTTTTTGAAAATTTTAACATTATTTGAAAATTTTAACTTTCTTTCAAAGCTTAAACATTTTTCAAAATTTTGATTTCACAATTTTTGACTTTTTTTAGGTTTTATATTGTATGTTGTATGTTAAATGTTATATGTTGTATGTTGTATGTTGTATGTTGTATGTTGTATGTTGTATGTTGTATGTTGTATGCTGTATGCTGTATGCTGTATGCTGTATGTTGCATGTTGTATGTTGTATGTTGTATGTTGTATGTTGTATGTTGTATGTTGTTTATTGTATATTGTATAATGTATATTGTATATTGTATATTGTATATTGTATATTGTATATTGTATATTGTATATTGTATATTGTATATTGTATATTGTATATTGTATATTGTATATTGTATATTGTATATTGTATGTAGTATGTAGTATGTTGTATGTTGTAGGTAGTATGTTGTATGTTGTATGTAGTATGTTGTATGTTGTATGTTGTATGTTGTATGTTGTATGTTGTATGTTGTATGTTGTATGTTGTATGTTTTATGTTGTAGGTTGTAAGTTGTATGTTGTACGTTGTACGTTGTACTTTGTACGTTGTACGTTGTACGTTGTACGTCGTTGTACGTTGTACGTTGTGGGTTGTATGTTGTACGTTGTACGTTGTACGTTGTACGTTGTGGGTTGTATGTTGTACGTTGTACGTTGTACGTGGTAAGTTGTATGTTATATGTTGTATGTTGTATGTTGTATCTTGTATGTTGTATGTTGTATGTTGTAAGTTATATGTTGTATGTTGTATGTTGTATGTTGTTTATTGTATATTGTATGTAGTATGTTGTATGTTGTATGTTGTATGTAGTATGTTGTATGTTGTATGTTGTATGTTGTATGTTGTAGGTTGTAAGTTGTATGTTGTACGTTGTACGTTGTACTTTGTACGTTGTACGTTGTACGTTGTACGTTGTACGTTGTACGTTGTACGTCGTTGTACGTTGTACGTTGTGGGTTGTATGTTGTACGTTGTACGTTGTACGTTGTATGTTGTACGTTGTACGTTGTACGTTGTACGTGGTAAGTTGTATGTTATATGTTGTATGTTGTATGTTGTATGTTGTATCTTGTATGTTGTATGTTGTATGTTGTATGTTGTATGTTGTATGTTGTATGTTGTATGTTGTATGTTGTATGTTGTATGTTGTATGTTGTATGCTGTATGCTGTATGCTGTATGTTGCATGTTGTATGTTGTATGTTGTATGTTGTATGTTGTAAGTTATATGTTGTATGTTGTATGTTGTATGTTGTACGTTGTATGTTGTATGTTGTATGTTGTAAGTTGTATGTGGTATGTTGTATATTCTACGTTGTATGTTGTATTTTGTATTTGGTATTTTGTATTTCGTATCTCGTATTTCATGTTTCGCGTTTCGTATTTCGTATTCCGTATTTCGTATTTCGTATCCCGTATTTCGTATTTCATATTTCGTATTTCGTATTCCGTATTTCGTATTTCGTATTTTGTATTTTTTATTTGGCATTTTCATATTTCGTATTTCGTTTTGACCTTTCTAGTAATTTTGCATTTTATTTAGTGACACTTCACTTCGCGTTTCGTATTTCGTATTTCGCAATTTCGTATTTCGTATTTCGTAGTTCGTTTCGACCTTTCTAGTAATTTTGGATTTTATTTAGTGATACTTTACTGAAGATTTGATTTTTTTACTTTTTTGAAAACCGTAACATTTTTTGGAAATTTTAACCTTCTATGAAGATTTGAACATTTTTCAAAGTTTTGATTGTTTTGAAATATTTTAATTTCAACATTTTCGACCTTTCAAAAATTTTCACTTTTTTGAAAATTTTGATTTTCTTCAAAGTTGTCGATTTTTTCTAAAGTCTTAACTTTTATTGGAAATTTCAACTCTAAAATTATTTCGCTCCTAAATTTTTGTGAAAATGCCATTTTGTCGTTCTTCTTACTTTTTTAAAACTCTTAACATTATTTGAAAATTTTGTTCCTTTGAAAAATTAAACCTTTTTCAAAATTTTGGTTTCAAAATTTTTGATTTCAAAATTTTGGTTTCAAAATTTTTGATTTCAAAATTTTGATTTCGAAATTTTTGACTTTAAAATTTTAACTTTTTTGAAAACATCGATTTTTTCAAAGTCTTCAACTATTTTTTTTAACCTTTATTAAATATTTCAACTTTAAACTTTCAAGTTCTTTGGAAAACTTGAAATTATTTGAAATATTTGCTTTATTTACAAATTTTTTATTTCATCAAAAATTTCTTTTTTTTTAGTTTCAATTTTTATTTTTTGGTGGAACGGAACGATGCTTAGTTATCTTCAAAAATTGAAATACAGAACTTATCCCCAGAGAGCAACCTTTGTTGTGTTTTATAATCTTTTTTTGGTTTCAGGGGGCAAGTCCTGTGTTTTAATTTTTAGTTTCAGTATTTTTCAAAATTTCATCTCATTTTTAAATTCTTTTATATGAAAACTAACCGTTTTTAAATATCGACTTTTCCAAATTTTCAACTTTTTTAAGCAAATATGCTTTTTTTGGAATTTTTGACTTTCAAAGTAATTAAGACATTTTTTCGAAAGTCGTGACTTATTTTTTAAAAGAATGGAACATTCAGGTGTCTTTTTCTTAAACAAATACCGAACCACTAAGAGGTTGTTGCGTCTGCGAAAAAAAGAAAAATGATCAGTAAACAGTACTTGGTTAAAAAAAATCTCCGAGCGCATTACCTGTTTCCATCATAGATTCACAAAACTCAAAATGTTTTATCCTGATGATTAACCATCGTCGGAAAATATGTAGAACGTTGAATTCAATTCAAAGGCAAAATTTTCAAAAAAAGTCAATATTAAATAAACGATATTCTAAGAAGAAACGAATCTTTAAAGGGAAGGAAATTTCGAGAAAAAAGAGAAGAATTTTTAAGAAAAAAATCACAGTTTGTAGTCAAGTCGTAAAGGTATTTTTTCAACAAAAAAAAATCGAATTTTGAGCATAAATCGAAATTTTGAATTGGATTGTTTTTTTTATAGATTTTTTATTAAATAATTGATTAAACGAGCAAGTTATCTAGTTTTTCGCTAACAAATATAAGTTTTTAGAAGTCGAATTAAAAAAGCATACATTTTCAGAAAAAAAAACAAAAATTATTCAAAAATTTTGAAAAAAATAATCGGACAGGAGCGAAAGAAAACGATGGTTATGAGTTTCTTCGTTTCTTTATGGGACCAAACAATATCAAAAACGGGGTATTTTTTAATATTTATTTTAAATCGAAATTTTGAATTGGATTGTTTTTTTTATAGATTTTTTATTAAGTAATTGATTAAACGAGCAAGTTATCTAGTTTTTCGCTAACAAATATAAGCTTTCAGAAAGTCGAATTAAAAAAGCATACATTTTCAGAAAAAAAAACAAAAATTATTCAAAAATTTTAAAAAAATAATCGGACAGGAGCGAAAGAAAACGATGTTTATGAGTTTCTTCGTTTCTTTATGGGACCAAACAATATCAAAAACGGGGTATTTTTTAATATTTATTTTAAATCGAAATTTTTAATTGGATTGCTTTTGTTTATAAATCTTTTATTAAAAAATCGATTAAACGAACAAGTTATCCAGGCGAATTTTCACGAACAAATATAAACTTCCAGAAAGTCGAATTATCAACAAAAAAAAACCAAAACCGATTCAAAAATTTTGAAAAAATGATCGGACAAGAGCGAGTCTATAGAAAATGATGTTTATGAGTTTTTTCGTTTCTTTATGGAACCAAACAATATCAAAAACGGAATATTTTTTAATATTTATTTTAAATCGAAATTTTTAATTGGATTGCTTTTTTTTATAAATCTTTTATTAAAAAATCGATTAAACGAGCAAGTTATCTAGGCGAATTTTCACGTAACAAATATAAACTCCAGAAAGTCGAATTAAAAAATGCATACATTTTCAGATAAAAACTCTAAAAGTATTCGAAAATTTTGAAAAAATAATCGGACATGAGGGAGTTCTTCATCAAATGGGACCAAACAATATCAAAAACGAGATATTTTTCAATATTTATTTTAAGCAGAATTGATAAATACAAAACAGAAATTAGTAAGCGTTTCCAGTCAAGAAAGCGAAGGGGTAGTTAGCTCCAGAAGATTGTCCGTAGCTGTAGGGGTAGCTTTGGTATTGGCTCGAGCTATAATACTGGCTGTAGGGGTAGCCTTGGTAGTAGTTGTATGGGTAGCTTTGGTAGTAGCTGTAGGGGAAGTTTTCGTAGGAGTATTGCCCTTGGTATCCAGATTTCAACGGGTAGTTGTAGTAACTTTGTTGGTATTGACCGTATGGGTAACCAGAGAGTTGACTCCAGAAGTTGTATGGGTAGTATCCTTGACCAGATTTCAATTGATTAGCGTAATAGTATGGGTAGTTGTAGTAACCTTGTTCCTGACCGTATGGGTAGCTAGACATTTGGCTCCCAAAGTTGTAAGGGTAGTTGAAATAACCTTGTTGGTATTGACCAGATTTCAACTGATTGGCGTAATAGTATGGGTAGTTGTAGTAACCTTGTTCCTGACCGTATGGGTAGCTGGATAATTGGCTCCAGAAAGTTGTAAGGGTAGTTGTAATAACCTTGTTGGTATTGACCAGATTTCAATTGATTGGCGTAGTAGTATGGGTAGTTGTAGTAACCTTGTCCCTGGCTGTATGGGTAGCTAGACAATTGGCTCCAGAAGTTGTATGGATAGCTGTTGTATCCCTGTTGGTTGAAATAGTATGGGTAGTAGCCCTGGTATTGGCTTGGGTAGCCTTGCTGGTAGAAGCTCGAAGCGTAAGGTCCATAAAAGGATGATTGGTATTGAGAACTCAAGCCATAGTACGCTTGACGAGCGAAAATGGCTTGAGCGCAAAAGGCGACTGCAGCAAATAAAACAAGGAAGAACTTCATATTGATCAGTGAGTAAACTGAACTGACAATAACCACGATTGGTCGTCATTTTATAGCGAAAATTCCGCTTGTTTTGATTCGAAACCATCAGGGCGTATGGGTTTATCTTTAGCATAAATTTTGCATGTAAGCACCTTCATTAATTGGCGTTAATGGCTTTTTAAAAACTCATTAAAGTCAGATAACGCACAATTAGGTAATTAAATTATATTTATTATGTATAATTATGGTTTATCCTGATATGAGTTAAGATGACCAAAGAAACAGAAGAAATATTCAGGAATTTTACGTTTTTTTTAAACAAAATTTTAAACACCAAATATTAAATTATTTTAAAACATGTTTATTTTTTCGATATTTTAACTTTCATCAATTTTCGATTTTTTTTCAAGTTTTTAAAATCAACATTTAAAAAAAAACGTAACTGGACTTAAAAAATCGATCCTTTACTAAAATAGAATATCTTTTAAATTTAAACTGGTAAGTTTTCGAAAAAATTAAAAATATTTTTGTTTAAATGTTGGGTTGCACTAACAGCGAAACAAAGAACTTTAGAAAAATAAAAACATAACGGCTATGAATACTGAAAAAAAATTAAACTTTGATTTGTTTTAACAAATGCAAATGCAATTAATATTATTTTTTATACCTTATTTGGACATATTATCAAATTAACTGTAAAATAATTGACTTTAATTAAGGCTTAATAACTAATTAACACGCGGTGATAACCCCATGGGATGGATTGCTCCCGTAATTGCAGGTGTATCCAGTATAAATTGAATCGAATTTCAATAAGAAATCAGTTCAGTCGGTAACTAAATCTGAGCAAGATGAAGCTTCTTTTCGTTTTGTTGGCCACTCTCCTCGTCTGCTTCCAAAGCAGCTTCGCTGAATTCTACGGGGACTACACCCCTAGTTATGGCGTCGGTTCTTACTATGGTTCTGGTCAAAAAAGCTACTACCCATACTATGGCGCTTACTACGGACCCTCCAGCTCTTACTACGGATCTAGCTCGTACTATGGACCATACAGTTCTTCCTACTACGGTGCTTCCAGCCCCTACTACGGTGCTTTCAGTCCCTATGGCTCCTACAGTTCCTACTACGGTTCTTACAGCCCCTACTACGGTTCCTACAGCCCCTACTACGGATCTTACAGCCCCTACTATGGTTCCTACAGCCCTTACTACGGTTCATACAGCTCTTACTACCCGTACTACTTCGGATATCAATATGGAGGATATGGCTACCCTTACAAATTTGGCTCATCTGGCTACGGATTCGGCTACCCATTCAGCTCTTTGGGTTACGCTTACTGAACTCCACATGACACATAGTTACCCTATCTCTGATGTAATAATTTAAAAATTAAATCTTGAACAATGAATATTATTATTTTGGGGATCCGCTCTTCTTAAAATTGTTTCAGATTTTTTTATTAAATTTTATGATAAACGTAGAGTTTTTGATGAAAAACTGGCTATGAAATCCAAGTCGAAATCTTAAACAAAAAACGAACTCAAAGTCTGAAATTGAAATAAAAAAAATAGACACTCTGGAAAATGCTGTCAAAGTAAAAACTCCTTAAATGTAGTTAAAATTCGTATTCAGTAAACAGTCGTGTGGTGGCTCAGTGGTTAGGGCAACAGATATTATTTCATAGGTTTGATAAGTTGCGGGTTCGAATCCCACTGTCGTTTACACGTTTTTTCATTTCATTAAACGTCTTACGGAGAAGCTATTCCTTCCAGCTGTAATAGATAAGTCCCAGAGAGCTTCTCTCAAGAGAGTTGACACTTACGTCAGAGAGAAATGTACGGAATAAAATGTCTAATCTAAACGCACCCTTACTCATAGCTACATAGTACTGTCACTTACTGCAGATAAAATAGCGTGATAGTAACGCGAAATCATAAGTTTTTATCTAAAATCGTCCAACGCGCGCAAAAATTTTTCACTTCAAAAAACTGGTACTAAAGGAGTTCGATTTTAAGATGAGAGCATGACGGTAGTTCAAATTAACCTAATCATAACAAAAAAAACAAGTTTTCCCCCTATCTAAAATCGTTCAACACACCAAAAGAAATTTTCACTTCAAAAATAAAATAAAGACGCTGAAATTTACATAGAAACTAAGAATTTATAAAAAAGACTATCGAAAGTTTAGCTTTAAAATTTAAATTTGTTTACAAAATTTCCATTTTAGAAGAAAACTTTTTTCATAAAATGGTTTTAAAATAATTTAATTTTTTTCGAAATCTCCACTTACTTCGCTAAATTTCCCGATTTTTTGTTCCCCAAATTTCGACACCACTTTCAAGATATTTCGACTTTTCTATTCTATATAAATTGTCAAATTACAAAAAAAGGGCGTTTTGAAATGTTGATTTTTTTTCGAATTCTCGAAAATTAACCGTTTCCTTGAAATTTCGAGTTTATAATTTGGTTTACTGAAATTTCGTTTTTATTTCTTCATATTTCGTTTTTTTTCGCGGTATTTCACCCACGCATTAATTTACTTTACAAAAATGTCGACCCTTTTTCGCAAATTATCCAGAATTTTTCTTGAAATGTCAACTTATTTAATGACATTTTAACTAATCCAAAGCGAATTGTGTTATAGAAATATATGTGTATTGAGCGTTCTATAAAAAACTATTTTAAACGAATTTGGTTTTTCCGAAAAATTAAATTTATTCTCTAAAATTTGATTTTGTTCCAAATTTCGGGATAAAATCTTGCTTTCTAGAAATTTGTATATTTTTTTTAAGCAAATTTAGTCTAAAAATGTAACTTTTTTTACGCAATTTCAAATTTTATGTAGAAATTTGTTTTTAGAAAGTTAGAATTTTTATATCGAAATTTCGAATTAAAAAAAAAATATTTTTTAAAAATGTCTCTATCTTTTTCAAAACAAATTCTGTTCTCAAAATTGCGATTTTTCTACGAAATTTCGACATTTCTGTAAAAATGTTTTGTTTAGAAACGCCGAAATCTCGATTTTTTTTCTGGAATATTCGTCTTTGTTAAATTTTCGAGCTAAACAATTGTTTTTTCGTAGAAATTTTAAACTTATTTTAGAAATTTCGTTTGCTTTCAGGAAATTTAGACTCTTTTCGCAAAATTTCGACTTCTTACTAAATTTATTTTGTAAGAAGTCTTAATATCTTCTAATTTTTCGGAAAATACAATTTATTTTAAGCAGTGTGCTAAAATTATTTTAGCTTCGCTGAGTCCAGTTGAATCTTGAATCTTAAATCCTAAATCTTGAATCTTGAGTCTTGAAATTTGAATCTTAAAGCTTGAGTCTTGAAATTTGAATCTTGAATTTTGAGTTTTGAAAATTGAATCTTGAATCTTGAGTCTTGAAATTTGAATCTTGTATCTTGAGTCTTGAAAATTAAATCTTAAATCTTGAGTCTTAAAATTTGAATCTCGAATTTCGAATCTCGAATCTCTAATCTTGGATCTTAAATCTTGAATATTGAATCTTGAATAATAAATCTTCAACTTGAATCTTCAATCTTTAAACTTGAATCTTAAATCCTGAATCTTGAATCTTCAATCTAAAATCTTCCCTTAATCCTTATATCTTGAATTTTAAATCTTGGATCCTAAATCTTGAATATTTAATTTTAAATCTTGAAGCTTGAATTTCGTAGCTTGAGTTTTAAATTTTGAATCTTCAAATCCTAAATTTTGAAGTTTGATAGTAATTGGAATTTTAAATCCTGAATCTTGAATCTTGAATCTTAAATTTTGAATCTTGAATCTTAAATTTTGAATCTTGATTTATCTTTAATCTTTAATCTTTAATCTTTAATCTTTAATCTTTAATCTTTAATCTTTAATCTTTAATCTTTAATCTTTAATCTTTAATCTTTAATCTTTAATCTTTAATCTTTAATCTTTAATCTTTAATCTTTAATCTTTAATCTTTAATCTTTAATCTTTAATCTTTAATCTTTAATCTTTAATCTTTAATCTTTAATCTTTAATCTTTAATCTTTAATCTTTAATCTTTAATCTTTAATCTTTAATCTTTAATCTTTAATCTTTAATCTTTAATCTTTAATCTTTAATCTTTAATCTTTAATCTTTAATCTTTAATCTTTAATCTTTAATCTTTAATCTTTAATCTTTAATCTTTAATCTTTAATCTTTAATCTTTAATCTTTAATCTTTAATCTTTAATCTTTAATCTTTAATCTTTAATCTTTAATCTTTAATCTTTAATCTTTAATCTTTAATCTTTAATCTTTAATCTTTAATCTTTAATCTTTAATCTTTAATCTTTAATCTTTAATCTTTAATCTTTAATCTTTAATCTTTAATCTTTAATCTTTAATCTTTAATCTTTAATCTTTAATCTTTAATCTTTAATCTTTAATCTTTAATCTTTAATCTTTAATCTTTAATCTTTAATCTTTAATCTTTAATCTTTAATCTTTAATCTTTAATCTTTAATCTTTAATCTTTAATCTTTAATCTTTAATCTTTAATCTTTAATCTTTAATCTTTAATCTTTAATCTTTAATCTTTAATCTTTAATCTTTAATCTTTAATCTTTAATCTTTAATCTTTAATCTTTAATCTTTAATCTTTAATCTTTAATCTTTAATCTTTAATCTTTAATCTTTAATCTTCAATCTTTAATCTTTAATCTTGAAATTAGAATCTTAAAATTTGAATTTTGTTTCTTTAATCTTGAGTTTTGAATCTTGAAACTTGAATCTTGAATTTTGATCTTGAAATTTGAATCTTGAATCTCAAATCTCAGATCTAAAATCTCGAACCTCAAATCTTGAATCTTGAGCTTTAAATCTTAAAATTGGAATCTTAAAATTTGACATCTGAAATTTGAATTTTAAATCTTGAATCCTCAATCTTTAATTTTTATACTTGAATTCTGAATTTTAAATCTTGACTTTTATACTTAAATTCTAAGTTTCAAATCTTGAACCTTAAATCTTGAAATTGGAATCTTGAATTTGGAATTTTGAATTTTAAATCTTGAATCTTGGATCTTGAATCTTGAATCTTGAATCTTGAATCTTGAATCTTGAATCTTGAATCTTGAATCTTGAATCTTGAATCTTGAATCTTGAATCTTGAATCTTGAATCTTGAATCTTGAATCTTGAATCTTGAATCTTAAATCTTAAATCTTGAATCTTAAATCTTGAATCTTGAATCTTGAATCTTGAATCTTGAATTTCGAATCTTCAATTTTGAATTTTGAATCTTGAATCTTGAATCTTGAATTTTGAATCTTGAATCTTGAATCTTGAATCTTGAATCTCAAATCTTAAATCTTGAATATCTTGAAATTAGAATCTTGAATCTTGGACTTGAAATTAGAATTCTGAATCTTGAAATTTAAATCTTTATTTTTTAATGTTGAATCTTGAATTTTGTATCTTGAATCTCGAATCTTGAATCTTGAATATCGTATCTTGAAATTAGAATCTTGAATCTTGGATCTTGAAATTAAAATCCTGAATTTTGAAATTTGAATCTTGATTCTTTAATATTGAATCTTGATTCTTTAATATTAAATCTTGAATTCTGTATCTTGAATCTTGAATCTTAAATCTTTAATCTTGAATCTCGAATTTTGAATCTTTAATCTTGAATATTGTATCTTGAAATTAGAATTTTGAATCTTGAAATTAGAATCTTGAATCTTGAAATTTGAATTTTTATTCTTTAATCTTGAATCTTGCATCTTGAAATTTGAATCTTGAATCTCAAATCTAAAATCTCGAACCTCGATCTTGAATCTTAAATCTTGAAATTTCAACTTAAAATATGATATCTGAAATTTGAATCTTAAATCTTGAATCCTAAATGTTGAATTTTTTACTTGAATTCTGAATTTTAAATCTTGAACCTTGAATCTTGAATTTTGAATCTTGAATCTTGAATCTTGAATCTTGAATCTTGAATCTTGAATCTTGAATCTTGAAGCTTGAATCTTGAATCTTGAATCTTGAATCTTGAATCTTGAATCCTGAATCTTGAATCTTGAATCTTGAATCTTGAAACTTGAATCTTGAAACTTGAATCTTGAATCTTGAATCTTGAATCTTGCATCTTGAATCTTGAATCTTCAATCTTGAATTTTCAATCTTCAATGTTGAATGTTGAATGTTGAATGTTGATCTTCAATCTTTAATCTTTAATTTCAATCTTCAATCTCTAATCTTTAATTTCAATCTTTAATTTTCAATGTTCAATCTTCAATCATCAATGTTTAATCTTCGATCTTGAATTTTGAATCTTAAATCTTAAATCTTGAATCTTGAATCTTTTGAATTTTAAATCTTGGACCCTAAATCTTGAAGCTTGAAATTTAAATCTTGAAGTTTGAGTTTTGAATCTTGAGTTTTAAATTTTGAATCTTGAAATTCTAAATTTTGAAGTTTGATAGTATCTTGAATCTGGAATCTTGAATTTTGAATCTTAAATCTTGAATCTTGAAGCTTGAATCTTAACTCTTAAAATCCTGCATTTTGAAGCTTGAATCTTGAATTTTTAAACTTAAATCTTGTGTCTTGATTCTTAATTTGATTTTAATTTTGTGGCTTTTAAAAAAAATGAAGCTTTTTTCCAATTTTTTCTAATTCGAAATATTGATTTCAATTCTGAAATCTATAAAAATGTTCTCGAATGTTTTTAGTTTAAAAATTTCAAATTTAAAATTTGAATTCAAAATAAAAATTATGGGAGAAATTTAAAATTCATAAAAAGGGAATCAGAATTTAAGGAAATCTTGAAAAAAGTCGAAACATCGAGAACAATTTGGAACTTAAAAAGGATTCCTTTTTGAATATGGCAATTTTTTGTTGACAAAATCTTTAAAACCTATTTAATTGTTTGCTGAAAACTTTAAACCTTCTACAAAAAGATTTAAATTTTGGTAATAAATTAGGAATTTTATTTCTTTAATAACTTTTTTTGTTTTTCGTGGTTTTTTTTTGGTTATAAAAAATAACCAGTCTGGAAATTGCTATTAGTAAGTGAAAGCTGTAATTTACCAAGCTCAAAAAAATGAAAATATTTAATTTTGTCAATCACACTTGTCTCATGCAATGTAAACAATCATTAAAACGAATCAAATGCAATTATTTAATTAAAATATTTTTAGCTGCGATAACAATAGCTAAAGTGCATGAAATAGCTCAATTAGCAAAAGCGATAGCACCAAAAAAATCGTTACAGTCACACTTACTTTTGATAACCCTCTAATACAAGATTACAAAGTAACACCACCATAAAATGAAATCCTGTTCATTGATTGATTATTTTCGGTATAAAAGACTTCGATCCATCTTCAGAAACCAGATCAGTTCGACGATCACATCAAACATGAAGGTCTTGGTTGCATTCTTAGCTACACTCTTCGTCGCTTCCGCCGTTCCACTCGGCCAGAAGAAAATCCTCTTCAACGAAGACGGAGCCCTAACCATCTACGACGGCCCAGCTAGATACATCACCTTCCCAGTACCAACAGGACTAGCCAGCCCTTCCTTGTACGATATCGTCGTCGACTCCCAATACATCCCAGCCAAGTCCATCGTCTTAGACGTCCAATACCAGAAATACGGACCAGTGTACAACCAAATCCAACTCATCTGCAAATACTTCCTGCCATACCAAGGCCAAGTCATCAGCGACGAAATCTACGGTCAAATCTTGTACCAAATTAAACAGTACGTCGTCCAAGGTCAAATCAGCCCTGTGATCTACGCTACATTGAAATCACTTTTGTACCAACCACTGTTTGATCAATTGGTAGCTGGTGAAGGTGTTTTCGCCCGCGAAGGAAAAATCTTAGGAGTCCCAGTCACCGGCGAGCTCGTCAACGAAGTCTACCAGAAGAAACTCTCCGGATACGGATCTTACTTGTACGGACAGGGTTACTACGGCTACCCATACGGCGGTCAGTATGGGTACCCGTACTACGGCCAAGGATTCGGCTACCCATACGGCGCCCAATACGGATACCAATATGGCGGCCAATACGGTCAAGGTCTCTACTCCTACTTGTACGGCAAAGGCGGTTACGGATACGGATCTCAATATCCTTACTATTTGGGCCAATATTAAATTAAATTAACGACATAGTCTGGAATACACATTTCTTTTGAAAATGTAACTTAATAAATCTTGATACATTTCAAGCGAATTTCATTTCGAACAATTTCCCAAATTATCTTCAAGTTAAAGCAAAGATTAGCAAACACAACAAAGGTTGCTCTAACGTGTTTCGACAGCCAAGCTGTCATCTTCAGAGAGAAACTGCAGTTTCTTTCTGAAGATGGCAGCAACTTTTGTTGTGTTTTTTAACCTTTCTTGGTTTCAGGGACAAGTTCTGTAATTCAATTTTTGAAGATAACCAAGGACCGGTCCGTTCCATCAAAAAAAAAAAAAGATTAGCAGATTAGGGACGGCAGAATTGATTATTGATTGAGTCGTGAGTAGTTAAACATTCTATAGAAAATGCACTTTTTGGAAAAATAATATTCGAAGATCGAAAGAAATTCAAAAACCAAGAAATTTTAATAACTATACATGTATGTTTCGTTCTTATTAGAATTCACTAGTAATCGTTAAGACTACGAAAGCTGTAAAGACTTCTCAGTATTGGAAAAGAAAATTTATGAAAATGAAACACTGTCGTTCTATTATCGTATCTTAAATGTCAAAACCTCTAAAGAATATATGAAAGCAATGACCAAACACGTACTTGATCGATTTTCAAAATTCAGACCCTAAGGGGGTGAAAAAGTGTGTTAAATTGAATATTAAAAAAATTAAAACTTTTTTTTAATAAGCTGAAATTTACGTTTTCAAAACAATGTTGGCCCAACAGGACGAAATTTGCCAAAAAAAGACAACATTTTTAAACACCAACGTCAAAATTTTGAGTTTGAAGTTTTTAAAAAAAGTCAAATATTCTCGACTCACGAATTCGTTTAAAGTTTGAAATTTAAAAGGCCAGGGTTCTACAAAAATTTCAAAATGTCTGGAAAAGAATTTTTCAAATAGTCGAATTTACAAAAATTCGAAGTTTCCAGGAAAAATTAAAATTTTAACATAAGGTATATTTTTTTTGAAGTCTTAAACTTAACAAAAGGTCAAAGTTTTTAAAGAGGATCGAAATTTTGAAAAAATATCGACCTGTGCATTCCACTACAATTGTTAACCAAATTTTCAATTTAAAGTGACATTTTCGAAATTTGAATCGACGTTTCGAGGAAACACTTCGATAATAATGCAATAATTTTAATTAAAGGAAAAACCTAATTATTTACAAAAGCGTTATTTTAATCCAGAAAATTTAAATTCAAAGTCTTGTAGTTTTTTAAAAATTTGACTTTCAATTCGAATTTCTTAAATTTCAATTGAAGACAAGAATTTTTTTTCAACATTTTGAAACATCGAATTGTAATTTTGGATTAAAGTGGACATTTTAAAACAGCTTTAGACTCTGTAAAAAACAATTATCTTTTAAGTCGAGACGTGAAATTATTATGAATTATCGCGAAAATTTTAAATTCTGAAAGCGAAGTAAAATGTTCGAAAAACAACTTGAAGGAATGTAAATATGTTTTTTAGTTTTCTATTTCAGGATTGTCATTTTCGTGTGACTTATATTTTAAGTTTGATTACCCCGACCGAAGTCGAAAAACCATTAAAATGAAAAATGTTTTCTCAAAATTTTTAAGGATCGAAATGAACTCTTGGTACCTTATTAAAATAGAAATTTCGAAACAGCTTCGAACTTTCTAAAAAGTATTCTTAGAAATTCGCTAGGTGGCAGTGTTTCAACTGTTGGTAGTTCAGCTACCTATAATTCACTACACATGCCTGGAGGGCTGCATGAATTTGTGGTCTAGGTTGCATTCTACTTGCATTAGAAATTAAAATTTAAAAATCTTTGGAATTTGTAAATTTCGATTTTAGATTCAAAGTGTACAGTTTAAAATGAAAGTGTAGAAATTAGAAGTCGAAAAAAAATGTCAACATTTAAAAAACCTGACTTGAACAGTGTTTTAGAAAAGAATGTTATAATTTCGAATTTGAAGTCAAACTTTCGAGATTAAGGAATTTTGATAACATTTAAGTCTAAGTTGAAATTTCAAAAAAAGTCGAAACTTAAGAATTACTTATAATCGATATTTCAAAAAATAATTAAAAAAGAGTTCCAATTTTAAGTCGAAAACCAAAATTTCTAAAAAAAAGTCGATGGTGTGAGTTTAAATTTGCCATTTCAAGTCCTAAGTAGTTTGATAACAAGTAGGAATAACAAGTAATATGTAATTCGAATTTTTGCATATTAAATTAATTTCAGGCAGAAAATAAGGCGACATTTTGCGCCACCACTTAATGCCAAATTATTTACATTTATCAAACGTTTAAAATTCGTCCAACACACGATTATGTTGCGGAATTTTTGTGGTTAGATTCCATAAAAAATACTAATGATAAGATATCTCTACTTAGGAGCATCGATGGAAACACTAAAATATTCCGCTTTAAGATAAGTTATTTATAAACAAATTTGCAAAAGCTGCATCTAATTAATGTGTTTTAAAAATGCAACAAAGTAATTATAGCAAAATTGTTAGAATAATTAAGACAATTAAGATAATGACAGCAAAGTAAAATTGTTTCATCAGAGTTACAATGTTTCGTCACAATCGTGATAAAATTTCGTATAAAAGAACATTCGAAATTTGGCAAAGTCAGTTCAGTTCAGCTGTTCACATCAACATGAAGGTCCTCTGCGTAGTCTTGGCTTCCATCCTCGTGGCTTCCGCCGTCCCATACGGCACCAACAAAGTCGTCTTCAACCAAGACGGTTCTTTCACCATCTTCAACGGAATCGACCACCAGATCACCTTCCCGGTACCGACAGGCGTCCACAGCCAAAACTTCGTCGAAGTCTTCGTCAACTCCGTACAAATCCCCGGCAAGACCATCACCTTGGACGTCCACCACCCCGAATACCCATCCGCCTACCACCAAATCTACCTCCTCCACAAATTCTTCTTACCATACGACGGCCAAGTCATCACCCCTCAAGTCTTCGAAGACATCCTCTACCAAATCAAGAACGCCGTCGTCCAACACGAAATCTCCCCAGTAGTCTACGCCGCCGTCCAAGCCATCCACCACCAACACCTCTTCGACCAATTGGTCATCGGTGAAGGAGTCTTCGCCCGTGAAGGTCAAGTTTTGGGCACCCCCGTCACCGGCGTCGTCGCCAACAAGGTCTTCGAACACCAATTCTACGGCCCATACGAACACCACTACGGCCAACAATACCAACATGGTTACGGTCAGCAATACCAACACGTATACGGTCAGCAATACCAACACGGTTACGGTCAACAATACCAACACGGCTACCCCTACAACACCGGATACGGCGTCTGGAACTACTTGAAATACGGGCAACACTACCCATACGGTCTTTACCAACAAGTTTACGGACACCAATACCCGACCACCACCTATGGACACCAATACCCAACCACCACCTACGGATTCAACTACCCAACTCACTACAGCGGTGTTTACCATCATGGATACGGATACACCCATCATTACCCTTACAACACCTTGGAACAAGTTGTGTACTAAATTTTAGGTTGATATTTGACCGTCTTAACAGATACACAATTTTTTTGAATGTTTGGCTTCATAAATGTTATTAAATAAATGAAAGTTTAATAAAGAGTTGTTCTAATGAAACAAAATGTCTATTTCTTTCCCAAAATTTACTAGATACCTAGGTGTTGGGCCTAGTCAACATTTTATTTTTAGAAATGTACCCTTAGGGCACAGAACGATTTTGTACAGAGCATTATTACGAAGGGTAGACTACCTGCGAGTAGTTTACTTCACTACTTCCTTTATTTTTGAAATATAAAACATTCGATAACTGCACTCGGAAGTGACTAGTCGTATTATGAATAAACGAAAAATATATATAGTGCAATGAAATGTGCAGTTTCATTCGAGTCATCCAATCACTCACAAAAACGCTGGTCGGTGACAATTCACTAGGTTATGTTTTAAATAGATTATCAGTATGCACAGACCAACAAGTCTGAATATTTGTCAGACTTGGAGTTTGGAAACTCAAAATAGGTTTCAATCTTATTAGATCTCGTCAGTTTGGTATATCCAACTCGAATGCTAACAAATGTTCCTGTAGGTAAATACTATAAAATCAACGAATGTCCTTCGTGTGACTCCTAAGTACCGCCACCTTTTGGTTCATAGAGGAATCGTGGACAACTTCAAAAAGTGTCGTATGCAAATAGGTTATCAGTATTTTTTGATGGAAAGGTCTGGTCCTTGATTATCTTCAAAAATTGAAATACAGATTTTGCCCCTGAAACCAAGAAAGATTAAAAAACACAACAAAGGTTTTTCTAACGCGTTTCGACAGTCAAGTTGTCATCTTCAGAGAGAAACTGAAGATAACAGCTTGACTGTCGAAACGCGTTAGAGCAACCTTTGTTGTGTTTTTTAATCTTTCTTGGTTTCAGGGGACAAGTTCTGTATTTCAATTTTAGGTTATCAGTAATTGGACTGTCTTTTTGTAGAAAGGAACTACGTAACAAATTCCTAAATAATAGATTTTTAGCACATAGTTTAGCAGAAGTCATATTCTTTGCCGCAAAAAAGAACCAGGTCCCATTTTGAAACCTAGCACTATCTATTACCCAACAAATTAATCAACTGAATGGGTAGGTAAATAACCTGCAGAAGGAGAACTAGGGCTAAGCTTCTTTTCTGCGAAACAAAAAGTTAATATTGTATTGTTTTCGTCAGTCAACTGCACAAGCAGTCAGTGGAAAATTAATATCAAACTAAATACACAATGTTTCCAGAAATGTCATTTTTTTTTCAAAATTCGTTTATTCCTTAAAACCTCGACAGTTTCTCGAAATATCAGCATTTTTCCCAAAACGCTTCGTTGCTCACAACTTTTTTTTTGAAGTTTCCTTATTCTTAAAATTCGATTTATTTTATAAAAGCTAACTCTTACAAAATGTTGAAATTTTAGCTAAAAAATACTTTTTTTGAAACGTCACCATCAAAATTCGACTTTTAAAATTCGACATTTTTCCCAAAACTCGTCGTTGTTCATAATTTTTTTCTTTTGAAGTTTCTTTATTCTTAAAATTCGATTTTTTTCATGAAAAATGACTCTTGCAAAATTTTGAAATTTTACCTAAAAAATACTATGTTTTGAAACATCATCATCAAAATTCGACTTTTAAAATTCGACATTTTTCCCAAAACTCGTCGTTGTTCGCAATTTTTTTCCTTTTAAAGTTTCTTTATTCTTAAAATTCGATTTATTTCATGAAAACTGACTATTACAAAATTTTCAAATTTTACCTAAAAATACTTTTTTTTTTAAACATCACCATCAAAGTTCGACTTTTAAAATTCGATTTTTTGCGTATTTTAATTTGTTTACCATAATTTATCGTTTCTCTAAAGTTTAGTCAATCTTTTGGTAAAAAAGTAAAAATTTTAAAAAACCATTTTTTTATGAAATCGTTACCTTGACAATCACCACTTGTTGCTTATTATCCGATACAGGAAAGCTGCCTAACGGCATAAGACAGGAACAATTTTTTTAAACTTTTTTTGAAACTTTCACTGTTTTCTCACTCAGAATTTAGGCCCTTTTTTTGAGTATTAAGCTACTTTTCCTAATAAAGTCTGAAAATAAAAAAAAGCCAAATTCTAAAAAGAAACAAAATCTCCAGAAATTTCAAAATATTGGGAAATCCCCGAAATGTCCCTGAGAAAGTTTAACTTCAAGATTGGAACTGAATTTATTTAAAAAAAATATTTGAGAAACAACTTCCAAAAAGTCAAATTTAACAAAGTAGATATTTTCAGAAAAAATATATTTTTTAAGAAATTTTGCGAAGGTAAATGAATTTGAAGAAGGAAAAATTTAAAGTTTGAGATAGAAGCTGAATGTTGAAAATAGCGTCTTTAAGAATTAGAGGAAAAGGACAATTTTAGAGAAACGAATGGAAAAATGTCGAATTTTGGGAATAAAGTCGTTTCGAAAGGGAATTTTCTGAAACAAATCGAAATTTCCAAAATTGTATTGAAAAAAAGGCAAAATTTGTATAAACAGTAGAATTTTCAAAGAAAAATGGAAAAAAAATCGAATTTTAGAAAAAAAACTTGATCAAAAAAAGTCGAATTATTTGCAAAAGAATTTAAATTTTCAGGGATTCCAAAGTTAAATTTTGAATTTTGAGTTTTGAATTTTGAATCTTGAATCTTGAATCTTGAATCTTGAATCTTGAATCTTGAATCTTGAATCTTGAATCTTGAATCTTGAATCTTGAATCTTGAATCTTGAATCTTGAATCTTGAATCTTGAATCTTGAATCTTGAATCTTGAATCTTGAATCTTGAATCTTGAATCTTGAATCTTGAATCTTGAATCTTGAATCTTGAATCTTGAATCTTGAATCTTGAATCTGAATCTTGAATCTTGAATCTTGAATCTTGAATCTTGAATCTTGAATCTTGAATCTTGAATCTGAATCTTGAATCTTGAATCTTGAATCTTGAATCTTGAATCTTGAATCTTGAATCTTGAATCTTGAATCTTGAATCTTGAATCTTGAATCTTGAATCTTGAATCTTGAATCTTAATCTTGAATCTTGAATCTTGAATCTTGAATCTTGAATCTTGAATCTTGAACTTGAATCTTGAATCTTGAATCTTGAATCTTGAATCTTGAATCTTGAATCTTGAATCTTGAATCTTGAATCTTGAATCTTGAATCTTAAATTTTCAATCTTCAATCTTCAATCTTCAATCTTCAATCTTCAATCTTCAATCTTGAATCTTGAATCTTGAATTTTCAATCTTGAATCTTCAATATTCAGTTTTGAAGTTTTAATGTTGAATCTTTAATATTCAATTTTTAATATTCAATCTTCAATCTTTAATATTCAATCTTCAATCTTTAATTTTCAATTTTCAATCTTCAATCTTGAATTTAAAATCTTCAATTTTCAAAATCTTGAATCTTAAATCTTGAATCTTGAATCTTGAATCTTGAATCTTGAATCTTAAATTTTCAATCTTCAATCTTCAATCTTCAATCTTCAATCTTCAATCTTCAATCTTCAATCTTCAATCTTCAATCTTGAATCTTGAATCTTCAATCTTGAATTTATTTTCAATCTTGAATCTTCAATATTCAGTCTTGAAGTTTCAATGTTGAATCTTCAATATTCAATCTTTAATATTCAATTTTCAATCTTTAATATTCAATCTTCAATCTTCAATTTTCAATTTTCAATCTTCAATCTTGAATTTAAAATCTTCAATTTTCAAAATCTTGAATCTTGAATCTTGAAACTTAAAATTGAAATCTTGAATCTTTCAAATTTCGAATTTCGGATTTCGACTTTCAAATTCCGAATTTCGAATTTCAAATTCCGAATTTCGAATTTCAAATTTCGAATTTCGAATTTCGAATTTCGAATTTCAAATTTCGAATTTCAAATTCCGAATTTCGAATTTCAAATTTCGAATTTCGAATTTCGAATTTCGAATTTCGAATTTCGAATTTCGAATTTCGAATTTCGAATTTCGAATTTCGAATATCTGATATTTACAGCATCCCCGATGAGCGGTATAAACATTTAATGGTCAAAAATGTACAAAACTGGGGGGTAAACAAAAAAAGGTTGACTACCACTGAGGTAACCAATGAAATTTCCAAATTTAAACTTTCAATTTTAATAATTTTCTCGAAAATTTTAATTTAAAAGTCGATTTTTTTATCAAGATTTTACTTCTTTATCAAAATTTCGTGTCAAAATCAAAATGTTGAATTTTTTTTCAATGTTCCCAGTTTACCATTTTGATTATTTATTCTGGTTTTATTCCTTAATTTCTGGCTTGAAATTTAGAAATTTAACTTTACAAATTTTAAATTTCTTTTAAAAATTTCCATTTTCAACTGGGACATTTTTTATAAATTCTAACTTTTTCTGACCGTTTCTAAGAAATTGTTACTATTTTCGACTTCTCGACTTTAATCCTGAATTTTTTACTTTTTTCTCAAAAGATCGACTTTTTCTTGAAACTGTAAGCTAACACTTTTGATTTTTAATTTTTTTTATTCGATTTTTATTATATACCTGAAATTTCAACAAACTTATTATTGAAATTCATTTTTGAAAGTTCTACGTTTGAACACGATAAAGTTAATCTAACTTTTGTTGAGATTTTGGTATTTTCTGAAAATTCCAAATTTAAATTTTAAAACGTTTCCATTTTTTCTTTAAAAATTCTCGAATTTTGGCTTTTTACATTAACCGTAGTTTAATTTTCTTTTAATAAACTAAATATTTAGCTTTAATTTCGATTATTTTTAATTGAAACAAATTTTTTGATAATAATAATAGTTTTAACATTATTGTAAAATTCCTACTTTTTTTTTGGAAATTTTTTTTGGAAATTTTAAACCTGAACTAAGTTTCACTAAAGGTTTGAATTTTTTATAGAAATTTCGATTTTTTTCTGCGGGTTTTGATCCAAAATTTTAATTTTCAATTTCCCAAAATTTTGAGAGAAAGCTTACATTTTTTTGCACCTCGGAAAAATTAATTCTATTTCTAATTATTGCAGAATTATAAAAAATCTTTGAGGCAAAATTGAAGACACCTGACAATACGAGTTAATTGTCAGAATAAAAAGAGTTATCAATTCAGGATATAATTTGTTAGATTGAGAATTTAATTTGCCAATAAGGGAATGAATTAAATACACAAAAATAAATGCCAATTAGTTTAATTTCAAAACCTTTGCCTTGCACATACTTTTTCAGTCTCGATCAAATACTTAGGCTAACCTAAAATCCATGTTGTCCAACAATATGGTGTGGATAATGATGAAAGGAGTCGCTTTCAGGTCCGTGGTAGCCTCCAGCGCCGAAACCCTGCCAAAAGCCATAAGGATGGTGGAAATAACGTTCGTATACTTGAGGATACTCGTGCCCATACTTCAAAAAATGTGGCTCATAGTAGCCGCGACCGTGAATAGCCCCATGTTCCATTCCATGATGATACGGTCCATAGAAGTACGTCCCAACGTGCCCGGTGTAATGCTCACCTTCATGTGCAGCACGACGACCGAAATAATACCCCTCTTTGTGACCAGTATAGTGACCCTCGTGACCAGTATAGTGACCTTCGTGACCAGTATAGTGACCCTCGTGACCAGCATAGGGACCCTCGTGACCAATGAAATGACTTTCGTGGCCGGTAAAATGACCGTCATGAGGGGTGTAGTGCCCGTCATGGCCGAAATAGGGCCCGCCATGGCCGAAGAAGTGTCCGTCGTGGCCAAAGAAGTGTCCGTCGTGGCCAAAGTGGACCCCGCCGTGGCCGAAGTAATGGCCGTCACGATCGAAGTGGTGCCCGTCGTGGTCGAAGTATTCGTGACCAAAATACTGACCGCCGTGGCCAATATGGTGATCGTCGTGGACGCCATGGTGATCGTCGTGGACCCAATGGTGACCGTCATGGACACCAAAGCGATCCCCATGGGGGATGTAATGGGATCCTACGTGGTAGTCGTGGAACTCGGCGACCACGACAACAGCTGTGGCCAAAAGGGCAAGAGCGAGCTTCATTTTGCAGTGGGACTGATCTGCTTTCGAATGAATTTTCTTCGAGTTATATACAGTCTGGTTATCTGGTGGAGGTTATTGGTTCCCTTTTGTTGTGGCGTAGTCGAGTGTTTGTTATTTTTCAAACCTACAGTCGTCTTTGAAGATTAATTTGTTTTTAAAGCAGTAATCGAAAAAGTTGACATGTTTTTTTTAACCAGAGCTTATTAATTGATTCAGTTGATTAAAGACATAGATTACTCTAAATATGCAATATTCATTAAAGGAAATTCGTTAATAAGATTACGATTTTAATCATCAAAGTAACAAACCTTAGGCCTTTTCTGGATCGTATTCTCTGCATCTTCTTTGCGAAGTTTGGTTAATTCCATTCCTTTTAAGTGGCATTTAAAAAAAATTATAAAAGATTGCCAATCCTTAACGAAAAATGGTAACTGATAATGAAAACTTGTGGAAGAAGCAACTGACGAAAAAAATGCCACTTGATAGAAATGGAATTTTTGTATCGTTATAGACTCCTCCTGAATTATATATATTTTTTAAGTTACCGAGTCTAGTTTATATGATATTTAAATTATTATTTAAATAAATTAAATAGTTTACTTTTTTCAATTTAGTAACCACATTTTGTAAGAACTATTTCATTTATTGCTTAGAAAATCCGAGAAGTAACTTTTTCTTTAGAGCATTATTTTAAATTTTGTAATTTTTTTCGACCAACGGTATATTTCTTATGTGTGCTTACTTTGAAAATAGAATTCAACAGTAGCTGGTCTGGAAACAATTTTTTCGAATTTTGAATTGACTCTAGACCATAAAATTGCCTAGGACATCTTGTGTTTACGTCCCAAAATTTAAAAGAAAATTTGACAAAGACGTCCAAATTTACAAAAAAAAAACAATAAATAAATTTAATCAGACACAATATTCAACAATTTGAAATTATATTTTGAAAGAAAAGACTATATTTCCAGAAAAAATCAATTTTTTTTAGATAGATTTTTTAATTTTTCTTGATTTCAAGGGACAAGATTTGTATATTGACAATTTCAATTATTAAAAATAGTATTTATAATAAAAAATACTTTAACTCCCAATTAATCAAAAAAAACATTTATGTTTATTTTAAATCGAGTTCAAAACCCCGCTCTACACTATTATTAAAAAGCCATATAAACACCTACAAGTTGACCTATTCGATAGCCTTTTGTAATCGAAGCTCATAAATTTAATTCATCAAGAATCGAATGACGATATTACTAAATTAACGCCACAACAAACAAAATATGAAAACAAACTATTTGGCCGCGATTTACCTTTCAATTATAAAAGCGACCGAAAATCCATTCGAAAATCAGTTCGGTTCCTCCAGCTGAATACAACATGAAGGTAGTACTGGTATTTCTAGCGACAGTCTTCTTGGCAAGTGCCGAATTCGGCGGCTCTGTTGGCCACTACTACGCACCATACGGCCATCACTATGGGCAGTCGGATTACTATGGACCATACAGTCACCACTATGGGCAATTCGGGCACTACTATGGACCCTACGACCACCAGTATGGACAATTCGGTAATTACGGCCACCAATACGGCTCATACGGCCACCACTTTGGACCATACAGCCACCAATATGAACCTTACAGCCACCACTATGGACCCTACAGTCACCACTATGGACCCTACAGTCACCACTATGGTCCATACAGCCACCACTATGGGCAATTCGGTCACTTCTACGGACCCTACGGTCATCACTATGGGCAGACTTGGCCATACTACAGTTATGGATCACACTCCCAGCACGAGGGCGTAAGTCAATATTACGGACACGAGTACCCTTTTGGGGGGGTGTATGATCACACCGCTGGTTACCACGATCAATACTACCCGCATTTCTGGAACTATTTTAAATATGGACACAGCTACCCCTCTGGCTACCAGCACTATTACCCTCATGTTGGACAGAGCGGTCACTATTACCCATCTGGTTTCTGGCAAGGCGTTTCATCGGGAATTCACCATAAAGAGGGCTACGAATTCGGACACCATTACCCATTCAGTTTTCTCGGTCATTATGTCCACTGATTGCCAAGCAGAATGACAAATTTGTACTGATTTATTTTAAGCTACCGTAATATAGACTGAAGCAATATTTGGTGTTTGTAAAAATTACCCCTTTCAGTAAAATTCAGAAAATTCTGAAAAAGTGTAATTTTTGTGGCCAGAATTTTCGCAAAAATCGAAATTTTAAAAAAAAAGATTTACCTTTTATATTGCAAAACTCCAAATTTTAGAAAATCCAAATTTTATTATAGAAAATGCTGAAATTTAAAAAATAATTAAATTAAAAAAAATTAAATTAGGATAATTGCTGAATTTCAAAAAAAAAACAGAACTTTACTAAGAAAATTTAAATTTCGAAAAAAATTTAAAAAAGGACAAATTTTTATTTAGAATTTCGAGAAATAGCCCGAATTTTAAAAAAATTGTAATTTAATGGTTGTCATTTTCTAAATAGTAATTTTTTGAAACGTCGAAATTTTCAAAAAAGATTAAGAAACAATTGTGTTTGTAAGTTTTTCTAAGAAAAAGATGACATTTTGAAAAAGGTTGATTTCTCAAAGCAAGTTTAAAAAAACAAAATCGAATTTGCCATAAAAAGGTCGAAATTTACAAAGAAAACCAAATTTCGAAAAAAAAAACCGAAATTTTGAAGAAAGATCGGAAATATCAAATTTATTTTCTACCTTACCAATATTGAGATATAAGCGAAATTTCATTTGTCACATGGGAACAAGGTCACATCACTTTAAGGCCACACGAGGTTGAGATCATTAGAGTTTAAGATCGCGTGAACTCAAAATCACGTGGGTTCAAGATTACGCAGGTCTAACGTCACGTGAGCTCAACATCACGTCAGTTCAAGGTCACGTGCGGTCCAGGTCGCATTAGGCCAGAGTCACGTGCGGTCAAGGTCGCATTAGGCCAAAGTCACGTGAGCTCAAGGTCGCATTAGGTCATAGTCATGTAAATTCAAGGTCACCCAGTTCAAAATTTGGTTAGCGTGTGTTCAAGATTACGTTAGCTTGCGAGGTTTTGGTTTTTATAAAATTTCTAATTTGGTTCCCTTTTAATAAACCAAATTTTCAACTTAAAATCATTTTGTTTTTTTCAAATTTAAATAACTTTTTTGATAATTTTGACTTTGATTTAAAATTTAAAAATTTTTTTTTAATTCGTAATATTAAACTTAAATCAAGTTTTTCTATAAATTTGGATTTTTGTAAAAATTTTCATTTTTCCTGCGGATAAAATCCAAAATTTTAATTTTCGATTTTAAACTTGAAATTTCGAGAGAAAGCAAGCGACGCCCGCAAGGTCGCGTAAACTTAAGGTCAATTAGCTTCAAGGTTAGCTAAAGATCACGTGAGTTTAACGTCACCTGATCTCAACATGAGCTCAAGTTCATACGAACTCAAAATCATGTGAGCTCAAGGATATCAGGATCACCTGGACTCGTAGTCACATAGGTCTAAAGTTACGTAGGCTCAAGGTCACATGTGGTCAAAATTGCGTGAGCCCAGATTCACGTGAGTTTAGTATTAGATTAGCTTAATATTGCGTGTGTTCAAGGTAACATTAGCTCAAGGTCATGTGAGTTCAACGTCGCATAAACTCAAAATCACTTCAGTTAAGGTCATGTTAGCTCAAGGTCGCATGATATTAAGGTCGTGGGAGCTCAAGGTAGCGGAAGCTTAAAGCCACATAAGGTCAAGGTTTCGACAGCTCAAGGTCGCGAAAGGTCAAGGTTTTTCAAGCTCAAGGTTGCGTGAAGTCAAGGTCGTATGAAATCAAGGTTGCATAAGCTCAAGGCAACATAAGCTCAAGGTTGCATAAGCTCCAGGTAACATAAGCTCAAGGTTGCGTAAGCTCAAGTTCACAAAAGGTCATCAGAGCTCAAGGTTACGAAAAGTCAAGGTCATCTGAGCTCAAGGTTAGGTGATATCAAGGTCGTATAAAATCAAGGTCACTTAAGCTCAAGGTCACAGGATCTCAAAGTTGCGTGGTCTTAAGGTCATTAAAGATCACGGTCACACAAGCTCAAGGTAGCAAAAACTCAAGGTTGCGGAAGCTCAAGGTTGCGAAAAGTCATCTGAGCTCAAGGTTACAAAAAGTCAAAGTCACCTTTGCTTAAGTTACAAAAGATCAAGGTCATCTGAGCTCAAGGTTGAAAAAGGAGATCAAGGTCGTATAACATCAAGGTCACCCAAGCTCAAGGTCGCAGGATCTCAAGGTTGCGTGTTTTTAAGGTTATTAGAGATCAAGGTCACACGAAGTCAAGGTCGCATAAACCCAAGGTTGCGAAAGCTCAGGGTCGCGAAAGGTCATCAGAGCTCAAGGTTACAAAAGGTAAAGGTTATCTAAGCTCAAGGTTACGAAAGATCAAGTTCTTCTAAGCTTAAGGTTGAGTAAGATCAAGGTCGTATGAAACCAAGGTCACCGAAGCTCAAGATTGCGTGGTCTTAAGGTCATGAGAGATCAAGGTCACACAATCTTAAGGTCGCGAGAGCTCAAGGTCGCCAAAAATCATCAAAGCTCAAGGTTACAGAAGGTTAAGGTCATCTAAGCTTAAAGTTGCGAAAGGTCAAGGTCGCAAAAGGTCATCAGATCTCAAGCTTACGAAAGGTTACGAAAGGTAAAAATTATCTAAGCTCAAGGTTACAAAAGGTCAAGGTCATCTGAGCTCAAAGTTGAGTGAGATCAAGGTCATATGAAATCAAGGTCACCTTAGCTCAAGGTCACAGGATCTTAAGGTTGCGTGGTCTCAAGGTCATTAGAGATCAAGGTTACATGGGCTCAAGGTCGCATGAACCCAAGATTGCAAAAGCTCAAGGTCGCGAAAGGTCATCAGAGCTCAAGGTTACGAAAGGTCAAGGTTATCTGAGCTCAAGATTGAGTAAGATCAAGGTCGTATGAAATCAAGGTCACCTAAGCTCAAGGTCACAGGATCTCAAGGTTACGTGGTCTTAAGATTATTAGAGATCAAGATCACACGAGCTCAAGGTCGCGTGAACTCAAGGTTGCGGAAGCTCAAGGTCGCAAAAGGTAATGAGAGCTCAAGGTTACGAAAAATCAAGGTTATCTAAGCTCAAGGTTATCTGAGCTTAAGGTTTAGTGAGATCAAGGTCCTATGAAATTAAGGTCACCTAAGCTAAAGGTCACAGTATCTCAAGGTTGCGTGGTCTCAAGGTCATTAGAGATCAAGGTAACAAGAGCTCAAGGTCGCGGGAGCTCAAAGTCGCGAAAGATCATCAGAGCTGAAGGTTTTGAAAGATCAAGGTCATCTAAGCTAAAGGTTACGAAAGGTCAAGCTCATTTGAGCTCAAGGTTGAGTGAGAAAAAGGTTGTATGAATTCAAGGTCACCTATATTCAAGATCACAGGATCTCAAAGTTGCGTGGTCCCAAGGTCATTAAAGATCAAGTTCACACGAGCTCAAAGTGGCGTGAACTCAAGGTTGTGAGAGGTCAAGTTTACGTGTGCTCAAGGTCGCGTGAACTCAAGGTCGCGGGAGGTCAAGGTTACGTGAGCTCAAGGTCACTTAAAATCAAGGCCGTCTGAGTTCCAGGTCGTTTGTACTCAAGGTTGAGTGAGGTCAAAGTCATATGAGTTCAAGGTTGCGCGCACTCAAAAAAAAACTCAAAAAGTCGCGGAAACTCAACTCAATTTTAAAAGATAGCAAAAATTTTTAAGAAACTCAAAACGTTCAAAGAAGTTCTAATTTTCAAACAAAACAAACTTTAAAAAAAAGTCTAATATTTTAAATGAAAGTCAGATTGATTTTTTTATCGCCAATTCCACTTTTTCTCAAAATTTAATAAAACCAGAAAATAAAGTAAAATTAAGCTTACAATTGAATTTTGAGAAGAATGTCCAAAATTCACAAAAACGTTAAAGTTTATAAAAAAAATTAATTTTGACACGGATTTCTGTAAATAATTCGTTATTTCGTGTAAACTTTAAATTTTGCAAAAAAAATTGAAATTTTGGAATAAAGTAAAAATAGGAAAAAAGTCAATGTTCGAGTTTAAAGCCAAAAATTTAAGAAAATTTGCATAACTGGATTTAGAAAAAATTGCTTTGATGCTCAATATTTTAAGTTTAGTTCCGAAATGTAGAGTTTTACTTTGAAATTATTTTTTTCACTTAAATTTTTCAAAATTTGAAATTCTTTGAAAATAACGAAATTTTAAGGGGAAAGAAAGTTTTAAAAAAATCGAAATTTTGACACTGAAGTCAAAATTTTTAAAAACTATTTTTAGTATAAGTTTGTTTTCAAAATTTTAACTTTTTTTCAAATTCATAACTATTAAACTTTATTAACGATTAAAACAACAACAGATATTAAAAATTCTACGATGTTTCGATAAATATTTACTATGACCGGACCTGGTTTCGCTTTTCAGCATTTCCACAAAGTAAGGGTTATAAATGTCAAATTTTTTCTAAATTTTAAGATTAAACTTTCACCTCTTATTTCAAGAAAGATTAAAAAACACAATAGAGGTTGCTCTAATGCGTTTCTACAGCCAAGCTGTCATCTTCAGAGAGAAACTAACTGTTAGTTTTTCTCTGAAGATGACAGCTTGGCTGTCGAAACGCGTTAGAGCAACCTTTGTTGTGTTTTTTAATCTTTCTTGGTTTCAGAGGACATGTTCTGTATTTCAACCTCTTATTTCGTATTTTATAAATTTTCTACCTTACACTGACAATTTTAACTTGTTTTGAGGCCTACAAAGATATGATAAGATCAAAACCCGTTTCCAGACTCCGAAACTGATAAGTGTTTAAACAGATTGCTCTGTGCATTAGAATCTAGTCTTCTGGGACTTTCCTCGAGAGCAACCGCTTTGCTAAGCGTTTGTGGTTCAACTGATGGTAGTTCAGCTACCTATGATCCACTAGACATACTTAGAGAGCTGTATACTGTAGTTTGGGTTGCCTTCTATTTGCATATTGCAGTAAGGGTAAATTTCTTCCTTGATGCGTTAGTGGGTACCAAATAAAAGGAATTTTGTAAAGTTAATAAACTAAAAGATGTTCATATTTTGCTACTTATTTATTTTTAAAAAATCTTATAAACTAGGAAGTGCATTTGGTCAAGGATTGAATATCAATCTTAAAATTTAATACACATGATGGCCGAGGAAGTTCAATGGGTAATGATGAGAGTATTCGTATCCAGCCTTGTGGTGGACTCCGGAGGAAAGACCTTGCCAGAAAGCATATGGGTAGTTTTCAGCGACGTAGGGGTAGTAGTGGCCGTAGCTTTGTTGACCTACTTGAGGGTAGTAGTGACCGTAGCTTTGTTGACCTACTTGGGGGTAGTAGTGGCCGTACTCTTGCTGTTGACCATACTGGTGTTGTTGACCATATTTCAAGTAGTTCCACACGGAGGGGTAGCCGTGCTGGTACTGGGATTGGTAGTACACCGATGGGTAGACGTGTTGGTACTGAGATTGGTATTCACCGCCGTATGGGTACACGTGTTGGTATTGTTGGCCGTATTTCAACTGGTTCCAGAAGGATGGGTAACCGTGTTGGTATTGGGATTCGTATTGGCCGTGTTGGTATTGTTGACCGTATTTCAACTGGTTCCAGAAGGATGGGTAGCCGTGTTGGTATTGGGATTCGTATTCGCCACCGTATGGGTATCCGTGTTGGTACTGTTGGCCGTATTTCAATTGGTTCCAGAAGGATGGGTAGCCGTGTTGGTATTGGGATTCGTATTGGCCGCCGTGTTGGTACTGTTGACCGTATTTCAGGTAGTTCCAGAAGAATGGGTATTGAGATTGGTGTTGCTCGCCGTGTTGGTAGTTGTATGGACCGTAGTAGTGGTCACCTTGTCCGTAGAAGTGGTGGATTCCTTGGTGTCCATAGTGGTGGTTCACGCCTTGGTTTCCGTAGTACTGGTATGGGTAGTAATGGCTGTTGTACGGTCCATAAAATTGGCCATATTGGTGCTCGATGTGGCTGCTGTGTTCAGCAGAAGCCAAGAAGATGGCGGCCAAGAAAACAAGTACTACCTTCATGTTGATACTGTTAGAATACTAACTGATCTACCTTTCGATGGTTTCTTTGACGTTATATAGTAAAATTTTATCGTATTATGTTATTTTTCAATTCATAAATTTAGGACAAAATTATTAAGATCCTGGAGGAGAGGTTATCACTTGTTTTTGTTTACTCAAACTTGAGGTGTTAAACGCCAATTAAAAAAAGTTTTTAATTGTTTTTATAAATGAATCCATTTAAGGATAATTAAGATAATTGTTATCGAAATCGCAATTAGTTGCAAATGAGACAAATATTTCCATCAAGTTGGCCCAAAATACAACTTACAACATATTTGTTTAAATTTCGCCTATGGAATACACCAAAACAAACAAAAAATTAACATAATTTGAGGGAATTTGAAGGTTCTGCCTAAAATAATACATTTTAAATTGAAGTTTTTTCATCGTCTTAAAAATTTTAACTTTCTGAAATTATTCATCACTGGAAAAAATGATTTTTTCTGTAGATATTTTTATGGGTAAATAGAAGCTATAATTGATTTTATCATTCTACATGTTAAGAGAATAAAAATAAAATGTTTTATATAAAGCAAGATTTTAATTCAAACAATCAACAAATCTCGAAAACAATTGGCAAGTCAAAATGTCAAAATGTTTGGGAAAAGTAAAAACATGTTTTAGGGGGAAAATGAGCATTTTAGGATAAATGTGGTAGCTTAAATTTAAAAAAAATATGGTAACCAAGCCGTTTCAGGTTTGCTTTCGAAATTTTAAATACATTTCTAAAGTTTGAATTTAAATTGGAATAGAATTTTCTAATTTTTCTTCTTGGAATTTCCATTTAAAACTCCAGAAAATTCAAATTTGGAAGTAAAATTATTTTAAATTAGAAATAAATCAAATTTATTTATAACAAGGTCAAATTTTGAGCTTAAACTTTTAGTGAGAAAAAGAAACTTTAGATTAAAACTTGGATCTAAAAAAAACTGATAATTTATATAAAAATAATTGTTCAAAACTGTTAGTGCTTTTTTCAGCTTGTCATCTCCAAATTTAGGATTTACACTCTAAATTTCAAGAAAAAAAAGGCGGTATATTGAGAAAAGAAATCCTGAACTTGTATTTTGTATTTTGTATTTTGTATTTTGTATTTTGTATTTTGTATTTTGTATTTTGTATTTTGTATTTTGTATTTTGTATTTTGTATTTTGTATTTTGTATTTTGTATTTTGTATTTTGTATTTTGTATTTTGTATTTTGTATTTTGTATTTTGTATTTTGTATTTTGTATTTTGTATTTTGTATTTTGTATTTTGTATTTTGTATTTTGTATTTTGTATTTTGTATTTTGTATTTTGTATTTTGTATTTTGTATTTTGTATTTTGTATTTTGTATTTTGTATTTTGTATTTTGTATTTTGTATTTTGTATTTTGTATTTTGTATTTTGTATTTTGTATTTTGTATTTTGTATTTTGTATTTTGTATTTTGTATTTTGTATTTTGTATTTTGTATTTTGTATTTTGTATTTTGTATTTTGTATTTTGTATTTTGTATTTTGTATTTTGTATTTTGTATTTTGTATTTTGTATTTTGTATTTTGTATTTTGTATTTTGTATTTTGTATTTTGTATTTTGTATTTTGTATTTTGTATTTTGTATTTTGTATTTTGTATTTTGTATTTTGTATTTTGTATTTTGTATTTTGTATTTTGTATTTTGTATTTTGTATTTTGTATTTTGTATTTTGTATTTTGTATTTTGTATTTTGTATTTTGTATTTTGTATTTTGTATTTTGTATTTTGTATTTTGTATTTTGTATTTTGTATTTTGTATTTTGTATTTTGTATTTTGTATTTGGTATTTTGTATTTTGTATTTTGTATTTTGTATTTTGTATTTTGTATTTGGTATTTTGTATTTTGTATTTTGTATTTTGTATTTTGTATTTTGTATTTGGTATTTTGTATTTTGTATTTTGTATTTTGTATTTTGTATTTTGTATTTTGTATTTTGTATTTTGTATTTGGTATTTCGTATTTCGTATTTCGTATTTCGTATTTCAAATTTGTATTTGTAAAATGTAATGTAAAATGTAAAATGTAAAATGTAAAATGTAAAATGTAAAATGTAAAATGTAAAATGTAAAATGTAAAATGTAAAATGTAAAATGTAAAATGTAAAATGTAAAATGTAAAATGTAAAATGTAAAATGTAAAATGTAAAATGTAAAATGTAAAATGTAAAATGTAAAATGTAAAATGTAAAATGTAAAATGTAAAATGTAAAATGTAAAATGTAAAATGTAAAATGTAAAATGTAAAATGTAAAATGTAAAATGTAAAATGTAAAATGTAAAATGTAAAACGTAAAACGTAAAACGTAAAACGTAAAACGTAAAACGTAAAACGCAAAACGCAAAACGCAAAACGTAAAACGTAAAACGTAAAACGTAAAACGCAAAACGTAAAACCTAAAACGTAAAACGTAAAACGTAAAGTGTAAAGTGTAAAACGTAAAACGTAAAATGTAAAATGTAAAATGTAAAATGTAAAACGTAAAACGTAAAATGTAAAATGTAAAATGTAAAATGTAAAATGTAAAATGTAAAATGTAAAATGTAAACGTAAAACGTAAAACGTAAAACGTAAAACGTAAAAGGTAAAAGGTAAAAGGTAAAATGTAAAACGTAAAACGTAAAGCGTAAAATGTAAAATGTAAAATGTAAAATGTAAAATGTAAAATGTAAAATGTAAAATGTAAAATGTAAAATGTAAAATGTAAAATGTAAAATGTAAAATGTAAAATGTAAAATGTAAAATGTAAAATGTAAAATGTAAAATGTAAAATGTAAAATGTAAAATGTAAAATGTAAAATGTAAAATGTAAAATGTAAAATGTAAAATGTAAAATGTAAAATGTAAAATGTAAAATGTAAAATGTAAAATGTAAAATGTAAAATGTAAACTGTAATGTAATATAACAAACGTATACAAATGTATACATTTGCAGAAAGGCTAAATTTTCGAAACAGTTTAAATCTTTGAAAAATTCAATATTTTCAGAAAAGTTTTAAAAAAGATTTAATATATTAAATAAAAGTCAAATCTACAAAAAATCGACTTTTTTGTCTTAAATTTTTCAAAATTTCATATTAAAATCAGAAAATAAAATAAAAATAAGGATTTCAGCTTACAATTGAATATTGGATTTTGAGAAGAATATCCGAAATTTTTTCATCGAAATTTTTCTAAAATTCAAAATTAAAAATAACAAAATATTTATAAAAATTATTTTTAGTAATACTTTTTTTTCGAAATTCTGTCTTTTCTGAAAATGTTCAGATTAAATTTTCGTTTTTAGTACTTATTTTATAAATTTCTTATCTAACATTGAACATTTTAACTTTTTCTGGGGATTACAATTTTTTTCTCAGTCTATTGAATGTTAAACTCAAAATTTAAAATTTTCTAGCAATTATGCTGTTTTTGCTGCACCTGTTTTTTCTTGAAGTTAAGGCTACTTATTTTTTTCGTAAAATCCCTTCCTTAAACTGAAACTTTTTCTAGGAACTAGACTTTTTTTGTGGTTAAATGTTAAACTGGAAAACTAGGTTCTCCTAGCATTTGTGCTCTTTTTATTTTATCAGTTTCTTCTTCAAGCGATAGCTGTTAGTAAAAACTCTCAATTTTTAAATTGATGGCAGTGCAGTAATAACTATTACCTACTTTATAACACAAACAATTTATTCTATTAAAATTCGAAGTTTTTGAAGCATTTTACCAAAAGAAGAAGAAATTATCATTTCAAAGTTATACGTGCAAAGAAAACTTTATATCAGATTATTTAAAAAGTTTGTTGACTTTCAATTTTTTTTAAATAATTGTCTCTAATTATTTTTAACAGCATTTTTTCGAAAAAAATTAGGGTGGACAATAAAAGACCTTTTTTTTGTACTATTTTATTAATAATGCAAACAAATTACAACAAATTCATATTCTTATTTAAACTTCATTTGGTTCAGTACCATCCGTATCCAGCCTTTCCCCAAATTCCCTGCCATGGCCATCCATATCCTTGGCCTATAAACCCCAGAAGGGTAACCAGATTGCCCGTAAGAAGATGGATAGCTGTAACCTACTTTGGAGGGGTTCCACCACGAGCTCACACCAGTACCACGCCAACAACCAGCGTAAGAACCGTAACCGCTGCACGGCCCGTAGTACTGAGACCAAGTGCTACCGTACGGCCAGTACTGACCACCGAATCCCGAAGAACGGGAGTACCAGGATGGGTAACTAGAAGAAGAGCTGGAGTACCAAGAAGGGTAGCTTGCGGAAGATCCAGAGTACCACGATGGAGACGCTACTGAGGAAGAGGAATACCAAGATGGGTAACTAGCGGAAGAGCCAGAGTACCACGATGGGGATCTTGCTAAAGAGCCAGAGTACCAAGATGGGGAGCCTACGGATGAAGCGGAGTACCAAGATGGGTAGCCAGCGCTGGAGCCGGAGTACCAAGATGGGTAGCTAGCGGAAGAGCCGGAGTACCACCAAGGACGGGAGGAACCCCCAGCGGACCAAGACGAAGGCCAGTATTTCCTTGCAGAAGCGCCAGAGTACCAGGCGGGCCATTGGGATGATCCATATGTCCACCAGCTAGGCCAGGATGAGCTGGAAGCCCTAGAGTACCAAGGAGGGCCATTGAGACTGATCCATATGACCACCAGCTTGGCCAGGATGAGCTGGAGGTGCCAGAAGCACCGTAGTACCATGAGGGCCAAGATCCACCGTATAATTTTGATGATCCACCCAGCCACCATTGGCTGGAAGGGCCGTAATATTGTGATGAGTATGAGTTAGGCCACCATGATGATTGGAGGTTGTACTCGGCCGCAGCTAAGAAAGCTGTTGCCAGAAGTAGAACGAGAACCTTCATGTTGTGGACTGTAACTGCACTGATCTGCCTTTTCTGGCATCGATGGCGCCTTTTATACAAAATTTAATAAAAAAAATACAACGGTATCCTATTGGTGTGGAACTTTTAATTAATTGAATCAATTTTGATAACAGTTAATTGCAAATGCATAACATTTAACTGATATTGATAATTTTATTTCGGTAATTGAATATTTTTTAGATTTAAAACACTTTTAAACAGTATCTTTTCAGGGACCTTCTTTAATTAATTTTAATTTAAAAAAAATTGAATTAAAAGTAATAATACGTATACGTTAAAGAAAAACTGATTTCATTTGTAAATAAAATTAATGAACAAATTCTTAAGACTTTGTTTCTTGCAAGGTTTGAAAATATTTAACCCATTAAGATTAATTCAAAAGAAGGGCATAATTTCAGTCAAAATGATGACAAAATTCTTTCATTTATGTTTTAAACGCTTTAATGAAACAAAATAAAATCAGTTTGTGGAATTTTTTGAATAAAAGCAAGAACCACAATTTCAGTGGAAAAATAGTTGCCAAAATGGTCTCATATTTGTAATTATAAGTGTACGAGTTGGTTAAATTAAAAATAATCACTTTTACAGAATTTTTTAATAACATAAGAAACTGTTAATGGACACTTAATTTTCAATATTTCCAAAATGAAGACAAAATTCTTTATTTAAATTCAGTTTCCGTCTTCGAATTACCTAGTGGTATATTTCCAGAACGTTTCCAATCAATTTTTGCTTGAACAAATTTATCAACATTTTAATTAATATCCTATCAATCGTTTAATTAAATTTAATCCACGTTTTAACCGGATTTAATTGTTGCCTGAAGGTAGAGAGTATAAAAAAGCTGATCTTCGTAGAGAAATCAATCCAGTTCAATCGCATACACTTCAACATGAAGCTTCTTCTGGTTTTCCTGGCGGTAGTCTTCTGCGTAACCGCTGAACACGCCGTCAGCCATGTGGGTAGCTACTGGTGGCCAAGCCATTCCAGTCCTTCCCACTACTCATCCGGCTACTCGCCGTCCTGGTACTCCGGCCACTCACCATCCTGGTACTCTGGCCACTCGCCATCCTGGTACTCCAGCTCCTCTCACTACTGGCCTTCGTGGTCATTCAGTCACTCACCATCCTGGTACTCTGGTAACTCCCCATCCTGGTACTCCGGTCACTGGCCGTCGTGGTCATCTTCGGGCGTTTCCGGTTATTACTGGCCCTATGGAAGCACTTGGTCTCAGTACTATGGACCTTGCAGCGGATACGGTTCATATTTAGGCTGTTCACATGGTACTGGGATGAGTTCCTGGTGGAATCCCTCCAGCTATTCGCACTCTTATGGGCAAGGATATGGATGGCCTTATGGGGTGGGCCGCGGGATGTCTTCTGGAGTTGGATACGGACATTATTACCCGATGAGTCATGCTTACTAGATTTTTGTCCCCAATCGATTGTTTGATTGATAATGTGAACGTAATATAAATAAATTTGGCAAGAAATATTTCGCATTTTGTTTTTTAAAAGAGCATTAGTATTATTATTGATACAATTTCGCCATTACATAACTAGAAAACCATAAAACTGAAAGTTTGGATTCTTTTTAGGAAGAAAGGTAGTTCAGGATTATCTCTTATAGAAAAACTTTAAAAATTATTTGATATTCGATAATTCAGATTTTTTTATAATTAATCTCAAATAATATCTGAAATGTATACCCCACATTTTTCAGCGACGTGAAAAAAGAGTAATTTGCAGCTAAATCAAAGTTCCTAAACACGGTTGTGAGCATCTGAGGTTAAATCCGAATCTAGTTCGCTTTTTTTACCCAAATATTATACTTTTTTTCTAAATTTCGAACCAAAACTCGAAGTCAAAAGTAATGTTAAGAATAATGTGATGAAAATCTCTAAATTAAAAAAAAATTTAGGTAGGGGAAGTACCGTCAGAAGTGAAAACTCCTTGTTAGAATTCGTATTCTTGTCAACGTTCGTAGTGGCGTATTTGTTAAGGCAGTAGATATTGTTTCATAGGTCTGATAAGTTGCGGGTTCGAATCCCGCTGTCGTTAATGCGTTTTTTAATTTCATTACAAGTTTACTTATAACTATATATTAAGTACTGTTAACATTAGAGTATGTTGGTAGTTTAAGTTAGATGGCAACGCGAAATCATAAGTTTTCCCCTTATCTTATCCAACGCGCTTAAGATTTTTATTTCAAAAAAATTCCTACTTCTAGTAAGTCCAGTTTTTTTTTAATACAAACAGTAGATTTAAGGAAAAAGATAAGAATCTCAAGTGCAAGCTAGAAAGTTTAAAAGGCTTTTGGAAAAAACCTTGCACCTTAAGCTCAAAAGTCTCGGAAAAAAAACAATTTTAGAAGTTCTTAAAAAATTAATTTAAACACGACGCTTCTATGTTTTTTTTTTCAATTTATTTAACATTTCTTCGGCCCAGTTTGGAAATATTTAAATTTTTATGGTTTGTTGACAATTTTCTAAACAGTTTTTGAAATGCGATTACGTGATATTTAAATTTATTGAAAACGTCACTTCCTGACAATTCACAAAGTAAGAGGTTAGTTTATTTTACATAAAATAGGAATAATGAAAACTAGAAGACCAAAAATTTGATATTGAAAAAATAAAAATTTGTTTTTTTGATAAATTAGGAAAATATACAAAAATAAATAAAAAAGATTGTAGCACTGGACATCGATGTTTCGCTCTCATTTGAGCTCGTCAGCAGTGCATGAAGAACGACGTTTCTACTCCAAAATTTAGAAAATCTTTTCATAAAAAAAAGTGAACATTTCCTAAGTTTTGGAAATTTCAAATGTTTAAAAAAAAAGAAAAGTGCCAAGCAAATTTGTCTTTGAAAAGTTCAACTATTTTCTTAATCCAACTTTCTGAAAATTCCAGCGTTCTTCTCAAAATGTTGACATTTGTCGTAATATTGAAATCTATGGGGGGTGCTTGTTTCATTTTAACTTAGACAATCAAAATAAAATAAATATTCAGCTGTTCGACTTTTTTTCAAAATTCGACCATTTGTCAAAATTTTGGATATTCAGGAAATTGTTATCGTTATTTCGCTTTTTTTCCATAATTCGTTTTTGTTTTTGAAAATCGTTCAGTCTTTTCGAAATTGTTTAAATGTGAATTTTCTCTAGAGAATTTTGAACTTTGTTTCTCAACTTTCTCAAAATGTCTTGTTTTTTTGGAAATTTATTAAAGTTGGGTGTTTTTCTAAAAATTTCTACCTTCTGAAATTTGATTATTTAGAAATTTTAAATGTTTCGTTAAACTTTTACTATTTCTCAAAACTTTCTTGTTTATCGTAGTCAGATATTTCAGATTTTTAGAAATGACGAATTTTTCTTGTAAATTCAACTTTGTTTCAAAATTTTCATCTTTTTCCTCAAACTTTGATTGGTTTTTCATTCTTTGTTTTTGGAGATTACGATTTTTTTCTAAAAATTTCGTCATTTTTTTCAAAATTCATTATTTTTTCGAAATTTCAACTTTTCTTCAAAATCAGATCCTTTGTGTTTCTGAAAATCTCAATATTTTCAAAATTTCGATTTTTGAAGCGAAAACTGCTTTAGGTGCATTGGGCAATTTTTGATAGAGGATAAATTTATTGTTTCGCGTTACCATCACGCTAATTTCATTACCAACATGATCCAATGTTAACATAAGTAAAACACAAAATACTATACGAAATAAGATACGAAATACGGTACTAAATACGAAATACGAAATTCAAACTACGAAATACGAGATACGAGATTCTGATATTTTCTTAACAAATTTCGACTTTATCTGAAAATTTCGAATTTTCTCTAATTTCGACGTTTTCTTTAAATTTTGAACCTTGTCCAAATTTTTGCCTTTTTTTAAATTTCTTTTTTGTTTTACCTTTTTTTTTAATTTTGCTTTATTCGAATAGTTTTGCGTTTCTTAAATTTGGATTTTTTTCAAAAATTGCAACCTCTTTTCAAAATTACTACTTTTTAGAAGTAAATTTGGAGCTTTTGTCACAATTTTGACTTCTTTAGGCCCGTTTAGTGATTTTGGACTATACAAAATACGAAATATGAAATATGAAATACGAAATACGAAATACGAAATACGAAATACGAAATACGAAATACGAAATACGAAATACGAAATACGAAATACGAAATACGAAATACGAAATACGAAATACGAAATACGAAATACGAAATACGAAATACGAAATACGAAATACGAAATACAAATACGAAATACGAATACGAAATACGAATAGGAAATACGAATACGAAATAGAAGTACGAATACGAATACAAATACGAAGTACGACATACAAATACGAATACGTATACGAAATACAAATACAAGAACAAAATACGAATACGATACAAATACGAAATACGAATACGAAATACAAATACGAAATACGAAATACGAAATACGAAATACGAATTACGAAATACGAAAAACGAAATACGAAATTTGGACTTTCTGCAAATGTACACATTTTGTTACATTTGTACATTACATATTTACTTTTACATTTTACATTTTACATTTTACATTTTACATTTTACATTTTACATTTTACAATTTTACATTTTACATTTTACATTTACATTTTACATTTTACATTTTACATTTTACATTTTACATTTTACATTTTACATTTTACATTTTACATTTTACATTTTACATTTTACATTTTACATTTTACATTTTACATTTACATTTTACATTTTACATTTTACATTTTACATTTTACATTTTACATTTTACATTTTACATTTTACATTTTACATTTTACATTTTACATTTTACATTTTACACAATAAATACGAAATACGAAATACAAAATACGAAATACAAAAATGCGAAATGCGAAATACGAAATACAAACTACGAAATACAAAATACAAACTTCAAAATACGAAATACCAAATACAAAATACAAAATACGAAATACGAAATACGAAATACGAAATACGAAATACGAAATACGAAATACGAATACGAAATACGAAATACGAAATACGAAATACGAAATACGAAATACGAAATACGAAATACGAAACGAAATACGAAATAAGAAATACGAAATACGAAATACGAAATACGAAATACGAAATACGAAATACGAAATACGAAATACGAAATACGAAATACGAAATACGAAATACGAAATACGAAATACGAAATACGAAATACGAAATACGAAATACGAAATACGAAATACGAAATACGAAATACGAAATACGAAATACGAAATACGAAATACGAAATACGAAATACGAAATACGAAATACGAAATACGAAATACGAAATACGAAATACGAAATACGAAATACGAAATACGAAATACGAAATACGAAATACGAAATACGAAATACGAAATACGAAATACGAAATACGAAATACGAAATACGAAATACGAAATACGAAATACGAAATACGAAATACGAAATACGAAATACGAAATACGAAATACGAAATACGAAATACGAAATACGAAATACGAAATACGAAATACGAAATACGAAATACGAAATACGAAATACGAAATACGAAATACGAAATACGAAATACGAAATACGAAATACGAAATACGAAATACGAAATACGAAATACGAAATACGAAATACGAAATACGAAATACGAAAACGAAATACGAAATAAATATACGAAAACGAAATACGAAATAAATATACGAAATACGAAATACGAAATACGAAATACGAAATACGAAATACGAAATACGAAATACGAAATACGAAATACGAAATACGAAATACGAAATACGAAATACGAAATACGAAATACGAATTACGAAATACGAAATACGAAATACGAAATACGAAATATAAAATACAAAATACCAAAAATAAAATAAAATTTCAACCAAAAAACCTTAAATTTTGGAAAAAATGAGGAAATTTCTAATAAAAAATTGAGTTTTGTTACTTTTGAAAAAAAAATTTGAAAGAAAGATAACTTTTAATCAACAAACGTTGAATTTTAAAAACAAACTAAAATTTTCAGGACAAAACCAGTTAAAGAAACTCAAAATAAAGAAAAGAATCGAATTTTGTGAACAATTGTTTATGCAACAAAAGAATTTCTTTTACTTCTACGATTTTTCTTACGTTTTTACTTTTTTTATCAACATTTCGACCAAATTTTGAGCAAATAAACGAATTTTGCCAAAACAAGCGACATTTTTAAAAGAATGACAAACTTGAGTCGAAATTTTTAGCAATCTTTTTCATGATTTTTACGTTTTTATTAAAATGTTATCAAAATCTTAAAATTTGGAAAAGAAAATTAAAAAAATGATCAAGAAATACTTTTCAACATTTCTGAAAGTGATACTATTATGAAAATTTTTACTTTCTCTGAAAACCGCCAAAATTTCCAACAAAAGAATTTTTGAGGAGAGAAATTTTCCAAATAAAGACGTTTGTGGGAGAAACGCGGGAAAATTCCAAAAAAGGAATGTTTAAGATTGAGACGAAAATCGAAGATATTAAAAAAAGCCAAATTTTAAGAAAAATAGAAAATTGAACTTAAGAAAAATCTGGAAAGACGGATTTCAAAAAAGGTGTGTTGGGGCAATATTGGAGATTATAAGAAAAAAGGCAAAATTTTTCCTATAAAAATAAGAAATTTGCAACAAAAAAGTACTTTGGGGGAAAGATGGAAGATTTACAAAAATATAAAAATGTCAAAGATGAGACAAGTCAAAATTTTTTTTTAAAGGACGAATTTAAAAATGAAGAATTAAACTTTAAAAATCTGAAAAGCGAATTTCAAAAAAGACGGATTACTGAAAAATAAAATTGGAATTTTCTAGGAAAAGTCAAAATTTCCCCAAAACAAAGAAATTTTGAGAAAAAGATAAAGAATGGGAGATTTCCAGAAAAATAAAATTTCTAATATTGAAAAAAAGTCGAAATTTCTAGAAAAAGCCAAATTTTGAGAAGAATTAAGAATGAACCTTATAAAAAAAGACGAAAAAGACCAAATTCAAAAAAGAGGCAAAATTTTAAGAAACAATACGAAACTGTCTATTTTTAAAAAAATATCTTGACCTCTTTTTTGGGATCTCGATCATTCTAAAATTACGTTTCTTTTTAAAAACTCTCTTTTTGAAAATTACCACTTTTTTTAATTTCGATTTTTGTTTAAAATATTAACTATGTTCCAAAGTTACTTCCCTAGTTTCCATTGATGAACAAGCTACTGGAGTAATCCAAAAAAAATATTTTAGCAAAATTGTGCATTCACATGAGCATACTTTTGAATATACTTATTGAATATCGTAAATATTTCCAGATAATATCGTAAATATTTCTAGATAGTCTTCTAAAGTGTTTAGAATTATTAATAGAAAATATTATAAGTTTAAAATTTGCATATAGTGATACGGTTATTAGGCTTATCAACAATGAAGCTATTGCTAATTAAATTGGCACTATTAAGATTATATTAATTGGTTATATAATTTCCACAAAAACTCATTAAGATATTTTATCCAAAAATGATGCAATTAACACTGCAACTGTCTATGTTTCCCTAACATCTCCGAGTCGATAACATTTTTATATAAAAGTGTCACATTCCCATGCAAAAATCAGTTCAGTCCAGTCGCTGATTTCAAGATGAAGGTATTCGTCGCATTCTTGGCCACCATCCTCGTCGCTTCCGCCGCCGTCCCCACCGGCAAGAAGATCGTCCTCAACGAAGACGGTTCTCTCAGCATCTACGACCAAACTCTCCGCCAGATCACCTTCACCAAACCCTTGGGCTGTCAACGGTGAGAAATTCGTCGATGTCGTCGTAAACGCCCCATCCATCCCAAGGAAGAGCATCGTCCTCGACATCCAATACACCAAATACGGCAGCGGTCTCTCCCAAGTCGGTCTCCTTTTGGAACTTTTCGTCCCATACAAAGGTGAATACATCAGCCAACAGATCTACGATGACATTCTCTACCAAGTGAAAGCCGCCGTCGCCAAGGGTGAAATCAGCCCAGTCATCTACGCCGCCCTTCAAGCTTTGGACAACCAACAATTGTTCGGACAATTGGTTCTTGGACAAGGTGTCTTCGCTCGCGATGCCAGCATCTTGGGTACCCCAGTAACTGGTGAACTCGTCAACAAGGTTTACGGAGCTCAGGTTTACGGTAAAGGATACTACGGACCATACAGCGGCGTTTACGGCCAATACTACGGTCAGTACTACCCACAATACTACAGCCAACAAGGTTACGGATACAACTACCCACAATACCAACAATACCAATACGGACAAGGCTACGTTTACGGACAAGGATACCCATACGTCTACGGACAACAAGGTTACGGATACGTCCCAAGCTACTACCAAGGATACCCATCCGTCTACGGACAACAAGTCTACCAACAAGGCTACCCATACGTACAAGGACAAGTTTACTAAATTGTTTAAAGCTTTGAAACTTCTTTTGTTACCAACTAAATAAAACAAGTAATTGAATTCAATGTTTTTCATTAAGCTTTTCCATCTATTGGTTTCTATCCACATAAACCGTTAAAACTTACAAAAAAAAACATAAACTTGAAATCTCAAAATTTTATTTTAAAAAAATTTTGAGAGAAAGCATAAATACCAAAAATTGAAATACAAATCTTGTCCCCTGAAACCAAAAAAGAAAAAATATATATATAAATACCAGAAAAACTTTAAATTTTCATAAAAAATTAGGCAGTTTGGGAACTGCTGTTAGAAGTGAAAACTCCTTAAATGTAGTTAAAATTCGTATTCTTATGAACGGTCGTGTCGCTCGCCGGTTAAGGCTGCTGGTTCAAATCCCGCTGTCGTCAACGCGTTATTTAATTCCATTACACCTTATTCACTACTTACAATTAGACTTTTGGACAATTCGACTTCGATTTTTATTTAAAATTCTTAAATTTTGAAAATTTCGAATTTTTTGAAAATGTTGAGTTAAATTTTTCTCAAAGTTTCTCTTCCATATTTTAAAATTTTTACTTTTTTGTCAATATCAACATATTATTTAACCAAAATTTTGTGAAAAGTCAAAGCTTTTTTTAGAATTTCGATTTTTCTAAATGTTCGACATCATTTCAAATTTTTAACTTTTTCCAAAGTTTCGAATTTTCAAAATTTTGCCTTATTTGAATGTTTCGACTTTATCTTTCTATTTTTTTTTATTTTGCTTTCCGAAGCTTTGAAATTTCTTTCAAAACTTGACAATGAAATGTTTTGATAAGGTCGATTTTTTTCGAAGGTTGGATTTTTTCTAAATGTTGATTCTGTCTCAAGGTTTAAACTTCCTTAAGACTTTTGATTCTTTTTCAAAATTTCAACTTTATTAATTACTTTTATTTTATTTTGAAAACTTTTATTAAGGTTCAACTTTTCCGAAAATTGTTATTGTTTGGAAAATGTCGATTTTCTTACAAAATATTGACTTTTCTAATACATTTAGCATTCCTTCAATTTCTAAATCTTGTAAAATTTCATCTTTATTTTTTAATTAAAAAATATTTTAATTCTATGTCGACATTTTTGCAAAATTATGACTTTTTAAATTTAATGACTATTTCTCGAAATTTAACTTTTTTTAAATTTTAAATTGATAAAAAAATTTCGGCATTCTTTAAACTTTCAAAAATTTTCAATGTTGAATGTTGAATGTTGAATGTTGAATGTTGAATGTCGTATGTGGAATGTCGAATGTCGAATGTCGAATGTCGAATGTCCAATGTCGAATATCGAATGTCGAATGTCGAATGTCGAATGTCGAATGTCGAATGTCGAATGTCGAATGTCGAATGTCGAATGCCGAATGTCGAATGTCGAATTTCCAATTTCGAATTTCGAATTTCGAATTTCGAATTTCCAATTTCGAATTTTCAAATCTTCAAGTTTGCAAGTTTTCAAGTTTTTAAATTTTTTAATTTTTAGGTTTTCAAGTTTTCAGGTTTTTAAGTTTTCAAATTTTTAAGTTTTCAGATTTTTATGTTTTCAAGTTTTGAAGTTCTTAAATTTTCAAGTTTGCATATTTTTATGTATTCAAGTTTTGAAATTCTTTAGTTTTCAAATTTTCAAGTTTTAAATTTTTTAAGGCTTCAATTTTTGAAGCTTTCAAGTTTTTAGGTAATTAAGTTTTCAAATTCAAATTTTAAATTTTCAAGTTATTAAGTTTAAAATTTTCAAGTTTGTAAGTTACAAATTTATAAGACTTCTTCGTTTTAAGTTTTGAGGTCTTCAAGTTGTTAAATTTTTAGGTTTTCAAGTTTTCTGATTTTCAAGTTTTCAAATTTTCAAGATTTCAATTTTGAAGGTTTTCAAATTTTTAAATATTTAGGTTTTCAAGTTTTCAGGTTTTCAAGTTGTCAAATTTTCAACTTTTCAAAATTTCTAAGTTTTCAAATTTTCAAGCTTTTAAGTTTTTAAGCTTTCAAGTTTTTAAATTCTCAGGTTTTTATGTTTTTAAGTTTTTAGATTTTCAAGTTTGCAAGTTTTCAAATTTTTAAGACTTCATGTTTTCAAGATTTCAGTCTTCAAATTTTCAAGTTCTTCAATTTTCAAGTTTTTAAGTTTTCAGATTTTTAAATTTTCAAGTTCTCAGGTTTTTAAGTTTTCAATTTTTCAAGGTTTCAATTTTTAAAGTTTTTAAGTTTTTAAATTTTTAGGTTTTCATACTTTCTTGTTTTTAGGTTTTCAAATTTGTCAACTTTTCTTTCAAATTTTCAAATTTTTAAGTTTTCAGATTTTTAACTTTTCAAATTTTCATGTTTTTAGGTTTTCAAGTTTTCAAGTTCTTAAATTTTTAAATTTTCAAGTTTTTAAGCGTCCAACTTTTCAGATTTTTTAAGTTTTCAATTTTTCAAGTTTCTAAGTTTTAAAGTTTTTAAATTTTTAAGTTTGTGAGTTTTTAGGATTTTAAGTTTTTAAATTTTTCAGTTTTTAAGTTTTCAAGTTTTCAAGTTTTAAGGTCTTCAAATCTTTAAATTTTCCAGTTTTCAAGTTTTCAAGTTATCAGGTTTTAAGGATTTCAAGTTTTCAAATGTTTAGGTTTCCCAATTTTCAAGTTTTCAGATTTTCTAGTTTTCAAGTTTTTAAGTTTTCAAGTTTTCAGATTTTTAAGTTTTCAAACTTTGTTCTCAAATTTTTAAGTTTTTAGGTTTTCAAATTTTTAAGTTTTCAAGCTTTTAAGTTTTCAGATTTTCAGGTTTTCAAGTTTTCAATTTTTCAAGGTTTGAATTTTTAAAGCTTTACGGTTTTCAAGTTTTCCGGTTTTTAAGTTTTAAAATTATTAACTTTTCTTTCCAATTTTTAAGTTTTTAAGTTTTCAGATTTCCAACTTTTCAAATTTTCATGTTTTTAGGTTTTCAAGTTTTCAATTTCTTAAATTTTTAAATTTTCAAATTTTTAAGATTCCAACGTTTCGAATTTTTTGAGTTTTCAATTTTTCAAAGTTTTAATTTTTCAAGATTTCAAGTTTTTAGTTTTTAGGTTTTTAAGTTTTTAAATGTTTAAGTTTTTAAGTTTTTCAGTTTTTAAGTTTTCAAGTTTTCAGGTTTTAAGGTCTTCAAATTTTTAAATTTTCCAGTTTTCAAGTTTTCAAGTTTTCAGGTTTTAAGGATTTCAAGTTTTCAAATTTTTAGGTTTCCCAATATTCAAGTTTTCAGATTTTCAAGTTATCAAGCTTTCAAATTTTCAGATTTTCAAGTTTTCAAGTTTTCAAGTTTTCAAGTTTTCAAGTTTTCAAGTTTTCAAGTTTTCAAGTTTTCAAGTTTTCAAGTTTTCAAGTTTTCAAGTTTTCAAGTTTTTAAGCTTTCAAGTTTTCAAGTTTTCAAATTTTTAAGTTTTCAAATTTTCAAGTTTTCAAGCTTTCAAGTTTTCAGATTTTCAGGTTTTCAAGTTTTCAATTTTTCAAGGTTTGAATTTTTAAAGCTTTACGGTTTTCAAGTTTTCCGGTTTTTAGGTATTAAAATTGTTAACTTTTCAAATTTTCATGTTTTTGGTTTTCAAGTTTTTAAGTTATTACATTTTTAAAATTTCAAGTTTTTAAGCTTCCGACTTTTTAGATTTTTTAGTTTTTAGTTTCTCAAGATTTCAATTTTTCAAGTTTTCAAGTTTTTAAGTTTTTAACTTTTTAAGTTTTTCAGATTTTAAGTTTTAAAGTTTTTAGGTTTTTCAGTTTTTAGGTGTTCAAGTTTTCAGATTTTAAGGTAATCAAATTTTTAAATTTTCCAGTTTTCAAGTTTTCAAGTTTTCAGGTTTTAAGGATTTCAAGTTTTCAAATTTGTAGGTTTCCCAATTTTCAAGTTATCAAATTTTCAAGTTTTCAAGTTTTTAAGTTTTTAAGTTTTCAAGTTTTCAAGTTTTCAAGTTTTCAAGTTTTCAAGTTTTCAAGTTTTCAAGTTTTCAAGTTTTCAAGTTTTCAAGTTTTCAAGTTTTCAAGTTTTCAAGTTTTCAAGTTTTCAAGTTTTCAAGTTTTCAAGTTTTCAAGTTTTCAAGTTTTCAAGTTTTCAAGTTTTCAAATTTTCAGATTTTCAAGTTTTCAGATTTTCAAGTTTTTATGTTTTTAAGTTTTCAAATTTTTAAGTTTTCAAATTTTCAAGTTTTCAAGCTTTCAAGTTTTCAGATTTTCAGGTTTTCAAGTTTTCAATTTTTCAAGGTTTGAATTTTTAAAGCTTTACGGTTTTCAAATTTTTAGGTTTCCCAATTTTCAAGTTATCAAATTTTCAAGTTTTCAAGTTTTTAAGTTTTTAGGTTTTCAAGTTTTTAAGTTTTCAAGTTTTAAAATTTTCAATTTTGATATTTTGGATTTTTGTAATTTCGGAATCGTGGTAAATATTTTGAAATTTTTCAAAATTAGAATTTTAGAGTTTTTTGAATTTTGGAATTTCGGAATTTTGAAATTTTGAATTTTGGAATTTTTAGTTTTCAATTTTAATTGTGACTTTTTTTTAGTAGTAAAAAATTTACGAGCGACATTTATAACAACAAAGCTGATGGGGGGTCGGAACATTTAATCGCCAAAAATCTGCAAAAGTGGGCTGTAAACAAAAAAAGGTCGACTGCCTCTGATTTATAATATTTGCAAATTCTCAATCTTTTGCAAATGTCGAGTTCTTAAAAAATTTTTATATCTCTCGAAAATCTTTTTCCTTTTTGAAAATTTTAACTTTCCATGAAAAATTTACCTATTTTCAAAATTACGATTGTTTTTGAAAAATCTGACTCAAAATTTTTGAATCTTCAAAAATTTAAATTTTTTATTGAACATTCTTCGACAATTTTTAAATTTTCAATTATTTTTCCATTTATTTTTCCAAAATTTCATAAATTTTTGCAACTTTTTGATTTTTTTGGCAAAAACATGTCAATTTTCTTTAAAATTTTGATTTTGCAAAATTTCCAATTCTTAAGAAAATTTTCCATTTCATGTTTTCAATATTTTAATTTAAAATAAACAACTTTCAACTTTAAACCCAGAATTGTGTGAAAAGAAAGTAGAAAACTCGAGTTAAGAGTCAAACACTCGATTTTTTTCAAAATGTCGATATGAAGGTTGGAATTTGAACAGCAAAGCAGAAATTTTGAAAAAAAATACCCTTTTGAGTTTGAATAGAAAATTTCAACTGAAGTTTCTCTGCGTTTTACGTGAAAAGTCTTCTGACTATTTCCCGAAATTTGGAATTTAATGTATAGTTTCGAGTTTACAGTGAAAATGTTCTGAAATTAAATTTAAATTACTGAAACTTTACATAAACATTTCCAAATGTATATCGAAACCATTCAGATAGTTTCAAAGTATTTCATAAAATAGTTCGCAAGTAATGTTACTTTAAAAATTAAAAAAAAAATGTTAAAATTTGAGGAAAAAATGTACACATACAAACTTTACGAAAGCCAATGAGACAAAGTTAAAATTTGGGGAAGAGAGTGAATAGTCCAATATTAGAAAAATAAATTGGGAAGAGTGTTATAAATTTTAAATATAAACTGGAAATTGTTTGTCTTCTAATAACGATTAAATTGATAAGAGTTGCCAAAACAAATATAAAAATATCATCAATATTACACAACGATTAAGAAACATCATGCGATCTTTTTAGTATAAAAGCTCGTTAAATTTTTTGAATAATCAGTTCGGTCTTAGCATCTGAATCAACATGAAAGTCTTCGTAGCTCTTCTGTCTACCATCCTTTTGGTTTCAGCCATCCCAACTGGCAAACAAATCATCTTCAACGAAGATGGTTCCTTCAGCATCCAAGACCAAACTCTCCGTCAAATCACCTTCGTCCAACCTTTGGGAGTCAACCAACACTTCGTCGAAGTCGTAATCAACGCCGCCACCATCCCAAGGAAATCCATCGTCCTCGACGTCAACTACCAACAATACGGAAACGGCTACCAACAAGTAGGTCAACTCGTCCAATTCTTTTTACCATACAGAAACCAATACATCGACCAACAAGTCTACAACACCATCCTCAACCAAGTCCAAATCGCCGTCCAAAACAACCAAATCAGCCCAGTCATCTACGCCGCCCTCCAAGCCGTCGACAACCAAGAACTCTTCGGACAATTGATCCTCGGCCAAGGCGTCTTCGCCCGCGAAACCGAAATCTTGGGCGTCCCAGTCACCGGCGAACTCGTCAACCAAGTCTACCAAAACAAAATCGTCACACCGGTGAACGCCATCTACGGACAACAGTACGGTAAGCAATATTTGGGCCAATACTACGGTCAGCAATACTACCCGCAATACGCCGGCATCTTGAGCAAAGTCTTCGGCTACGGATACCCCCAGTACCAATACGAAAACCAACAGTACCAACAGCAATACCAGAACTTATACCAACAACAATACCAGAACCAATACCAACAATACGCTGGAGTCTTGAGCAAGATCTTTGGATCCAGGTTGCCCCAGTTCCAGAACCAATACCAACAGTATCAGAACCAATACCAGAACCAATACCAACAGTACCAGAACCAATACCAACAGCCCCAATGGTATGGTCAACGTTACAACGTTAACCAAGGTATCGCCACCACTTTGGGACAAAACTACTACACCCCTTACGTCTATGGGCAAGAAGCCAACGTTTACCGTTTCCCTTTCAACACCTTGGTCAACAAGGTCCAACAACTCGCCTATTAGATTGTATAAATTAACAAAATGTATAAATAAATTTTTCTATTAACATATTTACTTTTTATTGTTGGAAATCTACTCTTAAATTCGCCCTGTGTTGTTCATGCAACAAAAAACAAACAAAACTAGTAAAATTAAATAATAATTCAACTAACTAAATAATAATAGTAATTGTAACTATAAAAGTCTCGAGAAGTTTTAATAAAATAAAAAAGAATCAACGAATCTAAGATATGAGGATTAACAAGTTGAGTCTTAAATTGTATTAAGTCAGATAAATGACTAAATCTTTTTTTTTTAGTTAAAGTTATTATTTTTTCTCGTTAAAAATCAACCATTTCGTATGTTTTATGTTGTAAGATTTAAAAAAATTGTAATCTAGACAAAAATGTATAACTTTACAAAGTAAATTAAACTTAAAAACAATCTAAGTTTGTATTTAACTATTAAAGATTTTGTGTTAATATTTATAACAATTTAGCTTTCCCTAAGAAATTTTGATCTTTTTCTATTCTCAAAGCCATGGGTATGATTCAGAAGCAAGGAAATTGGGTGCCATACGAGCTGAAGCCGAGAGACGTGGAGAGGCGGCTTATGACGTGCGAACAGCTGCTCGCGCGTCAAAAAAACGAAAGCTTTTTTGCATTGCATCGTCACTGGCGATGAAAAGTGGATCCATTACGATAACCCCAAACGTAAAAAATCATATGGATACCCCGGCCACACATCGTCATCAACGTCAAGACCGAATATCCATGGATCCAAACTCATGCTCTGTATTTGGTGGGATCAGCTGGGCGTCATTTATTATGAGCTGCTCAAACCGAACGAAACCATCACTGGGGACCTCTACCGAACACAATTGATGCGTTTGAGCTGGGCTATTGAAGAAAAAACGGCCGCAATTCGAGCAGTCATTTTACAACATGACAACGCTCGTCTTCATGTCGTAAAACTCGTCAAAAAGTACTTGGAAACGTTGAAATGGGATGTTCTACCGCACCCGCCGTATTCCCCAGATATTGCCCCGTCCGATTAGTTCCGATCGATGGCACACGGCTTGGCTGACCAACACTTAACCTCTTACGAGGAAACGAAAGAATGGATCGATACAAGGATCGCATCAAAAGACGAACTGTTCTTCCGAGCTTCTACCGAAAATTGACAGAAAGATGGGAAAAAGTAGTGGCTGGCAATGGACAATACTTTAAATAATCGATTTTTAACCATTTTTGGTCAATAAAGCCTCAAATTTCGAAAAAAAAACCTTTAAAACTAATTCCAACTCATGGTAAAAATTTTGGTAATTTCGACTTTTTTGCATTCAATTTTATCAGGATTTCTCCATACTTTGCAGAATTTTGACGTTTTATCGAAATTTAACTTTCATTTAAAAAGTACAGGATATACTTCTTCCGGGATTGGACCGTGTCAAGGAACTACTAAAAGTGTCAAGGAACACTTTTAGTAGTTCCTTGACACGGTCCAATCCCGGAAGAAGTATATCCTATACTGACTCTGGTCGTGGAAGCCTTCGTTATCATACTCATTTAAAAAGATTCATTTTAAAAATTGAAATACGAATCTTGTCCCCTGAAACCAAAAAAGATTGAAAAACACGACACAGGTTGCTCTAACGCGTTTCAGCATATGAGTGTCTCTCTCAAAATGCTAGTTTGGCTATCGAAACGCGCTAGAACAGCCTCTGTTTTGTTTTTTAGTCTTTCTTGGTTTCAGGGGACAAGGTTCGTATTTCAATTTTTGAAAATAACCAAGGACCAGTCCGTTTCACCAAAAATAGATTCATCTTGTTCTGAAAAATTAACATTTTTTTCTTAAAATTTGAATTTCTCTGAGGAATTACTATCTTTTTAAAGTTCGACAATTTTTTCAAAATTTTGAATTTATTTTCAAAATTTTTTTTTTCTTTAGATAGCTGTGCAATTTTTTATTTCGATTTTTTTAACTGTTCTTGTTATCGAAATTTAATTCGCCCTATTTTAAATGAAAATTTAGGTTTCCCTAGACAATTTCAGAGTTTCTTTCTAAAATTATGATTTGTTTTGTATAAAGTACGTTTTTGTACAAATATCTTTTCATTTTTCGCGAGATTTTAACTTTTTGTCGAGATTGAATCTTTTTTTTTCAAAATTTTATTTTATTGTAAAAAATTATTTTCCAGTTTCGAGTTTATCTTCAAAATAAGTCTTTTTTTAAATGTTAACAATCTTTCCAATTTCTAAGTTTTTTCTTATAATATACTTAACTTTCCCAGGAAAATTCTTACTTTTTTCTAGAAATTCCGATTTTCAACAATAAAAGATACAGATGATATTAATCGAAAAATTTATTTAAACATTTAACTAATTTATAGAATTTAATAGGCGAGTTGTTGGACCTTGTTGACCAAGGTGTTGAAAGGGAAACGGTAAACGTTGGCTTCTTGCCCATAGACGTAAGGGGTGTAGTAGTTTTGTCCCAAAGTGGTGGCGATACCTTGGTTAACGTTGTAACGTTGACCATACCATTGGGGCTGTTGGTATTGGTTCTGGTATTGCTGGTATTGGTTCTGGTACTGTTGGTATTGGTTCTGGTATTGGTTTTGGTATTGGTTCTGGTACTGTTGGTATTGGTTCTGGAACTGGGGCAACCTGGATCCAAAGATCTTGCTCAAGACTCCAGCGTATTGTTGGTATTGGTTCTGGTATTGTTGTTGGTATAAGTTCTGGTATTGCTGTTGGTACTGTTGGTTTTCGTATTGGTATTGGGGGTATCCGTAGCCGAAGACTTTGCTCAAGATGCCGGCGTATTGCGGGTAGTATTGTTGACCGTAGTATTGGCCCAGATATTGCTTACCGTACTGTTGTCCGTAGATGGCGTTCACCGGTGCGACGATTTTGTTTTGGTAGACTTGGTTGACGAGTTCGCCGGTGACTGGGACGCCCAAGATTTCGGTTTCGCGGGCGAAGACGCCTTGACCGAGGATCAATTGTCCGAAGAGTTCTTGGTTGTCGACGGCTTGGAGGGCGGCGTAGATGACTGGGCTGATTTGGTTGTTTTGGACGGCGATTTGGACTTGGTTGAGGATGGTGTTGTAGACTTGTTGGTCGATGTATTGGTTTCTGTATGGCAAGAAGAATTGGACGAGTTGACCTACTTGTTGGTAGCCGTTTCCGTATTGTTGGTAGTTGACGTCGAGGACGATGGATTTCCTGGGGATGGTGGCGGCGTTGATGACGACATCGACGAAGTGTTGGTTGACTCCCAAAGGTTGGACGAAGGTGATTTGACGGAGAGTTTGGTCTTGGATGCTGAAGGAACCATCTTCGTTGAAGATGATTTGTTTGCCAGTTGGGATGGCAGATACCAAAAGGAATGGTAGACAGAAGAGCTACGAAGACTTTCATGTTGATTCAGATGCTAAGACCGAACTGATTATTCGAAAAAATTAACGAGCTTTTATACTAAAAAGATTGCAAGATGTTTACTTAACCTTTGTATAACATCGGATGATACTTTTGGATTTGTTTTGTTAATTCTTATCAACCTAATCATTATTAGAATGCAGATTATTTGTTTCTATGCAAGTCATTAGTCAAATTCAAACAAATAAAGTTATTTTGATGAATTGCATAACTCTTTCACGTATACACAATTGTAATAATGTCACAAAGGGATTCAACAATCTCGAAATCCGTTATCAGTAAACTATTCTTTGATAAAACCAATACAAACAAAATTATTTTTTGCAATTAACTTTTTAAAATCATTTATAAGAAATATTGTTTCCTTTTTTACAAAAATATAACATAATAAAGTACGCATTCAAATTAAAGGAAAGCATAAAAAAAATCTCAAATTTTTAGCTGATTTCGAAAGGCTGTAACCTGAAGAAAATAATTATAAAGATAAATAGCCCAAAGCAAATGAAAGATCCAAATTTCTAGTTTATAGATCTTGACAACATTTTTGAAGTGAAAGCTTCTTTAGGTGTGTTGAGACTTTGGATGCGTGACCATGACGCATCACCAACATGCTTAACTGTTTACGTTAGAGAAGGTTATTTTATCTTTGCTTCTCAAATTATACAATTTCTAACAAAATTCTATTTTTTCTATATTAAGTTTTTTTCAATTTGTCTTGTTCTCGAAATTTAAATGTATCCTCAAAAAATTTATTTGGTGGAAGGGATTGGTCCTTGGTTATCTTCAAAAATTGAAATACAGAACTTATCCCCTAAAACCAAGAAAAATTAAAAAACACAACAAACGTTACTCTAATGCGTTTCGACAGCCAAACTGTAATCTTCAGAGAGATACCGTATCTCTCTGAAAAAAATGAAATATTTCCAGAAAAAGAAAGTCATCTTCAGAAAGATGCGGTATCTCTCTAAAGATGACTTTCTTTTTCTGGAAATAATTCATTTTTTTCCCAAAAAAGTCTTCTTTGAAAATTGTGGCATTTTCACAGAAGAAAATTTTGTTAAACGTATCGTTTTTATTTTTTGTCTCTTTGAAGATGTCAGCTTGGCTGTCGAAACGCGTTAGAGCAACCTTCGTTGTGTCTTTTAATCTTTCTTGGTTTCAGAAGACAAGTTCTCCATTTCAATGTCTTAAAACTTGACGTTTACTGATCAAAATTTAACTTTCTCTGCAAAACTTTAAAATTTATTCAAAATTATGATCGTTTTCACAAAATTCTTTTTTTTTTAATTACTTCATTAACTTTATTCGCCGAATTTTAACTTTCTTTTTTAGAATGACATAAATAAGCAATAAAAAAGTATTTTTTTTAATTTGGCTTTCTTTAAGAAGTTTCAACTTTCCTTGTTAAGTTGGACAATGTTTCGAGATCCAAAATTCGTCCTTTCTTTTAGAATTTTACAAATCTTTCCAAAGTCCTGACAGTTTCAGGCTTCTAATTTTTTTTCTCAAAATTTCCAATTTTTTCTCAAAATTTCCAATTTTTTCTCAAAATTTCCAATTTTTTTATCAAAATCTTAATCGTTTGAAAATCAGATTCTTTCACGGGTTTCTTTATTTTTTTCAAAATTTGATTATTTCTAGAGATTTTGACTTTGTCCCAATATTTGACATTTTCTGTTTTTGAAAATTTTCCCTTCTACCTTCAGAAACGCCCTCTTTTAAAAATGTTGCCAGCTTTTTAGCAAAGCTTTACGTTCCCAGGAAAATTTAGATATTTTTTTCGAGATATCAATTTTTTCTTAAAATTTCGCCTTTTTATAATTCGTTTTTACAGATTTTCATTTTTTTTTTTAATTTCGACTTTTTCCATAAATTTCGGCTTTTGTCTCAATTTTAGACATTTTCTTTTTTTGGAAATCTCCCATTTTTTCCTCAAAAACGTCTTTTCTAAAACTTTGTTAAAAAATTTCGACTTTTTTTAAATTCGACAATATTTCCGGATTAATTTCAAAATTCGTCGTCTCTTTTAAAATAGTATAAATTTTCTTAAAATTCTACACCTTCCGAAAAGTTTCAACTTTTTCAAAGTTTTACTTCTCTATGAAAATTTCGTCATTTTCACGAGATGTCGACTTTTTTTCTTAACATTTCGTCCTTTTATCAATTCGTCTTTCCCTATTTTCGTATTTTTCCCAAAATTCAGCTTTTTTTTAGAAATTTTGAATTTCATCTCAATCTTAGACATCCTCCTTTGCTGAAAATCTCCCATTTTGTCCCCAATTTTTTTGACAATTTCAACATTTTCCAAATATGTAAAAATTTTAGTAAACGTTTCATTTTCAGAAATTCCGATTTTGTCCCAATATTTGACAGCATTTGTTATTGAAAAATTTCCTTTTTCCTTCAAAAACGTCCTTTTCTTTTTTTGGAAATCTCCCATTTTTTACCCAAAAACGTCTTTTCTAAAAACTTTGTTAGAAAATTTCGATTTTTTAAAAATTCGACAATGTTTCCAGATTAATTTCAAAATTCGTCGTCTCTTAAGATAGTACAAATCTTCTCAAAATTCTACTCCTTCCAAAAAGTTTCAACTTTTTCAAAGTTTTACTTCTCCATGAAAATTTCGTCATTTTTCACGGGATTTCGAATTTTTTCTTAAAATTTCGTCCTTTTAAAAATTCATTTCTCCCGATTTTCGTATTTTTCCCAAAATTCAACTTTTTTTTTAGAAATTTCGAATTTGATCTCAATCTTAGACATCCTCCCTTGCTGAAAATCTCCCATTTTGTCCCCAATTTGTTGACAATTTCAACATTTTTCAAAAATATAAAAATTTTAGTAAAATTTGGTCCTTTTAAAAATTCGTCTTTCCCGATTTTGGTATTTTTCCCAAAATTCAACTTTTTTTTAGAAATTTCGAATTTTATCTCAATCTCAGACATTCTTCTTTGCTGAAAATCTTCCATTTATTTCCCAATTTTTTGACAACTTCGACATTTTCAAAAAATGTTAAAATTTTGGTAAACGTATCATTTTTAGAAGTTTCGACTTTGTCGCAATATTTGACGGTTCTGTTACTGAAAACTTCCCCTTCTTCCTTCAAAAACGTCCTTTTCTAAAAATGTTGGCAGTTTTTTTCAAAGTTTTAATTTTCAATGGAAATTTTGACAATTTTCTCAAGATTCCAAAGTTTTTCTACAAAATTCGCCTTTTTTAAAAGTAAACTTTCCAGATTTCCGCATTTTAGTTGAAATTCGACTCTTTCTAAAAATTTCACTTTTGTCCCAATTTTAAACATTTTCTTTTCCTAGAAATCTCCCTTTTTTACCCCCAAAAACGTCTTCTCTAAAAGCTTTGTTAGAAAATTTCGATTTCTTTTAAAATTTGACAATGGTTCCAGATTAATTTCAAAATTCGTCGTCTCTTTTAAAATAGTACAAATCTTCTCAAAATTCTACTCCTTCTGAAAAGTTTTAACTTTTCTCTCTGAAAGTTTTACATTTTTCCTCTGAAAGTTTTACTTTTCCAAGCAAATTTTGTCATTTCCCCCAAAATTTCGAATTTTTCCCTGAAAATTTCGTTCTTTTAAAAATGTATCTTTTCCGATTTCCATATTTATCCCAAAATTCAACTTTTTTTTAAAAAATTTCGAATTTCATCTCAATCTTAGACATTCTTCTTTGCTGAAAATCTCCCATTTATTCCTCAATTTTTTGACAACTTCGACATTTTCAAAAAATGTTAAAATTTTGGTAAACGTATCATTTTTAGAAATTTCGACTTTGTCCCAATATTTGACAGTTTCTGTTACTGAAAACTTCCCCTTCTTCCTTCAAAAACGTCCTTTTCTAAAAATGTTGGCAGTTTTTTCTCAAAGTTTTAATTTTCAATGGAAATTTTGACAGTTTTCTCAAGATTCCAAAGTTTTTTCTGCAAAATTAGCCTTTTTTTAAAGTAAACTTTCCAGATTTCATTTTAGTTGAAATTCGACTCTTTCTAGAAATTTCACTTTTGTCCCAATTTTAAACATTTTTTTTTTCCTAGAAATCTTCCTTTTTTACCCCCAAAAACGTCTTTTCCAAAAATTTTGTGAGAAAATTTCGATTCTTTCTAAAATTTGTTAATGTTTCCAGATTCATTTCAAAATTCATTTTTTTATTTTAAAAATCTTCGCAAGTTTCTACTTTTAATGAAAATTTCAAGTTTAAACTTGTTTTTCTCAAAGTTTTACGTTTCCAAGGAATATTCTTGATGGTGGACTCTTATTGGTCAGAAACATTATGTTTAGTAATTTTATTTAACATTTCTGCTACTCAGCTTGGAAATATTAAAATTGTCAACAAATAATAAAAATTTAAATTTTTCCAAACTGGGTCACAGAAATGTTAAATAAAATTAATAAACGTTTCCAAGGAAATTCAGATATTTTTCTCAAAATATCGAATTCTTTGAAATTCCTCTTTCCAAAAATTGAAATACAGATTTTGTCCCCTGAAACCAAGAAAGATTAAAAAACACAAAAAAAGGTTGCTCCAACGCGTTACGACAGCCAAGCTGTCATCTTCAGAGAGAATCTGGAAAAAAATTCTCTTTCCAAATTCCCTCATTTTTCTCAAATTTCTGCTTACTTGGACATTTTGCTTTGGAAATACCCCATTTTCCACTTAAACGTCTTTTCTGAAAATTCCCTTTTTCCGGGAAATTTCGACTTTTTTCTTCGAAATTTGAATTTTTTCTCAAAATTTCACATTTTTTGAAATTCGTTTTTGCAAATTTCTTGAAGCTCCCTTTTTACTCAAATTTTTTTCCAGAAACTTTTCCCAACCTAAGACTTTTGTCCCAATGTTAGTCATTTTCTTTTCCTGGAAATATTTTTTTTTCCCCAAAAAGGTCTTTTTTTGAAAATTATGGCATTTTCAGAGAAGAAAATTTTGTTAAAAGTATCATTTTTATTGTTTTTCTCTCTGAAGATGACAACTTGGCTGTCGAAACGCGTTAGAGCAACCTTTGTTGTGTTTTTTAATCTTTCTTGGTTTCAGGAGACAAGTTCTGTATTTCAATGTTTGTATCATTTTTAGAAAAGTTGCATCATTGTCAGAAATGTTGAGAAAAATATTCCTAGAAAAGGCTAAATTTTGAGAAGAATGGAATCCGGAAAGACAAATTTTAAAGAGTCTCGAGAAAATTAGACATTTTCTTTCGCGATTTTTTGAAACTTGTCTTTAGAAATTCTATTTTTCTCAAAATTCGATTTTTTCCAAGAACTTCTACTTTTTGTCTAAATCTTGAACATCTTTTTTTGGAAACAGCCCATTTTCCCACCTAAACAACTTTTCTGAAAATTTCGTTTTTATTTAGGAAAATTTCTTTTTTTTTAGGGAAATTTCGACTTTTTTTTTTAAATTTGCAATTTTTTCCCTGAATTTCACCCTTTTAAAGATTCGCTTTTAGAGATTTTTTTTTAATCCAGTTCCCCATTTTTCTCAAAATTCGTTTTTTTCTAAAGACTTGTCTCAAGTCTTAGACTTTTATCTCAATCTTAAATATTTTCTTTTTGAAAATCTTCCCTTTTTGTCCCAAAAAAACGTCTTTTCTGAAAATTGCGGTATTTTCAGAAAAATTAAAAATTTTGGTAAAGGTATTGTTACGGGCTTATCGGTTCGAATTGATCAACACGTTGAATAATACCCACTTTATTATTAAACTAAACTTGGATCACGACAACTGAACAATAACTCACTTATGTACTTCTAACTAGTAACTCACTAACTACACTGACTCTAACTGACTGACTCTAGGAAAAGCCGACCGCCTTATATAGTTTTGGCTCCCGGGTTCTAGAAAAATCACGCAGATAAGGCTTATCGTTTGTCGAAATTTCTGGAACGCTTAACTGCCGTATGTTTCGCTATCGCGGCCGCTTTCCCCTTATCAGATCCTTCTAGAAACTTTTTTTATTCACTAAATTCTACAATTCTGTTCTAAATCCTATTTCATCTATTTACATTGCGTTACAGTATCATTTTCAGAAATTTTGACTTTGTCCCAATATTTGACAGCATTTCTTACTGAAAAATTTGCCTTCTTGCTTCAAAAACGTCCTTTTCTTTTTTTGGAAATCTCCCATTTTTTACTCAAAAACGTCTTTTCTAAAAACTTCTCTCTCCTTATCAGATCTTTCTAGAAATTTTTCTAACGCACTAAATTCTATTCTAAATTCTATTCCACCTATTTACATTGCGTTACAGTATCATTTTCAGGGATTTTAGCAAAAATATTTCGTGAAAACTAACAACCCTTTTTCCAAATTGTTGTTGTGATCAAATTTATATAAAAATGTGAAAATCTTGATAACGAATGTTAAAAATTTCGACTCATTTTGAAGTTTGTCATTTTTTAAATTATATTTTGTCAAAATTCGTTTATTTGATAAAAATTTGGTCGAAATATTATTAAAAAAAAAGTGAAGACGTAGAAAAAATTAAAATTGAAAGCCTCAACTTTTTCTTGAAATTTAAAAATTGAGCCAAAATTTAAATAAAAAGTTGAATTGCGAGACATATTTTTAAACGTTTGACGTTTTGACGTTGCGTATTTCTTAAAGTTCAAGTATCTTTAAAAATTGAAATAGAGAACTTGTCCCCTGAAACCAAGAAAGATTAAAAAAACACAACAAAGCTGGTTTTTTTATCCTTCTTGGTTTCAGGGGACAAGTTCTGTATTTCAATGTTTTGAAGGTAACCAAAGAACAATCCATTCCACCAAATTCAAGTATCTTTAAAAATTTTGGCCAAATAAGTCGAAAATTCATGATCAGGAAGATTAAAAAACACAATAGAGGTTGCTCTAACGCGTTTCGATAGCCAAGCTATCATATCGCTGATAGTTTGGCTATCGAAATGCGTTAGAGCAACCTCTGTTGTGTTTTTTAATCTTTCTTAGTTTCAGGAGAAAAGATTTGTATTTCAATGGAATTGCAGGCATCCAAACGACAGATATAAAAAGGTAGGTCATTTTATTTTAAAATATTTCCAATATTCTGACTTGTTTACTAGTGTGGGTTCGAATTACACCGCAACACAGGTACTGTTTCCTAGTTTTAAGTTTTCACTTCAGTCGGCAGCCTTCAAGACTGTTTATTTTTTTAAAACTTGGACTTCAAACTCCAACTTTTTTTTTCCAAAACGAGAATTATTATGGTAAATTTCCCCAGTAGAGTGGGTTATGATAATAACAGTTAGAAACATTCCAAGTATTATTAAAAATTACTGAAAATGTTTCTACAATCGCAGGTTGACAGTGGGGGAAACGAGAGCAAAAACTTTTAATGTTTCATGCTAGGAATCGTGAGCCCCCGCGAAGACAAAATTGATAATCTATTTTTAATAAATGATTATTCTTAAATTTTTTATAAAATTAGAGTAATTTTCGAAATACGAGCAATTTTTCTAAAGAAAACAATCTTCAGAAATACAATTAGATAAATAGTTGTTCTCGAAATGTCTACCTACTTATAAACGAATGCAATTTTCATAAGTTTCGCTTTCAGCCAAAACCAGAAGAGTACTTTTTTTGGTGGAACAGACTGGTCATTGATTATCTTCAAAAATTGAAATACAAACGAGAGATACAGTATGTCTCTGAAGATGATAGCTTGGCTATCGAAACGCGTTAGAGCAACCTCTGTTGTGTTTTTTAATCTTTCTTGATTTCAGGGGATAAGATTTGTATTACAATGGAACAGTCTACAAGACTACAGGCATCCAAACGACAGATATAAAAAGGCAGATCAGTTTATTTTAAAATATTTCCAATATTCTGACTTGTTTACTAGTATGGGTTCGAATTACACTGCAACACATACACTGCTTCCTAGTTTTAAGTTTTCACTCCAGTCGGCAGCCTCCTAGACTGTTTATTTCTTTAAAATTTGGATTTCAAACTCGAACTTTTTCTTTTCCAACACGAGAATTATTATGGGAAATTTCTCCAGTAGAGTGGGTTATGATAATGACAGTTAGAAACACTCCAAGTGTCATTAAAAATTACTGAAAATGTCTCTACAATCGCAGGTTGACAGTGGGGGAAACGAGAGCAAAAACTTTTAATGTTTCATGCCAGGAATCGTGAGCCCCCGCGAAGACAAAATTGATAATCTATTTTTAATAATTGATGATTCTTAAAATTTTTATAAAGTTAGAGTAATTTTCGAAATACGAGCAATTTTTCTAAAGAAAACAATCTTCAGAAATACAATTAGATAAATAGTTGTTCTCGAAATGTCTACCTACTTATAAACGAATGCAATTTTCCTAAGTTTCGCTTCGTCAGTAAACGCTTTCAGCCAAAACCAGAAGAGTACTTTTTTTGGTAGAACGGACTGATCATTGGTTATCTTCAAAAATTGAAATACAAACGAGAGATAGAGTATGTCTCTGAAAATGATAGCTTGACTATCGAAACGCGTTAAAGCAACCTCTGTTCTGTTTTTTAATCTTTCTTGGTTTCAGGGTATAAGATTTGTATTTCAATGGAACAGTCTACAAGACTACAGGCATCCAAACGACAGATATAAAAAGGCAGGTCAGTTTATTTTAAAATATTTCCAATATTCTGAATTGTTTACTAGTGTGGGTTCGAATTACACTGCAACACATACACTGCTTCCTAGTTTTAAGTTTTCACTCCAGTCGGCAGCCTCCAAGAGTGTTTATTTCTTTAAAATTTGGATTTCAAACTCGAACTTTTTTTTCCAAAACGAGAATTATTATGGGAAATTTCCCCAGTAGAGTGGGTTATGATAATAACAGTTAGAAACATTCCAAGTATTATTAAAAATTACTGAAAATGTCTCTACAATCGCCGGTTGACAGTGGGGGAAACGAGAGCAAAAACTTTTATTGTTTCATGCTAGGAATCGTGAACCCCCGCGAAGACAAATTTGATAATCTATTTTTAATAATTGATGATTCTTAAAATTTTTATAAAGTTAGAGTAATTTTCGAAATACGAGCAATTTTTCTAAAGAAAACAATCTTCAGAAATACAATTAGATAAATAGTTGTTCTCGAAATGTCTACCTACTTATAAACGAATGCAATTTTCCTAAGTTTCGCTTCGTCAGTAAACGCCTTCAGCCAAAACCAGAAGAGTACTTTTTTTGGTAGAACGGACTGATCATTGGTTATCTTCAAAAATTGAAATACAAACGAGAGATACAGTATGTCTCTGAATATGATAGCTTGGCTATCGAAACGCGTTAGAGCAACCTCTGTTGTGTTTTTTAATCTTTCTTGATTTCAGGGGATAAGATTTGTATTACAATGGAACAGTCTACAAGACTACAGGCATCCAAACGACAGATATAAAAAGGCAGATCAGTTTATTTTAAAATATTTCCAATATTCTGACTTGTTTACTAGTATGGGTTCGAATTACACTGCAACACATACACTGCTTCCTAGTTTTAAGTTTTCACTCCAGTCGGCAGCCTCCTAGACTGTTTATTTCTTTAAAATTTGGATTTAAAACTTGAACTTATTCTTTTCCAACACGAGAATTATTATGGGAAATTTCTCCAGTAGAGTGGGTTATGATAATGACAGTTAGAAACACTCCAAGTGTCATCAAAAATTACTGAAAATGTCTCTACAATCGCAGGTTGAGCAAAAACGTTTAATGTTTCATGCCAGGAATCGTGAGCCCCCGCGAAGACAAAATTGATAATCTATTTTTAATAATTGATAATTCTTAAATTTTTTATAACATTGGAGTATTTTTCGAAATACGAGCAATTTTTCTAAAGAAAACAATTTTCAGAAAAACAATTAGACAAATAGTTGTTCTCGAAATGTCTACCTACTTATAAACGAATGCAATTTTCATAAGTTTCGCTTCGTCAGTAAACGCTTTCAGCCAAAACCAGAAGAGTACTTTTTTTGGTGGAACAGACTGGTCATTGGTTATCTTCAAAAATTGTAATACAAATGAGAGATATAGTATGTCTCTGAAGATGATAGCTTGGCTATCGAAACGCGTTAAAGCAACCTCTGTTCTGTTTTTTAATCTTTTTTGATTTCAGGGGACAAGATTTGTATTTCAATTTACCAGAAGAGTAGTTCAACTCAAAATCGAGTTTCTAAGCAACTAAGAATTCAACAAAAGAAACTGCATTTTCCTAACTTCTGTAGAGACCATGTTATCGGTATAAACCATGAAGGTATCAAAACGTCGAAAAAACGACCAAAAGGGGATAGTTTTTTAAACTATTTATTTGTCAGTTCTCTTTAACAGATCTAATCTACGGTTTAGTACACTTGGGTGGTTTTGCCAAAGAAGAGAGGATATTGGTTTCCAACGGTCATTGGCCGATCGTAGATTTGACCCATAATTTGGCGAAGACCTAGGTAGGGGGTGGTACCGTAGTAATCTTGGCGGTAGGTCATCTGAGGGTATTCGTGCATCATCATCATTTTGTTCATCATCGACATCATGCTTGGGGTTGATCTTTCGTACTGTCTGCCCAAATTCAACATGTTCCAAACACCCATGGGTTCAGTGTTGTAGAGAGCGTTGTAGAGTCCAGCGTTTTTGTAAAGACCCATGTGTTGTGGGGCGTAGACACCCATGTATTCTGGGGTGTTGATACGCATGTGTCCTAAGACGTTGGTACGCATGTATTCTGGAACGTTAATACGCATGTGTTCTGGGAGGTTGGTACGCATGAATTCTGGGACGTTGGTACGCATGTATTCTGGAACGTTGGTACGCATGTATTCTGGGACGTTGGTACGCAAGAATTCAGGTGTGTATAAACCCATGGATTTTGTGTATCCACCGAAGTATTTCATGTCGTGAGGGGTGGTGTATTTGGTGGTTGGGTACCAAAGACCGGTGGTTGGGTACATTTTGGTTTCGTGGATTTTGTTGATGATGTCGCCAGTCACTGGAACTCCCATGATGCGAGCTTCACGTGCAAAGATACCTACAACAGAAATGATGATAAACGCTTTGGACGATGTTCCCAACAATCAAGAACGAACTAGTCCTGGTTGTCTTCAAAAATTGATACACAAATCTTATACCCTGAAACTAAGAAAGATTAAAAAACACAAGAGCAAATGTTGCTGTTGCTATTCTTCCTTGGATTCAAGAAACAAGATTTTATATTACTATTTAAGGTTATACAATCTACTATTCCAGAAACTGTAGAACTTGTTAGAACTAAATGAGGTCTTTAGTGTTTACCAAATCTGCAGAACTTCTAAAGTGTACTCTTCCATAAAATGCAGACTAAATACCTTGTTAGTGTTAAATTGATGAGGTCTAAAATGTTTACAAAATTACATAATCTCTAGAATCTACTATTTCAGAAACTGCAGAACTGAATACCTTATTAATATTGAATTGTTGAAGGTCTTAAGTGTTTAAAAAATCTGCAAAATCTCTAGCATATACTATTCCAAACACTGTAGACTAAATACTTTGTTGGTATTAAATTGTTAAGGTCTCTAGTGTTTGCAAAATCTGCAGAATTTCTAGAACCTAGTATCCCAGAAACTGCAGACCAAATACCATGTTAGTGTTAAATTGTTAAGGTCCTTAGAGTTCCCAAAATGTGCAAAATCTATAGAATCTAAGATTCCAGAAACTGCAGACTAAACACTTTGTTATTATTAAGATATTGAGATCTCTAGTGCTTGCAAAATCTGCAAAATCTTTAGGATTTACTATTCCAGAAATCTGCAAAATCTTTATGATCTACTATTCCAGAAATCTGCAGGATCTCTGAAATATAAGATTCCGGAAACTGCAGACTCCAAATATTGTATTGGTATTACATTTTTGGAGCCTCCAACGTTTATAGAATCAGTACTACAACCTCTTCATTAGTAAAAAAAAAGTTGGCAACCAAAACTATGAAATGGTTCATAAAGATTTAGATTCTGTAACACCTAAAGATCCCACAATAAAGAAGCAAACAAACACCACAGTCCTCAATAAAGAGACAAAAAAACCTTCAGAATCTACAGATCCTAAAAAATTCAACCCCGAAATGCACAAAAATTCTCAAAAATCATCACCTTCTCCAACAATCAATTTCTGGAAGAGCTCGTCGTGGGTCAAGGCTTTGAGTGTGGCGCAAACGATTGGGCTAAGGCGACCTTCATCGACGACCATCTTCACTTGGCGAAGGATGTCCCCGTACATTTCCTCGGTGACGTATTCGTTCCTGAAGGGCATAAGGATAGGTGTAGAGCAGACGCATCTGTTCTTGGGCTGGTCCGTACACTTTGGCCTCGACGTCCAATACGATACTCTTTCTGGGGATGGTTGGGGCGTTGACGACGACGTCCAAGAATCTACCTTCCATCATGCCCATGGGTTTGGCGATGGTGATCTGCCTCATGGTCTGGTCGATGAGGCTGATGGAATCATCTTCGTTGAAGATGATTTTTTTGGCCGTAGGAACGGCGGAAACCAGGTAGATGGCGGCGAAGACGACGACGAGTACTTTCATGATTGTTCCAGTGGTTGAACTCAACTGAATTCGATGGAAGATCGATTTGTATTTATACGTAACATTATCAATTGATTTTACCACCGTTTGAGTTAATTATCGATTTTTAAAGAGATTGTTTTGTTGTTTTTGTTTTCGAGGATAAAATTTTGAAATCTTCCAAGTTTGGATAAGTTGTCGTTATGCACTAATTTCCAAAATCAAATCAATAACAACGTGATAACAAGGTATCTTTAAGGCATAATTATCTGCAGCAATTTATATTTAGTGTAATTAACAAATTAGCAAAAAATTGCCCTTAATTGGAAAGACTGGTGATCTTATTGCCAAATTTAAATTATAATCTATAAGTTTAATTATCATTAATGAATTTGTAGCAAGCGTAACATTTTAACCTTGCGAACAATCACGTACACTGATTTATTTTAAACTCTTCTAATGTGCAATTGTTAAGTATTTCGAATTCATTAAATTGCCTAAATAAAATTAAAAATGTCAAGATTCATTACCCTCAATATTTAGTTTTATTTCCCTTCTACTATTTTTGTAAAATAGAAACAAAATTTAAGTTGATTTGAATAGAACTGTAGAAATTAAACCGTAGAAAACGTTTATTTGTTCCCTTTTTTTTCTAAATTTCAGTTTTTTTGTCAATATTCATTTCAAGCAGCTTTTTTTTTAATTTCTGGTCGATTTCTGCAAATCGAAACTCCGAATGCTATTGGGATTAAAGTCAAAAGTTCCAGAATAAAGTCGAAAAAAAAAGTCGTAATTACCACCAATAAATTCTAATGTACAGACCAATAGGTTTGAACGTTTATTAGATTCGAAGTTTGGAAATCAAATACCCCAAATACCAAATGGTTTCCAAACTTCGAATCTAATAAATGTTCAAACCTATTGGTCTGTTCGTTTATTAGATTCGAAGTTTGGAAATCAAATACCCCAAATACCAAATGGTTTCAAACTTCGAATCTAATAAATGTTCAAACCTATTGGTCTGTTCTTTAGAATCCTTGTCTTCTGGGGATTTTCCTGGAGAGCAACCCCTTCGCTAGGTGACAGTGTTTCAACTGTTGGTAGTTCAGCTACCTATGATTTACTATACATGCCTAAAGGGCTGCACGAATTTGCAGTCTAGGTTGTATTCTACTTGCATACCACCAAGAAAGTCAAATAATTTTAAACTTAGAAATTCTAAATATTATCTTAAAAAGTTTCATATAAATTTCGAAATAGTATTTTCACGATTCCAAATTTGGTTCAATTTGTGTCCAATATGTTGTCTTGGTCCGCAGTATTTTAAATTTAAACTAAATTTTTCTTAAAATTTTGACTGTCAGGCTAAAGTTTCGAAGAAATGTCGACATTTCAAGATTTCTAAAAGCCTAATGAATTTTGAATTTCTTGTCCAAATTTTGAGTTTTCTTTTAATTTTTTCAAGTTTACTGTTGTAATTTGTAAGTTTGTCTTCGATTGCCAACTTTGCTTTAACACAAAAATTCGTAATTTCAATTTTAAATTTTTAAGGTTTCTTTCAATGTTCAAATAAATAGTCAAGATTTTTAGTATTCTGAAAATTCTCCAGCCTTGATTTTTTGTAAAATTGCTTCAGCATTTTATAATTAACTAAGTATCTTTTCAAAATGACTTCTGCCAAACCAAAATTTCTAGAGAAAGTCGACATTTTACATTTATATAAACTATAACAAGTTTTAAATTTTTCTTGTCTAAATTTTGAGTTTTCTTCTAAACATCTCCAGTTACTTTTATAGAAATTTTATCTTTTAACTTTACATCAAATTTCTAAAATCAAAATCTGAAATTTCAATTTAAATCTTGAAATTTCGATTTCAATCTTGAAATTTCAATTTTAATCTTGAAATTTCCAACTTTTTTCTTATAGTTTCGTTCAAATTTCGAATGAATTTTAAAATTTCTCTTCTGGCTAAATTTTTTGTAAAATTGAAACTTTTTTTCCAGTATATTAAAATCGAATTAAATTTGTTCTTAAAACTTCGTTTGTCAGGCCAAAATTTCTAGAAAAAAGTCGTCATTTTTGAAATATCTAAAAACATTTACCTTATAAATTTAAATTTAGACCCAAAATTTCTAATTTTTGTTTCGAAATTTCGACATTAAACGCAAAAATTTGATAATTTCATTAAAAATCCCGAGATTTCAACTGTAAGGTCTAAACTTTAATTTTTTTTTAAAGTAATTTTAATCTTCGATATTAATCCTGAACATCGACGTTTTGTGGTTTTTCCATATATTTTCAGTTTTTTAAATATTTTTAAGTTTTTACAATAAATTTTCGATTTTTTCTTCATTTTCCGATTGTTCTCACGACATTTTCTCGTATTTCAGTCTTCCATCCCAACTTGGGAATTTCTACATTAAAGAAATTAATCTTGAAAAAAATTTAGACTTTTTAACTTAAAATACAAAATTTTATAGGACTTATTTTACAAAATTTGACTTTTTTCTTAAAATTAAGTTCAAATTTTCGACTTTTCAAGAGATTTTGATATACCTGAAATTTAAAAGCGAAATATTCACTATTTTCCTCATCATTTTGAAAATAAATTTTAAATATTTTTCCAAAATTTCCCATTTTGTCTTATAATTTTGACTTTAAACTTTAAAGTTTTTTATGGTTAATGGTTTATGATTAGTGGTTTATGGTTAATGATTTATGATTAATAGTTTCTGGTTAATGGTTCATGGTTTGTGGTTTGTAGTTAATGGTTTATGGTTTGTGGTTTGTAGTTAATGGTTTATGGTTTATGGTTTATGGTTTAAGGTTTATGGTTTATGGCTTACGGTTTTCGGTTTACGGTTTACGGTTTAAGGTTTACGGTTTACTGTTTACAATTTACGGATTACGGTTTATGGTTTATGTCTTTATGGTTTATGGTTTTTGGTCTATGATTTATGGTTTATGGTTTATTGTTTATGGTTTATGGCTTATAGTTTATGGTTTGTGGTATATGGTTTAGGGTTTATGGTTTATGGTTTTTGGTCTATGGTTTTTGGTTATGGTTTACGATTTTATGGTTTATGGTTTATGATTTATGGTTTTTGGTTATGGTTTATGGTTTATGGTTTATGGTTTATGGTTTATGGTTTATGGTTTATGGTTTATGGTTTATGGTTTATGGTTTATGGTTTATGGTTTATGGTTTATGGTTTATGTGTTTAGGTTAATGGATTATGGTTTATGGTTTATGGTTTATGCTTTATGGTTTATGGTTATGGTTTATAGTTTATGGTTTATGGTTTATGTTTATAGTTTGTAGTTTATGGTTTATGGTTTATGGTTTATGGTTTATAGTTTGTGGTTATGGTTTATGGTTTATGGTTTATGGTTTATGGTTTATGGTTTATGGTTTATGTTTTATGGTTTATGGTTTATGGTTTATGGTTTATGGTTAATGGTTTATGGTTTATAGTTTATGGTTTATGGTTTATGGTTTAGTGTTTATGGTCAATGGTTAATGGTTTATGGTTTATGATTTATGGCTCATGGTTTATGGTTTATGATTTATGGTTTATGGTTCTTGGCTTATGGTTTATGGTTTATGGTTTATGGGTTATGGTTTATGGTTTACGGTTTATGGTTTATGGTTTATGGTTTAATGTTTATGGTTTATGGTTTATGGTTTATGGTTTATGGTTTATGGTTTATGGTTTATGGTTTATGAATAATGGTTAATGGTTTATAGTTTATGGTTTATGATTAATGGCTAATGATTTATTGTCATTGGATTATGGTTAATAATTTACGGTCTATAATTTATGGTTTGTGGTTTAGGAATTATGATTTATGGTTTATGGTTTATGATTTATGGTTTATACTTTATGGTTTTTGATTTATGGTTTATGGTTGTTTATGTTCAAAAAAGTATTTGAAATTTTTGAAACAATTTGGGAAAAAATTTGAATTTTAAAACTAAACTCAAAATTTTGAAAAAAAGGTTGAATTTTGGAAATAAATGTCGAAATATTTTATAAAGAGGTCAAAATTTTAAGAAACGAAGTCAAAATGTCAAGAAAGTTATTAAAATTTTTGAGACAATTTGAGAAAGAAATTGAATTTTGAAACTAAACTCAAAATTTTGAAAAAAAAATGGGCGAATTTAGAAAACGAAACTCGAAATTACAAACAACTTTTCAAGAAGGGAAGTCAAAATTTCAAAAAAGTATTTGAAATTAAAAAAATTTGAATTTAGAAACTAATTTTCAAACTTTGAAAAAAAAGACGGATTTTGGAAAGAAATGTCGAAATTTCAAGAAAAAGATCAAAATTTCGAGAAATAAAGTGAAAACGTTAAGAGAGTTATTGAAATTTTCGAGACAATTTTTGAAAAAAACTGAATTTTGAAAGTAAACTCAAAATTTTGGGAAAAAAGGGCGAATTTTAAGAAGGAAACTCGTAATTGCAAGAAAAAAAGTCAACTTTTCAAGGAGGGAAGTCAAAATTTCAAAAAAGTACTTGTAATTTTCAAAACAATTTAATAAAAATTTGAATTTTGAAACTAAACTCAAAGTTTGAAAAAAGAATGGATTTTCGAGACAATTTGAAAAAAAAATTGAATTTTGAAAATAAACTCAAAATTTTAAAGAAAAATGGGCGAATTTAGAAAACAAAACTTGAAATTGCAAAAAAAAGTCAACTTTTTAAGAAGGGAAGTCAAAATTTCAAAAAAGTATTTGAAATTTTCGAGACAATTTAAGAAAAAATTTGAATTTTGAAACTAAACTCGAAACTTTGAAAAAAGGACGAATTTTGGAAAGAAATGCCGAAATTTCAAGAAAAAGGTCAAAATTTCGAGAAATAAAGAGAAAACGTTAAGAAAGTTATTAAAATTTTCGAAACAATTTGTGAAAAAAATTGAATTTTAAAACTAAACTCAAAATTTTGGGAAAAAGGGCGAATTTTGAAAAGAAAACTCGAAATTGCGTGATAAAGTCAACTTTTTCAGAAGAGAAGTCAAAATTTCAAAAAAGTATTTAAAATTTTCAAGACAATTTAATAAGAAATTTGAATTTTAAACTAAACTCAAAAAGAACGAATTTTGGAAAGAAATGTCGAAATTTTAAGAAAAAGGTCAAAATTTCAAGAAAGGAAGTCAAAGTGTCAAGAAAATATTTAAAATTTTTGAGGCAATTTGAGAAAAAGTTTGAATTTTGAAGCTAAACTCAAAATTTTGAAAAAAGTTCGAATATTAAAAACAAAAAGTAAAATTTTTAGGAAAAAATCAAAATTTTAAGAAAGGTAGTCAAAATTTCAAGAAAGTCTTTGAAATTTTCGATACAATTTTAGAAAAAACTTGAATTTTGAAACTAAACTCAAAATTTGAAAAAAAAAGAGTTTTGAGAGAATTTTGAAAAGGAAAGTCAAAATTTCACGAAAATAGTCAAAATTTTGAAAAAGAAAGTCGCAATTTTGAGAAAAAAGCAAAAATTTTGAAAAATGAAGTCGAAATTTTGAAAGAATACAATTCAATTGTCTATTTTCGAGAAGAGAAGCAAAATTTTAGAAAATCAAAACAATTTCATACCTAGACTTGAAGTTTAGAAATAAAAATGAACAATATTTACAAAATAGTCTTGATATTCATGTTAAAAAAATTGAAATATCCATTTCAGTCAGAAAATATTCGAGAAACCATTTACAAAAACCGTTGTCAACTAATTTTGATTTTCATTTATTAATTCCTAAATTATTTTTCAGAATTTCGAGAATTTTTATTTAAATTTGGAAAATTATTTCTAAAATATGACTTCTTTTCTCGAAATTTAAAATTATATTTTAATAACATGGATTATTTTTAATGCAAGAAAATGGTCTTGGTTTTGTTATATGGATTGGCCAATTTGTCTTTCTAAAACTTTATTTGAATTTGAAAAAATTTATCTTTAATTATCTCTATTAACCAAACTGTAATTAAAAGTCATCACGCGAATAATTATTGATGCAAAAACACAAATTAGGATGCGATAACAACGTGAACAAATAATTCGCGTTTAATATAAATAGACAGAGATCTAAAGCGGAAATCAGTTCGATCTTGTACTCGAATCAACCATGAAGGTCTTCGCTGTTCTCTTGGCTTCAATCTTTTTAGTTTCTGCCTTACCTACAGGCAAAAAAGTCATCATCAACGATGACGGTTCTTTAACCATCCACGATCAAAGTCTGAGACAGATAACTTTGGCTAAACCCTTGGGAGTCAACGGAGAAGCTTTAGTGGACCTTGTTATCAACCACCCTACCATCCCAAGGAAAAGCATCGTCCTCAACGTCGAGTACAGACAATACGGTTCCGGCCACAAACAAGTAGCTCAAATTTTGAACTATTTCCTACCATACAACGGTCAATACATCTCCGAAGAAACCTACCAACACATTTTGGACCAAATCCAAGCTGACGTCCAAAACAAACAAATCAGCCCCGTCCTCTACGCCGCTTGCGAAGCCCTCACCCACGACGAGCTCTTCCAACAGTTGGTACGTGGTGAAGGCGTCTTCGCTTACGATACAGAAATCTTAGGCACCGCCGTCACCGGCGATCTCCTCAACAAAGTCCACACCGGAATCGGCCAGCCAACCGCCAAGAAAATCATCCTCAACAAAGATGGTTCCCTCACGATCTACGACCAAGCTCTCAGACAAATCACTTTGACCAGATCCGTGTCTCTCGAAGCCGAAAAATGGTTGGAAATCGTCCTCAACGCCCCAGGTATTCCAGTCAAAACCATCGTCCTCAACATCGATGCTGAAAAATACGGTCCCAGACGCGAACAACTCGACCACCTCTACCAAATCTTGCTCTCTTTCGATGGTAAATACATCACCGAAGAAACTTACCTTAACATCTTGGTTCACGTAAGAAACGCCGTCCAACAGTGGGAAATCAGCCCAGTCGTCTACAACGTATTGAAAGCTTTGGACCACGAGGAACTCTTCCAACAATTGGTTCTAGGTCAAGGTGTTTTCGTCCGTGACGCTTACCTAGTGGGTGTTCCTCTTACCGGAAAAACCATCAACAAGGTTTACGAAGTTGAGGGCTTGCACCGCAACCAGTGGAACCATGGCCCATACAACGCCGTATATGGAGTTCCTTTTACCGGAATTAACCAAGTTGAAGACTTGCACCGCAGTCAGTGGACTCATGGTCCATACAACGCTCTCTATGGACAGCAATACCACCCTAGATATCTCGAAGTTTTGAACAAGATTTACGGCTACGGACACCCCTTGTATCAACACCAAGGTGAACAGTTGTACCACCCGGAGCATACCCTTGGACAACGCTACTGGTACGGCCAGGGAATCAACCATCATCTCCCCCAACATTACGGAGTATGGGGAAGACTCAACCACTTGCAAGGTCAAGTTTACTGAACTTGTAACTGAAATTTAAAATAAATTGTAAATATCATCTCTTCTTTTATTGTCTTTCGCTCTAAAATTACAACAGTGAAAACGATTTCAAGATAACCCTTGGAACAAAAAAAAAGAAAGATTTAAGACAGTTTGAGTATCTCTCTGAAGATGATAGTTTGGCTATCGAAACGCGTTAGAGCAACCTCTGTTGTGTTTTTTAATCTTTCTTGGTTTCAGGGGACAAGATTTGTATTTCAACAGTTTGTCAGATCTTGGAAGGATTCAAAAATTATTGAAAGAAATTTTACAAAATTAAAAAAATTTTCAAAAAATCTAGGAACTGGACAGGATTAAAATTAAGATCATTTGAAAGCATGATTTAAGCAAATTAAAAAAAACTTGAAAAAAACGTTAAAGACTGGAAAAATGTCATGCTCTTTTCTTAAAAAGTCTTACTTAAAAAGTCGACTTTAACCTCTAAATTTCGAAATAAAAGTCTAAATTTCAAGATTTAAATCGAGAAGTTTTCACTTCAAAAAAAAAAGACGAATTTCCTGGAGAAAGTTGAAGCTTCCAAAAACATAAAAGATCGGATTTCGAGATAAAAGTTGAAATTTCGAAAAAAGATGGATTTTAAGAAAAATATCGAAATTTGGAAAAAGAAAAATTTTGATATATAAAATTGAAATTTTTAAAAACAGAAACGAAAATTAGAGAAAAAATCAAAATTTCCTAGAAAAAGTAAAATTCTGAGAAAGAATTTGAATTTTCAAGTAATTTCAAAAAAAAGTGCAAATATCAGAAAGAAGGTGAAAAAGATCGAAATTTGGAGAAAAAGGATTAGATTTGGAGAATAAAGAATTTTGAGAAAAAATTTAAAATTTTTCAAAGAAACTAAAGTTTTCAAGAAAAATCTCGAACTTTGGTAACTGAAAGCGATATTTTAAAACAAAAAACGAATTTTTAATGAACTAACTTATATTTTGAGAAAAATTAAATTTCGAAAAGTCAACATTTCGGGAAATAATGGAAATTTTTAAAAAAGCCCAATGTTAAGAAAAATTCAACTAAGAGCGAGTCGGGCTCGCACGATTAGGGTTTTCTATTGACTATTTTCGAATATACACACTTTGATATACATACAAATCTTTCTTGGTTTCAAGGGACAAGATTTGTGTATCAATTTTTGGCGATAACCAAGGACCAGTGCATACAATTAGAAAGTAAAAAAATTGTCCATTCTCAGATTTACACACTTTTTTCTACAACCAATCCAAATATTTATGGAACTGATAACTGAGTTGATAATGTCTCAGATATAAAGCATTCATTCGCAATAAGTCAATGACTGGAACATTTTATGCGATTGCCTCAGTTCACGCTAAAATGTTCGATTCCAACCGCAATTACTGCGTTGCGTGAACTAGTGTTAACTCCGAAAATATTCATCTAAATGAAAAAATATATAAATGACAAATTTCATTTGCATTCTATCCTTCAGCTAAATCAAGTTTCTTATTTAAAAAAAATTATTACTATATGGGTCAAAAAGCCTTGAAGTATAAGCACCTATTTTTTCAGAAAATATTTTTTTTTCTCAACAACTATTATGATATCGTAAAATATTTGTCAGTTAAATTCACGTCAAAGTTTTTCGAGTTTTAAGTAAAACTTTACTTTCTAGGAAGATAAGACAACGCAACTGAATGTCTTACTTTGGTTACTTCGATTAGGTAGTACATGCTACTTAGGGCAGTACTAATTCATTACATAAAATTCTGAAAAAACTAAATTTACTTAACATTTGATTCCATGCTAAAATCCTACTTAATTCGAATTAAAGCTGCATTCAGTCATAAAAATTATGTAATTTTTTTATTACTAAGCTAAGATTAATCAACTTCTAAAAAACTTGATGAAATTATTTTTACAAATACTGTTCCTGTAATGAAACTTTTAAAGAAACATTCCACGAGTCATATAATAATGTTTCTCGAGCAATTAATTGACCAATGACACCTATAACCTCTGGTCAACACTCTTTTATCAAATTTGCAACAAACAACTAATAATAATTATTTTTGTAATAAACACATCTAAAACAATCCTCCTTTTCAACGATACCACGATAACACAACATATAAAAACCTTCCGTGAAATCCAGGAAGACAGTCCTCAACTCACTTCATCAAGATGAAGTTCGTTCTACTTTTCCTCGCTCTAGCCTCCTCGGCTTTGGCCGACTCACACGAATACAGAAGAGTCACCCATCACGATGACGGCTCGTTCACCGTCCACGACCCAACAGGCAAACAAATCACAGTTAGATCCCAAGAACACCACGGACATCACGTAGTAGAAATCCACGTGACTGGCCCCCAAGTACCCACCAGAAAAATCATCATCGACACCCAAGTGGCCCACCACGAAGACCAAGACAAGGTAAACTATAGAACGCACCCCAGAGATTGGGAGCACGACGAGACAATCAGACCTAAACGCTCGGAGGTGCCAGTCCAACGCCAATTTGAGGTTTTGGGAAAAATCTTCCATGAATACAAGGAGCAGTTGGAGGCTTCCGACTACGAAGAGATTTTGAATCATATCGCCAAAGCGGTCGCCAGGGGTCAGGTGCACCCGGTGGTCTTGCACGTGTTTAGAAGTTTAGTCGAGGAACACCTTTGGGAAGATCTCGTTAGAGGTAGAGGCGTTTTCTTTGGGTACGTCGCCGATGAGCATCGCCACGCTAGACATCATGATGACCATCATGAAAGCTTCTACGGACCACGAGTACCCATCTATTTTCCACGTGAAGTCTACCCGTCTTACAGACATCATGAATGGGCTCCCAGACATGGCGTTTATGGTCATGTTTACGGAGACCACCAATGGGTACCGTACCAGCATACCACTTACGTACATGAGGTACCCCATGAGGTCACTTTGGGGCACCAAAGAGACAATGAGCACGGTGTGGAGTTGAGACGTGAGCATCAATGGGTACCATATCAGCATGGAATTGGTTACGTACCTCACGGTGTGGATGAGCACGAGTACGAGCACGAGCACGGTACTACTTTGAGACATCACGAGGGTATTGTGGCGAACGGACACGACAATTATCACTTCGGTCAGCAGCGTGTTTCTCCTTGGTCTGACGCCCCATGGAGAACTTACGAGCACTACCAACCCAACCACTATGGATACACAGGGGCGCAATACGGTCACAACGTCGTGTACTGAATAAAAGACTGATTTAATACAAATGTCTACTATTGGTCAAATAACTGATACAGAAATTTGACATTTGAATGTAGTTAATAAAAAGTAGTTTTTTATTAGTTAGTTTTCTTTCGCCTTGAAATTCAGAAGAGAAGAAAGATCTTTCTTGGTTTCAGGGGACAAGTTCTGTATTTCAATTTTTGAAGATAACCAAGGACCAGTCCGTTTCACCAAAAAAATTCTTTCGCCTATCTCAGGTCAGTTCTTCTTTGCTTTTTTTCTAATTTTCCTGTTTAATGGGATAAGTATAGGTTATGTTTCACAACATTCCAAGACTGCTCAAGTTTTTCTTCGAAATTTTGATTATTTTCTCAAAATTTTAACTTGGACTTATTCTCTCGTATTACGAATTTTAATTCGAGAGAGAAATATCGACCTTAATCTCGAAAATTTGATTTTAAGCTCAAAATGTTCGCTTTAATCTCGAAATATCGAGAAAAAAATGGAAATTTTAAAATTGAAGACAAAATTTCAAGAATATGGTTGAAACTTCGACTCCAATTTTGAGAAAAAAAGATAAGATTTCAAAAAATACTTTTTTTGCTTCTTTATTCGTTTAATTGTAAAATTGAAGAGAAATTCGAATTTTTTTTTCGAAATATCTAAAAAAAAATATCTAATTCAAATTACAAATTTCAAAAATAAGAAACGCATTTGGGAGAAAAAGTCGAAATTGCCCTAAAATTAACATTTTCAGAAGTGGAATTTAAGAAAGGTGTCGAAATTGTTAGAAAAACACAATTTTGAGAAAAGTCGGAAAATTAAGAAAAAAGGCGAATTCTGAAAAGAAACAAAATCTCCAGAAATTTTAAAGTATTGAGGAACCCCCGAAATGTCCCTGAGATAGTTTAACTTTCAGATAGGAACTGAATTTATTTTAAAAAAATGTTTGAGAAACGACTTCAAAAAAGTCGAATTTAACAAAGTAGATATTTTCAGAAAAAATATATTTTTTAAAAAATCTTGCAACGGTAAATGAATTTGAAGAAGAAAAAATTTAAAATTTGGTATAGAAGCTGAATTTTGAAAATAACGTCATCAAGAATTAGCGAAAAAGGACAATTTTAGAGAAACGGATAGAAAAATGTCGAATTTTTTCTTTTCAAAAGAGAATTTTGTGAAACAAATCAAAATTTCCAAAGTCGTATTAAAAAAAAGGCAAAATTTGTATAAACACTGGAATTTTCAAAGAAAAATGAAAAAAAAACCGAATTTTGGGAAAAAACTTGATAAAAAAAAATTATTTGAAAAAGAATCCAATTTTTCAGAGATCATAAAGTTAAATTTTGAATTTTGAATCTTGAATTTTGAATATTGAATATTAAATCTTGAATCTTGAATTTTGAATCCTGAATATTGTATCTTAATATTGGAATCTTGAATCTCGAATCTTGAAATTAGAATCTTGAATCTTGAAATTTGAATCTTGATTCTTTAACCTTGAGTCTTGAATCTTGCATTTTGAAATTTAAATCTTGAATCTCAAATCTAAAATCTAGAACCTCAAATCTCGAATCTTGAACCTTAAATCTTGAAATTTGAATCTTAAAATTTGACATCTGAAATTTGAATCTTAAATCTGAAATCCTAAATCTTGAATTTTTATACTTGAATTCTGAATTTTAAATCTTGAACCTTAGATCTTGAAATTAGAACTTGAATCATGAATCTTGAATCTTCAATCTTGAATCTTGAATCTTGAATCTTGAATCTTGAATCTTGAATCTTGAATCTTGAATCTTAAAGCTTGAATTTTGATTCTTGGATCTTCAAATTAGAATCTTGAATTTTAAATTTTGAATCTTGATCTTGGATCTTGAAATTAGAATCTTGAATCTTAAATTTTGAATCTTAAATCTTGAATCTCAAAACTTTTTTAATCGTTGAATTTGAATCTTAAATTTTGTATCTTAAATCTTGAATCAAAATTTTGAATCTCAAATCTTAAATCTTGAACCTTTAATCTTAAATCTTAGATCTTGAAATTGAAATTTTGAATTTAAAATGTGAACTGGAATCTTAAATCTTGAATTTTGATTTTTAAATCTTGAATCTTGAAACTTTTTTAATCGTTGAACTTGAATGTTGAATTTTGAATATTAAATCTTGAATCGTTGAACTTGAATCTTGAATTTTGAATCATAAATCTTGAATCCTAAATTTTGAATCTCGAATTTTAAATCTTGAACCTTGAATCTTGAATCTTGAATCTTAAATCCTGAATCTTGATTTTTTAATGTTGAATCTTGAATTTTGAATCTTAAATCTTGGATCTTAAAATTGAAATTTTTAATTTAAAATTTGAACTAAAATCTTAAATCTTGAATTTTGATCTTTAAATCTTAAATCTTGAAACTTTTTTAATCATTGAACTTAAATGTATGAATTTTGAATATTAAATCTTGTATCTTGAATCTTGAAACTTGAATCTTGAATCTTGAATCTTGAATCTTGAATCTTGAATCTTGAATCTTGAATCTTGAATCTTGAATCTTGAATCTTGAATTTTGAATCTTGAATCTTGAATCTTGAATCTTGAATCTTGAATCTTGAATCTTGAATCTTGAATCTTGAATTTGAATCTTGAATCTTGAATCTTGAATCTTGAATCTTGAACTTGAATCCTGAACTTTGAATGTAAATACGTTTTTTTAGTCGTTAAAAATTTGCGACTGCTATTTACGACATACCCGATGGACGGTATGAACATTTAATTATCAAAAATGTAAAAAAGTGGGCTGTCAACAAAATAAGATTGACCACTTTTGTTTTAGACCCTCTGGTTTAGGTTCTGGGTTGTCTGGCAGTCAGTGCCTAGAGATTTGTAAAGTAGATCTTTAATTATTCTTAGAACTAAATACATACAACAAATTTGGATAACATTTTATTGATAATATCGCCAAGGGATTAAATTTTTATTAAGTGATGGATTTTTCAGTTTGAATGTTTGTATAAAATTTAGCAATTGTTTAACACTCGATCAAATGATTCGGAAAGTAAACACGAACTTGATAAACGGTCAAATGTGATAACATTTGACCGTGACGATAGTCAATAGTCTAATTAACTCGAGCGACTACCTAAATAAAAAGTTTCGTTCGTAATTTGCCATTAAATGATAAAACTTTGCAGCAGACATGATGTAATAGGATGCAACGCTTCTAATCTTAAAATGAAAGTGATTTAAAAAATATCAGCCCACACACGTTAACTCTTTTTAACATCATTCTTTAATTCATTATTTTAATGAATCGCACATTCTATTTCCAAACTTCTTCAACTTCAGTAATGTGAAAATAGGCTCCATTCCTGTAAGTTTGGTTCTCTTTGTGCTCAGTAACAAACTTCAATTAGTAGCATCAGATAAGAGGTTCTTACGATGTTTCAATCCTTTTTTGTTATGTAGATTATTTTTAATCCGAAAGAATTCTTTTTGCCATTATTTTATTACTTAGACGTGAAACCATAATTTTTTACCCTATATAAGATCGTCCAACGCGTCTAAAGAAGTTTTCACTTCAAAAAACCGAATATGAAGTATAGCTTTCCTCATAAATAGAATTTTCTTTACTTTATCATATGCTTGTATTTTTTTACATAAAACTGACTGTAAAATTCGAACTTCCTCCCAATTTTCTAGCGCAATCATTTTATTGATTATTTAAATTTACTTCCGCAAGTTCCAGAAATAATTTGATAAAGTTCGCCTTTTAAATATACCAAAGCTGATATCGCCAGTCTGAGAGTGATTAAATCTTGATATAAATTCGGTCAACTTTAGGAAGTATCAGTTTCGCGAACGAAAATGTATATCTTCGTATTTTTCCTAGGATTAGTTGCGACGATCGCTGGGCGCACCGTCGAAAAAGACATTCGCTATGGCAGCATCACTCTGGAAGAACCAAGGGCGAAACAAATCATCATTTTGAAACCCAGCGAACAAGACAAAATAGAAGAGGAGAGTATTCAACCGGACGATGGGTAAGTTGACTTATTATGATAATTCGATGGGTGTATCATCGATGTTTTAGCGGCGAAATTCAACCAGAAGTGCAAGCTGGGGCAGCCACTGAAGCAAACGTCGATCAAAACTCTAAATCCACCGCGAAGACAGAAGGTAACTGAAAATATCTGAAGGACCGTGAAAAAGAAAGACTGAAATACAAATCTTGTCCCCTGAAACCAAAAAGGATTAAAAAACACAACAGAGGTTGCTCTAACCCTTTTCGATAGCCAAGCTATCATCTTCAGATGATAACGCGTTAGAGCAACCTCTGGTGTGTTTTTTAATCTTTCTTGGTTTCAGGGGACAAGATTTGTATTTCAATTTTTGAAGATAACCAAGGACCAGTCCGTTCCACCAAAAAAAAAAACAGAAAGATGTTTCATCTTCCTTAGAATTACATAAATGCAACAAATCTGGTTATCACTTTATTAAGAATAGCTCAAATAGACGCACATCCAGAGGCGAGGCAATGGTGCAATTCACTACTTCCTGAACTCTGCCTTTTTGGGAAATTAAGTAGCAACTGTTCTTTTTATTTGTTATCAAATTTTGGAATGGACTGGTCCTGGGTTATCTTCAAAAATTGAAATACAAATCTTGTCCCCTGAGACCAAGAAAGATTAAAAAACACAACAGAGGTTACTCTAACGCGTTTCGATAGCTAAGCTATCATCTTCAGATGATGACGCGTTAGAGCAACCTCTGCTGTGTTTTTTAATCTTTCTTGGTTTCAGGGGACAAGATTTGTATTTCAATTTTTGAAGATAACCAAGGACCAATCCGTTCCACCAAAAAAAAACACAAAGATGTTTCATCTTCCTTAGAATTACATAAATGCAACAAATCTTGTTATCACTTCATTTTATTAAGAATAGCTCAGTTAGACGCACATCCAGAGGCGAGGCTATGGGGCAATTCACCCCTTCCCGAACTATGCCTTTTTGGGAAATTAAGTAGCAACTGTTCTTTTTATTTGTCATCAAATTTTGGAATGGACTGGTCCTGGGTTATCTTCAAAAATTGAAATACAAATCTTGTCCCCTGAAACCAAGAAAGATTAAAAAACACAACAGAGGTTGCTCTAACGCGTTTCGATAGCCAAGCTATCATCTTCAGATGATAACGCTCTAACGCAACGGGACAAGATTTGTATTTCAATTTTTGTCGTCAAGTATCTTAGTGAATTTTGGGACAAGAGGCCTTTTTTTCATCGCATTTTCGTGGTAAATATTTCGACTTTGAGATATTTTCATATCTTACAAAATTAACAGCCCTAAAGGAACGGGGTAGCTGTAATATTAATGAAAGTACTTTATTTGTATTATTATTTAAAGCACATAACTTTTTTTATGTTCGATCCACTCGCAAAGGATAACCCTATTATGCCTTCAAAACATCGCGAGTAGGATGTGGAAGCAAGGATAGATGGCGATGATTCGCCTTCTTAAACAAGGATATGTTGTAATTTTTGAGGAAAATTCCGTTCGGTAACGAGTTCCATAGTTTGGAAGTTCTGTAGAAGAAAGCGCCTCCGTAGTCAGAATTCTTCACTGTGTCAAGCTGGGCCACACAGGAATTTGCTGTCTCCGACTGTCTTGTATGGCTCAAAAATCTTGCCCTTGGTGGGATCAATCCTATTAGTTCCTGCGAGCATCTTCCATGATAGTACTTGTAGAAAAGAGACAAGTCACCAACCATACACCTCTAGTATTTCGAGAGAATCGGTCAAACTCTCGTCGTCAATTAGGCGAATCGCTTTTTCTTCAGTTGTCAAAATTATTTGAAATTTATGGAAGATAGACCACATCAAGCACAATTTCCTCTCTCTAAACAAAATTCGGGATCTCTGCCTTGAGCTGAGGATTTAAATTTTCATTAAAAAAGTGGATCTCAATCAATAAGATCTGATGAAAGTGATAATTTATCAAACACTTTGATGAGTTCCACTTACAGATTTGAAAGAAGAGACAAATTATGAAAAATTGATTGTAACTGATCTAGATGACGATTGAAATCTAGAGAAGATGCTAATTTCGTTAATATTGATGATGAAAGGGCATCCAATGTTCATTGCCAAAGCCCTTTCAACCAATTAAACAGTTTTAACTGATCCAACCTGGTTTTACCAGACTTGACGATAATTTTTCTTTTAGATTCCCAAAGCGAGCAACCAAAAGTTGAACAAAAACGAGAGGTCGAAAATTCCTTGAGATTTCGAAAGCTTGATAATGACGTCGACCACAATGGTGATTTGAGCTGGCTTTTTCAAAAAGCTCCTACGTTCAAATACAGCTTTGAAGGTTTGAATGATGAACATGCCAATGATGACCACAATGACCATGATGACAATGATGACCATGATGACAATGATGACAGTGATGACGGTGTTGACAATGATGGGAATGATGACAACGTGGGCAATGATGACAATGTTGACAATGACTCGATTCAGGTATTTATGGTGAAACGAGATATTCATACACCTTCTTACTCTGAAGAGAACCAGGGACTTGAAGTTGACACTAGTGATGATGATGACGATGATAATCATAATAGTGATGATGCTAACGATGATAATCATAATAGTGATGATGCTAACGATGATGATGATACTAATGATATGAAGAACATGATGATAGTGATGAAGATGATGAGGATTGCTTAGTATGCAGTAGCGACGACGATGATGATAATGATGAGAGTGATAATCATGCTGATGGTAAGGATCAAGACAATGACGAGGATCATGATGAAAGTTATAATCATGTTGATGGTAAGGATCAAGACGATAATGATGGTAAATTGGTCTTGCTTAATGTAAATACAAAGGAGCATATTCCAAAGGATCAATTAAAAAGAAGCATTCCTTCATCATATTTGGATTCTGATGATTTTGAAGACATAATAAACTCAGTGTAAGTTAATTTCCTTGTAATTGTTTTAACTTTGGATATACAATGTTTGCAGAAGACTCAATTGTGGTTAAGTTTTCATCCTATGACCTATTTCATCATCGTTATCTTCATTTCTTGAATATTTATTGCAATATCCTAGTTCAGGATATACTTCTTCCGGGATTGGACCGTGTCAAAGAACTACTAAAAGTGTTCGACGTCGAACACTTTTAGTAGTTCTGTGACACGGTCCAATCCCGGAAGAAGTATATCCTGTACTGACTCTGGCCGTGGAAGCCTTCGTTATCAATATCTTAGTTAGTAAATAGTTCAACAAAGTAGTTTTGATGGAACGGACTGGTCCTTAGTTATCTTCAAAAACTGAAATACAAATCTTGTTCCCTGAAACCAAGGAAGATTAAAAAACGGAACAGAGGTTGCTCTATTGCAACCTCTTTTGTGTTTTTTAATCTATCATATCATCTAGAGTATAGAGAGTACTAAGCATCCTTCCTCAAAGTAGACTCACATGGGTTGACGCTTTATGCTGACGTAGAAAGATACTTAACACTCAAAATCTTTCTTGGTTTCAGAAGACAAGATTTGTATTTCAATCAGATTTTGAGAAAAGTTAAAAAGTATAGAGCAAGCCCTGTTGTGCTTTTTAATCTTTCTTGGTTTCAGGGGACAAGATTTGTATTTCAATCAACAAAATAAATTTGCTAATCCAAATACATCTAGAGTCTAGAGAGTACTAAGCCTCCTTCCTCAAAGTAGACTCACGTGAGTTGACGCTTTATGCTGACGTAGAACGATACTTAACACTCAAAATCTTTCTTGGTTTCAGGGGACAAGATTTGTATTTCAATCAGATTTTGAGTGTTAAGTATTTTTCTACGTCAACATAAAGCTTCAACTCATGTCTGCTTTGAGGAAGGATGTTTAGTACTCTCTAGACTCGACATGTATTTGGATTAACAAATCTACTTTGTTGATTGAAATACAAATCTTGTCCCCCTAAAACCAAGAAAGATTAAAAAACACAACAGGGGTTGCTCTGTGCTTTTTAACCTTTCTTGGCTCCAGGGGACAAGATTTGTATTTCAATTTTTGAAGATAACCAAGGACTAGACCGTTTCACCAAAAAAAAAAACTTAAAATGTGCACTTCTGACCAAGTATTTTGAATTTCACGATGTGGCATTGCCCTTGAGCTTTGCCCCCAAATTTTTAGGAATTATAAAAACATTTTGATGGATACAAATTTCAAAAGATTTCGAATTAACTTGAAAAAAGTTTTGTCATTTCACATCTCCTGTATTTGACTTTGGTGAAATTGATCATGGCTTTATCGTTGAAGTCTGAATGTGTTTAAGCTTCACTTTACTAAGATCTTTCACTTGTATTTCTTTTTTCATGAATCTATAGAAAGTAAGGATTCATTTGACTACGTTTTCTACGTCTCCAAAGACGTAAGAGACTTCTTCATCACGTGTACTTTTTTTTCAATGTTTTGGGATTTTGAATTGGGTAGGTTTTGAATGCTATTTGATGACTTTTAATTCTTAGCATTAAACAATTGGTGAAAATTTCGAAATTGTCTACTAATTTTTCGAAAGGTTCGAAATTTTAAGCTCCTATATCTTTCGAGCGAAAAGTCGTAGCTCAATTTTGTTTGCGGGATATAACTTCAGAGGACTTTTTGCGAGTAACTTCCTTCGACTTCCTAAATATTTAGGGTTCATTTTCAAGAGATTTTTCACCCTGTTTTCTTATCCAAATATTTTGGTATTTTGGCCTTATTTTAATACGTTTTTTGTCACTTCTTTTCCTATATAAGTAAAATGGCATCTCCTAATCAGTTAATCTTTGATCCCCAAGACTTTATTAAAATAAGAGGAAGCTTTAAAAGAAAAGAACTTTTATAAGCAATTACTAAGCTGTAAAAACTAAAAAGTTACTTCTTCATCAGAATTAAAGAATACAAATAGATCGTTCAAAAATCAATCAGTCTTATTTAATTTTGGGATACAAGAACTTCTATCAAACATCAAAACAGTTCAATTTTGTTTTAACGGGAAAAAAAACGTTCATTTAGTTGTTAATAAGTTGACATGTCTAGAGTGCAAATTCATGCAGCCCTCCAGGCGTGTATAGTGAATTCATAGGTAGCTGAACTACCAACAGTTGAAACACTGCCATCTAGCAAAGCGATTGCTCTCTAGGAAAGTTCCCAGACGACAAGGATTCTAATGCGCAGACCAATAGGTTTGAACACTTATTAGACTTGAAGTTTGGAAACTTGTTTGTCTCTCAAAATCTTTAGGTGCAATTTTTGGTTAGGTTTTTTAATATATTTTAATTTTTGCAAATTAATTTATATTTAAAATAAATTTTAGAGCAATTTTGCTTACAATAGAATCATTTTTCACCTCTTTTTAAATTTCAAAGGATTTTCTAAAAGTCTTTAGTGATTGAATGCTGAGAAAAACCCTTAGCAACTGAATGATGTATTTAGAGTACTAACAAAATAAGTTTTGTAAAGCCAAGTTTCTAATTATTGTGTTAAGACTTGATCCAGCCCACGTTTAGCATTTTTATCTTCAAGAATGACATCTACCTAAGTAGGTAGATGCCATTCTTGCTACCAAAGTTGATAGCATTTTTAAAGTTAATTTGTCAGACGTCCTATCATTTGGTTGATTACGCAGATGCAGTGGCGTTGTTAAAGAGCGCAAGAGCGCGCGCTCCTCATGAAATGGACGATCTATTCTTTTCTGCTTAATGTAAAAGACTTAGATTTATCACATTTTTAGACACAAAATAATGATATATTAATTAACTAATAATACTTGTGAGTGACTTGGAATAAAGTACGCAAACGTTTGATTTCATTATATTAAATATTATAAGAAAATTTAAATAAGTTGGTGCACGCAGAATTATGCACCTAGCGTGGCTGCCATGGGATGCTTATCAACGGCCTTCACGGGATACGGAGAAATAAACTAAATAAAACCACGTTAAAGCTAGCGCGGGGTACGCCGCTCTGCGCATGTGCGATATTGCCAAATGGTGAGTACGAGTCAGAGTTTGCAGCGTGTATTTACGGTTTATGATGCTAAATGCGTAGGTGCCGGCTGATCTGATTGCGATTGCTAATTGTGCCGCTTACAGGCCTAACTGCCAATAGTACCACTATTCACAAAGAGATAGCCGTACCCATTCTAGGGTCTAATTATTAATTTGTACATTTGGACTTAAACAATTTTGATGAGAAAGTAATGAACACTTTATTTCTTTTAAAGATCGTAAAGCGGATTTTGTTTAAAAAAATATTTTTTTTATATTTTTGTAGAGTTTAATTAGAACTTTGTAATAAAATATATTTTATTTTTAAATGCAGTTTTCATGAAAAAGTGATATAATTTTATTCCTATGAAAGCAAAAAATTTTAATTAAGTAACCCAGAGCCGTAACGAGTGCAACCGTACAGAGTACTTTAAAGGGGCTCAGAAATGTCGATAATGTTTTCTTTTCTACTCGATGAAAATAATTTAGAGATGATAACCCAAAAATATTTTGGAGGTTATAAGATGTTAATTAAATTTAATTCTTAAAAATACTATTAAATATTACACCTTTTGTATCACTTTTGTTTCTCTTTAATTTAACTGGAGTCACCTAAACTCTTATCTACTAATATTTTTGCATCTACGCACCGCCTGTCAAAAAGTCACCAGCCGTCACTGCGCAGATGTCTTTTTTTTATGTTCAATCCAGTCGCAAAGAATAACCCTATTATGCCTTCAAAGCAACAATAAACGATTAAGCTTGATCAGGTTCTTCTGCAACTCACTAATGAGGGCCCCTTATACTACGAAAATATTGTAACGCAATGTAAATAGATAGAATAGAATTTAGAATAGAATTTAGTGCGTAAGAAAAGTTTCTAGAAAGATCTAATAAGGGGAAAGCGGCCGCCATAACGAAACAAACGGCAGATAAGCGTTCCAGAAATTTCGGCAAACAATAAGCCTTATCTGCGTGATTTTTCTAGAACCCGGGAGCCAAAACTATATAAGGCGGTTAGCTTTCCCTAGAGTCAGTTAGTTAGAGTCGCTGTAGTTAAGTAGTAAGTTAGCAGTTAGAAGTCAATAAGTGAGTTAATTGCTTCAGTTGTAGTGATCCGAGTTGAGTTTGAAAATAAAGTGGGTATTATCCAATTTACGTGTTAATTCGAACCGATAAGCGCGCAACAATATGTTTGACGACTAACAAAACGAAACCATCCACTTTCGTGCGCTGTAGCACTTTTACTCACTTAAATTTACCCCTGAGGACGAAAGTAATCTAATTGTTGTAGATAAAATGTAGCTGAATCCACGTAATTATGAAATTATAACCATTTAATTAATAATTTTTGTTTCAGGACCTCACTTGAGTGAAATCGCAACACCTCAGCTATTAGAGAAACTCTAACACTCTAGTTTAATACTAAACTAAGATATGTATAAGTAATAAATTTTATTATGTACAAAAAAAAGAGTTTTAATATTTTAGACGTTCCTCTCATTTTATTCCAATTTACGTACTTCTTTACCATGTAATATGGAAACTAATGTTGTTAGGCTGATTATGAGGATCGAGTCCAACCAAAGAGACAAATTATCCCGAGTTTGGTTTGATGGGGGCCCAAGAACTGCCGTATTAGTGGCAGAATTATCCATATGTTAAAGACCACCTGTCTCAAAGTGAAATCGCAACATCTCAGCTATTAGAGAAACTCTAACACTCTACTTTAATACTAAACTAAGATATGTAGAAGTAATAAATTTTATTGTGTACCAAAAAAAAAAGAGTTTTAATATTTTAGACGTTCTTCTCATTTTATTCCTATTTACGTACTTCTTTACCATGTAATATGTAAACTAATGTTGTTAGGCTGATTATGAGGATCGGGTCCAGCCAAAGAGACAAATTATCCCGAGTTTGGTTTGATGGGGGCCCAAGAACTGCCGTATTAGTGTAGAATTATCCATATGTTAAATACCACCTGTCTCAAAGTGAAATCGCAACATCTCAGCTATTAGAAAAACTCCAACACTCTACTGTAAGCAACCAGAGTTGGCCGGCATTGTTTATATTTCGTGGCGCCAATCACCAGGAAAGAATTCCACTCTCAGCTTGTCCCGGCTGCGGGGATACTCTCCCAGCGTCACTCGGGCCTGGCGGAAGTGGATTGTTAATTCTATATTCCTGTTCAATTAATCGATAAATCGTTACCTGTTTTAACATTCGTTCAATTAATATTTTGAAGTTTGTGGTACCTTTTATTATCGTTATAATTTGTGTGTCGCTACCGTTATTGGTGTTTAAATTATGGAAGAGGAACACGAATCTAACACTACTTTAATACTAAACTAAGAAATGTAGAAGTAATAAATTTTATTGTGTACCAAAAAAAAAAGAGTTTTAATATTTTAGAAGTTCCTCTCATTTTATTCCAATTTACGTCATTCTTTACCATGTAATATGTAAACTAATGTTGTTAGGCTGATTGTGTGGATCGGGTCCAACCAAAGAGACAAATTATCCCGAGTTTGGTTTGATGGGGGCCCGATGAACTGCCATATTAGTGGCAGAATTATCCATATATTGAAGACCACCTGTCTCAAAGTGTTGTAACTAAATTTTTATTCGAAATGTGTGCTCTTCTTTTCAAAATTCCTATTAAAATCTTTAAATCGAAAATCTTTTTAAATATTTACTTTTTTTCAACTATCTTTGAAACTAATACAGGATATACTTCTTCCGGGATTGGACCGTGTCAAAGAACTACTAAAAGTGTTCGAATTTCGCTCACCATCGTAGGGGGCTTCTTCAGGAACAAAGAAGAGTTTCGCCTCTGGTATGGTGGACATACTGAGTTATCGTGCTCTTCTGTCTAAACTTTCTTATCCTTTGTACCAATTTTCAATTCAGAAGAGTTTCGCCTCTGGTATGGTGGACATACTGAGTTACCGTGCTCTGATGTTTTGAAATTGGCCTTTTCATTCTTTCATTTTTGCATATTCCCTCATATTCCTCTTTTCATTTATTGTTTCTTTTCTTTGTTCCTTAAGAAGCCCCCTAAGATGGTGGGCGAAACGTCCAACACTTTTAGTAGTTCTTTGACACGGTCTAATCCCGGAAAAAGTATATCCTGTACTGACTCTGGCCGTGGAAGCCTTCGTTATCATGTCTTTGAAACTAACTTTGAAACAAGGATAGATGGCGATGAACCACCTTCTTAAAAAGGTTATTGTAACGCAATGTAAATAGATGGAATAGAATTGTATAATTTACTAAATAAAAAAAATAGTTTCTAGAAGGATCTGATAAGGGGAAAGCGGCCGCGATAACGAAACAAATAGCAGATAAGCGTTCCAGAAATTTCGGCAAACGATAGGCCTTATCTGCCAAAAAGTTCTAGAAGCCGGGGGCTAAAACTATAAAAGGCGGTCAGCTTTCCCTCGAGTCAGTCAGTTAGAATCAGTGCAATTAGTGAGTTAGTAGAAGTCAGTAATAAGTGATTTAATTATCAATTGTGGTGATCCAAGTTGAGTTCAGTAATAAAGTCGGTATAATCCATCACGTGTAATCAATTCGAACCGATAAAGCCCGTAACATTATAATTTTTTGGTTAAAATTCAGTTCGGTAACGAGTTCCATAACTTGGAAGTTCTATAGAAAAAAGAGCCTTCGTAGATAGAAGTCCTCACTGTGTCAAGCTGGACCGCACAGGAATTTACCGTCTCCGACTGTCGACTATAACTATATTATTTCTTTGAAATAACATAAACCAAAAATGGAACGCTAGCGGTTTCCAAAACAACTGAAAAAAAAATACACTCAAATATATGCATATTATTTATATTTGCTACACTTGATTTACAATTACAATCAAGACATATTCTTTTTGGGGTGTATTTTCAAACATTGAAGTTGTTGTCTAGTTGTTGTCTATCTCTTACGCCTCTTTTTCAAACTCGCTTCGATTTTGATTTTCATTTCGCGTTGCCTCTTTGTCTCCAGCTTCTTTTTCACTTTCCTTCCTGTTTTCATCTTCATTTTGATTTTGCTTGGCTACTTCGCCTCTGCTAACTGTTCCCAATCTGGCGTTAATCTTGTCTTCGTTTTGTTGATCCTCGTCTCGATCTTTGATCTCTTCTTGGGTGGTTTTACTTATTTGCTCTGTAGTTTCGTCGTAGCCATCGTAGCCGTCGTCGTCGTCATCGTCGTCATCGCCAATGATATCACCGTAAGCGACAGAGTCGACAGATTCGTCGTATTCTTCGTCATCGTAGTTATACTCTTCGTCATCGTAGTTATATTCTTCGTCTTCATCATCATCGTTTTTGTTCTCGTTAGAGTTTCCTGGTACCTCGTTCGGTTTCGTTTCTGTTTGTGTGGTTTCGCTTTCGTTTTTATTTGCTCTTTCTTTATCGCTTTCGTTTTTATATTGCTGCTTCTTGAGTGTCTATCCTCTTTGTCTTTATCGTCATTATAATCTTCGCTCTCGTCGACAGTATTTGTTGTCTTCAATCTTCCCATCGTCCTAGCGCTTCAGCTTCTTTTTTGTTCTCATCTTCCTTGCCTACGATATCTGTATCAGGACCATCCGTGTCATGCTTTGTTCGAATTTTCCTTCCTCGATTTCCTCCGCTTTCAGCGCTGTCGATCGATTCGTCCAATCCGTTGAGTTTATTTTTAAGGCTCAGCTTCTTGGTCGCCGTTTCCTTTAATTCGGTTATTCTCTTCTAGTTCGGTTTTAATAGGATCCTGCGGCGAATTTAAAGATTCTTTAACCAAATCTGCAGGAACGTTTCCATCTTGGGGATCCGCTTTCTTCAGTTTGGTTTCGTCTTTGTTAACATTGTCGCTGGTTTCGTGCTCATCTGGAAAACTGAAGGAACAACAGTTAATAGAGTTGGAGCTATCCTCTATATCTTTTTTGCGAAGTTTGGCTAATTTTATTCCTATTAAGTGGCATTCTCTTCGTCAGCTTTATCCACAAGTTTAAATTTTCAGTTACCTCTTTTCGTTAAGGATTGACAATCTCGTATGCAAGTAGAATGCAACCTAGGCTACAAATTCATGCAGCCCTTCAGGCGGCGTGTATAGTGAATCATAGGTAGCTGAATAGCTGAACTACCAACAGTTGAAACACTGCCACCTAGCGAAGCGGTTGCACTCTAGGAAAGTTCCCAGAAGACAAGGATTCTAATGCACAGATCAATAGGTTTGAACATTTATTAGATTCGAAGTTTGGAAACTTGTTTTCGTCTCAAAATCCGGTTTCGATCTTGTTAGAAAGCGGTATTTGGTTTCCAAACTTTGAATCTAATAAATGTTCAAACCTATTGGTCTGTGCATTAGGTTTGACAATCTGTTTAGAAAAATCTATTAAATATTACTAATCCTTAACGAAAAATCACATTCCTATTGCGAGGCATTTTAATCACGAGTTGCTTCTTCCAAAGGTCTAGATTTTCAGTTACCTTTCTTCGTTTAAGGATTGCCAACCTATTTGGGACAATCTATAAAAGATTACGAATCCTTAACGGTAACTGAAAATTCAGACGTGTGGAAGAAGCAACTGGCAAAGAAAATGCCTCGCAATAGGAATGGAACAGTTGAGACACTTATGGCATCTCTCGATCAGTTAATCTTTGGCCCCCAAGACTTTATTAAAATAAGAGGAAGCTTTGAAAGAAACGAATTTTTATTAGCAATTACTAGGTCGGAAAAACTCAAAAATTATATCTTCGTCAGAGGTTAAAAATACAAAGAGATCGTTCAAAAATCAAACAGACTTATTTAATTTTGGAATACAAGGACTTCTATCAGTACAGGCTATATTTCTTCCGGGATTGGACCGTTTCAAAGAACTACTAAAAGTGTTCGACGTTTCGCCCACCATCGTAGGGGGTTTCTTCAGGAACAAAGAAAAGAAAAAAAGAAAAATTAAATGAAAAGAGGGATATGAGGGAATATGCAAAAATGAAAGAATGAAAAGGCCAATTTCAAAACATCAGAGCACGGCAACTCAGTATGTTCACCATACCAAAGGCGAAACTCTTCTGAATTGAAAATTGGTACAAAGGATAAGAAAGTTTAGACAGAAAAGCACGATAACTCAGTATGTCCACCATACCAGAGGGGAAACTCTTCGTCGAACACTTTTAGTAGTTCTTTGACACGGTCCAATTCCAGAAGAAGTATATCCTGTACTGACTCTGGCCGTGGAAGCCTTCGTTATCATAAGGACTTCTATCAAACATCATAAACAGTTCAATTTTGTTTTAACGGAAAAAAACGTTCATTTAGTTGTTAATAAGTTTATATGTCTCAGGACCAATAAGTGGTAGTACTAAGAGTCACTCGCTTGACGCCTGTGAATGTTTTAGTACTTACTTGTCGGAACATTTGTTAGCGTTCGAGTTGGATATACCAAACTGACGAGATCTAACAAGATCGAAACCGGCATTTGGTTTCCAAACTTCAAATCTAATAAATGTTCAAACCTATTGGTCTGTGCATTATAGAATCCATGTCTTAGTTACTGAAAAAAACTTACTATAAGTGTGATAATTTTCAGTCTCTATACGATAGTATAAGTTTTTTTTGTAAGTTTAATCCACTCGCAAAGAGTAACCCCATTATACCTTCAAAGCACTGCGAGTAGAATACGGAAATAAGGATAGATGGCGATGAATTGCCTTCTTAAACAAGGAAAAGTTGTAATTTTTGGGGAAATTTATTTCGGTAACAAGTTCCATAGCTTGGAAGTTCTATAGAAAAATGAGTCTCCGTAGATAGAAGTCCTCACTGTGTCAAGCTGGACTGCACAGGAATTTGTTGTCTTCGACTGTCTTGTATGCCTCAAGAATCCTGCCCTTGGAGGATCAATCCTATTAGTTCCTGCGAGCACCTTCCATGATAGTACTTGTAGAAAAGAGACAAGTCAACAACCATCCGCCTGTGGTCTAATGAGAGAATCGATCAAACTTTCGTCATCAATTAGGCGAATCATCATCTGAATTGAATCCAAAAAAAACTAAAGTGTGCTTTGGAGTGGAACTCCAAACATAAGAACAGTATTGGCTAGTGTTGGCCTAACTTGAGCTTTGTATAATGTGAGTAGCTGATGAGGTGCAAAGTACTTTTTAGCTCTAAAGAGAAAGCCTAGCTTCTGAGAGGCGGATTTGGCAATGACGCACACATGATCGTCCCAAGAGCAGTTCACTCCTATTACGAAGCATTTTATTGGATCCCATCGAATTTTATCGTCCCATTAGTACATTTGTTGCCTTATCCCTTGATGTTTTCTTAGAGAAAACTGCGGCTCGAGTTTTTAAGCGTTGAAGTCGACCAAGTGTTTCCTACCCCATTCCAGAATGACTTCAGGGATCCCGATTAATCGTCTGTATCTGTTATTCCCTTAGTCGATCTGAAGTAGACGACAAATAATGGTTTGTCGGAGAAAAAAGATAACACTAAGCTACTATCATCTGCGTATATAGAATTGGAAGTTGAAGCTAAGAGATAATTTATGTGTAACATAAACAAAGTAGGAGACATGACAGAGCCATGAGGCACCCCTGCATTAATCAGCAAATGTCTCGGATGAAATTCTATCGACAGTGACTTGAAGAGAACTTGTCAGCGAGAAAATTGGATATCAAATGACAAGTCCAGGAAGAAAGACAGGAAGACCATAAGATATTAATTTGACCAGAAGATATAGGTGCCAGACTCTGTCGTCGAAATTATGTTGAAATTGCATTCTGCAATGTTTCTAGGGTGATTTGGTGACAGTTTTGTGATTGAACGTTGCCTAGTTAATAGATATAGAATAGAAGAGGAATAAGTCGGCATATCGTCAAACTGGATTAAACTTTGGACCGTCGGTGACCCCACAACAAGAATTCTATGAATAATAAATCAGGTGACCATGGTGGAACTCTTCAAATATCTTTTGATTGCTAATAAATACTCTCTCTGGTTCAGGAGCACAAGACTGTCTATTTAGATGAACCTAGATAACAAAGAAGGCCCAATCATTATTAACTATACAAAGCTCAAGTTGGGCCAACACTAGCCAATACTGTTCTTATGTTTGGAGTCAGCCCCAAAACACGCTTTAGCTCTCTTGGATTCAATTCAAAGAAGAAGCGATTCGCCTAATTGATGACGAGAGTCTGACCGATTCTCTCGAAACACTAGAGCACAGGCGTACTGGGTTGGTGACTTGTCTCTTTTCTACAAGTACTATCATGGAAGAAGCTCGCAGGAACTAATAGGATTGATCCCCCAAGGGCAATACTCTTGAGGCGTACTAAACAGTCGGAGACAGCAAATTCCTGTGCGGTCCAGCTTGACACAGTGAGGACTTCTGTCTATGGAGACTTTTTTTCTATAGAACTTCCAAGTTATGGAACTTGTTACCGAAAGGAATTTCCCCAAAAATTACAACCTATCGTTTAAGAAGGCGCTTCATCACCATCTATCCTTGTTTCCGCATCCTACTCGCAGTGTTTTGAAAGCATAATGGGGTTACCCTTTGCGAGTGGATTAAACTTTAAAAAAAAAATAATGATTGGGCTTTTGACTATGAAGCGATTTCCTGTTTTATCACCATTATTACCTAATAATTAGCTATTCTATCGTGGGTTACGAAGGTCAACAATTTTTTATTACATATGGAACTATATAACATTTGATGATTAGACTATCCACCTTGATTAGATTAGATTAGATTATATTAGATTAGATTATATATGGGTCGTTTCGTATTTCTTTTCGTCCACCCCGCACCTCAACCTAAGAAGATCTTTTGTGCTTACCCTGATCTATGTACTTCCCAGGTTCAAACTCTTGTAGAAGTTTATTATTGACCTAGGATTGAGTTTTTCCACATCGGAGGGATTTAAGGACGACCTATTGGAGTTGGACGTGCCTTTTTCGTGCAAGCCACCGTGATACAAATAAACATTAAAAAATGTACTCTTATTATATTTTAAAATCAATATTTCGGGAATAAATTTAGTGTATTTCAAGACGAGTCGATAAGGATCCAAAGTGAAAAAAAAAAAATAAACTGTTCACATACCCGTTGTTTTGAAAACTGGGATCGTTTTTCTCTGAAGAATTAGTTATAATAGCAACCGACTCCCTTATCAATCGAAAATCATTGTCCTTTTGAATGCTGGCCCCAAATACCAATAAAACGACGTTTGAAAGTAAGATGATTAAAATTTGCATCACTGCTGGTCAATTTATCAACTCCCAAAACACGTGAACTGATTTACGTGGGCGAACTAATTAATATAAATTCTTTTATAATGCCTTATCGTCTATTAGCGACAATTGTTATCCAAATTTAGTGCTAGGTAACAGGAAAGGTAAATTGATAAAAATAAGCGATAAAAAACAACCGCAGACATGGCAAATATAAACAAAAATGTTCACTTTTCCATACAATTATATTACACTTATTATCACATTCTTAGGGTTCAGTACCTTAAAAGTAAAACGCAGAACCCTTGTAATCTCACTCTCCGTCCGTTCATCTGTCTCAAAAGAGGTTTTCCTCGAAAACTATGTGAAACGTAGAAATTTGAAATTTTGCACAGCGTTAGTTCTCAATGACTCACTCAAATACAGCCAACGATTAGAAAAAAAAAGATATTTTATAATAAAATGGGGGTTAATTTGGTCTCTAAAAAATTAAGTTTTGTTATTATATCGTGTGATGTATCATTTGAAAAAGCTAGCTCTAAGGATCCTATTTCTTTTATAATTTTCGGTCCCCCCTGTTCTTCTAGATTTCCTAAGATAAAATTTAGATTTGAACAGGGTTAGTAGTTATTAGGCCGTAGATTATCGAAAAACTACAGCTTTTTTCGATGTCGTACTAGTTGTTGAGAAAAAAAAATATTTTATGAAAAATAGCTGCTTGTATTTTAAGGCTTTTTGACCCTTATAGTAATATTTTTTCTTAAATTAACAGCATGATTTAGTTAGAGGATATAATGCAGATTAAATTTGTCTGTTACGTTATTTGATTTAGATGAATATTTTCGGAGTTAGCACTAGTTTACGCAACGCAGTAATTGCATCGAAATCGAGAATTTTAAGGCAAACCGAGTCGATCTCATAAACTGTGTTATGGATCGACTCATTGCGAATGTTATTTAGACATTATCACAATTATCAGTTCCCTTAAATATTTGGATTGATTATAAAAAAAGTGTGTACATGTAAAAATAGACAATTATTTCATTTTTCAATTATAACAAGAAAACTTGGATAAAATTTCAGAATCATACAAAAGTAAAAATAATTTAATTTGGTGTATTGATTATTCACTGTAGTAACTGGTACGGAATTCCAATTGTAAGAGCCCGACTCTTTTGGCTGAATTATTATTTTTTTAATTTGAATTTTAAATCACTTTGTACTTCTTTGTTTAAGATTTCGACTTCAATTCCATGTCCACAAAAAATTCTTAACTTCTGTGTTGAAATTAAATGATTTTATCTTTGAAAAAATCTGCAAATGCATTATATAAGTAAAAATGATTTAATTTGGTCTATTGACTGTTCACTGCACTAATTTGTACGGGGCCCTAATTATGCGAGCCCGATTCGCTCTTGACTGTTTTCCTTTTTATACAAAAATGTACACTTTAGTTTAAAAATACTTTATTTGTTTAAAAAAAATGACAAACGGAAATTTTATTTTCAAATCCCACAACGATGAAAGACTTCATTTACTTTTTTCTGGTCCCATTCGATCTTTTCTTTCATCGCGTTCTTCAAGCATTCGACGCTTTCTTTCAATAAGAGGAATATCGCCTGTTACGGATGAAACCGATGTGTGGATTTAATTTTTCCTCTTTCGCCAATTCCTTCCAAAGGCGGGACCTTCTTTGACGAGGTGAATCCTCTGTTTTGTCTAGCTCTCCTGAAACGTCTTCGCCATCATCATTCTTCCTTGCGTCATCGGAAATATGATCCGCGCTTGATCTTAAGACTTTTTTCCTTGAGCAAACCTAATTTGTCTAAAATTGGAAAGTGTGTAAAATTAAAAATACGTAAGAGTATATCGGCTGCCGGATTTCGAAACACAGTATCTGTTTTTATTTTTTCTTCATTTTGGAAATTCTTAAAACAAATAATTCGAACACGACGTTTCTTCTTCAAAATTTTGCAAGACTTTTCATATGCAAGCAGAATACAACTTAAACTACAAACTCATGCAGCCCTCCTGGCGTGTATAATGAATCATAGGTAGCTGAACTACCAACAGTTGAAACACTGCCACCTAGCGAAGCGGTTGCTCTTTAGGAAAGACCCCAGAAGACAAGGATTCTAATATATATACCAATAGTAATAACAGTTGAACTTTCCAAAGAAAAATTTGCTTGGCGGGTTTCGTTTTTTAATAGATTCGGAAGTACCAAAACTTTTGAAATTTATACTCTTTTATGAAAAGTCTTCTAATACACAGACTAATAGGTTTGAACATTTATTATATTCGAAGTTTGGAATCTAATAAATGTTCAAACCTATTAGTCTGTGCATTAGAAGACTTTTCATAAAAGAGTATAAATTTCAAAAGTTTTGGTAATTCTGAATCTATTAAAAAACGAAAACCGCCAACCAAATTTTTTTTGGAAAGTTCAACGGTTTTTCTTAATCAAGCTTTTTGAATATTCCAAGGTTCTTCTCAAAATGTTGACATTTGTCCTAATATTGAACAAGATGAAGATGCTTTTCTCACGACTGCCTAAGTCGAAATGAAAGAAATATTAAACTGTACGACTTTTTCTCAAAAATGTTGTCGTTCTTTCATTTTTTTCTCATAATTTGTTTTTGGTCTTGAAAAATTTTAAAACTTTTTTTCGACATTCTTTAAATGAGATTTTCTCAAGAGATTTAGAATTTTTTCCCCAATTTGTGAGTTTTTCTTCAAATTTCGATTTTTTTCCGAAATTTCTTTGTGGTTTTCTTTTTTAGAAATTTCTTATTTTTTAAAACTGGATTCTTTCTGAAGATTCTATTTTCTGGAATATGAATCTGAAGAAAAGAGAAAAAGGGAGAGAAGCGAGAAGAAGAGAAGAGAACAGGTTAACGGGGAAGACAAGAGAGAAGAAATGGGAGGACAGAGAAGAAGAGGACAGGAGAGGAGAGAAGCGAAGAAATGGGAAGAGAAGAAAAGAGTAGAGAAGAGAAGAGAAAAGAAGAGAAAGGAAGAGAAGAGAAGAGAAGTGAAGAGATGAGAAGAGAAGAGAAGAGAAGAGAAGAGAAGAGAAGAGAAGAGAAGAGAAGAGAAGAGAAGAGAAAAGAAAGAGAGAAGAGAAGAGGAGAGAAAAGGACGAAATAGAAGAGGAGAAGAGGAAAGAGAAGCGAAGAGAAAAGAAGAGAAGAGAAAAGAAGAGAAGAGAAGAGAAAAAAGAGAAGAGAAGATGAAAAAAAAGAGAAGAGAAGAGAAAAGAAGAGAAGAGGAGAAAAGAGAAGAGAAAAAAGAAAAGAAAAGAGAGGAGAAGAGAAGAGAAAAGAAGAGAAGAGAAGAGAAGAGAAGAGAAGAGAAGAGAAGAGAAGAGAAGAGAAGAGAAGAGAAGAGAAGAGAAGAGAGAGAAGAGAAGAGAAGAGAAGAGGAAGAGAAGAGAAGAGAAGAAGAGAAGAGAAGAGAAGAGAAGAGAAGAGAAGAGAAGAGAAGAGAAGAGAAGAGAAGAGAGAGAAGAGAAGAGAAGAGAAGAGAAGAGAAGAGAAGAAGAAGAGAAGAGAAGAGAAGAGAAGAGAAGAGAAGAGAAGAGAAGAGAAGAGAAGAGAAGAGAAGAGAAAGAAGAGAAGAGAAGAGAAGAGAAGAGAAGAGAAGAGAAGAGAGAGAAGAGAAGAGAAGAGGAAGAGAAAGAGAAGAGAAGAGAAGAGAAGAGAAGAGAAGAGAAGAGAAGAGAAGAGAAGAGAAGAGAAAGAAGAAGAGAAGAGAAGAGAAGAGAAGAGAAGAGAAGAGAAAAGAAGAGAAGAAAGAGAAGAAGGAGAGAAGGAGAGAGAAAAGGAAGAGAAAAGGAAGAAAGAAAGAGAAGAGAAAGAAAGAAGAGAAGAAGAAGAAAAGAAGAGAAGAGAAAGAGAAAGAGAGAGAAAGAGAAGAGAAGAAGAAGAGGAGAAGAAAGAAGAGAAGAGAAAGAAGAAAGAGAAGAGGAGAGAAAAGAACGAAGAAAGAGAGAGAGAAGAGAAGAGAAAAGAAAGAGAAAGAAAGAAAAGAGAAAAAGAAGAGAAGAGAAGAGAAAAGAAAGAGAAAGAAGAGAGAAGAAAGAGAAGAGAAGAAGAAGGAAGAAGAGAGAAGGAAAGAGGAAGGGGAAAGAAGGAAGGAAAGGAAAAGCTAAAGAGAAGAGAAGAAAAAAGAAGAGAAAAGGAGAGAAAAGAAGAAAGAAGGAAGAGAAGGAATGAAGGAAAGAGAAGAAAGAAGAAGGAAAAAAGAGAAGAGAGAAAAGAAAGAAGAGAAGAAAGAGAAGAAAGAGAAGAGAAAAGAAGAGAAGAGAGAAAGAGGAGAGAAAAGGACGAAAAGAAAGAGGAGAAGAGAAAAGAGAAAGCGAAGAGAAAAGAAGAGAAGAGAAAGAAGAGAAGAGAAGAGAAAAAAAAGAGAGAAGAGAAGAGAAAAAAAGAGAAAGAGAAGAGAAAAGAAGAGAAGAGGAGAAAAGAGAAGAGAAAAAAAGAAAAGAAAAGAGAAGAGAGAAGAGAAGAGAAGAGAAGAGAAGAGAAGAGAAGAGAAGAGAAGAGAAGAGAAGAGAAGAGAAGAGAAGAGAAGAGAAGAGAAAGAGAAAGAAGAGAAGAGAGAGAAGAGAAGAGAAGAGAAGAGAAGAGAAGAGAAGAGAAGAGAAGAGAAGAGAAGAGAAGAGAAGAGAAGAGAAGAGAAGAGAAGAGAAGAGAAGAGAAGAGAGAGAAGAAGAGAAGAGAAGAGAAGAGAGAGAAGAGATAAGAAGAGATAAGAAGAGATAAGAAGAGAAGAGAAGAGAAGAGAAGAGAGAGAGAGAAGAGAAGAGAAGAGAAGAGGAGAGAAGAGAAGAGAAGAAATGGAGGAGAAGAGGAATATAAGGGAAGAGGAGGGAACAGAAGAGAAGGAAAGAGAAGGGAAGAAAAAGGAAGAAGAAGAAGGAAGAGAAGGAAAGGAAAGGGAACACAAGAGAAGAAAACAGAGGGAAGAGAAAATAAAAGAAGATAAGAGAAGAGAAGGGAAGAGAAGAGGAAAGAAGGAAAGAGGAGAGAAGAGAAGGAAGGAGAAGGGAAGGAAAGGGAAGAGAAGAAAAAAAGAAGAAAGAAAAAGAAGGGAACAGAAGAGAAGAGAAGAGAGGGGAAGGGAAGGGAAAGAAATAGAAGGAAGAAGAGGGAAATAGAAGGGAAGGAAAGGGACAAGAAAGGAAGAAAAGAAAAGTGATGAGAAGGGAAGAAAACAGAAGATAAGTGAAGAGAAGAACAGAAGGGAAGAAAATAAAAGGGAAAGGGAAAGAAAAGAAGATAAAGGAAGGGAAAGGAAGTGAAGAGAAGAAAAGAAAAGGAAAGGGAAGGGCAGAAACAAGACAAAAAGGAAAGGAAAAAATATGTCGTGTTAACTTATCTTTAGTCCATACCATCAAATTACGATTTTTTAAGTTACAATCCTACAAAATACGATCAAGATGAAGCTTTTAATTGCTCTAAAAATCGTTACTCAAAGATCTGGAGCAACTCGTGAGCAAGAACCAACCTTAAAAATACGCGAAATTAAAATTACTCACCATTAAATTCCGGAATTTCTTCAGATTTTTGAGGGGAGCTAGAATCGAATTATTTTGGTAAGTGGGTTGTTTCAGTGCCAATAAATGTCTACTTACTCTGCTGACTGATTCAAATAATTCTCAGCATCTTCTCCCTCTTCGACATTGATGTGATCCTGTTCGGAGGGTTTCGTGATGACGATTTGTTTTGCAGCCGGTTGATCAAGTACAATAGAACCGTATCTGATATCTTTTTGAATAACTCTAGCTTCTGCTGCGAAGATCACGCAACACGTCACAAATAATGAGAGCTTCATGGCGAAGAAAGTAGCGAAGAAAATTGTCAACTAAATTGGCAACCAGAAAAGCTTTTATATATACAGATTGGGTTATCGACCGGAAATAATTAATACCTGTGATAATTAGGACCTTTAAACTACAGACATACGAATTTCAAAGAGCGATTTATATTATTTTAGTCAAATGATATCATTTCTTTATCATCAAAATAACTTAATCATTTAAATATTTTAAATTTTCAATTCATTGGAATACATTTTATGGAAAGAAAGTGGATTCGGTACGAAAAGAACGTCGTTATAAACTTTTTTTTTAATTACATTTTTCAGTACCTTCATTTTAATTGATATTCGAGTTTGAAAGTCAATTTTTCCGGAAGCTTTGGTTAATCTCATAAAAAAATTGATGTAAAATTTAAATTTTAGCAACATTTGGCAGCATTTCTGGAAAAAAATTTTATGTTTAATTTGGTATTTTAGGAACGTCCAAAATTTGAAAACTAGAACGAAATCCTACAACAAAAAATTAAAATAGTGGGGTCCACTCCCATTTAAAGTCAACATTTCGAAATTAAAGATAACATTTTGATAATTATTGTTTTTCGTAAATATCGATTGTTTTTTCTAAAAGTGTTTATAAAATTTCTAATCTCAACTCGAAATTTTCATTTCTTTAACTACAATTTTGGGTAAAAATATTATAATTTCTAGTAAAGTCCATCTAGAGTTCAAAGTTATTTAAAAAATTGTCAATTGTATGACTTTGATTTTGATTTTTAATGACCATTTTTACTACTTTAGGGGCTGCATTCTTAAAAAGCCTCTCTTAGTGCTCACTTGCGTATTATGGGGAACACCTGTGCGAAATTCCATGCTTCTAGACTTACCGATTTAAGTTGTGCGTTGTCTGTCAGTGCTTAGAGATTTATTAAGTAGATATGAATAAACTACAATAAATTTAGTGAAAATATGAATACGTTGACAACAAAGAAATGAAGATTTGTTGTTTCAAAATTACAAATAGTTGTCAAAGCTATTTTTTAAAATTTAGGTCGAGTCAGATACATTTGATGAAGGTTATAATTTTCCAAGATAGAATTTACAGCAAAAATTGTTAATATACAAAATATAAAAGCAAGCATCTAATTTCTCGAATAAAATAAATAAAATAAGCATTTGTGTTCGATTTTTTTTAAATGACATAACTGATGTAAAAGTGGTGAATTGTCCAAAAACCAGCCTCATAGATGGCTGAAACCGACAATTGGTAGTTTAGGATTTTACGAGAGCATTTTTACGAATGTAACCGACAATATTTAAAATCCAAAATATTTTCAATGCCAGCGCTAATTGCAGTTTAATACTCCTAATTACTTTGTTACCTAATCTAAGTTTAAGCACTTCCTACATTCCCAGATCGAATAATTAAGGTGTATTTGATATCCTCTCTTGATAATTTGATAAGTGCTACGTATAAATACAAATTCCCCAATTTAAAACAATTAGAGTGTCCCTACTGACTTAAAAAATATAGTGAAAATCATGAAGTTCTTACTGTTGTTGTTTTTGTCAATAATTTTGACCACCGAAGCCAGAGTTGTACAAAAAAACGTCAGGTACGTTTTTGTTGTTATAAATCAACCTGTAGCTACACAAATCGTTATGACAACACCATCAGAAGCGACGTTATCAAAGTAGATAATGACACGCAAAGCACATCATCAATTTTCCAGGCTATGATACCCCTTTGGCTCTGGAAGAGTCTCATATAGAATTTTGTTTTAGGTCCGTGTCCCCAATCAAAGCCATTGGTGACTTCAATGGTAAGAAATTTCTAAATTTATTATTCTCTACATCTCGTTTATGGTGGTTCTTATCTCGAACAAAATTTTTAAAGCGTCATCTGTTACACGTTTCTTGTACTTCCCCCGAAACGGTGGGAAATTTGAATTCAAATTTTGACATACCACATCATTACTACATCATTAAACATAAAATTTGTTCTTTTATCAGCTAGAGCTAAGCGTGATGCTGAACGTGCACCGTCTGCCGAAGAATCTTTAGGGTGGCTAGCGAAATTTTTGGCTAATCAAGGCAACCGTCACCGAAGATCCGAAGACGACGACGAAGTGGAAGATCTGAAGGAACAAATAAAGAAATTGGACAGGATGGAGGCCCAAGTAAAATGTTTGGATGGCGTCGCCGACAGAGTCATGAGAGAAAATATCAGTTTGAGCACGCTTCAACGTCTTATAAACCAATGTGAGAACATCTAATTTTAAATTCTGACATCGTCGATTGTGGTTATGTTACAATAAATTTTTCCAAGCATTTGCATTTATTTTTTTAAACAGTAGCGTGTTTTCCATGGAAGATGGCGAAGCATAGCTTCTTTTTTAAATAAGACATCAATTTTTAAGAGTCCTTTGAAGTTACAGTGACAAAACAACTGAATTGGTCACAAAAATTGTTTTCAAAATTCCAAATTTAATATCGAAATTTAAATTTTTCTGAAAGTGTGTTGATAAGCAAAGATAATTCGGGTTTAACTTGTCATTTTCAAACTCCAAAATTTGAATAAATAAAATTTGAACTTTTTCAATGAGATCTAGATCTGTTAAAATTCGAATTTTGTTTTTATGATTTGCTCAAAAAATCTGAAAACGGGCAATGTGGACTCGAATTTGAGTCGAATATTCGAGAATCTTTTTATGGATTTTACGATTCGAGTCGTAATAAAATTCTAATGAAAAGAAAGAAATTTGAAAAATAGTTTAATTTTCTAAAACATTGTTCTTTACTAAAGCATTTTTTTGGTAAAAATTTCAAAGTTAACCTCAAAATGTTTTTCTCAAATTTTCGATTTGAATGTCGACTTTCTATAGAAATTAGAAGCTTTCGAGTTTAAAAGTGGTAACTTCGAGAAAAAATTAAATTTTCGATGCTTAAAATTCGCCAACTGAAAGTCAAAAATTCGAGAATAAATCGAATTTGTTTCCAAATTTTTAAAACGCGTCGATATTTAATATTTCTAAAAATAAGGACTTTTTTTCTAAATTCGATGTTTTCTGGAAGCTTCAACATTCTTATCAAAATTCGTCTTACGTTTTCGTTAAAATTCGTTTTTATTTTTCAATATTTTGATTGTTTGTTAAAAATTCGTCTTTATATCATCAACTGTTCTAAAAATCTGACCTATTTTCAAAACCATTGTAGAACATTCTCTCGTAGAATGGAATCAGTACTGAGATTGAAAAAAGTTTGATTAATTATCCCAAAAATATTGAATTTAAAATGCTAAACCAATCGAATAAAATTTCGTTCAAAATAGAATAAGATCCCGTTCAAAGCGCCTAGTTGCACCTAGAATCTATTTTTGATTTAAAATCTTTATTTTATTGAAATCTTGCAACTCCTCTTTCATAACTGCACCTCACGATAGCCGGAATATCGTAAAAATTTGTTCGAATTTGTCACAGTTATCGCCGCGACCTTTAATGTAAAAATTAATACCAATTAAAATTACAAGAAGTTATCGTTTATGTAACAAACAACAATTAGACAATATAAGAAATCTGATGCAATATCAATACTTATGAAGAACATCTAATTCTTATCGCCCGACGTTTTAACAAAAAAAAGTGCATTTATCGTCCATTGAAACGCCGATAATATTCAGTATAAAATCCATAGAGATCCCTAACAGAATCAGTCTCATCTTCGAACTGTTTCAAGATGAAGTTCTTCCTGGTTTGCATCGCCGCTTTGGCGCTAACCAACGCCAGAACCATCACCCCCACGACAACGATTTTAATCGGGCAAGACTCCGTTAAAATACTGGACACCCTCACCGGAAAAACAGCGACCATCGGCGGCGATATCCAAGGACGTACCATCGCAGCCACATTAGTCGACCCCAACGGTGCCGCACTCACTTTAGTCGGTCAAAGCCAAACCCCAGCCGCTCTCCAAGTGGATTCCCTAGTGCGAATCTTGAAACAATCAGGAGATGTGCTAACCGAGGAGGTTTTGGCCCAAGTTGCTGACGCCGTCACCACGGGAGAGATCCACCCGGTTGTTTTGAAAGCCCTCGAGTCTCTCGTACGTGAAAATACTTGGGATGTAGTTTCGAACCATTTGAACGCCGGAACGACCCCACGGTTACCTTTAGGGACGAAAAACGTCATCGTGAACGAGAACGCCATCAACGTTTTGGACGCTAGCGGTAAACAGGTGACCATAGTTCAACCGCGAGGTGTTGGTAACGTTGAAATACTTTTGACCGAGACTACTGACGTTAGTAAAACTTTGAAAGCCAACGTTAACACCCCGGTGACCTCCGCTGAAACCCAAGTTGAAATCGTCGCTGAAATTCTGAAGACGCAACAAGGAGTCGTCAGGGATGTTGAGTATGAAAGGGTTTTGGCTCAAGTTCAACAAGCTGTTAACAAGGGGGAAGTTCATCCAGTTCTTTTGCAAGCTTTGGCCAGCGTTAACTCCCAGCGATTGTGGAATGTTCTCTGTCAGCATGGAATCAATACTGAGATTGAGAAAGCTTTGGATAAATTGGATAATGTGGCTGATGTAAGCAGAGGAATTTTAGGAAACGTAGCACATACTCCCCTAACTGGATTATGGTCTGCTTTGCAATGGTGAGTGCACTTTTTTGTATTTTTTCATTAATTAAATTATTCAATGAAATTTAAAGTTATGAAAGGTTCATTTTTTAACAACAGCTATCACTCTCAATTTATAATTATATATATTTTCCAGGAGAAGCCAAAACAGATGGGGACAAAGCACATTGTCTCAAAGAATTGCCCAACAGCAAGTAGCTGAAGAAATCGCTCAAAGAAACATCATTCCACTATCCATTCAAAAACAAATCGTTCCAGTAGTAGCCCAACAAATCGCACAGGAAGTCGCCCAAGTGATTGCCCAAGAGCACAAGAATTTGCCAGCTTTAGTCCAACATCAAATCGCCCAAGTAGTTGCTCTTGTAATTGCCCAAGAACAGAACTTACCTTTGATTGCTCAACAACAATTAACCCAAGAAGTCGCCAAGGCTGTGGCCCAACAACAAATTTTAAACCAGTGGTCCGTACAAGTACAACAAACTGTGCCTTTGGTAGCCCAACAACAAATAGCTCAAGAAATCGCTATAACAGTTGCCCAAAGACAAAACTTACCCGTGGTAGCCCAACAACAAGTAGCTCAACAAGTCGCTCAATTAATCGCCCAAAAGCAAACCCTGCCTTTGGTAGCTCAACAAAAAGTTATTAGAGAACAAATCGCCCAGATACTCGCCCAAGAACAAGCTCTGCCTTTGGTAGCTCAACAACAGTTAGCCGAAGAAGTAGCCCAAGTAGTCGCTCAATGCCAAAATTTACCTTTGGTGGCTCAACAGCAGATAGCCCAACAAGTAGCTCAAGTAGTCGCCCAAAGACAAAACTTACCCTTGGTAGCTCAACAACAAATAGCCCAACAAATCGCCCAAGTAATCACCCAGCATCAAACCTTACCCTTGGTGGCTCAACAGGCGGCTATTAGAGAACAAATCGTCCAAGTACTAGCTCAAGAACAAACTCTTCCTTTGGTAGCTCAACAGCAAATAGCGCAAGAAGTCGCCCAGGCAATCGCTCAAACCCAAAATTTACCTTTGATCGCTCAACAGCAAATCGCCCAAGAAATCGCCTTACTCGTCGCCCAAAGACAAAATGTACCACTGATTGCTCAACAGAAAATAGCTCAACAAGTTGCCCAAATTGTCGCCCTTCAGCAAACTTTGCCTTTAATCGCTCAACAGCAAATTGCCCAGGAAATTATTAGAAAACAAATCATCCAAGTGTTGGCCGAACAACAAACTCTTCCACTGATTGCTCAACAAGAGATTGCTCAGGAAATTTCCCAGGCGATCGCCCAAAGTCACAATTTACCCCTGATTGCTCAACAACAAATAGTCAAGGAAATCGTTCACGCAGTCGCTCAAAAACACAATTTATCTTTGATTGAACAACAACAAATTGCTCAACAAGTCGTCAGAGTAATTACCCTCCAACAAACTGTACCCCTGATGGCCCAACAACAAGTTATCGAAAATCAAATCGCCCAAGTACTAACTCAACAACAAATTCTTCCTTTATTAGCTCAACAACAAATAGCTCAAGAAGTTGCCCAAGCTATCGTCCAAAACCAACATTTACCTTTGGTCGCCCAACAGGAACTAGCCCAAGAAGTCGCCAGAGCAATCGCCCAAAGACAAAATTTACCTTTGGTCGCTCAACAGCAAGTTGCCGAACTAGTAGCCCAAGCGGTCGCTCTCCAACAAACTTTGCCCTTGACTAGTCAACAACAAATCACCCTGGCACTTATCAAGAAACAAATCGCTCAAGTACTATCCCAACAACAAACTCTTCCCCTAGTAGCTCAACAACAAATAGTTCAAGAAGTCGCCCAAGCTATCGCCCAAAACCAAAACTTACCCTTAGTCGCTCAACGGGAAATCGCCCAAGAAATCGCCAGAGCAGTCACCCAGAGACAAAATTTACCTTTGATCGCCCAACAGGAAGTTGCTGAATTGGTAGCTCAAGCACTCACTCTCCAACAAACCTGCCGTTGACCACTCAACAGCAAATCACTCTAGAAGTTACTAAAAGACAAATCGCCCAAGTACTAGCCCAACAACAAATTCTTCCTCTAGTAGCTCAGCAGCAAATCGCCGAAGAAGTCGCCCAAGCAATCGCCCAAACGCAAAATTTACCACTAATCGCCCAACAAAAGGTAGCCAAAGACGTCGCCAGAGTAGTTGCCCAAAAACAAAATTTACCTTTGGCCGCTCAACAAGAAGTTGTTGAATTGGTCGCCCAAGCAGTCACCTTGCAACACACTTTACCCTTGACGACCCAGCAGCAAATCACCTTGGAAACTATTAGGGCGCAAATCGCCCAAGTATTAGTCCAGCAAGATATTCAACCTGTAGTAGCTCAACAAATCGCCGGGGAAGTCGCCCAAGCTATCGTCCAAAACCAAGGTTTACCTCTGATCGCACAAGAAAAAATCGCCCAACAAGTCGCCAGGATAGTCGCCCGAAGACAAAATTTGTCGTTCGCCCAACAAGAAGTTGTTGAACGGGTCGCCCAACGAGAAGTTATTGAGCAACAAATACCCTTGAACAGCCAACAGGTCGAGATTACAAAGAGACAAATCGCTCAAGTCTTAGCCCAAGAACAAATCGTTCCTTTGATGACCCAACAACAAATTGCCGAAGAAGTAGCCCAAGCGATCGCCCAAAACCGAGGATTACCTCTAGTAGCTCAACAAGGTATCGCCCAAGAAGTCGCCAGAGCTGTCGCCCGGAGACAAAACTTACCTTTGATTGTTCAAGAAGAAGTTGCTGAACAAGTAGCCCGAGCAGTCGCCCCAGAAGCCCAAACGGTCGACCTACAGCAAATTCTGCCTTTAGGCGGTCAACAACAAACCTTGAACTTGGTAGCTCAACAAGTAGCCCAAGAACTCGCTCAGGCAATCGCCCAAAGACACAACTTACCTCTAGTAGCTAAACAACAAATAGCCCAAACGCTTGTCCAATCCCAAAACTTGCCATTGGTGGCCCAACAACAACTAATCCAGGAAGTCGCCCGATCCGTAGCCCAAAGACACCTGGTATCTCAACAACAAATTGCCCAAGAAATCGCCCAAGCCATCGTCCAACAACAAACTTTGTTGACATCCCAGCAACAAATCACCCATCCCTTGGTGTCGCAGAGACAGAATTTGCCCTCGTTGGCCCAACAGATCGCCCAAGAGCAAATCGCCCGCGCTGTAGCTCAACAAAACACAGCGTCTTTGTTGACCCAACCACAAGTTGCCCAACAAAACACCGTATCTCTGTTGGCCCAGCAAATCCCCCAAAGACAAATCGTCCAAAACTTGCCTCTTTTGGCCCAACAGCAGATCGCCAAAGAACAGATCGCCAGAGAACTCGCCCAAGAACAGGTCGCCAGGCAAGTAGCGGGTGAAGTAGCCAAGCAACGTTTCGTTCAAGATGTTTCCCAAGAGACAGTATGGAACCCGATCTGGGGACAAAATGTGCCCGTGTTCGAGAGCAAAATACGCTCAATTGGACAACCGAGATGGACCAGGATCAACCAGCTTTTGCTTTAAATTAATTGAATATTGAGTCTGTTTTATAGACGCGCAATTTGCACTTGTTATTAATTCAAATAAATCGAATTTTTGTTGCAAACTTTTACCTTTATTTTCAACGATATTCAACAGTTTTTTTTCACCGATAATTAACAGTGTTCATTTATTTAGCAAAGAAATATTGAATTTGGAATTTTTAAACTTAAACATTCGAAAACATTTTTATAGATTTTAGAACAAAAAACGCAATTTCGAATAAAAAAAAATTTCGAAAAATGCTTCGTTTATTTAAAACAAAGTCATAAAATTTTAATTCCATTTTATAGTATTTGAAATTTTCATTTTAATTTTCGAAATTTTCATTTTAACTAACAGTATCTCTCTGAAGGTGATAGCTTGGCCATCGAAACGCATTAATGCGACCATTCTTGTGTTTTTTAATTTTTTTTGCTTTCAGGGGACAAGATTTTTATTTCAATTTCTGAAGATAACCAAGGACCAGTCCGTTTCACCAAAAAATCCCTTTTTATTGGGTCTAAAGAAGGTTTCACCCCTTTACCACATAACATAAAACATCTTTCTAATTCCAAAGTTTTTACCACTTTAACGTACAGATCTCAGTTTCAAACTTTTTTTAATCACAAATTGCAATGTTTACGTCGAAGTCTAAAAAAAGTTCGTTGCTTTGGACAATGCGAGGATTTTCGAAATTTCGAAAAATATATTTATGAAAAGTTTGAACATGGTCGTCTCTCTTTTATTCAAACATTCAAGAGAAATTAAATATTCAGTTGAAAAATTCTGACACTTCCTCCAAATTCCTCCATTTTTTGAAATTTTGACAGCATTTGACCCTCTGGAAAATTTCTAATATTTACTAAATTTCGACTTTTTTTATGGAAATTTCGACTTTTTCATCAAAATTTTAAGTTTTTTATCGAAACTTTGACTTTTTTCATCGAAATATCAATCTTTTTCTTCTAAATTGATCTTTTTTTTCGATTTTATTATCAAAATTTCGCATATTTTTGCAACTTGTTTTTGTTTGTTGGTTTAGTTTTTTCTTTAAAATTCGTTTTTTTTAAATTACAATATTAAACTTTAATATTTAATAATTTAATAATATTTAACTTATTTCGTTTTAACGATAGAAGTCCCCAAAATGTATAAATTTGGGTCTTCGTTTTTTTCCATGTCTCTCCCGACCGTAGCTGTCAAGATTTAACTGAAATAAATGTTAAGTGTGTCTAATTTGGTCAATTTCGAGATGCTGCTACCGTATTTGGCTCTTTTATTGTCCTTCGAGAGAAGTCCCCAAAGTGTATAAATTTGGATCTTCGCTTTTTCCCAAGTCTCTCCCGACCGTAGCTGTCAAGATTTAAATGAAATAAATGTAAAATGTGTCTATTTTAGTCAATTTTGAAATTCTACTACCGAATTTGGCTTTTATATTGGCCTTCGATTATTCTTTTTAACGATAGAAGTCCCCAAAGTGTATAAATTTGGATTTTTGCATGTTCCCATGTCTCTCCCGACCGTAGCTGTCAAGATTTAAATGAAATAAATGTAAGATGTGTCTAATTTAGTCAATTTTAAGATGCTGCTACCAAATTTGGCTTTTAAATTGGCCTTCGATTATTCCTTTTAACGATAGAAGTCCCCAAAGTGTATAAATTTGGATTTTTACATTTTTTTGGCTTTTATATTGGCCTTCTGTTATTCGTTTTAACGATAGAAGTCCCCAAAATGTATAAATTTATATCTTCACATTTTTCCATGTCTCTCCCGACCGTGGCTGTCAAGATTTAAATGAAATAAATGTTAAATGGGTCTATTTTAGTCAATTTTGGGATTCTGCTACCGAATTTGGCTTTTGAATTAGTCTTCGATTATTCGTTTTAATGATAGAAGGCCCCAAAATTAAATGTCAAAATACACTGAAAAAAAAATATCAATATTGTCAAAAAAAGACGTCGAATTTTGAGATAAATCATTGACATGAAAAATCTAAATTTTGAGAAAAAGATGAATTTCAAGGAAAAATTGGCTCTTTATATTACTTTTTTCTTGAAATCCCTCTTTTTCTGAAAATTTGGATTTTTTATGTCAACAATTTATTCCAAATTTTGACTTTTTTAAAAAATATTGACGTTTTTTCAGTCAGCCTATTCTTGTTTAAGAAGGCGATTCATCGCCATCTATCCTTGTTTTCGCATCCTACTCGCAGTGCTTTGAAAGCATTATGGGGTTACCCTTTGCGAGTGGATTAAATTTAAAAAAAGAGTGTTTTGAAATTTAATTTTATCTGTAAGAACACTTTCAGATCAGTTCAAATTTAGTTAAATTACTTTTCTTTCCAAATTAACTTAATAATGTCCAAATTCTAAGAAAGAGATTATTTCGAGGTTATATTCAAAATTTAGACTAAATATCCAATACTTAAAGAAAAAAAGTGTTCGAACCTAAAAGATTGAAAATTTTCTTGCAATTTTGTTGCCTAAGTCGATGAATGTAAAAATTTTGAGAATAGAATTTGATTGATACTTAAAAACTTAAAATTAGAAAAAAAAACGAAAAAGTATTATGCCTGAAATCGACTTTTTTCTCGAAATTTGGCGCTTAAATTCAAAGTTTTAAATTTAAACTAAAAATTTCGAGAAAAAAGTAAAAATTACATTCAGTCAGGCCAAGAAGAAGAATGTTCAGTTGGGGTGTTACCAATAATTTGATTCTTCGTTTACATTGGCAAAAAAGCGTGACATTATGGTCAAGGTTCGAAATAAAAACTGTAATTTTTCAGTCAAGTTTTAGAGAGGGCTTTGCTCTATAAGTTGATACTGACGTAGAAAAAACTACGACGCTTTCGAATCAAGTCCTAAAGAATAATTTATTTTTTTGACTGATCAGTGCTTTAAAGGATAATTATTAAAAAATGAATAAAGAACAATAAAAAAGTAATCTTCAGCTTTACATAGAAAAGTCTCTTTTTATTTATATCAGAATCTCTCTGAAGATGATAGCTTGGCTATTGAATCGCGTTAGAGCAACCTCTGTTGTGTTTTTTAATCTTTCTTGGTTTCAGGGGACAAGACTTTTATTTCACTTTTTGAAGATAACCAAGGACCAGTCCGTTCCACCAAAAAAATCCCTTTTTATTTGGTCCAAAGAAGGTTTCACGTCTTTACCACATCGGCAATTTAATAAATAATTACGCGATACGTATTTCGCCAGCAGAACTGGCATTTTCAAGCGTACTAATCTAAAAAGATTAGCAAAAGATGCATCGACGTTATCTACATTGAGATTCAAATCGATATTTAATTGCGGATGTGGTAAAGGGGTGAAACCTTCTTTGGACTTAATCACAAGCTACAGTGTTTAGTTCAGTGTTTTAGTCTTTTCATTGGCTTTAATCATTACACAAACATCAAATCTGAATAAATATCGAAATATTAATCCAAATTTTATATCCACACTAGGAAAATCAATCAATATTGTTTAACAACTCAACATTTTTATTTCTTTTTATATAAAACAATCAATAATATTTCGTAATCTTCTTACAAAATGAGATTTGGCACTCCAACGCCGTTATTTACAAGTGGTCCCGTAATTGGCACAACTGGTGACCTGAAAGGGATAAAATACGAATCAGTTTCAAGCTGAATAAAGAAGTAAACTTACCCAAGCAGCTGTGGTATTTTTACGACTTGTGAACCCCCAGCAATGAGCCCGTTCTGAAGACTTTGCAAGTTTGTTAAACCTTGTGGTGCCCATTGGCCTTTACCTAGAATTTGTCCCAAAGCGAACCCCCCGATTGTAGATTTTAACACCAAAGGATCAATAACTGAGCTGCTCTGGATCATTTTACCAGATAATCCAATCTGAGAATTTAAACCAACTGGAGCATTGAGCAAGGCATCAAGTACAACTGAACTTGGAAGCGACGTTCCGGCGGGAATTACCCCAGAAAGAACTGAAGCGATTGGAGTTCCTTGGATCACGATGGCGTCCCATATACCATCCAGGTTAAGACCTTGTAATACCTGCAGTATAATCGAGGGGATTTGTCCGTTGACCACAGCTAGTTGAATTTGGCTCAAGATGTTTTGGAAGTTCGCCTCGCTAACAATACCCTGGCATCCCCCGAGTATTTGACCAAGGATTTGTACGCTCCCCGCATCTCCTGGTACCGTTAGAACCACACCAACATCGTTTGACGAGCTAAGAAGAATTTTGATGTTTTGTAGGATGCCTTGGGGTTGCACAATTGTGACTCTTTTGCCATTACCGCTGACGTCAATGAGGTTTTTAGTCACCAAGATTTGCTTGCTCCCAATTAGATTACTTAGGCCGCCCAAACTGCTGACGCCACCGCTTAAGCCGCCGCTTAAACCGATGGCGGTGTTCAACTCCCCCAAGCCGCTCAAACCGCTTACGCCGCTGCCCAAGCTTACACCACCGCTTAGAGGGCCACTCAATCGGTTTAGACCACCGCTCAACCCAATTAGACCGCCGCTCAATCCGCCGCCCAAACCGCCTGCGATGCTCAACGAAGACAAGACGTCAACAATTACGGGATCCAGACCTGCACCTTGGATTTGGGCCAGTAGATTCCCATAGACCAAATCGTTGATTACCCCCTGGTACCCGATCAGGATTTGTCCTAAGAGGTTCAGTTGTTGAACTGGGACTTTGACGATGACGCCCCCTGGGACGAGAATGACGTCTACGGCTCCCAGTACCCCGATTTTTCCCACGTTACTTGTGCCAATCCTGGGGACGATTTGGATTCGACTTCCACCAGTAAGATCCTTCACGATGATTCCGCCTTGTTGCACTCGGATGAGCTTGCCGGTTGGTGGTAAAGCGTTGGCGGCTGCCAAACAGACGAAGGCGATCAGGAGAAGCTTCATTTTCGTTATTTAGCGAACTTCTAAACTCGAATGTCTACTGCAGTTCGCGTACGTCTTTTTATTTGAAAATTTATCGCCCCTTTTTCTCATCGATATCTGTTTGTTGTTCGATGTAATAATTTTTCGATGACCAAAGGCACGTTTTTTATTGAAAAAACGGCGCGATAGGGAAGAGGTTAACTAATTCGTAACGAGCGCCTAAGCATCTTATGGCAAAATCTGTAAAGTTGCATCAGAACCGTGTTATATATTTTGATGCGATTTTGATGTCTAAAGTCAAGGAATTTTCAACTTTTTTAAGGATTTTGTAATGTAAAAGGATGCGTTTGTTGTTGTTCTTTATTTATTAATCGAATTGGTCAATTTTTATTAGTCTAGCACGATAAAGTTGTTCGAGATTAAAATAATTCAATTATGTAATGCTACGATTAGTAATTAATAGTAAACATCTGTCAATAAAGGAAAAAACTAGTAGAAAAGCTAATTAATTAAAGTTATCTATACATTATTATACTTTTTTTTATTTCTTATCTCCCAAATTATCCGGAACTAACAATTATTTCTAATTCACGCTAAGCTAGTAAATAAACTTTTATTAAAACAAGATAACATTGAAATAAACGTAAAAATATGATAATTTGCGGAATTTATGAATTAGCAGCTTTTTTGAACAATGTTTTCTGCTTAAATTAATTTTCTTTACCAAATCCTCAAATTCAAACCAAAAATTTAAACTCTTTTCGAAATTTAAACTATTTTCTCAAAATTTAAACTTAAATTACCGAACGCATTTTTGAAATTTGCACATGTTTCCTTAAAATTCAGAATTTACGTCTCAATTGTTCACTTTTTTTCTAAAATTTAGGCTTCTTCTAGACAGTGAGCATGTCTAAAAATAGCCTAAATTTTCGAATACAAAACAGACAATTTGAGATGAAAATTCTGAGTTTTAAAAAACCAAGTCCAAATTTCGAGAATGCATTCGGTATTTTTAGTTTAAATTTTGATAAAAGAGTTTAAATTTTGAACTTGAATTTCATAAGCAAGAATTTGGTAAGGAAAATTAATTTAAGCGGAAAATTTCGTTAAAAAAAAAGCTATTAATTTGTAAATATCATAGTTTTGCAGTTATTTTAGCATTATCTTGTTTTAATAAAAATTTATTTACCAACTTAGCGTGAATTGAATAGTTGTTAGTTCCGGATAATTTGAGAGATAAGAAATAAAGAAAGCATAATATTATATAGATAATTTTAATTAATTAGATTTTCTACTAGTTTTATTCCTTTATTAACAGATGTTTACTATTCGTTACTAATCGTAGCATTACATAATTGAATTATTTTAATCTTTAAAAACTTTATCGTGCTAGACTAATAAAAATCGACAAATTTGATTAAAGAATAAGAACAACAACTTACGCATCCTTTTACATTACAGAAGCCTTAAAAAAATTGAAAATTCCTTGACTTTAGACATTAAATCGCATCAAAATATGTAACAGGAACGATAAAAAATTTTTCGGTTCTGATGCAACTTTACAGATTTTACCATAAGATGCTTAGGCGCTCGTTACGAATTAGTTAACCTCTTCCCTATCGCGCCATTTTTTCAATAAAAAACGCGCCTTTGGTCATCGAAAAATAATTACCTCGAACAACAAACAGATATCGATGAGAAAAAAGGGCGATAAATTTTCGAATAAAAAGACGTACGCGAACTGCAGCAGCATTCGAGTTTAGAAGTTCGCTAAATACGAAAATGAAGCTTCTCCTGATCGCCTTCGCCTGTTTGGCAGCCGCCAACGCTTTACCACCAACCGGTAAGCTCATTCGAGTGCAACAAGGCGAAATCATCGTGAAGGATCTAACTGGTGGAAGTCGAATCCAAATCGTCCCCAAGATTGGCACAAGTAACGTGGGAAAAATCGGGGTACTGGGAGCCGTAGACGTCATTCTTGTACCAGGGGGTGTCATGGTCAAAGTCCCAGTTCAACAACTGAACCTCTTAGGACAAATCCTGATCGGGTACCAGGGGGTAATCAACGATTTGGTCTATGGGAATCTACTGGCCCAAATCCAAGGTGCAGGTCTGGATCCCGTAATTGTTGACGTCTTGTCTTCGTTGAGCATCGCAGGCGGTTTGGGCGGCGGATTGGGTGGCGGTCTAATTGGGTTGAGCGGTGGTCTAAACCGATTGAGTGGCCCTCTAAGCGGTGGTGTAAGCTTGGGCAGCGGCGTAAGCGGTTTGAGCGGCTTGGGGGAGTTGAACACCGGCATCGGTTTAAGCGGCGGCTTAAGCGGTGGCGTCAGCAGTTTGGGCGGCCTAAGCAATCTACTTGGGAGCAAGCAAATCTTGGTGACTAAAAACCTCATTGACGTCAGTGGTAATGGCAAAAGAGTCACAATTGTGCAACCCCAAGGCATCCTACAAGACATCAAAATACTTCTTAGCTCGTCAAACGATGTTGGTGTGGTTCTAACGGTACCAGGAGATGCGGGGAGCGTACAAATCCTTGGTCAAATACTCGGGGGATCCCAGGGTATTGTTAGCGAGTCGAACTTCCAAAACATCTTGAGCCAAATTCAACTAGCTGTGGTCAACGGACAAATCCCCTCGATTATATTGCAGGTATTACAAGGTCTTAACCTGGATGGTATATGGAACGCCATCGTGATCCAAGGAACTCCAATCGCTTCAGTTCTTTCTGGGGTAATCCCCGCCGGAGCGTCGCTTCCAAATTCAGTTGTACTTGATGCCTTGCTCAATGCTCCAGTTGGTTTAAATTCTCAGATTGGATTATCTGGTAAAATGATCCAGGGCAGCTCAGTTATTGATCCTTTGGTGTTAAAATCTACAATCGGGGGGTCCGCTTTGGGACAAATTCTAGGTAAAGGCCAATGGTCACCACAAGGTTTAACAAACTTGCAAAGTCTTCAGAACGGGCTCATCGCTGGGGGTTCACAAGTCGTAGAAATACCACAGCTGCTTGGGTGAGTTTACTTCTTTATTCAGCTTAAAACTGATTCGTATTTTATCCCTTTCAGGTTACCAGTTGTGCCAATTACAGGACCACTTGTAAATAACGGCGTTGGAGTGCCAAATCTCATTTTGTAAGAAGGATTACGAAATATTATTGATTGTTTTATATAAAAAGAAATAAAAACGTTGAGTTGTTAAACAATATTGATTGATTTTCCTAGTGTGGATATAAAATTTGGATTAATATTTCGATATTTATTCAGATTTGATGTTTGTGTAATGATTAAAGCCAATAAAAAGACTAAAACACTGAACTAAACACTGTGGCTTGTGATTAAATCCAAAGAAGGTTTCACCCCTTTACCACATCGGCAATTAAATATCGATTTGAATCTCAATGTAGATGACGTCGATGCATCTTTTGCTAATCTTTTTAGATTAGTACGCTTGAAAATGCCAGTTCTGCTGGCGAAATACGTATTGCGTAATTATTTATTTAATTGCCGATGTGGTAAAGAAGTGAAACCTTCTTTGGACCCAATAAAAAGGGATTTTTTTGGTGAAACGGACTGGTCCTTGGTTATCTTCAAAAATTGAAATAAAAGTCTTGTCCCCTGAAACCAAGAAAGATTAAAAAACACAACAGATGTTGCTCTAACGCGATTCGATAGCCAAGCTATCATCTTCAGAGAGATTCTGATATAAATAAAAAGGACTTTTCTATGTAAAGCTGAAGATTACTTTTTTTATTGTTCTTTATTCATTTTTTAATACATTATCCTTTAATGCAGTGATCAGTTAAAAAAATAAATTATTCTTTAGGACTTGATTCGAAAGCGTCGTAGTTTTTTCTACGTCAGTATCAAGTTATAGAGCAAAGCCCTCTCTAAAACTTGATTGAAAAATTACAGTTTTTATTTCGAACCTTGACCATAATGTCACGCCTTTTTTGCCAATGTAAACGAAGAATCAAATTATTGGTAACACCCCAACTGAACATTCTTCTTCTTGGCCTGACTGACTGCAATTTTTACTTTTTTCTCGAAATTTTTAGCTTAAATTTAAAACTTTGAATTTAAGCGCCAAATTTCGAGAAAAAAGTCGATTTCAGGCATAATACTTTTTCGTTTTTTTTCTAATTTTAAGTTTTTGAGTATCAATTAAACTCCATTCTCAAAATTCATCTTCAGAGACATACTAATATAAATAAAAAGGGACTTTTTCTATGTAAAGCTGAGGATAACTTTTTTTATTACTCTTCATTCATTTTTTAAAAACTATCCTTTAATACAGTGATCAGTCAAAAAAATAAATTATTCTTTAGGACCTGATTCGAAAGCGTAGTAGTTTTTTCTACGTCAGTATCAAGTTATAGAGCAAAGCCCTCTCTAAAACTTGACTGAAAATTTATACTTTTTATTTCGACTCTTGGTCATAATGTCATGCCTTTAGTACCAATGTAAAAGAAATATAAAATTATTTTTAAAACCTAAACTGAACATCCTTCTTCTTGATCTAACAAACTGAAATTTCTACTTTTTTCTCGAAATTTTCAGTTTAAACTCAAAATTTCGAATTTAAGCACCAAATTTCGAAAAAGGAATGGAAAGTCAATTTCAAACACAGTATTTTTTTGTTTTGTTATTTAATTTTGAGTTTTTAAGTATCAATTTAGTTTCATTTTTGAAATTTTTACAAACTTCGACTTGGGCATCAAAATTACGAGACAATTTTCATTCTAGACTTTAAACGCGAGTTTCGACTTTGGGTTCGACCACTTTTTTTCTTTATGTGTTGGATATTCAGTCTAAATTATGAATTTAATCTCGAAATAATTTGTTTTTAAAGATTTGAACATTAAATTTAGGTTAAAAAATTGGAATACAAATCTTGTCTCCTGAAACCAAGAAAGATTATAAAACACAACAGAAGTTGCTCTAACGCGTTAAAGCAACCTCTGTTGTGTTTTTTAATCCTTCTCGGTTTCAGGGGACAAGGTTCGTATTTCAATTTTTGAAAATAACCAAGGACCAGTGCGTTCCACCAAAATTTAAGTTAATTTAAAAAAAATCGAAATTACAAATTTAAATTTCAAATTCTGAAATTTTTATTTAAAGATTCTATAAACTTGAAATGTAGATTTTTTTCTTGAAATATTATAAAGTTAAAACTCGACACCTATAATTTTCTTTAAAAATTTCGGGTTTAGTAGATTTGTTACCAATCTAATCATTGTTTTTCTCAAAATTTTGGTATAAAACTTAATTTTTTTGTAAAAAGTTCTATAATTTAACTGTTGACATAAAATTCCATAAAATTCTGAAATAAAAAGTCCAAATTTGAAAAAATCCCAATAGTTGTTAAAAACATTTTAAGAAATCTCTAAATTTTAATCTTTGTCTATTAATTTCGAGCCAAACATCGAAATTTGAGGAAGAACTTTCAAAAGCTGAAAAAAAAGTTTAAAAAACATAGAAATCTGGAATTATTAACTATTTTCTCGAGCCATAATTTTGGTGGAACCGACTGGTCCTTAGTTATCTTCAAAAATTGAAATACAAATTTTGTCCCAAGTATCTCTCTGAAGATGATAGCTTCGCCATCGAAACGCGTTAGAGCAACCTCTGTTGTGTTTTTTAATCTTTCTTGGTTTCAGGGGACAAGATGTGTATTTCAATTTTTTCGAACATTATTTTTATTTATTATCATATCTTTAATATCTAGACTTTTTTGTGCTGAATTCGACTTTCTCTCGAAGCTCTGATTCATTGCTTTTCGCGTAGGGACAGTACAAGGCACCACTGCTGGCACGTCACCAGAATCCAGAATGTAGAAGTTATAGTTCTCAATGAAATCTAAACTAAACCGATCGCTTATAATGCAATCAAGCCACATAAATAATAATAAAATTGCACTTCATTATCTGTTTACTTTTGATAAGTCACCGTTACCGTTGACCTTCATATCTTTATTTTCGGCAAGAATTCTGATTTAATTAGTTGAGGCAAGCGGATACGCCACCGCATTTAAAATCTCGCTTACTCAATTGAAGGGGTCACTTGGGGAACCGTCAGGAAAATGAAACTGTTACTTTTGTGTCTTGGGGCCATACTCCACGTTGAAGCCGGCTTGGTGGCGATACTACCGAGTCCAATCGGTTCCCTGAACATCGTTTCGTCCAGTGGAAGTCAGATCGCCATCGTAGATCAAGGGTTAGGAGACGTAGAACTTGTCCTGACCGACCCCGAAGGTTTCCAACGTTCTTATTTGATTGACAGCGAACTCACCCCAATAATCAACGTGCTATCACCCTATCAAGGTATCATCGACACCACATCTTACTTAAATGTGTTACTCCAGTTGGAAAACGCCGTCACAACGGGAGAAATCAACCTGTTGATACTTGAAGCTTTCAGGAGTTTAGCCCAAGGGAAAAACTGGGGTATCCAATCGCCAGCACTTGATGTGATTCGCCAAGGACAAGTTGATGTATCCAGCTTGGTGGAATTAGGTCGCGTAACACCAGTAGTTTACAAACAGATTCTGATAGTGGGCCAAAACCAAAAGAATCGATACATGTCGAGTCCCTACGTCCAAGACTTTGTTCCGTTGGTTTACAAGCAGATTTTGGTCATTGGGGGCAAATCCAAAGCCGAGAGATCAAAACGAGATGATGTCGAGGATATTTCGCCATGGTTTATGAAAGTGTAAAACGTTTAAAGTTTCTGTGTAGAAAACAAACAAAATATAACGTTGCCATTTCCAGATTCGCTTTCGTTTAAAGATTATCTTGTTCGGCCGTGTTATTTTGCGACTTTACAAAAGAAAACATTTTAAAACACTGTTTAAAAATGTCATGTTTGTGCTAAACTCGTTATTGTAATAAAAAAAAACAAAATTCCGATTTTTTATTTTCAACTCAAAATTTCCATAACAAAAACTAGAAATTCACAAGTCTTTTGTATCTTAGCTTAGTTTCCATGTAGAATACGCCAATGGATGTATAATCAAAGTTTGCTCGAGTTTTCTTCAGCCCAATTGGGATCCAGTTTAGAAATGGGTTAACTGTTATCGGAATACACTTCTTGTAATTTGTTCTGTGACAATGATGACCTACAAATGAATCAGAATGACTAATCTCCAATTCAGTTTTCTTTTAATCACATTTCGCATTATCGTTCTTGGCCAGGTAATAATGATAAGACAACAATGGGAACAATAAATTAGTCGAGACAATGAATTGTTATTTAAGCCATTCTCCCGTATTCAAATAACCAGTTTCTGGCAATACGCAACGATGTACATTCCCATATTCGGCGGAATATTAGTCTTTTTGTTAATCGATACCATCGAATTGTCGTCTTACGTGGTTTATCCGAGAAATGCCGACCAAAGAACCCAAGCTGTGAAAAAGTGCTGTGAAACGACCATCAGTGGTAGTAATACGACTAGTGAAAGCGACCCGATCATTGTATTCCCCGGACGACGACGATTCATTGAGCAAGATGCAGCTAAAAACGAAAGCGAAAGGTCGAGGACGAGCTTGAGCGGGTCAAAAGCCAACGTGACTTTTAAAAATAGAAACATTTTGGATGCCCCCGAACGCTGCCCAAATGGAACCATGAAAGATCATCTGGGAAACTGTGTTTTAATTTTTACGTAAACTTTGTGATATTTTACGCCAACGATCATTTATTACTTATTAATGTATTTTTTCTAGTCACCTAAAAATATATTTCAATTCAGTAATAAAAATGGAGTCGATTTTGAGGTAAATATGTTGATTTGTTATTCCTTACTTTCTGCTGTGTTAAGCTGATGAATCCATTGTCTTAAAAATAAATAATTCACGTTATGTACTTTCACTTTATAGAATCTTGTAAACGTTACAAATTAAGACGTGAGTTGAAAACAAACAGATAAAAACACTTCCATAAATTAATCAGTAAACTCTCTACAATGAACTATATCATCATCAACAAATATTAAGTTTAGAATCGAAATTTTTTTCAACATTTAAATATTTTCGGGTTTTGATTCAAAATTACTGATTAAATCGAAATTTCGAAATCAAAATCTCCAAAACTAGAAAACTTTGAGATCAACATTAACAAAAAATCAAATTGATTTTATAAAATATTAAATTTTAAACCATAATAAATAATTTTAAATTTAAATTACTTCAAATAAGCTGTCGCGCCATCTATAAAAATATTTCTAAACTTTAATGGCTATTGATGCATAGGCAATTCTTAATACAGTTTTACTAATTACGTATTGCCTAAGACCTTTTTAAATAAATCGATGTGTGTCTAATATAAGCACAACAAAATTTTTCATTGATGATGATTTATCTGTAGGAAAAACAAAAATTGATAAAAATTTTGCAAATCTGGAAATAGTAATGAAATCTCAATTTCGCATAAAGGTTCCATTCCGGTTGTATTAAATTAGTGTAGCTTCTCGTTAGCAGATGTCGTTGGTGTGTTTATTTTGGCGGACAATGTGACGTTTGTTTTATTTAATTATGATTCCATATTCGATTTTTAGAGATTAATCAAACTATGCAGATTAATCACTATTAATCATATAATATATGCTTTTAATCAGCAAAGTCAGAAAAACTGAATTAATTTTGAGTTGCCAAAAGAAACAGTGAGATACTAAAACGCCTTAAATGCCGCAATGTGAGAGAGTAGGATAGGGTTTTCCTACAAAATTCGTGGGTTTTCTGCTAAATCGATTAGTTAAGATCAAAGAGTGGTTTCGATTGCTAAATTTCGATATATCAAACTGAGAAGTGTTGTGAAGTGGAGGTTATTCATCGATATAGCTTGTTCAAACTTGCTGAAATACGCATAAATCTCATTTTTGTCCTAAATTTTGTTGTCTTGAGACACCGAATTATATCAAGATAGTGATTCATCGTAGTTTAAAACGTTGTCATCTTAATACAACCTTTTGTTGGTATACTTTGAAAGCCGGGTAAATACAAGGTAACGTATAATTATTGGTGTTTTCAAAGCATCGTTCTTTAATTTGTCACATTTGGTATGTTTGAATTACTCGTATTGTTTGTTGTTTTTTGCATAAAGGTGATTGTAATATGTGTTGATAAATAGGCGAGGAAAAACAAAAACAAAATTAGTTCATTTAACTGATAGGTCAATCGCCTCAGATTTTTAAATTTTGATGTAACAATGTAACATACATATTTAAGGTCGCTTGAAAATCGCATTACAATCCTAGTTTTTAAAATTGGTATCTTCGCGTTTTGTTAATTGTTTAATTTTCTGCCAGTTTATCAATGCTCTATTCGTAAATCAGGAACTGTCATGCTGGAAACAAGAACCAAATCACTAGCGCCAAATGCGGGTGACTGCAGAACTAAGTGTTCAGAGTTTTGAATTATTAATTTTTGTTTATTAATTTTATTTAACATTTCTTCGGCCGAAGAAATATTAAATAAAATTAATAAACATAATATTTCCGGTGAATAAGAGTTCACCATGAAGAATTATTAATTTTTTTTTGTATCATTGAAAAGTAAGTGTCCTTAAAATTAAATCTTTATTGATAATTATTAACCTCATAATATTTAGCAGCTTCACAATAACTTAGTAGCACATAATACGTCAGTTACAATTATAATACCTTAATTATCTATCACAATACCATAAATGCAACTTTCATTTTAAAGGTTTGTAATTTTTATGTCAATGATACGATAAAGCTTTGAATGCAACTCGATTATTAGCGATTTAAATAATCTCAGACGTTAGATTAGGCAGCGTCCTCGATTGTTATAAATCGCGTAATAATCACATTAATAGCTATTATTTATTCATTTAATTTGTGACATTTTTAAAGCTATGACAAGTTTATGAATTTGGAAAAACTTGGCTTTAATTAATTTTCGCTTTTGAATGTATCCGAAACATTTTGAACGATTAGTGATTAATGATGAAAAATAATGTATTTTTACGGGCTTATCGGTTCGAATTGATTACCACGTGTGAATTACACCACTTTATTACCAAACTTAACTTGGATCACCACAATTGAACAATTAACTCACTTATTATTAACTTCTACTAACTCACTAATTACACTGACTTTAACTGACTGACTTAAGGGAAAGCTGGCCGCCTTTTATAGTTTTGGCTCCCGGCTTCCAGAACTTTTCGGCAGATAAGGCTTATCGTTTGCCGAAATTTCTGGAACGCTTATCTGCCGTTTGTTTCGTTATCGCGGCCTCTTTCCCCTTATCAGATCCTTCTAGAAACTTTTTTTATTTACTAAATTCTACAATTCTATTCTAAATTCTATTCCATCTATTTACATTGCGTTACAGTATATTAAAAGAAAAAACATTATGCAGTTGTTTTTCCCAAGCTTCATTCGCCAGTTATTTTGAAATTTGGGAAATGATCATCAGGCGCTTACTACGTTGATAAATAAACTAACGAATATTCTCAGTAGCTTTTCATGAGGCGTTTGAGTACGATTTTTTTCTGAAGTAATTGTGTGCAGTGCGATCTGATGAATTGCAACTAAACAAAGTGGCCTGATTTGCCTAACAGCCTTTCTTGTCGACTGTCGACATTGTCAATAAGTGTAATTTCGAAAAACACTTTCTTTTTGAAACGATTATATATAGTACGATATTTTCGCAATTAATAAAGTACCTGGCATTCTTTTCGACTTAAATATATTGTACGACGACTTACCTAAACGTTGACATCATTGTGGGGAATTTTGAAAAAGAATATTGTCAAACATTAATTTATTTAAACTTTATAGTAGCTAAAATTACAAAATCTGTAGCTAAAATTATTCCAATATCTTTCATTTCAAAAGGTGATTTTGTTTGTTACTTATTTTTTTTCATCAGTGGCGATGAAGTTCCCAAAAATAACTCACAAAATGTTCCCATATAAAAATCTACGCCGACGAAGTCGCTGGTGACCCTAATTTTAGTATAAATTTCACGTCATGTTTCAGATGTCAGAAGAGGACAGCGCCGTTAGCCAGGTTGCCTCCACCACGGACTACAAACCGTCGTTCGTCATAATCATCATCGATACCCACCCTTCTATGTTTGTCAAAAACGAAGAAGGAAAGTCCCCCTTCGTCCAATGCCTGGAGGCGTGCCACGCGTTAGCCGATTCCCTCATACTAACCAACGATTGCAGAAGCTGGAGCCGATTTTCTATAATTTTGCCCAATGACGATAGCAAGTCCAATTTCGTTAATTTCGACGACAACTTGCTCCAAACCGCTAAACTGTTAAAAACCACCAAAGGCCTCACCAACGAGGAACTAAGCGATAGATACATGCGTAAAGCCGGATTGGACTTGGCGGCGGTCTTCCAAACGTGTAAGAAGAATTTCAAAGACTTAAAATCGCCGTTTTACAAGAGAAACATCGTTTTCATCAGCAATGACCCTGACCCGGTGTTGGGGGACGACAATAGAAAATTCACCTCTTTGAACGAAGTCAAAAGTTTTGAATCTAACGATATAGTTTTCCAGTTAGTCACGATGGATCACGACTTTGATTACTCCAAGTTCTATAACGAGTTATTCTCGCTAACGAAAGAACCGTTTGTCGAGGAAATCTGTGAAGATAGCGAGGGGTTGTACGAGAAACTCGCCTCGACCGTGGTCATTCGTTTTTCGCAGAGAAAGTTGCGGTTGTATCCGATTTTGGGCGACGCCAAGCGCTATATCAAAGTCACGAAAAAGAATTACGTTCACAGCGCGCGAATCTTTAATTCCAACGAGGTGAACGCGAGCGGGGAAGTTCTGAAGCGAACGCGGGAAGTCGCCCTGGAGACCCCCTGCGAATTCACCGTCGAAGCTCCGGCGGGAAAACGCGACTTCGGAATCACATTGGGTGCCGCCGAACGCGTACAATTGATGCAGAATACGCTTCCTATTGGGTACACGCTGTTGTACGTTTGCGATCGTTTGAGTGAAGTGGGCTACGTTTTGTCGGATGCTTCGATTTTGGAGAAGGATCCGAAAGAGGATTTGGAGTTTTTTGATCAATTTTGGCAGTATTGTCACGATAATGGGAAGGTTTTGGTATGTGTTGGTTGTTTAAAACAAAACGACAAGATTCGTTATTATGAAATGATACCGAAAGTGGGGAACCACAAGAGGGTGTTTTTGGTCAAGCATATTCCGTTTAATTGCGAGTGTTTACCTCCGGAGGAAACTAAAAATGCTAAAGAGGGGGATGTCCCCTCGAAGCAGTTGGATGTTGCTGGCAAATTAGTGGAGGCTTTGACATTCTCGTACGATCCGAAGAGTTTTATTGATGTTCCGTATGTTAAACAGAAGGCTTACATCAAGTCGCAACTTTTGGATGAACCTATGGAGGAAGTGGTCGATTTTACGGCAGATTTAGGGTCCATTGATAAAGAAATTGAGGAAATTATACCAGACTTTTTGGGTTTCATGGGCGGTAACGATAAAACTGGGAGTAAACGCAAAAAGGAAACGGCGCCAAAACCGAGGGCTACCAAGAAGAAAACCACCTAATATACTTAAGAGACTTGAAACAAACTATGTCCAAAATATAGTTATATTAGTATTATTTCTTTAAAGTTTATATTTTTGAGTAAAACTGTTGAAAGTAAATATATTATAACATTTATGGCATAATTACTTTGTAAATCACGAAGTTTTAAAGGTAACGAACTGTGGAAACGGTGGACATCGATTTAGAAATAACGTTTATTCAAAGTTTTGTGCCTGATATCTTCATTGTTGAAAATCTGAATTTAATCTCAAGATTTCGACTTCTGATGTAGTTTTATTTAAACATCACCAGCGGCGCAAAACGGAGCTATTATTCATCAAAAACTGAAAATGTTTCTGCTTTTGTACATTATTTTTGCTTTTTTTCACAAATTGTTGTCTTTTTCTCATGTCAACATGTTAATTATTATAGGATATACTTCTTCCAGGATTGGACCGTGTAAAAGAACTACTAAAAGTGTGTGAACACTTTTAGTAGTTCTTTGACACGGTCCAATCCCGGAAGAAGTATATCCTCTACTGACTCTGGCCGTGGAAGCCTTCGTTATCATGTTAATTATTACTTGCAATTTCATGTTTAAAGAAAAATCTATTTTTCTCAATGCCCCAGTCATGTAATTTTTTATTATTTTTCCCAAAGTTTCGCCTTTTTTTAAAGAATGTTGAATTCTTTCAAATCTTTAATCTCAAAGTATTGAATTTTTCTAATGATTAACTTTTTTTTCTAAAATATTTTGAATGTTTCGGTTAAGCTTAAAGTTGAAATTTGTAGGAAAAAAGCTGAAACAATGCCTCTAAAACAAGAAAACGTCTCAAAGAAAAGCTGGAGAATTTAAAATAAATTTCGTTTTCATATGAAAATCCAAAATTGAAAGAAACTTTGGACATTTTAAAGTTAAGGGGAAATCTTGAAATTTAAACTTTTTTTCTTATAATTGTGACTGTGATCATTATTAATTTTATTTAACATTTGTGCAACCCAGTTTGGGTAATATTAAGTATGTTTCTAACCAATTAAAGTCTACGATGTAGACTAATGTGAATGTGATTAGGATCTTAGGTTTAAACTTAGAAATTTCTAAATTCTAAAAATTTGAATTTAAAATTGAAACATCTCGAAATATCGACTTTCCTCCTTATTCAGTGTAAATCCAAAAATACAGGGATTTAATACTCTATTCGATTGTTTGGGACCAACTTTAAGCTTATTAGATCTTAGCAGTAGACCCCAATAAAACATCAAAATGAAAATTCGAAAAATTTAATATAAACAACAGTTCCATTTCTTCAAAAAAGAAATTATTAAAGGGATGATTTACAATTAAAAATTAAGATACAAAAATATATTTGCAACAAAAAGAAATTCTTAATCCGATAAAATTATCATCCCTAAGATATTTTATTTATATATTTATATCTACTATAATGATTAAAAAAAATATAATACAGATTTGGTAAAAAATATTCGGATATAACTAACTAAACGAACGAATAAATAAACGCGCGAATAAATCTTATCTCTCTCTGTACCAACGCCCCCGTGGTTTCCGCAACGCGCGCGGAGATCTCGGCGAGGCGGGCATCCGCCTCGACCTCCCGTTCGTCCTTCTTGGGGACTCGCCGCCGCTCTCTACTTTCGAGTCCATATCACTGTTTATTTTCTGCACGCGAACGTACGGTTGCAGCATTTTACAATTGTTCACTTTTTTGATCACTTTCGCGGGAATTTGTCGTACCACTCGCTTCCTTCTCTTCCGCTTCTTCACTACCCTGTTTTGATCACAATTATTCACGACGACGCGTTTCCGCCTGACGTTATTCCTCATTAATTCCGCCGGTTTACTCTTAATGCTATCAGTCTCTTCCTCCGATTCGTCGGCGTTAACGCTGGCCGATTCGTTTGTTGTCTCGTCGTCGTCTTTCTTCTTGGTGTGGACTCTTCGTCGGTTGGGGGGCCAGCCGGTTTTATTCTTTTTCTTTCGCCTGGGGATCTTCTTACCGGGAACGCCGTTGACGGTTTTGGCTTTAAAAGAATTGTTTTGTGAATTGAAACGATTTTATAACATTATATCCGCTTTTAACGAACCTGCTAATCGTGTATAATCAACTAATTTATAAGGTACAGATTGAAACACCCATTAACGCAGGTCGTTCTCATTTGAGGACGAATAAAAATACGCATTTGGGCACTATTCCAATTTTTTGATGTTTTTTTTTGTTATGACATAAATTAATAGACGAATTCATAACAAAAAAAATCAAAAAGAGTAGATAAAATAGCACGTAAGTTTGTCTTTTCGTCTGTCCTCAAATGGAAACGACCGGCATTATAGGTTAATTAGCATTTAACTTTACTTTTCTCAGTCCTTTAAGGTTCGTTATAAGCGGACATCACTGTATAATGTGTGCTTAAGCTTGATCATTGAATTTTTACCAAAGTAAATTTAATTACATTAAAGATTCCATTACCTCTAATTTCTTTAGTTTCCTTGATTCGTTTACTATCGTAATTCCTTAAAATATCAATAATGTCCATCTTATTCCTAAAATCGAAGTCATTCGGTTCAACTTCAATGTCCTGATCGTCGTAATCGGCCAAATTCGCGAACTCTTCCTCAAAGCTTCTCCCGATCGCCCTATAGTCAATTCTCGGCTTCCTCCCCGGTTTCAATCGTCTTGAAGAAGGCGTCCCCTGCGGACTCCTCTCTGGACTCAGCGCCGACGATCGCTTTCCCTTCAGGACTACTCTTCCTCGTAACCCTCTCCACCTTCTCCTCGGGAATAACGGGCAACTCGGGGGGTAGCTTCTCTCCGCTTCTCGACTTTCTCTTCCGCTGGAGCAAGCTCAAAATCGCCAACGTTGACGCATGCTGTCGCGGCGATTTCCTCGGGTTTCTGCCCGTGCTGCTCGGGCTGAGTACCAAGCGGCGTTTGGATCGTCGCGCTTCCGTGGGTTCGATGGTTGGGGGGTCGGGTGCCTCGCTTAATTTGCTGTCTTCGTCTTGCGTTTCCATTTCCGATGTGGGGGTGCAGTTTGAAGCAGAGTCGGTGGTGCTGCACGAGGCGGACGAGGAGGGGGTTTCTTCGAGGAGTTTTTTTAACTGGACGTATTGACTAATGCAGATTTTGGGGTCCAAAGGAGGAATCGGACCGGTCTGATATGGTAAAATGAAGGGGTCCCAGTAAGCTACGAAATTTATAAAAGGTTACAAAGCAATAAATAACGAGGGTACATTTTTTTTCATACAAATCAAATCTATTTTATTACTTTTTTGGAAAATAAAGCCAGAAATCATAATATATTTTCCAAAAAAGGAATTTCTTTATTTGACACAGTATATCCGTTATAACGAATCTCAAAAGACCAAATAAATCTGTTCATTATAAGCTTCAACCGTTTACACCTTCTTCTTTAAGCGAAAGTTAAACGCGTTCATTATAAACGGACACCACTGTATTTTTTAAGGCTTAAAATTTGAAAAACAACATTATTTCTAGTTTGACTATATAATCAAAAAAAAGATCAGCATATCTCCCCAAAGAGATAGTTATCTTTTTAGTAATTTATTCCAAAACCTGAATATTTTCTTTTAAAGAGCGAAAACAATTACCATTGTCGCTAAAGAAGACGTATCTTTCTTCTCCTCTATCCTGTCGTTTGAACGCAGTATATTTCGGTTCGTCAACAGGTTTCTTCTCGAACGAAAATTCGTATTCGTCGAGCTTCACAGCGCCTCTACTTCTAACTTCCTTTTCTTCAACTTTTTCGACCTTATGAGTAACGTCCCCGTTGCTTTTTTGAGCTTTGAGCGTCAACTCCGGGAAGAGGGAACCTTGATATCTCAATCTACATGAACTTAAACGAGTTTAGTACATAATTTACCAAATTGTCGATCATTATATTATTTTTCTATCTACAACTACATCTAAAATGCAATAAAAGTATTAACTACTAGAAAACAATATCGTAAAACATTCAGGATACTTTGACATGCAAAAAAATAGAGTCAACCAACCTGGAACCAGGGGTTTCGAATTTGTAATACTTCTGATTATCCATAATGAAAGCCTCGGCGTGCGTCCTCCTTCTTTTCCTCTGTTTGGTGCTCGAGCAAGTACTATCCATGGAGCAATCGTCCTCAACTTTCACCCTCGGCGACCGACTACCCTCTTCGGCCACCGACGGATTCTTGGCCACACCGTCAACCTCCCCCTCTTCTTCGCTGAACTCTTCACGCTTCGGAAAGAGAAAATTCTCCGCCTCGTTATTCAACCGAGTCAGTTCCGCCTCCCTCAGTTTCTTAAACTTAACGATCAGCGTTTTCTCGTTTTTGTCTTGAGTCGCCTCGGTTTTCCTCGCGTCAGGATCTTTGAAGTGTCCGCTTGATCTCAATTTTGAGGGCATCACCTCCACCCTGTAGTAGGTTTTGTTGTCGGATACCAAACGCTCGTCGGCGGAGGAGCGTTTTTGGCGGATGCAGCTGCGCTTGGGGCGCCCCGAGTTCCAAACTTCGTCGGTTTCCCCGTTCGCCGCGTCGGCGGCTCGCTAAAGAAATCGAGAAGGTTAATATTTGGAGTCGGTTATCCCTGCAGCGTTGAAGCTTTCGTTTATTGTGCCCCCGGGGAAGATAATAAAACTAAAGGGCGCGTTTACATTAAACACTTCATACAAGTGTCTCTGACATCAACTATCCTGACTATTTCTCCAACAAATATAATTCTCTCCGCCATAAGTGGCAACTATCCTCAGAGAAGCTATCCGAGACTGTCATATATATATAAATAAGTCTCGGATAGCTTTCTCCAGGAACAGTTAACATTTCCCTCATAGAGAGAAACGTACGGAATAAAGTGTTTAGTGTAAACGCAGCGTAAGTAATTTTACAAATCTAACGGAAATATTTAAATTTAGCAAATTTACCATATGTAACCTCGACGAGGACCGAAGTCCTTTAGGCGACTCAATCTTTGGGGAATTATCAGTCAAACTATCTTCGTCCAAGGATGGACTCATGGCGTAATTTATCTGTTTTCTGGACCTCAAGCGGTGCCCCGTTTCGCTCCCCGTTGGACTCAGAGGCGACTGTTTTATTCCATCACAATTCGACGACTTGAACCTAGGATAACTATTTCTGGTCATCTTAGAGCCAAAGTCCTTACCGATTGTCTTTCCGTTGATATCTAAAAGTTTTGTAAAAAAAAAATATTCTCTAAACACCAAGTGGTTGGACTCACCTATTGCGTCTATGCCATTGATGTGCAAAAAAGGTTCGATGTTAGCATCTTGATCAATGAAACCATCGATTGAAATGTAATTGGCGTCTTCGCCGATCAATTTTTGATGCTTCTTCGACTGTATGTGGTCCTCTAGATTGTTATAAGGTAGATGGCATACGGCGCAATAGCCCGACTGCAAAGCCGAGTGTAAGCGGGACTGTCTTGTCCGGGTTTTCCTCGTCATTGTGCAGTCACCCATAAGGACCAATGTTGACCTCTTTTTAAGCGTCTGTAGCATAAATTATTATGTAAAATATTAATACACTGTGATTTCAAAATGCGTACGTACTACACACAATTTCAGAGAAAAAAAAATCGAAACCAAACGTTTTAAAACAAAACCTGAACAAGTTTGCTTATAAACCTCCAACTAAGCGCCTGGAACTCGTCTCTGGAGCTTAAACGTGTTTTATGGTTGCTGTTTTTTAATCTTTCATAATAATATACTATCGTAACTCGCATAAAAAAGTTACTTTTTTGTAGAGAATCTAAAAAAGTTACTTTTTTTAAGAGAATCTAAAAAAGGTACTTTTTTAATAGAGAATCACTTTAAAAATTTTCTCACGAACGATTTTGTGATATTTGTTTAAAGTCAAACTTCCGATTATGATATTCAACCTAAATGACATCGCCAGCGATGCCCACGATGCTCAATTCGGGTTAAAAATAGCACAAGAACAAATTTTACCTATGAAGTGAGAATTTCATCAAAATCGATCTAACCGGTCCCAAAAATTTCTAACCATACAGACAAACGGACATATGCAAAACCATCTCCAAAAACATCTATATCTTTATTTTTATAACATAAAAACCATGTAAGCTGACAAAAGACGTTAACTCTGACATCAAAGATACTTTAGTCTTCATTTTAGACTCTTATTGGTCGGAAATATCATTAATGATACGTTAATTATCAATATCGATCGACAAATTGCAATTTTAGCGACAGAATTAACAAAAAAAAAAAACCTTCATTGCGACATTTTAAATTCAAATTTTGGAATGTGGTCATTTCTAGTACGGTCCTGTTGCTTGGATTAATTATAAATCGATACACCTAGCGACATCTATAAACACCATCAATAGTTCTTACTACAATAATACTTCCCGCTAATAGATGTCGCCAGGGACAATACCGGTGAAATTAAATTATTGCGCCGTAGTACAACAAGTAGATATCATATAACGGCATTAAATCATGTAATTCAACAATCGGATCGGTTAATAGAATGAATACTAAATTCCAATACGTAAAACTTCGTTCGATATTAAATTTGCAAGTGGAAGACTCCTCTAATAGATGGCAATCGAAAACGTCTGTCAAAAATAAGCAAAGAACTATTCCGTTTTGAAGTTTTTTTATTTTGTGCTAGTTATTGAACAGAATAAATGTGAATCAGTTTCGGAATTTCAACAACGAAACGTTTTTATTGTTTAAAGTTCCCCTCACATGATTTATCATGTGATAGAACTTTCAAATTAAATTTGAAAGTAACTGATAAAAGTGTTAAGTCAAAGTGTTGGTAGTTTCGAAGCCATAGATTCGAAGAATAAAAATTGTCCCAAAATCGCCACACAACTATCGAATTTACCCCAAAATATAAACGTGGATGACTAAGTTTGCGGTAATTTACGTACTTTTAAAAATAAAATTGTGCCTAATATCATTTGTGGAGTGAATTCAATATTTGTTTGCTCTCATTTTGCAATCTAACCTCAAAGCGGTGCGTCCAATATCTAATCTATGAATTTCAAAAAATTCACAGATAAGTAATAAGGCCGACCACACACGGGCGGAATTCAAATTAGATTATTAAATCGCAAATTCAGAATTCACTCGTTGGCTGCACAGCGCGCGCACGAATTCTTGATATTTCACAGAAATGCGTTCATTCTTGTACCCTAATCTGAATACCTAATTCGAAAACGTAACCAGTATTCCCTACGGCCGGCCATAGCATAAATCACAAATTTCAAGTACAGTTTATTCGTTGGAAATACGAATTTTATTCTAAACAAACCCATTTCTAAAAACAGTTTACCAACAACGGCTTGTTTTAAGTCTATAGAATGTTAGGTAAGCCACAGTGTTTAATTCAGTGCTGTAACGATTTGTTTACATTATTTTTTGCCGAAAAGACGCAAGGAATATTTCGTTTAAAACAGCGTTTCCCATACTTGTTTTGCCCTTGTTGTCTCTAATACTTCCTCTTTGCTACCCACTAAAACATTTTTTTAAACTATTTTAATGCATAAATATTGACCATGAATGAAGACAATTTTATGACCCGGTATTTTATTTTCGTGGCGCGCTACCGGATTGCGATCCACCACTTGGGAAACGCTGCTTTAAAACGTTTGAATCGAAAATTAACAGTCGCACACCGTTGCCAAATCATCACCTAAAAATAATAAATTTCGAATTTTATCTCCCCTGATCCCTGATAATTCAATTAGTAATCAACGCAACCAAATAATGACTGACATTGTCGGTCTAACCCCCCGATGCGCTAATTTTTTTATAATCCGCGATGCAACGGGGTTATCTACGAAACATAAACGACTTCATCGACTACGTATTTATGAGCACGTCGCGAGCGAATTTACATCGATTCGATAATAAACTGCTGCAGTAACGGCCCTGCATTTATGAAAGAATCTCTCGATTGATTTGTTCGTCCTCCGCCGACCCAGCCGGGAACGGCAACCAACGTTTAGGCGCCCGTCAATAAAGCATTCCAACGCGTTGTTGTTGAAAACGGGCGATGTGGCAACGGCGCCGAGAGGCACACTCGCCAGGAAGCGGCAGGGGAAGCAATGTGCTCGCGCCGTTGCCGGACTTACGAAAACTTCCCTAGAACCTACGAAAATTTCCTTTACTGTCGACGCGAAATTTAATTTTATTAAAAATTGAAGCACTTTAAAAGTTTCGCAATTTTACCTAGCTTTGAATGACATCATTAGTAAAAGCCAGAACGTTCATCTTTTCAAAAAATAAACCAAACTTTAGTATTTTATTATCTTTCCGAAATAACTTAAACTTCGAGCATGATGTTCTCTTCTTCTGAATTATTTCAAATACGTGTAATTTTATAATATGCTAATATAAATTTCGAGAGCGATGTTGTCCTTTTCTAGGTGTATTCAAATACACGTAATTTTAATTTGAATAAAAATTTCGGACGCGATGTTCTATTCCTATGGGTTTATTCAAATAGGCATCATTTTAAACATTTCCGTCACCAAGTTCTCTGCGGAAGCTATTCAGATACACGTAACTTAAAACGTAATACAAATTTCGAAAGCGATGTTCTCTTTTTCTAGATTCATTCAAATATACATAACTTTAATCCTAAGGGGGATATCGGGAGCGATGTTCTCTTCTTAATATGTAGAAATAGAAAATTCGTATTTAAATGGTTGGCGGGGAGAAAATTTATTGGTTTTTTTTTTCAAATAGCGTCGAAAAAGCACAACTCCGAGGAAAAATTCATAAACTATCAACATTGTTTTGAAGATCGTGAATAATTTCAAAAGAAAAAATAGGCTTGGAGACTCGAAACCACAAAATCGCTAAATACGCTTAAAGAAGTTTTCCCTCCAATAATCGTAATAAATTTCAAATTATTTATCTTTAACGATAATTATAAACTAATTTATTACGAGTGCGTAATACTTCCTCCTATTTCGATCACATTTCTATTCAAAAAATATAAGTTTACCTGAGAAAGTGAAAGAATATCTTTAAACAAGTTATAACTTTTCTATGATTGGAAATAAATCTATGAAAAACTATTAAATTGAAAACTCCGCAGTCGATGACAGTTAACAAAAATAAACACAAACGTAGTAGTGGCAACGCCGCATCATGTACACCAGTACCTCACTGTTTCTCTGCCGATGCCCATGAAACCGACAAAAGTAAACGGGTCGGACATTTACCCTGAAATGAGGTTTGCCAATGCAGTAGCAGTTGTGATGGAACGGCTCGAAAGCAAACGAAACATTAAGAAATTCCGACGTTTGCGACTGTACCGAACGTCGCAGCGAAATGCAATTTTGTCACGATATTTCAAAACGCCTACTTTGCGATACGATTAGATTCAGAGAGAATTATAAGCAAATAAATTATTGCGCAATTGATTTGTTTAGCAATTATGAACTGATAGCCTACTTTTGAGGTGTTTACGAGAGGGAAAAGAAACTAAAAAATAATTGACAGATTAACATAACCTAAGAAATTAGGTAGCACTTTAACATTCAAAACAAACACAAATAGAAAACATTATATAACTAATTAAAAAAAAAAACAAAGTACGTGATTGTTTTTAAAAGACGAGAGCTCGTATTAATCTTTACATTCTTGATATTTTTTCGTATGTGTAGCATATGTTTGACCTACCTACACATTTTTCTATTAAAGGATAATCTATGAACTTAAAACAGACGAATAACCACTGAAAAGTAATGATAAAACTACAGAACCATATTAATAACGCAACATTCTAACGATCAAACTCAACCTAAATATCCAACATTACCGTTTAATAACCGCAAAGGCAGATGTGCATCCAAAAGCTGTAAATGTCCACAAATCACTTCTATCACTACACGACACAATTTTAACGATTTATTCCCAACCATGATTCACAGAGCAACGTCTGACACGTCGATATTTCCCAGGCGCGATCCACTTTGCTTGAACGCCGACGATTTCATAGCCAACTGGGTCCTGCACAAACAACGGCCATTACTAGTACGTTCGCTTCCACACGCCCTAAAATCGACTTTCACCGACTCGACGGGCTTCCTCTGGCCATTGCTATTATTGCTGATGTACGAAAGCACCCAACTTGACGCACTGTGTCGATTTTTTCGATTTTATTTTTCTAAACAACGATTTATGTCGATTTTGAAAACATTTGCCAGTCCGCCAGTGTGCAGCTTGGCAATTAACCAATCAAATCGACGACGCTCGCGTCACCTGCCGCCGGAAACGCCAAACTAATAAAGCGGGATGTTTAAAATTATATTTATTGTTTGTCGGACATCACGAGTCTACGAGTTGTATTTTATTTGATAAATAGTTGTAATCTATGATGTGAAATTATTATTACGCTATTACTACCCCATGTGAAAGACTCGGTTACGATTGCCATCTGTCATGTTTCAATTTACGGCAGATTTCGTATTTTATATTTTGCTGGATATTTTATTTAAAAATGGAATTTTGTGGTTAAGAAAAAATTGATGACCAAAAAAAAATGGTTAACGGCTAATGTTTGTGTTGGCATTGCAGTAAGTTGATGATTAAAACAAATTTTATTCCGCTTTTTTCAAAATACAGAAGTTTTTGTTATAAATACGAATTTTGGGGGTCACCATTTTTTTGACCAACATTCGGGAGAATTCGTAAAATACGGAAGATTTCGAAATCTTAAACTCGATGCATACGTTCGAAATCTTGATTAGGTTCATCAGGAATTCAAATTTTGGTACTAGAATCAAATTTAAATATCAAGTGTACAAAAAGTTTTCTAATCTAGTGTGCTGCTCTCATTTTCTGACATGTGCACCTACGTTCCTTACTTGATTCGTACTCACCAAACTGACTTTTAACTTTCACATAAAAATTCTACAGTATTATCAGGAATAGAAGAGATCCATTTACGATTGTTTTTTTTTGGGTTTTTCGAAAGTAGAATACAATAATAAATGATTTTTCTTCGATTGTAACATCAAATCAATAAAATATTTTTTTTAAGTTTTTGTACAACTGTCGGCGATCAAATACAGAACATACGTAAACATGATAAGAAAATGACAGCAGCACACTACATTAGAAAACTTTTTGTACACAAGGTATATGACTAGAATAAACACGCAACTACGGTCTATTTCAAATAAATCTGCATAAGAGTATGCTGCGGACTTCTCATTTTGTAGTGGCAACAACAAGAACTAGTAATATTTAGACATGGTCGTGTGGCAACGCTGTGACATTTCTTAATGATGTTCTATGTTCTTGAAATCCTAATCGAAATATTTTGATTTGTTGTACGTTGTTTTAGGCGTGATTCTTTTATAATTGATGTCAATTTCTGCTGAAAATTATTAAATTGTAAGTAATAGTAATAAAACTAATATAAAAAGCACTTAATCCGATTATTTCTGCCAGATAACCCCTGAAATATAGGCAACACATTAATCATCAAAATGTTTGCGCGTGAAGTCAGCTTTGGTTCTAGTGATTTTTTTAGTAACTTTTCTAAAGGTTAATTTAATACTTTATGGCCTACTCAAGCAGATTTATCCGACATACGTTCGAAATCCTGGTTAGGTTTCCCAATCAACTTTTATGGAAACGCAATCAGAAATTCAAATTTGGGTACTAGAACAAGCGTATTTCTGTGAAACGTCAGGAATCCGTGCGTGTGCGTTGAATATCTGATTCGGAATCGGTGAACTCCGTGTATGTGTGCGGCCAGCCTTAGATTACCGAAGCAGAAATTTGATTCAAGCATGAGAATGAACGCATTTCTATGACACTTAAAAACTAATCGGGAATTTTTGCGTCTGCGACCGAGACAGTCTGTGCGATCGGCGACTGAATCTGATTTCCTAACTTGGAAACCTAATCGGGAACATATAGCTCTAACTGTGACCGGGAATTTGTGCGCGTGCGGCCGACGACTGGATCTGGATTTCCTGATTTGGAAACCTAATCGGAAATACAAACTACTAATACTTTGTGATCGGGAATTGGTGCGTGCGCGGCTGAATCTGATTTCTTGAACTGAAAACCTAATCGGGAGTATGTTTTGCGTGGGAGAGCGGCGGCCTTGGAACAATTAAACCGAAAATTTATGTTGGTCCGTTGTTGCAATTTCTGTGGTCACGAGTAACCAACATTTGGTCAACAATTTCGCGTTCTCGTATTTTTTAGTTAATAATGCCATATTACATACATACATACGTATTTGAAGCGATAATCTTGTTATCGTATTGCTAATTTGTGATTTTATTGTAAAGAAATATAGCAGGTAAGTATTTTATAACACAATCATATACGATATCTAACCTATAAATTTTTAATACAAATCTTCATTTAAATTTTTGTATAGTGGACATTTGGTCCATATCTGGATATTTTAATAAATTTTACCGTATAAAGTATATATTTTGTTACTAATGTTAACACATTTTGTTGCCTTTTTGCTGATTGTAGTCATTTTATTAGACAATTATTCATTCAAATTTTAACAACTTGGTGTTGCCAACCGCGAAACATGACAAATAAAAAAGAACTACATAATGTGATTCGAGCACAGGGCCGTACTACGCAGTCTGCTCGAAAGAAATTCAAAACCTTTTGAACTACGAATTTTAAATTTGTTTCTTTTTCAGATTTTTGTTTGGTAACTTCAATTAATACAACCATAACTTACATCTAATTTGGAGGTTTGTTAATTTTACAACTTTTACCGTAATATAAACACAATTGTTATCTTTATATAAAAATAAAAGGATGTGATAATAATTGTTGGTAAGCAAAAAATGAAACTAGTATTTTCAAGTGCAATTCTCTAGCAAACAATAATGCCGAGGTCATTACAAGTAGAAAGCGAATTAAATATACATGGAGTTCTAACTGCGGATAAATCTTATATGAGATAAAAAAGCAAAAGCGCAGAACAAGCACCATTTAGGTAACTTTTTTCAAATAATACTAATAATAATAATTAAATAAATAAAGTTAATAATTAAGAAAATCAATTTACAGTCGACTCCCGCTAAAGTTGCGCCCGTTAAAGTTGTCCGCTCGTTAAAGTTGTCAAGATACGATCGCTAAAGTTGCGCGGATATTCCCCCACTCTAATTTTCGAACAACGAATTGGACTTCGGAGTTTTAGCGCCACTTTTGAATAACCCACTCAACCGCACAAGGAGCAATAAAACGTACATATTTTTCGAGAATGGTAGGGATAACGGGGAGTAGTAACTTTAACGATCGATCCAGTCCGGTGAGCGCAACTTTAACGATCGATCCAGTCCGGTGAGCGCAACTTTAGCGGAAGTCTACTGTAATAATTATGCGAGTCACGTGACTTTGAAGGTTTATATCACAAATTTATTAAGGCGTATTTTAGTAGATTTCATTTCAAGGTTCAAGATAGCGTTAAAAAGCCACGGAAAAGCTTCTTTACATAATTAGTACAACGAATCAAACTTTAAAATATTTACCTAAGAAATTCGAAATAAATTGCGGAAGTATACGCATAGCACCCCGGGTAAATTATTACACCTTCACACTGTGGTAACCATAGTTAATTTGATCACTTCATTTAGTTACTTGCTTCTGTCATAATCTTCCTTCGAAATGAACGAAGCTTACAAGTACGATTACACGGTGGGTTTGGTGACGACAGCCTCCTGCATAAATCAAAACATAGCTTTGCTCAAAGTCGAAAATTATTGGAAAGCGGACAGTTTGGCCGTAATACACGAAGGTTTCATCAATTACATACCTCTGTTGAACACGACCAGACGAAGTAAATACGTTCCGATTTCGGTAGGGTGCGACAGAGGGAAAGGTTTTATCAAAAACGTGAGGACCACCATTTGAAGGGTATCGTTGATCCATCGGATTCGTTTTTAGATAAAATGGTTGAAGTTCGGTTCGGAGATCTATTTTGTCACTCTTTCGACGATTGGCTTGCAGCTTTTCGACGTGGAATTGACCGATATCTCGTTTGAATACAATTTCGAAAATTTGAAGGAGAAGAAAACGACGTTTCGTAAGTTGGCCTGGAATACGTCCATAGTTTTGCAAAAGCGATTTTGGGTGGCTTATGTCGGCTTTTATTCTTTCTCGCTTTGTACATTTTAGTAGCTTATGAATTTCTGGGAAAACTACTCTAACTATGGAACTTAGTCATTATGTATAATTTGTATCTGTATCTAGTATCTAAATTTGGTATCTCTCAGAAGATGAGCTTGACTATCGAAACGCGTTGTTGTGTTTTTTAATCTTTCTTGGTTTCAGAGGACAAAATTTGTATATCAATTATTGAAGATAAACAAGGATCAGTCTGTGCCATCAAAATTATGTATAATGACTAACGATTGGTTGTATTACTTGTCAATTCATTGTTTTGGTTGTAGCATGTGTTTTAGCACTTAAATAATAAATATTTTGCTTAATAATTTCGTATGTTTAGCACTGCCAGTTGGAGCGTGTATAATAGATGAGTACCTTTGCGTTGGCGCCAACACCGGGGTACTTCTCCTTTTTAAAAACATCGACGGTAATATCAAGCTGACGAGCACCACGAAGATAGAGCCATTCTTCTGTATGGTTGGGGCAGACTCTTACGTCATTACGATATCAAGGGACAGCATCCGGTTGTATGTGATGCAAAATGGAATGTTTAAATACGTTAATAGCCGTCTGGAGGAACGGTACGACTTGTGAAATCAGCGAATGATTGCCATTCTGAAGTGTGGTGGGATTTTCTTGGATTACAATTCAATTTCAACGGATTTTACAAAGCGCCACATAGCGCAGCTGACACACTTAACTATAGCCGATCATTTATTTAGTTACTAAATAACTTTTTTATGTTTAATCCGCTCGTAAAGAGGGTAACCCCATTATGCCTTCAAAGCATCGCGAGCAACGTGGAAACAAGAATTGTTGACGATGAACCGCCTTCTTAAATAAGAATAGGTTGTAATTTTTGGGGAAAATTCTGTTTGGTGACGAGTAACGATAGCTTGAAAGTCCTAAGGAAAAAAATAGTCTCCGTAGACAGAAGTCCACACTGTATGAAGAACATGAATTCGCTGTCTCCATTTAGTTATTAAATACGTTCATTTAGTTACTAAATACGTTCATTTAGTTACTAAATACGTTCATTTAGTTACTAAATAAATGATTATTGGAATTATTTAGTAACTAAATAAACGATCGGCTAGTATATTGGCATAAATCAAAAGTTCATTTCTTGCAGATTGTGCAGTGTTGCCGAGGTCACCAACAATTTGCTATTCTTGGGTTACCACAGCGGAGAGCTGGCGATAATTTCCCCACAAACGCTGCAAATTCTGTCGAAGAAAATGGTCCACGATCAGGAAATCACCGGTTTGGATTATTCAGAAACCAAAAGTATTATCCTAACGGCTTCCTTGGACATGTACTTGAAAGTGTGGAAGTACGAAAGGAAATCGGAAACTGTATCGTATCGTTTCGACGGCGAGCGCTCTGTTGATAATTCAGTTTTTAGCTGACGTGCCAATTTGAGCTGAAACAGGAGACGAATCCCCCGTGCGGTATCTTGTTCACGAATAAGTGGTGTACAGAGTTTTGCGCCACTTTGGCCAATAGCCTAAGGGTGGATTTTTACGTCGAAAAACGTGGACAAAAGGAATCAAGCCACATCATCGAAGAGGAAAGCTTAGTTTAATTTTTTGTGTATTGAATTGTTAATCTTTTACTTGCATTGTTAATAAAGTAATAAGAGTAAATTAATCAGCCGTGGACAGCTTTAACGAGTTCGTGCAGGTTGCAGAATGATTTGTTCAAATTCGTTGATACGATCGTGTATAGCTGCTAACTACTCTCTATTTATATATTAGGTCCCTTTACACTTAGTCTTTCCACGAGATCTCAGGACGAGCGAATCACGCGTCCAAGCGGTGACGTTCCAAAACTTTTTTACTGGGAAGGCAACGCGCACGACTTTTTACCTCTAGTCAATCTTACATGACGAACGCATTCTTTTCCCAAGTGACAATTTCGCATTTAGACTGACATGTTTTCGCGCGTGATTTGGACGGCCCGCAATTTGGATGGCGCGCACTAAACCCACCGAAGACTATTAAAGGGATTCTAGGAAAGTGACGGAAAAGTTGTGCCCCACCAATAGATGGCGTTGTCGTCGCTTTCAGATTATTTATATAAAAATGGAGAAGTTACACTTTCTGACTATATTAGTTTGGAAGTTATTGCAACAATTTTCGACAATTAAACGTATCTTACTACCGATCCCACGTTACGAGATCAATTTTAACAAATAGCTTCAATGTTGTAGCGGTGGAAAATGGACAAACAGGCAGACAAAGACACCTTCATGTTTATTTATTAGTAAGGATTAGGGTTATGTTGTTTTTGGCCCTATTTGAATTAATTATAAAATAGATGTTGTCAAAGCTTTTTATTGGATTGTCAGTTAAATATGAGGTCTTTATAATTATACAATAAGTAGTAATTTGACACTCTGCAGTTGGTTAACGTCCGGACTACGGTCATTCGGTCGGCTCTCTCGAAATTTGCTTTTACTATTTCGTAGTATCGACCATCGCTGAAAGAGCAAAGAAAATTAAATATTACATTTCGCCTTTTTATCATTTTTGTCTCGAATATCTTAATTTTAATAAAAACACAAATATTTATCATTTCAAATTTTTTTCGAGATTTCGATGTTATACTTCGAAATGTACTATAAAGAATCATTTCATTTTTAATTCGAATTAAAATATAAAACATTCTAAGGCAACCCTACCCCAGGATTTAGTTTTTAAAACGTCTTCCCAGTTCTCAGTTTAATTAAAGCAGGAAATTTGAAAAAAAAGATGAATATTTACCTTAAACACAAGCAACGAAGTTTCAGACATTTTACTCTTAGAGTGTCGATGGCTTTCTGACTTTTATCAGAAAATCTCAAATTGTCAGGATCCCATCTTAGTTCTAAACGTTCGACGTTTGGGCAATTTCGAGCTATGCTATCCATGAGTTGATCCACAAGGATATTGACGCCTAAACGCTCTTGAGTCCCCATTACGATTATTCTGAAATTAATGTTAACATTATTGTCTCTTATTTGTCTTATTATTTACGAATGATAAGGTAAATTCAGTAAACTTGCAGAAGTTAAAAGAGAGAAGTAAATGCTGCTAAAATTTAATGAAATATCAAACTAATTCTTTTTAATCTCCAGGCAGACACAAGTAGGATCGATGTCAAGTGTCCTTAATCATCAGTTAATGCAGGATGGAGGAAAGAGGATCATCTCTTAGGGCAGTACTCCCGCTGAGCAGCGATATCATGTGAACGAACAAGAGTGCTTGACCTCCAATTTCTCGATAATCGCCTTTTTACCCTCAGGATGGACCACCGAGGAGCCCTCAACTGCGTATTACGACATACAAATTTACCAAACTCTCGTGCTGCATCGCTTCAGGAGTAAAATTAATTAACAAATATTTCTAAGAAGACTGAGTTCACTTGTCTTTGAATTTTCAAAAAACGAAACCATTTTACACTTCCATATATGATCTGATTTCTTGAAAATTATCAAATAGTCAAAGTTAATAAAACTAGCCGCTACTAGTTTATTGTCTGTGTTACAACACAACTTTAAAAGAAGTTTTGCGTTTAAAAACTTACTTCGCGTTGGTCAAAATTGGCAGCACCGTCTGCCACAAGGAGTCGGTGACGTGCGTCATACCGGACAAGCCGACCCCCCAAAGCTGATGCCCGTGCTTACAAAGAAATTTGTAAATGGCGTCTTCCGTCAAATTATCCGAACTGTCCAAATCCAAGGCGACCTACAATACCGATTTTAATTACACACAATTTAGACCCCCGATCGTTGGGTAGGTACCAAATTCCTGGGATTGCCCGCCTCCATCCAAGTTTTCAAAACTGAATCATTGAAACCGTTGAGTTGACCGGCGCTCAGGAATCTGAGACCTGGCAGCCGCGTCAGCATATCTTGTAAGCATTCCGTGGACAAATCGGTGGCTGTTATATCGAATTCTTGTAGCGAGCATTTTTCCCATTCCACTTGCATCAGATAGTCGCTTTTTAAACCTGAAATTAGTTCGGGTTATTAAGGGATGAATTCGAACGCGGTCGAGTACTTGTGCCGTTCATTAAAAGGCACCTCAATCTTCTGCTTCTTTGGAAGAGGGTTTTTAGCGTGGAACCGGTGACTTTGGAGCAGTAGTTGACAGCTAAACATTCCAGTTGGATGCAATTCGAGCTGAACGCGTCTATGTGACTATCGTCGACGAAATTGATACCGTACAAGTTGATTACACGCAGATTGGGTGTTGCCGACTTCAGTTTATGTATGTTGATCACTTCGTATATTTCTTCTTCTTCCTCTTCGACTTTCTCGTAGGTGCCCAATAAATGGAGGATCTCCAAACCGTTGATGAAGTTGTAAATTTTCCTCATGAAACCTTCCATGAAGATAACCTCGGATAAGCAAATGCACATGTACTTAAGTTTTGTCGGGAAAGCTTGCAATTCGCTGAAATCGTGCAGTTGCATGGCGGTGGAGAAATCTAACAACATGTGAGTCAAATTGGGACACTTGTTGGCCAACTCGTGCAAAACGGTGTGAGTTATCAGCTCGATAGGTAGTTCGATGTATCTGAGGGAAGCCCCGAATCTCACCGATATCAAATGCAGGAGCATCTCCAGGGATGTAACGTGAAGTCCAGAGATTTCCGGCCTTAGCGACACGTTCTTCCAAAGTTTGGTGTTGTAGGCGATTTGCCTCCATTTTTTGCACACTCTGGCCACGCGGCATATCTCCTTGTGGGTCAAATAGCTGAAGATGTGGAGAAGAACTTTGTCTGGGAGCTTTTCTATCGTCTGAAAATAAAATTTTTCATGTAAACTCGTTTCATTGATTCTGATGAGATCAAATCACAAAAATATTCTAAATGAAACTATCCTAATAAATTCTTTTTTTGCGAGGGTACCATTCAAGCTGCGAAAAATGACAGCAACAAAAGTTTTAATTTCGTTGCTTTTGGTTTGCAAAATCATTTTGTTGTATCAGATTTCAATTTATAGTCTTCATATAATGTAGAATTTTTTGGTGAGTAACGTTTTTAAATATCGAATTTTCAGTCGAAAATTTGACTTTCAATTTTTTCAATTTACGTTCAAAATTCCAAATATTTTTCAACATTTTCGAGCAAAGATTTTTAAAGTTTGACTCTAAACTCGAAATTGCCCTTTTTTCTCATAATGTTTTGTTTTGTTCAGGGGTAGATTTAAGGATGTACAACATGTGCAACTGGACACAGGGACCCCTAGAAACAGACGATAGCCTTAGTTTTAGTTGACAAAAATATTGTGGGCACTACAAGGTTTTATTACATCCTCACTTGTGTAATGCGCAGAACCCCAAGTAAGCTTAATTCGTCCCTGGTTGTGCTTCAAAATTTCGACTGTAATCTCAAATTGTATATTTAAATTTAAAACTTCGAAAGAATTAGGTAGATACATCATCATTCTCATTCTTTCAAACACTGGCGTGTTTAGAGCTGTCAGTTTTGTAGAAGTAAAAAGCGCGACACACTTTAGGGTCGAAATTCTTAAAAAAGGATTGTGTATTGAAATCAAATCACATGTGGTGGGCAAAAACGTAAAATTTTTTCGTTTTAAATCATGATCCTGATTATTAAAAAACACCTGAAACTTAGGAAAGCTTCCTGACAACATTTGCTTCATATTTAAGTGTATTTTTCTGGCATAATTATCAGAAATTTATCTAAAATTGGCATGCTACTAAGTTTTTAAAATAGCGTGAGTGATTTGACATCAATATTCAATTTCGATATAACAGGCTTCAAATGATTTTGGATTTAGCATCTTCAATTTGTTTTTTTTTATGTCGTCAATCGTCAAAAGCACTAAATACCTACAGTTCCAGCAAATGGACTCCTGGCGGCCGTACCATCGGTTAAATAGACTTGTGACGCCTCCAACGCCAATTGGCCCCAAACGTCAGGACAAACATCCATTGTAAAAACACCTTTTCAACGTTTTTTTTTTTCGAATATTTGGGTAGAAGAGAAAAAAGAACACTTAGATACTTTAAATTATTCAACGCACGCAACTCGATATATTTAGGTCTATGTTGCTATTTTGTAGAGTATATTCTTAAAATAACTCGGGGTACGTCACGAAAATTGAGAAGTTTTAATCACTCTAGTTCCCATTGTGCGATCACTTAGCTTAGGTGCAATCATTTCGATCATGAAGTCTACTTAAAAAAAAATTGATTTTTCTTATCACAGTTTCCTACGAATATAGATTAAGTTTTCTTCTGATAAAAATGTTGTGTAAAATTCGAAATTATACCTTTTTTTTAGAAATTTCAAGCTGAAAAACCCAATTTATACTTCTGTTCCTAAAACGAAATTTAGAGAGGAAAATCACGTAAGAAAAAAAGTAAATATTTGAATTAAAGCATAAAATTTAAGGACAAAAATTAAATATTTCAAATAGGATTGGACAAGTTCCAAAAAATTGCGAAACAAATTATATTAGAAGTTTTGAATTTTTGGTGTTAAAAATTTCAATTTTCACATTTAATTTTGAAAAAAGCGCAAATTTTGAAGTAAAAAATTTAAAAAGAGTCGAAAAAAAGCCAACATTTTATGTTTTAAATTCAAAAGTTCGATAAAAAAGTTAAAATGTTGAGATTAAAATGAAAATTGTAAGATAAGATATCAGTCTAGACTTTGGATTTGAAGACGTAATTTTATGAAAAAAAGCCAAACTGGAAAGTTTTCAAAAACAGGTACGCCGCTGATTTTTGACTTTGAAAATTCCCTGTTTAAACCGGGAAAGGATTTTTTAGAAAACCGAAATTGAATAAAAACCCAACCTTACAGAAGAACTCGAAATTTCTAAATATTCCAAAAAATTTCCAAAGACCAAATGTTGTAAAAAAAAATTGCGATTTCCAAAAACGCTTTTCTCGAAATGTTTACTTTTTTATTCTAATTTTGACATGATATTAAAATTTCAATAAAGAAATTGAATGTACAAGAAATCTTTTTCTCGAAATTACCCAAAAATATTTTTCGCAACATTTTTAATTTTTGATAATATGCCGACCTAATTTAGAAAAAACAGACGTATTTCGAGAAAACTGAAATTTAAAGGAAAAGCCAATTTCGAGGAAAAAGTCCAGAAAGTTCCAGAAACTAAAACATGGCATTTTGAAATTAAAGTCAATATTTCGAAAATAAGGCGAAATATGAAGATTAAATTTCTGGTCAAATTTAAAAAAGTCAAAATTTAAAGAAAAGACAAATATTCAGAAAAGTGGCCTAATTTTGATAGAAAAAATGATTTCCAAAAGAAGAGCCCAAAAAGAGGAATTTTGAGAATAAAGTCGAAATTTCTGAAAAGACGAAATTAAACTAATTTTAAGAGAAATTCAAAATTTTTAGCAAAGTTGAATATCGAATTTTGATATAAAAATATCGGGAAAAAGGCAAATTTTAAGAAACCTGTTAAGAGTTCTGAAAAATCAAATTCCAAATGATCAAAACCTTCAGAAAAACCCGATGTTAATAAAAATAAATAAAATAAATAAATAAATAAATAAATTTCTGTGTTTCGGTTTTTAAAAATAAAGGAATTAAAAAAAACGAAATCTCTGAAAAGCAGTCGACATTTCTAGAAAAACTACCAAATGAAGCATCAAAGATCGAAATTTTCCAGAAAAAATTTAAACTTAAAGAAAAAATGCAACTTTGAGAATAGCCGTCCGTTTGTGGAAAAAACGAGCCTTGAAAAAAGTCTACATTTTAAGAAAGATACGAATTTCCAGGAAAAATATTGTTTTCCGGGAACATACAGGATGGGATTTCAGGGTAATTTTAAATTTGCGAAAAAAGGCGAATTTTAAAAAAATATCAAAGTTTCGATTCTTCTAAATTGTTTTTTTGGAAATTTCGATTTTTTTCCCTTGAAAAACAAAAAAAAAGATCCAAATTTTGAGAAAAAAATCAAAATTTAATAAATACTTTTCTTCAGAGAGAGTCAAATTTTGTCGAAATTTTGGAAAAAGGACAAATTTTGAGAAAAATGTAACTTCTAGATTGTTCTCTTGAGCGCTTGAATCAGAGGCAGACATGCCCTGTTCTGCCCTACCCTGAGTCAAAAAATGTCCAATATTGAAATAATCGTCGAAATTTTGAGAAACAAGTTGTATTTCCCCATTCCAGGGGAAATTTTCTCGGAATTTTTGTCTTTTTTCAACATTTCTAAAAAAGTCATTATAAAAATTTACAGATAAATATTGTTATCAAAAAATCGATCAAGTTTTAAGCAAAAGGGTAAGTCTTGATAAAAAAAGTCGAAATTTTCAGAAAATCAAAGTTTAAAGAGAAATCGAAGTTTCCAGAAAAAACTAATTTTGAGAAATGATAGAATTTCGAAAAATAAAACGATGAATTTTGAGATAAAAATTCGAAATTTTTAGTTAAGTTGGATTCTTATAAAATAAATCAAATTTTAGGAATACATTTGAAATTTCCAAAGAAATTTATGAAAAAAAGACGATTTGCATGAAATAGGTCGAAATTTCGAGAAAATATCAATAGCTTAAAGAAGGACGACTTTTGTCGAATGGAAATTTTTTAGAGAAAGTCTCCTCAGTTCAATATAAATTTTCGTTAACCAAACGAGCTGGGAGGGGGGGCAAACGCCCTACCCTGCCCTATTCTGACTACGTCTATGTTAAAACTAATTCCATAAAGACGAGGGCCTCTTATAGATCTACCCGCCCGGAGCCTCGCAATGGCTAAGGCCGCCCCTGAAAACACCCCCGTATTTAAATTATATTTTAAAATTAACATTTTTTCAAAGATTTTGCCCTGCTTTTATATTGGGCCACTTGAGCACAAAAATGAATACGGTTTCGTCCAAGCGAATTCGTTTCGCTCATGAGTGGACTACGTCCACGAATTCACAGTCCTGTTTTATAAGATTAACGACTTTAAAAGAAAAACAGTATTTATTATGAAATTAGGATTATATGCGATTTTACCCTTTAATAAATTATCAATATTAAAAGTTCTTGATAACCCAGTGGAAATATAGGACCAAAGATCATTGTGATTAATTACTATATTTAATAAGTCTCCATCTTTGTAATTTGTTTTCTCTTTTAGCGTTTTAATCATATCATTTAGTCCCTCTCTAATGACAGCAATTGTTTTCATAATTATGTCTGAAAGATTGGACTCGGATGCTTCTTCTTCTTCATCTTTCAATATAATTGTATAGTAAACTTTATGTTTCTTCCATTTTGTGGTATATTCAGCTTTTGTTTCTATTATTTTGAATTTAGGTTTTTTTGAAAACTCTGTAAAATAACGATCTTCGAATGCAAAAGGCTTCATTACAGAAGGTTGCTCACCAATTTCGCTCGGCTCATGAGGGCATTTAGATCTAGTTTTTTGTAATAATTAATTTGAGTAACCTTTGATATTCTTTTCTTTGGCAATTTTTTTTAATTCTTTTATCGATATATTCTGAGTCGACTCGTTTTTTAACATCGATTCCTCTAATCTTTGCGATCCAATTTCTTTAAGAAAGGGCGTTTTGAATTCAAATTAGTGCCGCTAAAAATGCCCCTTGATATTATTTCATCAGTTTTTTTTTATTTCAAACTAGAAAAAAGATTAATTTTACTGTGCAATCAAAATTCAATTTTAAGTAAACAAGTTTTCCTTAGTTTGTGGCAAAAAAATCTTTAAAATATACCTTAAAAACAGGAGTGTTTTCACGATTTTTTCTGCTTTTCTGTTTACCCTTAAAAATAGGGGTGTTTTCCTTTAAAAAGTAGGTGTGTTCACAAGGGGCCCTCTTACTACTATTTTGGAAACAATAACGTGAAATTGGCAAAAAAAATGTCAAGCAGTCTTTGCGATTTTAGTAAAACTTTTTAAACTTTAATGAAAGTTCGAGAAAAAATTCAAATTTTGAAAAATTTCAATATTTATACAAAAATTCGTGCAATTCGACTTTAAACACGTTCAGCTGCTAGACGCCACTTTAAAACTGTAGAAGAATTCAAATTGTATGAACGTATTGATTTTTGCCGTTAAAAATGTTGAGTTGAAGCTACAATTTTGAGAAGACGTTCCAGAAAACTCGTAAATTAAGAATAATCAAGCACAAATTAACAATCAAAAATATTGAAAACGAGTAAAACATTTTAGGAAAAAATATAAATCAGATTTTTTTGACAGAGATACCTTTAAAATATCCACTTTAATTTTAACATTGCAGCTTCATTTACCAAAATTTCGAAAATTTAATTATTTGTCGAAATTTCTTAATAAAACTTGATTTTATTTAAACATTTTACGTTTGTTTCGCTAAAAATTGATTGAGTTTGTTTTGATACATTAACCATTTTTCTAAATTACAAGTTCTAAGTTTTTTGCTTCATTTAGGTACCAAAAAACCCCGAATTTAAACTGGAAATAATGAGAAATTCTCATTTTACAAATTTTCAATTAAATGACAAAAATTTCGTTCTATTTCTCAGAGGAACTACTCTTTCATGGATGTTAAGACAAAATACTTTGTTAAAATAGAAACAAAAACTCACAATTTTTTTCGCTCTTCTCACGCTGGCGTTCAGGTCATCGCGTACGATAGCAGAAGCTATATCCAGAGTTCCCCAGGAATCCATAATCGAAATAGATCATCGACTGGATGTCGAACCTAAATCTCGCGAACACCTCACGACATCCGATCGATTTTTAAACAAACATTCGAAACTTGGCAGACTTCGGCGCGTTTTCTTTTGCGGTAACACTACGACTTGAACACAAGACAACTAAGAAAGTAATTGTGAATTACTTGGTCTAAAATAGCGTTTGCGTTTCTTTGCCAACAGATGAGACTTCGTTAAAGTATTTATTGGCATCGCTTCTGCAATTCCCATTAAAAATTGTCAATTAGGAATAGACAGCGTTTCCCCATGAGTTAAATTTAGTTGTAGATGTATACACACACACACACACACACCTAGGACGGATGTTTGTAAATAAAATTTGCCGCAATTAAAGGAGGGCTCAGGCCTATTTTAGGCAGCATCAATGAACTTTCTGCATGATTTCTTACAGCTCAATACGTTTTATAAATGTCGTTGAGCTATGCACGCGTTGTGGTGCCAATAGGATCTTGGCAATGGAAACAAAGAATGTCTCCTTACTTATTAACTTTCATGTTTTGCTGAAGATGGATTTACAGATCGAATCTGCTGAAAGGGACGTGGGGACGCTCCTAGCGATGTTGTATTGCGTATCCAACACGCAGGCGACCTAATCTGCCGAGTAAAAACGTTAACCCGATTTGGAACCCATCGTAATCTCGTTAAGAAAAAAAAAGGCCGAAATTGTGAGGAACGAGTCGAAATTGTGAGAAACAGGTCGAAATTCAGAAAAAAGTCTTCCTGAAGAAGTTTAATTTTGGGGAGATTGTTCAATTTTACGAATAGAGTCGAAATTTTGAAAGAAAAAGACTAATTTTGGGAAACAATTGGGAATTTTGGGAAACAATTTGGAATTTTGGGAAACAATTTGGAATTTCGAGAGAAAACTTATAAATTTCAAAAGAATACAAATTTCGAAAAAAGTTGAAATTTCGATAAAAAAGCGAATTTTGAGGTCAAACTTTTTGAAGTTTGGAATTTTCAGAGAAAATGTAGAAATTACTAGAAAACCAAGTTTTGAAAAAAAATGGCAACACAAAAACGAAGAATGTAAAAAACCGAAATTTTCAGAAAATTGTCGAAATTTAGAAAGTCCCCCTGGATGAGTCAAATTTTGGAAAAAAATTAAGAATAATGTCGATATGTTGTCAAAAAAGACCAATTTTAAGAAAAAATTGGGAAATTCTAGAAAAAATTATGAATTTGAAGAAAAAAACAAATCTTGAAAAAGTAGCAATTGTGAGAAAAAGGCGGTCTTTCAGACGACACAGGTCAAACGTTTTAATATTTAAACTTTTCAAAGAAAGAGCCGAAATTTTTGCAAAACCGCTTTTAAAGAAAAAAGATGAAATTTTCAAAAAAGAAGAATTAAAAAAGTTGAAATTTGGAGAAAGGGGTCAACATTTAGAAAAAAAGTCCTCCTCGAGAAGTCAAATTTTGAGGAAAAAGTTGAATTTTGACAATAACGTCAATATTTTGAAGAAATGAGACCAATTTTGGGAAAAATTTGAAAATTCTAAGAAATGCAGCCGACATTTTCAGAGAACCGAGTTTTGAAAAAATGACAAAATTTCAAAAAAATAAGAATTAAAATAAATCGAAATTTTAAGAAAAAGGTCGAAATTTAAAAAAGTTTTTGAAAGTTGTTTTAAAATATTTATTTTAATCTACTTTGTATTGACTTGTTCTTCTGATTAATAATTGTACGTTGCTATAGCCAAAAAATATGCGTTACAAAAGCATTTTCTGTGAAATAATTACTTAAAGTTATAAAAATAAACTTTAAATTAAATTGAGGTTAGGTGCAGATAATTTAAATTATTTCAATATATTAGGTAAATACAATTGAAAATTTTATAAAATCATTATGATTATATATTTTTCACAAATCTGTAATAGTTTAGCATAATTGCTTATTATTTGTTTGTCCAAAAGATGTGTTTTTCGGTTTTCGTTTATAATTGATGATTAAATCCTTTTTCTATTAATATATTAGGTCCGCAGGAAGATGAAATTATTAATCTAATTAAAACGTAAACATTTAAGTAAAACAAAAATTTTAAAACAGTTTTACAACACTTTACGTACGGAATTTACTTTATTTAGAATTCGAATCGTGATCTACTACCATAAAAATGGCGATCGTGACGTAACACTTTTGTGTTTATTATGAACAGTTAACTCAATGTTATTCAAAAAACTTGGCAACGGTGCAATGATATGTCAATGTCAACGGTCGATTAATAAAATAATTAACTTTTCAAACTGTTTTATATTCGGTATCCCAAAAAACTCATTCAGGTCAATCGAGCGAATTTGCTTACTAGTTCGTAGCGTCTGTAAATTAAATTTAATTGAAAAAAATCGTGAAAAACTTTGAAATAGAGCACAGAATTAATATGACGTATTACCGAGTTTCTAAGTGCGAACATTATCTGATAGAGGACGCTGTTTTTTAAAAACAGTGATGTGGCCTAACGACGTTGAAGTTGTCAAAGTATGACAAAATGGACAAATTTAATTTATTATATTTTATGATACTCGTGATAAATCCAAGTGAGGCGTTATCCCATATTTCAGACAAGCGACTGTGTGCCGACGAGAAGTGTACAGGTGAGTTTACGCTTTACCACCCGATATAACCTAAAAACATATTGTCGCTGCCTTTTTCCAGAACCAATAGCTTACGCGACGACTTTATTAAATTACCAACGCCCGCATCCGTCGCATCTTTCGTTCGGACCCAACGAGAAGGTAACTGTTTATAGTAAACCTGCCGGATCGAACGAGAATGTCGTCTGGGCTGAAATCAAAGGGAAATTCGGCTACGTCCCCAAGACGTTCATACGAGAAAACAAAACGCTGAAACAGCCCAAAATATTGGTGGTTAACGAATTTAGGGACGATCAAGCGGTCAAGCCGGACAAAGTGCAAAGTTCGTTTGAAGTGGTCGATGGAACTACCATATACAACGATGGGATTCAACCGAGTACAACTGCCAGCCCTCAACTCTCTACTGCAGTGCCAAATATAAATAATGCGGCTACCCCTGTGGAAGCGTTGCGTGAAAATAGTGAACTAGAGTCTAAAGAGGAGAATTTAGGGGGTAAAGACGACAGTGAGGATGCAGACGAAGACGATGATGATGATGACGACGATGAAGATGATGATATAGAAGAAGAGGAAGCAGTCGTTGAAACTGTAACTGAAAGTTCTGGCTTCTTGAAAGGTTTCTTTGACTTTGGTGGCTCTGTCACAGAAGCACCTTCAGCTGCCAGTTCTGTAGCACCTCCAACTGATGCGAAAGTTGATCAAAACGAACCTGCGAAATCTCCTGCTGCTGATGAAGGTAAATTAGATGTAGAAACGAAAGAACAAGTTGGGGAAGATACTAACGAGAAGTCGAAACAGGTTTTAAATGCAGAGGAAGAAGTTGAAGAAATTTCAGCAACGACACAGTCTTCATTTGAAGATCCTGATTTGGCCACAGAATACAATTTGGAAACTGCCACTGTGATCCCCAATGCGGTCACTGCAAAAATACCTCCTGGTGCTTTCGACCTTAAAGGCTCCAGTTCTACAGAAGAAAAGAAAGAACCCTCCGGTTCTGCGGAAGAAAAGAAAGAACCGGTGGTGGAGCCACCTATCGTTAAGAAATACGTTCATCCACTAGGCGATGTTGATGGCCAAAATGATACAAAATTGGATGAATTGAAGCTAAATGTCGTGGCAGATAGGCTGGTAGTGGATGTTGCCAATGAGACTACCTCAGATTTACCAAAAGACGTAAAACCAAATGCTGGAGAAGCAAAATCGAGAGAGGTTCGAGAAGCAAAAACAAGTGAAGCCCAAGAAGCAAAACCAAATGAGACGCCAGAAGGAAAGGAGTTGCCGAAAGTAAATTCGAGTGAGGTGCCAGAAACAAAACCAAATGAGATGCAATATGCAAAATCTAATGATGCCCAAGAAATTAAACCAAATGAGACATTAGAACCAAAACTAGAGGCACTAAAAACAAAACCAGAGACACTAGAAACAAAACCAAATGAGGCTCAAGAAGCAAAATCAAGTGTGATGCAAGCAAAGTCGAATCAAAGTGAAGAATTAGATTCAAGTTTGACTGGAGAAGCAAGTCTTGGTATAAAAGAAGTTGGGGCTACAGTAATAGAAGAAGCTAAACTAAGTACCAAAGAGGAAGCAAATCTAAATGAAGTCAAAGGTGAAAGTAAAGATACTAAAAATGAATTTCAGGGTACATTGGACCAAAGTATAAAGACTTCAAAAGACCAAATCTTGAAAGGGCAGTCTGGAGATCAGTTTATATCCTTGAATTTCAAAGGCGACAGTTCAACCAATGAGCAACAACTGAATAGCCAAGAGGAACAAAATTGGAAGGAAGACAATGGGAAGGGAAGTCTACATCCAGGTAATTTAGATGTGGAACACGACCATAGTAAACAAAATCATCAAAATGAAGAAACTCTTCAAAGAGAAGTGAGTTCTCAAAATGAAATTTTGCAAAGTAGGGGCGAAATTCCCCAAAGTGGGAGCGAAATTCCTCAAATTAGGGAAGCCTCGAAAAATGAAGAAATTCATTCAAATCAAAATGTAGATGGTTATTTAAATGAAAAAGTAACTTCTAACGCGCAAGAGTCTTCAAATGAAGGACGTCAAATTGGGGAAAGAGAACAAATTGAAGACAAACTTTCAAATGATATTCAAGATGAAGAAAAAGAGCAAGAATCGCCGGGAATTTGGGGTTTCGTTGCTTCCTTTTTCGCGTCTGATGAAGCTAATGAAAAAATCGAGCCTGAGGATGCACAAGATACCCAAAACGTAGAAGTGAACGTTGCAGAAGAAAACATCATGTTGAGCAAGAATCGGCCAAAGAGGAGATAATATCCGAGCAATTGTTGTCTGCGGCTCAGGAAGAACCCAAGGAAGAAAAAATTGTCGCTTCCGCTATAACTCACGGTGACACTGGTAAGCTGAAGTAAACGCGAATTGCTTGATTTTTTTCAAATCGCGGTCGATCGTAAATTTCGACTTTTTGTCTCAAAATTCGACTTTTTAAATTCGTCCTTTTTTTTTTTTTCAAAGGGTAAATTTTTAAAGTCATCGAAATTTTGAGGAAGTCGAACATTTAAAAAAGTCCAAATTTTGAAAAGAGAAAATTTCAATAAAGATCATCAAGATTCCAAAATTTTGATTAAAATCAAAACTAAAAATTCGAAATTTTGGAAAAGTTAAGATTCTTAAAAAGTGAATTTTGACAGAAAGTCGAAATTAAAAAGAAATGAAATACAAGATTTTTTTTTAAATCCTTCCTTTCTCAAAACTCAAGATTTTCAAAGTAATTAAGAATTTTCAAAGGGAAGAGAGAAGTTTTCATTGAAATCAAGTTTATCAAAAAAGCTGAAAAAGTTTTGAATTTATCCCCAAAAAGTTTTTCTTTGCGAAACTTCGATTTTTTTTCTTTCTTAAAATTGCCGTTTTAGATTCGAATTTTTAAAATTAGATTTCTTTTTATGAAATGTTCGAATTTAAATTCGATTTTTTTACATAAATTTTAATACTTTTATCACATTTTGATTTTTTTTTATAATTCCAAGTTTATAATTTCAATTTTTACTTCAGCGCTACAGTTTTTCATCTGAATTTCCTGTTAACCTAAAATTTTAAATTTTTTCTAAATATAGTGACATTTTCGCATTATCGCAAGGTAATGATGTTGTTTAGTGTTTGAAAATTGGAGGCCTTATTAGGGAAAAACTGTCAATTATATTTTATCAGTTTAAACAAACTGGAAACCCACAGTCAGATTAAAACTTATCGTGTTTCGTGTTGTTTGCAATGTACAAACATGGAAAGCGCGAAGGTTAGTTGACATTTGTTATCCTTTGACGGGTTTGTTATTTTTATATGAGATCCTTCCCTAAACCAAAAAGTATTGAATCAAATACAAAACTTTTTTTATATCGTTTTAGTTGTGGTTTTTCTTGAAAAACCCACACGCATTATAGATTTTAATTCATTTTTTTGCGTACATTTGGGATTGTTTCAAAGATTATGAATCGTAGAAATTGTTTCAAAGAAGATTATGAATCATAAAAGTTTACGTTAGAAAAAAAGTTGAGAGTGAGAAATGTTAGGTAAAAATAGCTAATTTTTGACTAACTTGCATCAATTTGAAACTCGAATCTTGTCCCTTGAAACCAAGAAAGATTAAAAAACACAACAATCCTTGCTCTAACGCATTTCGATAACCAAGCTATCATCTTCAGGGAGATACTGTTGTATCAATTTGGTAAACGAAACAATTTTTTCACATTCACCTTCGGCTGATCACTTTCTTTCTAACAGCATCTAACTTTTGGTTTTTCTTTGGATAACTCTTCTTCTTATAGATAAATACTGCAGCGTAGAAGACTCCATCTGCCGCAAGACCTCACCGTTCGACCATCCGAACCAGAGTTACGATGACGCAATCATCAACATCTTCACCTCCAATTCCGACCTCATCCTCTATCTGTTGACGACCGCCGTATCCGTGATGTTATTCCTCTTCGGCTACCTCACCATCGACAAGAGCAGACGCGAGGGGCCGCTGGTGGCCAGAATAAACGCCCTCGAAAAAGACTTGTTGATTAGCCTAAAAGAAAACGAGACTTTGAAGGAGAAACTTGCCGGGGAACTGGTCCAAGCGACAGAATCCGCCTCTAAAGAGGTGGTGGACGAATTGTCTGCTAAACTGGACGAAGCCAACAACATACGAATAGCGCTCGAAGAGCAAATTCAAGGATTGGAAAAAGAACTGGAAAACTCCACGGAAGTCGGCCTGGAGCTGAATCGGATGCTCTCGGACGTGCTCAGCAGTCAGAACGGGAGCGAGACCATAATGTCCAACGTGGAGCAGCTGCAGCGCCAGTTGGTCGAACAGCAGAGCGTTATTAATTCGGTCAATGACACGTTGAGCGTCAAGGATACGGAAAATTACGAGCTACATCTCGAGTTGGATATCGCCAATAAGAAAGTCACCGATTTACAAACCGAACTGGATAAGATGCTCCTCAACGTGATTAAAATCGAAGAGGAGAAAGATCTCCAGTTGCGGCAACTTGAGGAAGAATTGCACGCGCAGAAGCGACGTTTTGAGGAACTCGGGGGGGTGGCCAAAGCCAAAGAGGATGCTCTGGCGCAAGAACTCCAGGTTCTCAAGGTTGAGACTGGCGAAATTCGCAAGAAACTAGAGTTGAAGACCAAAGAGTATAGCGCGTTGAAAGAGAATATGAAGAAGCTGAAGGAGGCCAAAGATGATAAAACGCTGAAGACGATCATCGACGTCAGCGAAGTGAAAGCTGAACTGGAGCAACTAAAGACTGAAAATCGCGCATACGTTGAGCGTCTGGCGAAAGAGGAAGAAACTAGATACGCGCTGGAGAAGCGTTTGGGAGCCATCGCTGAAGAGACTGAGGAATGGAAGAAGAAATACGACGAGGTGGACAAAGAGAAAGTAGAAATCCATACTAAACTGGAAGTTTTAGGAAATTACTTCCGAGAGAAGGAGACCCAACTTCAAAAGTACGTTGGGTTTGAAATTTTTCTCTAGTTTTTTCACCCTCGGTGACTTAGATTAATCGTTGTGTTAGTTTGTAGAAAAATCCTTTAACTGCATCGAAAGATAATTTTGAATGTTGTTCTTAGCGTTGTTGCAAGAACGTGTTATCAGATGCAAATTTAGAACTTTTTTATTATTTTGGAAATTGTAGAATGAGTTAACTTCGATTGTAATGAATTTTCTTTTTCGAAACATACTTTCAATGTTTTTATTCGAACGAGTTTCTGTTTCAAGAACCAAGTAAAGATGATTTATTGTTATTTCAGAGAACTAAGCAAACACGAATCCATGTGGATAGCTAAACAAGGAGAGGCCACATCAACTACCGAACGAATTAAATATATGCAGGAAGAGTTACAAAATTACAAGTAAGTTGAAAACGATAAAATCTCTAAAATAGGACTGTTCTCGAGTCTCGTAGGGCGCAAAACGAATCTTTAAAACAAGAAATAATATCGCAAGAAGTGGAACTGAAGAGTCAAATTAGCGTCCTAGAGAAAAAAGTTCATGAAAATTGGGTGGCGGCCCGTCAAGCCGAAAGGAGATTGGAAGACGCCAAACACGAAGCGGCCCAATTGCGTAACCGGCTCACCCTCAAGGAAAGAGCTCTTCAGGAAGATAAAACAAACCGTAATTTTTTAAAATTTTTTTTAATTAGCTAATTACCATACAATCAACTTTCCAGGGATGCAATCCCCCTTGGAACAAAACGGCGACGTTTCTATCTCCCAGATGCACCCGGACGCCTCGTCGCCGCTGCTGTTCGCCGGACGCGACCACTTGACCAAATCCCCCCCTATACCCGGTTTACCTCCTCCACCGTTCTTACCACCGCCGCCGGGCGCCCCGTTCATGCCTCCGCCGCATCTGCCGTTCATGCCGCCACCGCCGTCGATGTTCCCCGGCGATCACAGGCCGCCCCCGTTAGGTCGCATGTCTTCCCCGCCTCTAAATTCGCGTTATTCTCCAGATCGAAGGCCTTACTCTCCGTACGATAGGAATAGCCCGTCGCCCCCGTACGATAGCGAATATAGGGACTCTCCGCCGCCCATACCTCGGGGGTATTCGCCTTATAGTAATGAATATAAGCGGCCGCCCCCGCCTAGGACCAACGGAAGAAACGCTAAAGGTATGACCACGACTGAAGTTTGCGTGCGCAAATCGGCTTTTTAGAAAAATAATCGCCTTGGAATAGCAGAAAAGCTTGAATTAGGTTTCATGAAAGTTTGATTAGCGTAAATATGTTTCTTAGTAACAAATTTCAGCAACATGCAACAGCTTAAGTTTAAGTTCAGTTGACTTGAAACAAATTTTAGTTGTACAATATAAAATAAAAACGAAAGTAGTCTCCTTGCACTTTATTTCTAAAGTTGCCACCTGTCAAGATTTCAGTAGTGATCTCCGCATTTACGTATTATATCTCCGGGTTAGTTGGTTCGAAGCTGAAGAGTTTTTTTAATATCAAATTATACATTTGTAATGTGACAAAAGAAGTATTTGAGGACCTTTGTTTTTCATCAACAACTATCATGAATTTTTTCTGGTGGAACGGACTGGTCCTTGGTTATCTTCAAAAATTGAAATACAGAACTTGTCCCCTGAAACCAAGAAAGATTAAAAAACACAACGCGTTTTGACAGCCAAGCTGTATCATCTTCACAGAGATACTGATTATGAAAGACAACTAAAAACGTTTTTCATTTTCATATTTACATGGTAATCGGACGGCGACAGGTGGTAATCCTATTTATTTTTGTAATTTACTTTATTAGCTTTTGTTACATAAAATTGGATTAAACAGCGCGACTTTGAAATCTTTGTTGCGTTCAGGAACTACCAACTATAAAATATGCTTTGTGATGTGAATGAGAAACTTCTAACACTAAATAAAACCTCGTCTTTATTTCTTCATAACTATTGATTCCATTTTTAATTTTTAGGATCAAACACCTACACTTCTGGATCAGGCAATTCGAATGAGTCATTAGAAAAAATAAATCACACGCACTCTAACGTCTAAGGCCTACGATAGTGTCACATCGTAGATTTTATATGTTTCGATGTGGAACCAGCATTTTATAGACTTTTGTAATAGGACCAAAGAAGTCCTGGGTTTTATCCTAACTTTTAGTCATGGTTAACCTACAGTCGGAAAACGAAGAATTTTATTTTTTTAAATTGTTAATTGTAGTGAGAATTATTCGTCAAATGTATAAAAATATGTTTAAATCGGTTGAAACTTTTGTTGTACCTAAAATATGTTTAAATTTGTTTTCATTATATATTATTTTTGTATCTCCATATTTATAAAGATTAAATGATGTGTATAAAGTGTAAAAAGTACAACCTCTTTAATAAAACTTTCGAAAACAATACAGTGTTCTATTTAATTCCCACAAGAAAAAAAATTGATCAGGTTTTTGTAACTTTAAATGTTACCTTGAATTGCACAAATGCTTTCTCAAAACTTTGATTTTATAAAGTCGCAAATTATCAAGAATACGGTTCTTGAGCGGGTAGCCCCCTAGAAGTACCCTAATATGATCAAAACGCAAAATCGTGAACAAAAAAACTAGATTTGTAAAAAATAATTTGATTTAGTTCCGTACGATGTTAACAAAAAGTCGCCTGTTAAAAGCAAGTACAAAGTAAAAATTTGTGGAAAAAAGAAGGAATAAATTGTAAGGTTTTAAAAAATCCAATTTTCCCTTCAAAAGTGGAAACTTTTTAATTCCTTTTCCCGAAACTTGAGTTTAAAGCCAAAATCATATAAAAAAAGGTGAAAAAATTCGAGGTTCAAAATTAAAATAATTCAAAGGCATGAACCCTTTAAGAAAAAAATGAAAATTTTCAAACTTGAAATTTCGAAAAAATAATTAAATGTTAAAAGTGGTTGTTTTTTTATTTTGGTGTATTTATTCCGGCTTATAGATTGAATAATGTTTGCAAAAATGAGTTACAATTTAGAAAAAACTTCTAAATCCTATTACTGATCTTTTAAATTCATACTTTACACGATCAACTTTTTTTTTAATATTTTCAAATGTAACAAAAGATTTTATAGCCCAAAAACAGAAAATAGTACGAATCGAGTATTTATATTATAAAAACTGTGTAACAAATAAATAGTTAAATTTAAAATTATATTAGCTAATATTGATACGTTCTGCAAATCCCATAAGAATCTCTAACCATCCCTGGCCCGCAATCTCTTCTAGTTTGTCCATCGGGTCTCTTGTAATTGCTTCTAGGTAAATCCTTGATCGTCTTCTTTCTATATTCTTTCTTGACACTTTTCCTGCTAATTTCCTCTGGATATTCGAAGACGAAAGCTTTCGCCCTAGCTACTCTTCGCAAAACTTTTTCTTTTACGTCCCCATTTTTAACCAAAGCGACAGCGGGGGAATTGGCGATTACAATTTCCTCATTGTCCAACTCGACCGGATGCAGTTTGGCCAAATGATCCCTCGCCTTACTAATATCCACGTGATACGGGGTGGATTTCGACTCGATGAAATGCTTCATCTCGTCCTTGACGCTGTTTTCGTCGACGACGCTCTGCTTTTTGTTATGTTTGTTCTTGTGGAGCGATTTCCTCGGCGAGGATCTCGATAGTAATTGGAGTAGAGACAATTCGGCGGATGATGCGTTCGGGTTCGATTGTGCTCGAGTCGGGATGATAAGGATGACGAAATTCTTCAAGTCGGCGTGTACGTTGAGTTCGCCTTCTTGGCGTTGGTCGTAGAGGACGGCGGGCGAAGGTCGAGATTCCGCGTCTTTTTTCGACGGTGCCGGCGAACAGTAGGTCACGGTCGATAACGTGAAAGTTATTAGGAGATATCGATACATATCGAGATGTTGATTGTTTGAATTCTTGGCGGAGACTAAGGTGAGATTCGATTCTTGATTTTGTGAAGAGCGATTTTACCGTTTTATACAACGGGAAATGAGAGGTTTTGACCTCCAATTAGTGCAAACATCTGAGAGCGAGAAATGCAGTTTTTCCTTAGTTAATATTCCCACCGGTGCCGCCTTTAACATATTTAATTTATTGCCTTAAAAACATGCGTAAACATTAAAGATTATGTTTTTTCTAGTCCTTGGGTGGATTAACCGTTCAGATATATCAGCAAAAATTATTTAAAAGTAATATAAATCGATGCATAGTTTTTTTCTTTTTTTTTTTCAATTTAGATGTGCACTTTTATTTTTTTAACAAAAACCTTAAAACATAAGCCAACATTAATAACAAAAATAATTTCAAGCTAATAAAATAATAAAATAAAATAAATGAAAAATTCAAAATTTGAGAATAACTTGATCTTTTATTCAGCAGCTTCTAACTAGAAAAAGGTTAGTCTTAGCTCAATTTAATTGATTCCTATGGAATCTATGAATCAAAATTGACTAAATTAGATACATCTAAATTTAAATGAATTTATAACTTGGGTACTATAAAAGGGAGAGACACTTAGAAAAGGCAAAAAGTCGAATTTGGGCAATTTGTAGGCTTGTAATTATAAAACGATAAATCTCATCTTAATTTGGTTTATCGGTACGGATTCTGCAGCACAAAATATATCAAATTAGATAGATTTATTTTTAATTTGCAGCAAAACGTCGAAGTTATGAGAGGGAGAGACGTCCAAAAACCAAGAAAAAACGAAATTGAGCAGTTTGGAAGTCTCTAACTATAAAATGGTTAGCTTAATTTGGCTAGTTCTTACGAAATCTGTGGATCAAAATTGGCAAAATTAAATACATCAAAATTTAATTGAATTCATAACTTGGATACTATAGAAGGGAGAGACACTTGGTAAAGGCAAAAAGTCGAATACAGGATATACTTCTTCCGGGATTGGACCGTGTCAAAGAACTACTAAAAGTGTTCAAACACTTTTAGAAGTATATCCTGTACTGACTCTGGCTGTGGAAGCCTTTGTTATTAAAAAGTTGAATTTGGGCGATTTGGAGGCCCGTAATTAAAAAGCGATAAATTTTATCTTAATTTGGTTGGCTGGCACGTAATTTGCAGCTTAAAATGCATCGAATTGGATGCATTTATTTTGAATTTACAGCAAAACGTCGAAACTAGAAGAGGGAGAGACGTTTAAAAAAGACGAAAAATCGAATTCGAGCTTCTAACCATAAAACGGTTAGTCTTAGCTCAATTTGACTAGTTTCTACGGAATCTATGGACCAATATTGGTTAAATTAGATACATCTAAATTCAATTGAATCCTTAACTTGGGTAGTGTGAAAGGGAGAGACACTTAATTTCAATTGAATTTGGAAATGGCATTTATAAAATGTATTAAAACATATTTACATTTATTAGTTACCACAGTTAATACAAACACAAGAAACTTAAAAATATATAAAAATGTGACTATAAAATAAATTAACAATATATATTCGTGTGTATGTAATTTTAAAACTTAATCTAAATTTGTTACTTAATATGTGTGAATGTATCAGTTGAAATTACGTCGATCCTTCATAAATAATTTGAAGATACTTGGCACTCGATTATGCCTGAAAAAAAGAAGAAACTTCTGATTAAAATCAATCACTATTATTACGAGTAAGTACAAAATGATGCCACAGAGTACTACTCTGTGACGAGGCCAAGAACAAAAAGGGATCTTAATGGGAAGGCTTGTCAAGACATAAGGGGAAAATTTCTCTACCTTTCTGGAAAAAAAGATATTTTAGACTGAAAATTTAACTATTTAACCTTCAGTTTGAAAATTTTGTATTACATTATACATTAAAATTAAAAAAGTTTACTGCTTAGTTTCCTAAAAAAGCTGAGAGGAAAAACTAAAATACATTCATAATAGTATCATCTTTACAATTAATATAAAACGGAAGTTACTCACTTTCGAAATCTTTTAAGCTTCCCAGCTTTTGTAGTTTTCTTTGAAGAAACTTCAGTGGGTTTAAGAGTGGTTTCATCGTACTTATCTAACTCTAAAAGCGTCGGTGTATCTTCTTCATATCCAGGAGTTTCCTCATCGCCCCATACCTCATTCGATACAGTACCAACATCGATCAAATTTAAGGCACTCAACAGGCGACTCGGCGGCGTCCAAAGCAAAACCACGCCGCCCATATTGACCCTGTAATTTTCGGTACCGTTTTGTCTTTGATCGTACACCTCGTCGAAATCCCCAACAACTTCCTCTGATTTATTCAAAGGAAGAGAGCTGGAAAATTCGATTGCAAAAACACACAAGACTAGTGCGATCTTCATTGCTGTGGCGTTCGAATTCGAACGTCGAATGAACCTGGTAATGGACGCAATCTCGGTGAAATAATCCCATTCTTGTATGTTGTACAAGAGCACGAGTCGTACGGGTTTTCGAGAGGGATCAAGCCAAGCAATGGCACAACGGTACCGTTGGGTAATTGCGGGTAGAGAAGGTAACATTAGAACATTTTGACACATTGACACAAGAAATCATTTTGAAGAGAACTTTTGAGTCACTTTCAGAGGTGAAGTGAAACCATATATTTTAAATAATAGCGATGTTGTAAACTAGTTATTAATTGTTATTAAAAAAACTTTTATTTGAATCAAGTTTTTGAGAAATAATTCTTCGGTGGAACGGACTGGTCCTTGATTATCTTTAAAAATTGAAATACAAATCTTGTCCCCTGAAGCCAAGAAAGATTAAAAAACACAACAAAGGTTGCTCTAACGCGTTACGATAATCAAGCTATCATCTTGGCAGAGAGTTACTGGCTATCGAAACGCGTTAGAACAGCTTTTGTTATGTTTTTTAATCTTTCTTGGTTTCAGGGGACAAGATTTGTATTTCAATCAGATTTTGAGAAAGGTTAAAAAGCACAGAGGAACCCCTGTTGTGTTTTTTAATCTTTCTTAGTATCAGGGGACTAGATTTGTACATAATTCTTCACTTGTGAACTTTCCCACAAAGACGCACAACAGACCTCAATAATTTTTTGAAGTAAAATCTTCTTTAGGCGCGTTGAGCGATTTTGGATAGGTTGGATTGACCATCGTTCGTTACCAACATGCTCTAATGTTGACAGTATATTATGCCATTAACGTTATTTCCTAGTTTTAAGTTTTCACTTCTGTCTGCAGTCTCCAAGAATGATTTTTTTTTTAATAATATCCATCTGAAATTAAACACAGATTTAGACTTTGTCCACATTTCAAGATTCAAGTTGAAATTTGGATTTCCTAGCAGCATTTGCAATAAAAATGTGTTTTGTGGCATTTCAACGTTTGTTTATAAATTTTTAAATACTTGTCCTCCTTTCATTGATTGAAGACCTATCTATATTCGTTAACCTGATGTGGTAAAAAAATCTCAAACGTTAAGTAGGTCGACTGTTGCGTCGTGGATTTTTACGACAATATTCAAACGATTTCACGGAATTGCAACGAGATGATCCCATCCGAGGTTTATTCTGCGAGTCCAACCGGCACTTACGGTACATAACGATCTAAAACCTGATCGAAATCTTGATCAGAAACAAACCAAGTTCGTAGACCCTCTAGTCCGCTATCTTTAGCATTTCATCCCACCTCGTTAACCTTTGTTGACCGGCATAGTCGAAGATTTGCTATTGAAAAAGAAGGCAGTCCTCCAGTTGTACTCTTGCGAGGTCGTTCGCATTCGAGATCTGAGATGTTTGTTTATTTTCCAGTTTATATGGCCGTTTTGGCCTTTGCGGGTCAATTTGAGGACGCCGTAGGTGCCCCCAGTCACAAAGCAAGGACGAGGAGTCATCCACCCGCACCGCACACCGTTTACGATCAAAAACAAACCGGAGAGTACAACGTCCAGTTGCATTTGAAAGATTTTCAGATCATCGCATTGCTAGGGGACGAATCTTTGGCGGGATTAGGGGTAAGATTCAACATTTTTTCTAGAACTCGAAAATTTAACTAGAAAAGTAGTTTTATTGAAACTATTGAACTTGAACGCGTTTGTTTATTTTTTTTAGTTAGAAATATATTTATTCGATCAACGAAAGGATCAACACGTAACAGTTGTCATGTATATTTTCGATTTGCGCTGAAATTTGCGATTTTTAATTAATTTCTCTTAAATTGTTTCGAATTATCAATTTTTAAAAAATTGAATTTATTAAAGCATTAAATCTGTCTTCTTTGCGAAGTAGTGTTATTTTCATTCATGTTTTATTAGTTTTTTCTTCGCCAAGGAGTAACTGGCGAAGAAAAAGCCAATAAAACGAATGAAAATAAAATCCTACATTAAAATTAATATGACGAAAAAATTCCAATTTTACTTGAATTAGTTTTTTGTTGTCAAATTTCATAAATTGGGACAAATTCTTGTTCAAGGATTACGACTACAGCTACGACTATTCGGATTTCACCGTGAAACCCCAACTATCTACTAAGCCGACGTCAACCACCCCTCAACAATTTTCTTCTCTTTCTTCTGCTGCGTCCACAACAGTTTTAATCTCCTCAACGACGAGACAACCCTCGCTACAAACGCAAAAACCTCTTCCAGTGGAAGAAAACGATTCGAAACCGAAACCACCATCCAACGTTTATACGTCAACTACGACAGAAAAGGATTTACTAGGTGAATTGTCACCATCGAAGCCCCAAGAAGACCAAAGCCCCAATAAAGGTCAAATCATGGTGCAAATACTCGAAGGTCCCTCGTCTAACCCTCCGATTATCTCGAGCGAACAAAGCGTGAAAGATCAAGAAAAAAACGTCGAGGAAGTGGTTCAAATCAAACGATGTCTCAGCGGTTTTTACAGGGACAATAATGGAAAGTGTAGAAGAATTAAGAGACCTCAGGCTGGCCTCCCGTAAGTAATCACTCGACTATTCTTCATTTTGGACTCTTATTGGTCAGAAACATTATGTTAATTAATTTTATTTAACATTCCAGTTTGAACCTTCATTACTAAAAATTTAAATATTTCCAAACTGGGTCGCAAAAATGGTCGAAAAAAATTAAAAATCATGAACCATTGATTATCCCAATCGGAAATATTCCTGATGATTTCGTAGCTTTAGAGGGAACTTTATTCATAAGAGTTGTTACAGGCTTGGACTGGGACGACTAGCTCAGCTGGCCGCTAGATTCAGAGGAACGGAAAATTCTTCCAGCTTTGAAAACGGAAACAGTTAATAACGAGATCACCTCTGTATTCGTTTATTTGCTCAACTAGTTTTAAGATTATTTATTGTGATTTGTGTGAATTTGACATTGTTGTATTATTGGAAAATGATTTTAATAGAGGATAATTGGCTCATAATAAGTAAGGTTAGAAATTCATAGCATTTGCTAACAAAATTGTACAAAGATTGGTAAAATCGAACAAAGCAATTTTTGGCCATCAATCACATTGTTTTATAAAAGTTAATCGAATGTGTTGTGCTACTTTGTAAAATTATTCGGGTTTTTTAATAAAATAAATTAGTTATTTCCATCAATTATATCCTGATTCTTTGAATGTGACCTCTTTTCCTGAAAATTTTATTTTTATAAATCTCTAGGTACTTCAAAACATTAGAGTATTTTTCACAGTAGTCTTAACATTTGTTGCTAACGCGTTTTATTGACAGATTTGACCTTTCAATTAAAATGATTGTGACTTAAGATAAATGTTTTTCAGAGATTAGAGCTTTATGTTTCTTCGAGTTAAGATCTTTAGACCAGTCTTCTTGGAAATTTGAGCTACAGCTGAACGACTTTAAGCTTTAAAATCTACATCAACTTTCTTAAGTTAAGATTTTGTAAGCTTCATTACAAATTGAATTGGAGACTTAAGCGCTAGGTCGACTTGCTCAAGCCCAGTTTAATCAAGTTCTAGAATATGATATAGTTCCTATTGGATGGCTAACTACTCACAATACAAACCAACTATTAAACTCTAAAGAATTGAAATATATTAACAATGAAAAAGCAAATTTATTTAAATTTAAACATCAAAACATCATCAGTTCTTTTTTGAAAACGTTGAAGTGCTGCTATCCTCCTGATATCGCAAACCTGTGGTGGTACTTTTCCCATCTTTACCCTGCATAACTTCCACCACCGGCGAAATAGAAGTTCTCTTCTTATCACTGGAATGCGCACGAGACGCTTTAGGATTATCATCGCTTGTGCTATCATCACGTCTTGAAGTCGAACCCGAGTCGTCGCTCGTTTGCAAATTTTTAATACTAGCAGAACCGCTAGCTCTGCTCTTCGTTATCGAGATATTATCACTGTGACGCTGGCGATAGTTCAAAACCTCGGTCTCCCACGTCGTCGACTGCGACATGTCTAAACCCGAATCTTTAACGTGCCGCGGTGATCCACTGGGCGTCCGTCTGTGCAATAAACTGGAGCAGGAACTCACCATGATGGCTTTATAAGCCCGTTGATCCTCGTACATCTTAAGAAACACCTTGTATTTGCTGTTGTGGTAATTGATCATTCTCGAATCGGGTACGACGAGCGTCCCGCCGCCCGCCATCTCCTTCATCGCCGTTCTCATGTCAGTAAAACAGTTGGCGGCGCAAGCTCCCAAGATTGCCGATCCCAGGAGCATCGATTCGTTTTCTTTGGGGATGAGTATCGGTAAATTTAGAACATCGGCTTGAGTTTGGATGAATAGGGGGTTCTTGCTGAGTCCGCCCGAGACGATAACAGTTTCTAGGGCGTTGTAGCCGTTGGCCTTCAGACTTTCTACGATGTGACGGGTGCCATACTGAAATTAGAGCGTGGCTGGGTCGTTTGGACGTATTGGGGGAGGGCATACGTACGCATATGCTTTGTATGGTGGCTAAATACATAAGTGCGAGATTTTTTTCGCCGTTTTCCAAAGTTAGGCCGCTAATCTGTAAAACGAAGCAGGCGTTAAACGTTTCAAATTGTAATTATGAAGCTTTTGTATTAAAAAACACGAAAATTAAGTTAGATTTTTGAGTTTTATCATTTTGGGTTTGCAAAATAAAAAAATTGGAATTAGAAATTGCTTTCTGCAGATTTTGAAGTTCCTGGTTCCAGGTGCGATAGACGTTGACTTCTAACAGCAATAATTGGCCAAAAGCTAAAGAATCTAAAAGATGCTTAGGTTGATGTTTTGTGACAGAATGGACAAGATAACAATATAATCGATCGATTAGTCATTGCAATATTTCAAATACATTGGTATCTGCATTACTATTAACTGAAGAGAAACCAATATTTTGGCTTCCAGTCGTGCAAAAAAATAAGTTTTCTAAAAAAAGCACCACTTAAGTCACTTCCTATAATATTAAGAATCGTATATTTGAAGGGCTTCTTATGGATCAACTTACCATTCCTTTAATGGTTGGATCCGCGATTGGCGACCGATTTCCGTGAAAATCGGGTAAAATATGCAAATCTTTAGTTAGGAAGTTCGGAGAGATGAAATTCTCTTTGTGAGCGATGGTCGAGAGGAGGTTGTTCAAATAGCTGTGTATGTGCCTTAACAACAGAATTACAATTTATTTCTCCCAAGACTTATTACTTTTAGGATACAAAAATCGATTTTTAATCAGTTGCTAACGGACACTTACATCTTGAATATCTTTCTTTTGATCTGGTGTGCAGCCGGGTGGCTTTCGATGATGTAATCGACGAGTTTTCCGGTAGCGCTCTGTCCACCTTCATGCAGCCACATATCAGGTAAAATGGCTCCGAAGTAGGGCCCCCAAATCCCCTCGATGAAGCGAGGGTTATCCGCCAAAGCCATATGACATGTAGACGTTCCGCAGATTAAAGCTAAAACAACTCGTCTATAATCACAATAAAAAAATACTAATAAAAAATAAACAGTAAAAGAATGCCCTTTCTTGCTCTGGCGAGTGTTTTCAAATTGAGAACATTGAGACTAAAGTAATTAGAAATGGACCAAACAGAAGAGTGCATATATAAAAACTTTTTTTTTTCGTCCTTGCTTCCGTTTTTGGTAAAGCACTGATATGCGTTAGTTAATTAAATAAATACAATCAACGACTGCCAATTGCCATGCGCCTTGGACATTACACTCGTTACGCGCTTAATTTACTAATTTTTTTCTAAAAAGCCAAAGGAGGTAAAAAATTGGGTGACCAAATGGTGCCCAACTAAAAACTAAAATCATCTATGATAACAAAGGATAGTAAAAAATATAAAAAAGTACCCAGTTTGGATTGAAGATCCGGATTTACGCCGATGGCGGTACAGCCCAAAAGTCCGACGGTGCCAGCGTGGGCGTCTATCAGTGATGTTCCAACTGGGGTCCCGGGTATCAGTCCTAATTCTTTAGCTACGATGTCGGATAAGCCATTGCCGACCGGCTCTCCTGGTCGCTGCACGTTCCATCCGATTTTTTTGCAATCGTTCAAGAGGAGGTCGTCCATGTCGATTAATTTTAGAAAGGAGTTGCTCCAACCTTTGATTTGTTCGCGCCCCGCTTCGTAATTCCACTTGCACACTAAGGAGCACAACGATCTGCCCAATATTAGTCATTATGTCATAAAGCGATTAGCTGGGAGGTCTAAAGCTTAGATACATCTTAAAAGTAAAAACTTGGCAACTAGAGATGATTCCAATGGAAATGGGATATGCACGATGTCACTGAAGTTACAAAGGTCATTAGAAGTGGAGAAATTATCTTGTATTGTGGGTTGCCTAGCTGAATCGTTAAATACTAGCGCCCCGGCGTGACAAGCGTTTAGGTATAACAAATAAGGCGAATTAAATGTTCTGTCGAACGCGATTACAATACACATTAAGCAATTGTACCTTGTAAGAGAATTCGTGGCCTTATAGGTCAAAAAATCCGGTAAATCGAAGAAATGTCCGACCCGATTCCAACACTGCATGGTCAAATTGGTCTTCAACCACCTCAGCTTAGGTATCTGCATTTCAGGCGAAAGAATACCACCGACGTATTTGAGAATGTCGTGTTCCATCGCGTTGATGACATCGGTTTCTTCGGTGGCTCTGTGATCCATCCAAAGTATGACATTTTGTTCTTTATTTCCTGCAAAAGCACCCGTAAGACTTGAAATCTCGACTGAAACGATTACCAACCTGTCGTACTCACAGATAATGGCCCTCCTTGCTTATCTAAGCAGACCAACGAGCAAGTAGCGTCGAAACCTATCCCTTTGATGGACTCTGGTTTCACTCGCTTGACCACTTTCTAAAAATAGCAACAGGACAATAAAATACAAACCAAATAGAAAACAAAAAATATTTCAGAATATTGATAACTTTTAAAATTTTAATTTCTTCAAACTGGGTCGCAGAAATGTTAAAAAAATTAATAAATAAAAAAGGAATAGAAGGTTGCAATTTATGAAAAAAATCTTTTTTTGTCGTTCGCATTCTAAACCAATCAGGTTTCACACGTTAAATGTCACAAATCAAAATTTTATTTGAATCGAAGTTTCATTTACTTTTCATTTTAGATTGATAATGTCAAATTGCTACAGGCAAAATGATTTAATCAAATAATTATTTATTCAATAATGCAACAGTATGTGAAAAACGAAAACTTTACTGTCTTTTGGGAAAACTAAGATTAAACCTGAATATGTTATGGCATACGTTTGCAGGCTGATGCAAAACACGTAATTAAAAACTTTTTATGGTTTTTTAAGCTACATTTACCTAATAAACCAACACAAGTTAACGTTATCTTTACATAACCTCATATTTATTATTTTAAATGATTTCACGAAAACATAATTTTTGTGATTTATATAGCAACCTATAATAATCAATTAAAATGAAAATTTGATACAAATTTTACTAAAACAAATATTTTAAAATAGTTTTATCGAAGTTTACATTATTATATTTACTTTATTTCGAATGCAACATTTATTCACTACCGAAAAGATGGCGGCAATGACGTCACCACATATCTAACCTGTTGCAATCAAATTGCCCATTACTTATTGAACGAGCCCTGTATAATGCTCAATTAGTTCAACTCTACGCATTACCAGTTACGTTAACTGAATTTATTCAAGCAACGACTGAATTATTCAATCAACGCTCGATCTGTAAAGTATTTTAAATTTAAGTTTACAGCTTACCTTAATGCAAGCGCAACAGGCGGCCCAAATGTTATCCGAAGACTGTTCATAATGGTGCGGTAGCGGGTTCCACGTTTTGATATCCTCGGTGGCTACGCAGACGATCGCTCCTTGATCCGAAACGAGGGCCGCTCTGGCGCTTCCCGTACCTACGTCCACGCCGACGAAATAACGCACCATCATCGCAGCGTTCGAATGTAATCTATTTTTCAAGGACCGCGCTTTACGGTCGCCGATGTAATGAATACTGAACGCGTTTACGATACCGCGGACATTCTCTTCTAATGTTAAACGGATTTTTTGATGTGATTAGCCTCTCTCGTTTGTAGTTATCTGAACATAAACAGCGGCGAGATAACAGTTTAGTATTCATAACTGTTGATAAACTATGTTTTCCTTTTTTCCACGAAATTATTATTGCGACATTTTCGATAGTGCAACTTGCGTCAGAATACTTTAAATTTTTTTTGACTTTTCCTTAACCAAAAAACTCATTTTTCTTGATCAGGACTCGGAACTGTTCCACAATAACCTTAAAACTTTCTATAAATAGTAGTCGGCCTTATATTAGTTGTTGACAAGTACCAGTTAGCATTTATTTAGTATCGTTAGCACAGTAATTAAGATAAAGTAAGTCACTAAAGATTAAATTTAAATAAATTACAAATCAAAATAATCGCAAATTCCACTTAAATACATTCAGTTCAAAATTAGTTTCATAGAGGGCAGCACTATATATTGGTCATAGATATCTAAGTAGGGATATGAGCTCCTCGGAACGCAAGCCTAATCGTGGCTACCATGTTTGTTCCATTTTGTAAGATATAACTGATCACTTATTTTAGGTGATATTAGGTAAAATTACTCACAATTAATAATCTAAATACAACAAATGAATATGAAAACATCACAATATAATAAAATCTACGATTTCATTGATTTATTGCGGAATTTTCATCTTTATTCGTTGTATTTATGGTTAAATATTTTCGACCTTTTGTCGAAATTTCTATGAAAAAAAGTCGAAATTTTGAGAAAAAAATCGAAAATTCGAAAAAAAAGTCGAAATTTGAGAAAAAATGCCAAATTTGAGAAAAAAGTCTGAATTTGAAAAAAAGGTCTAAATTTTGAGAAAAAAAGTCGACTGTTTAATCAATTATGTGAAAAATAAGTTGAACTTCGTCATAACAACGGGAGCAAACATGGTCGAAAAAATATGATTCTTCAAAATCACATAGAGTTTGCTCTTCTCTGTTGTTCTATATTCTATGTTATGTAGATCTTAGTTGTCGTCCATATGTTTTGTGGTTGTCATAGTCGTCAGAAACTGGTGGTAAAATTGAGGTTATGTCTTGTGACTAGGTTATCTTGTCTTTGACTAGGTTATGTATTTGTAAACAATCACATCTTTTTTTCGAGGCTGGATAAATCGCCCCCAAAGAATTCTAAACATTTCTAATCTAACCAAACAATAAAGTTGCCAAATAGAACATGGTCCGACACAAAAATCGCTACATGGCGGTAGAAATAAACGAACGCGACAAGGATAAACACAGTAGTCTTCGGCTGAGGCCCGCTGCTCTTCACGACGCCATACACGAAATGGTCCAACAACTTCATGGTGATTTTGGGGTAGCGGCGATACGTGCCGGTTTCGCGGCCAAATATTGTAACGAAAAAACGAGAATCGCCGTGATTAGAGCGCGACACGGCCCCCATAAACTCGTAGCGAGCGCCCTGCCGTGCATCAGGAAAATAGACAATAAAATCGCCACTGTGTGCACTTTGTACGTGGGAGCGACCATTAGGCACTGTTTTAAATTTTTGAAAGTGTATCAGCAAAAGAAATTTGATGAGTTTTGTGTGTCTTTGAAGACTGATGAAGAAAAATTAGCGATGAAGGATGCTATGTTAGATTTGGAATCTGTGTTGCAAATGAGATAGTTTAAGTAGTATGTTATAGATATTCTTTGCGAAGTATTGGTGTTTTTGTTCATGTTTTATTGGCCTTTTATTTGCCAGTTACTTCTTTCACAATTCTAAATTTTCGATAACTGGCGAAGAAAAATCCAATAAAACATTAATGAAAATAATATAGTTATAAGTAAACGTGATGTTAAATATGTGTAATGATGGGTTTTCGAGAAGCTTTTAACCCATTTGTGGTCAGCATTACGTTTTTGAAACAGTTTCATATGCAAAAACTCTGGGCACGAGTGGTTTAAATACAGAAGAGTTGTGCGCCAAATTTTATGATAATTTAGGATAGTTCTTTATGTAATTAAAGTGATTTAAGAAGAATCACAATTTGTTTTTTTTTTTCTGAAATTGTAATACATTCGATTTCCAAGATAGTCGATTTTACTTTTTTGGCAACTTTGTCGGAATATAAATGGTCTTTTTAATTTATTTAAATCCTTATCGACTCGTCTTTAATTAAACAAAATTGTTTTATTTGATTTTAGCTTTCAGAGCCCAGTTTGTAAACTAAAATAAAAAATTTTGTGCGATACCTTTTTTTATTCAAAGTAATTCATTTTCTTCATTAGCTTTAAATCAGATTGTATTGCATGTAACCAAGTAGTAGCAGCAAGTAGGTTATAAAAAAAAACAGCGTTATAATAATATCGAATTTAATTAACTTAATATATAACTGTAAAATGATACTATTTAATACAAATTTGATTATATTTGTTTAATAAAAGTGGTATATACAACTAATTTTATTTAATAAAGGCACAATTGGTGAAAACCGATTATAAAAACTAAATTAAATACTAACAACATAAACGTAATGTAAACAATTTGAGTTTAAAACAAGAGTATTACCTTAACTACTATTCATCGTTACATGATTCCTTTAAAATTAAAGCACCAACTTCGTAAGTAATTATTGCTGTTCATTTCTATTAATATCAAACTTATACAGCATTCTAACGTCAAATATTAAATTTACACATATTTAGTTAACAAATTTCAGACTATCGAGCTACAAAAATTAATCATTAATTTAAATTCAGAACAAATAAAAAAGCAAAATCAACTTAAATACAAGATAAAATTATTTATGTAACCAATTCATTTAGTATCATCTGAAATGATTCATCGTTAAACATTTGACGCCACAAATAACTAAACAAGAACAAAGGCACTAAATTATACTGACAACGTTGAGCTTCCTCACAAACCAAAATGGCTTCGTTCCAAATGGTCGATAAATTATGTAAAATGGTTTGTGAAATTGTATTATGACGCTCCATTCCTTCCACACTCACAATAGTTGGATATAGATATTTCAAGCACTGAACGTCGTCAAATGAACAAACAGAAGAGTTTTGTCGAACCACCAAAATTGACCCTGGCAGCACCATTTCTTTGATCGTTTCCAAGCATTTAATCTTATTGTGCGCCACAATACCCGCACTTCGATTAGGACCCTCTAACGCTTCAAACCAATACTTTGGTGGGATATCCTGAAAATTTCAAATGAGATTTTGACACGAATTACTTCGCTCAGTCTTACTTTAACTTCTGCAAGACAGAAAATGGGCCTAGTACACCGCGTGGTAGTGTATGTGCAACCTTCGGGATAACTATCAACAACTATGACAACATTAGGACCCCCAATTTTCCATAATGAACGGTTGGATTTGATGTATTTTTGAGCGGCTTCAGCCGCTAAACCATACACAGAGCTGGCGATATGTTTCTTTATAGCTAAAACAACGATAACTTAATTCCAATTCCACAAGTTGCTTAAATGTGAATGAAAAGCAGATTTACCTTCATCCTATCCGACGGATAGCATTAAAAAAACTTAGTAGTAGTGATAGACGATTTAACTTGGAAAATTCTTACCTAATAAATCAACGACTTCTTCCACAAGACCCCCTTTGGACCACCCCAAGAGAACCCTCAATACCGACTTAAAATTACATTTAACATCGTTAAACGCCGAGTCCTCGCGTATGTTTCTCTTATTTTGGCAATTTGAGCACAACCAGTGGAACAAATCCATGGTCCTCGATGGTGTCCATTGCATCTGTCTGTCGCAGGTTTTGCACAAGAGATTTTGTTGTATCAACCCCATGCTTTTCAGCCAGTAGATCAGCTCGGAATCGTGTCCTGGGGCCAACATTGGACGCACCACCATCCTGAAGTATCCCGACTCGCTGAATAAAAGACAAGCGGTGAGCTCCGCAAAAATGCGATGCGGGTCTAACGCCCGCATGTTTTTAATTGATATTCACCCCTGTGCGTCACGCTTGAGAGCAGTTTAAATAAATTTAATGAGAATAAGTGATGACAATTTAGATAAATTTAATGCACATGGAGGAGCCAAAGACCAGTATAGGTGTGCCACAGGTGGACGCGTACGCGAGCAACAAGTTAATTGCTTACCTTTCTAGGGCGTCAAGGGAATAGATCGTTTTGTTCTCGTTGTTATTTTCGTCTTCTTCAACTGTTTGTACCACGTTCTTAATTTGTCTTATTTCTTTCATTTTGCGCTTGTGGTGATTCTTATTATGAATTACTTGAACATTTTTTTTTGAGAGAAACTTTTGTCTGTTTTGGATGCCGAAAAATCAATATTGTTTTGACTGTTGACGTTTACCGTTTGAACACAGAACATTTCAGAACATTTGAACTACAATTCAGTTTAATCAACCTTTAAATTAGTTACTATAAAAATAATCACTAGAGCTAAAGCTGGCTTCACGTTTACTTTCTCATGATTAATGTGTTGCCTATATCTCAGGAACTGTTTTGTAGAAATAATCGAATTAAACGTTTTTCCTACTGTTTTTGTTGTTGATGGCGATATCTATCTTTGAGTTTGAACTCATACCCAACAGATTGTCCCATTATTCTTATTAGCGTAATTTAAAATTTAAATAATTGATAAGAAACGGTAAATAAAACGTCAACTTTTAAAGTTAAAACTTTGAGGGTAATTAGAAGATTTTGAATTATCGAAATTCCAAGATTAGAGTCAAAATTTCGAGAAAAAAGTTGAAATTTCGAGATTAATGTCGAAATTTCGACTTTAATCTCGGTATTTTGAGAAAAGAGTCGAAATAACGAGATTATAAAGGAAATTTCGGGAGAAAAGTCAAAATTTCGCGTTTGAAGTTGAAATTTCGAGAAAAAAAGTCGAAATTTCGACAAAAAATTCGAAATTTCGAGAAAAAATTGAAATTTCAAGAAAAAAGTCGAAATTTTGAGAAAAAAGTCGTAATTTGGAGAAAAAAGTCGAAATTTCAAGAAAAAGTGGAAATTTCGAAAAATATTTTTTTTAATCGGTGTCTTTTCTACGCCATCGTAACAAACACTTTCTTTTTAAAAAGATTACAATTTTATTAAAAAACTATATTATGAAAAATTATTTCTGTTCTGTTTTTCGCAAAGCAAAATATTAATTATTTGACAAACATCTAATAGCAAGTTCCAGCAAAAAAATTGGCAACATACGTCCTAAATTAATGCTCTACTAATCGTTAAAGATAAATATGAATTAAAATTGAATGAAACAAAAAAGAAAATAACCAAATAGGATGTTTAACACTAAATGACGAAAATAACAATTTTCTTTAATAAAACAGTGCATATTTCTAATTCATGACAGCAAACTACAAAAAATCAAATAAATGTAACACCCAGTGATAATAATAACAATTTTCTTGCGCAAAATGATCTATGAACCATTAGAATCACTGTCAGTTTTTAATTCAGGCGACAGCTCTTTTAATTTCCTCAAATATTCCCTCTTAGCTTCGATCGCCTTCTGCTCCCATTCAGTCTTATCTTCGAGAGCACGCCACAACTGCCCCCCGATTTTCGCAACTTCGGTGTTTTTGGCATCTGGATTGTCCCTCTTTATATCAGCCCGATGTTCATTCAACCAAATCATATATGAAGTCTGGGGTTTCTTCGGCTTATTACTATCTTTGGTCGGCTTTCTCTTTTTGGTCTTCTTCGTCGGATCATCCGACGTCGATTTCTTTTTGGCCGCTTTTTTCGAACTTCTCTTCCTGTTGTCCGCCTCAGAATCTACAACGGAACCAGCACGGGGTCAACTTTGTTCGACTATAACATCCATCGAAGCGATTAGTTGCAAAAAGTGTAAAAATGCAAGAAATTTTACAACGAACAAAGATGGCAAGGAATTTCGCTACGAAAAAAGCCTGGAACGAAAACAATTGTTCAATTTGGGGCGAAAGCAATCATCGAATAAGCTGAAGGTAAGCAGTTTTTGCAATCAAAGCGATTAGTTGCAAAATGTGTAAAAGTACAAGAAATTTTACAACGAAAAAAAGATGGCAAGAAATTTTGCTATGAAAAAAGTAGGAAACCAAAGCAGTCGTTCAATTGGGGGCGAAAGCAATCATCGAATGAGCTGGAGGTAAGCAGTTTTTGCAATAAATTGGCAGCAGCTGTTGAAATGGGCAGTGTTGAAATGGACAGTGTTGAAATAGACAGTGTTGGAGTGGACAGTATTGAAATGGACAGATTGTTGAAATTGACATCAAAAAAACTACATTTTCTGCTGTCTTCGCTATCGTACTCCTCAGGAATATCCTCCTCAGCTTCCTCCTGTGACGGGCTAAAGTCGTTATCCGTAGAATCAGATTCGGAAGTCTCCTCGTCGGACTCATCAAACGAGATATCAGATTCGTCGGTGATGGTGCCCCCGAATTTTTCCAATGTTACGCTCTTCTGCGGTTCATTTTTAACACTAATCTTCTTATCGATGATATACTGATAGAGGTTGGGGTATTCTTCCTTGTCGATGTTGTTGAAGGTGTGAACGACGCCCGAACGTAACTCCAGCTCGAGATCAAATGAGCGATTGGTGGTTTCTCCTCGGGCGAAATTCACCGATTGGATTTCTTCCAGTCTGATGTGCATGGGGGGTTTGTAGATGTACATAAGGCCGCGTTCTAAGGGATACAAGCAGCCCCCGGCCGCTTTGTACGAACAGGAAACCACCGGAGCGCCAGTGTGCCTGAAAATTTCAGTTATTGCAAAAAGTGAGGAGGATTTAAAGGTGGATTTACCCAAGAAAATTGCTGGGACCAATGATTTTTTTGCCCATGATGCACTTGGCCACTTTCGACAAAATTTCGTACGTTTCGCCCGTCATTTCCTTCTGGAGTTTTCCATCATACTTTTCCTTCAGTACAGCCCTAGAGTTATCAACATATAACACTAAAATGTCTTCTTGTTCTTTTTTTTTAATTTTTTAGTTTTTTATGTTTTGCGAAATATTGAGGAATAGATAAGACAATTTTTAGGGTTCCGTACCTTAAAGAACGGAACCCTTATAATCTCACTCTCATGTCCGTCTGTCCGTTCGTCTTGTCACAAAGAGATATTTTTTGAAAACTATGTAGTACTGTAGGAATTTGAAATTTTGCACAACGTTAGTTCTGGATGATGCACACAAATATCAGCAGCCAATGATTAGAAAACGAAGATATTTTATAATAAAATGTGATATTTAAGATAAAGAAACTTACTCGGAGAAAGGTAGTTTTATTGTCACTTGCTCATCAAGTCCAAAAATAAAGACGAGAAAGTGATATCTCGTCAGGCCTTGTCTAATTGGCGGGTTAAGACTGATGACGAAGTACATCTGCTTAATTCCCATGTGGGGCAACAGGAAGAGTCGCACCACCGAATTGGTAGGTATTTTGTAATCGAAAGTTTTCCCGTGCAATTGCAGAAATGACTGGAAGATCTTAATGTCGTACCTTCCCCTGAAAAATCAAGTAACGTTTTTAGATTAGTAACATTGCCTGCCCATTTTGATGTCCGTCTATACAATGATGGGTACTTTTTAGGAGGGTTTATTATGAGAGCTTGAAGCAGCCTCGTAATACGGGGAAGTCCCCAGCGTTTTTGTCTCTGTTTCATTTCTAGAAAGTATTTATGGTTAATTTTTCAAGGCATGAAGTTTCAAACTTGTCCTAGGCAACTCTAACTTTAACTCAACACTATTCCAAATATAACTTTAACTGGATACTAACTCAAAAGCTAACGTTAATTCGAACTTAATTCCTTGTTTAAGAAGGCGGTTTATCGCCATCCTACTCGCATCCTACTAGCACTGCTTTGAAAGCATAATGGGGTTACCCTTTGCGAGTTGATTAAATTTAAAAAAAAAGAACTCAATGTAGCTAATGAGACGTTTAAGGTGTACAACAAGGAAATGAATTTGGCTTTGTCGTTGTTGGTGCCAAATGAAGATAAAATCAACCCTAAGCGGGCTAGACATATACTGAAGTGAAATTAAGAACAAAAGGGACAGTTTTTCCGAAATTACCTAGGAGTTAAACACTGTATTTCCCTAAAAGTAGCAATGACGTCTCCAGAAACGTTAACAATGCTGGCATTCTCGACAACTTTCTTCAAAAAAGTCTCCGCTTTCTCCCTCCCATCACAGGCCCCCTCATTCGAAGGCATATAGAATCGCATCTCCATCAGATTCACGGCCGAATCCTCGTTCTTAAATCACAAAAAAAAATCTGAATCGAAACAATAACGACCCAAACGAACCCAATACTTGATGAAACTCCATCGTAACTTCGTTCTTGCTCGAAGAACACTGCGACACGTTCTTCAGCGGTATTTCAAACGCCGTCCTCCTGTCCACGTCGAATTTGAGATTCTCCCCGCGAAATTTCGCGTGTCCCCAATTCCACCCGTTCACGCTCAACTCCTTACTCCTTATCTCGTACTTGTACACGTTCTTGAAGAACGACTTGATCTTCTCCTTGTCCGTCTTAGCGAAACCGTAGAAGCGGTGTAAGATGCCATTCTTCTCAAAAACACGCAAGCAAAACGAGTCGGTGAGCGCCATGAAGTTGACGTCGCCGAAATCTTTGGCGTAGATTTTCTCTACTTTGCCGGTTTTGTCGTTTTTGTAGGCGACATACTGATCAGTGAATTTGAGCTTACCGGGAGTCTACAAGCGAGATTAAGCGAATTTGTGGGAGAAAAGCGAGAGTGTTGCTTACTAGGAATCCGTTCTTCTCGGCGAAAGTATTGAGAAATTCTAGAAAATCCATATCGAATGGTTTTAATTTGACTTAAGCGTCAGTGACTTTAATCTGAAACCTAGCAACTTCGACGTTTTTGTTCTGACAGCGTGGTCATTTGGGGACTTTGGGGTTTCTTAAAAATGGTCGGTGGATGAAGCCGCCAGCGGCAATCGAACTCGGCTCTCTCTGATGGTAGTTCAGCGCCTGTACCACTGGACCACGGTCCTCTTTGCACTATTTGCTCTTCGATTTCGAGGTTTTCTCAAATTCATAACTGTTTTTTTTTTAATTTTGATTCTTTTATCTAAATTTTAAATCGTTGGCGACTTTTTTCCTAAGATTTAAATATTTCCAGACATTTCAACTGTTATCGAAAATGGTTTTGAACATCATCTCTAAAGTTTGCTTTTTTTTTTGGTTTTTAAATTTAACTTGTCTTATTTTTTTTAATTAACAATTTTTCTCAAAATTTTATTTTTTTTTCGACATTTGCAATTTTTTCTTCATAATCCGGTTTTCCACTTCCCAATTTTTTTTTGCCCTGATAGCGTGTCCACTTGGGGACTTGTTTAAATCGATCGAGCTCTGCACACATACTGAATTTAAATTTGGTTTCCGAATCAGTTATTCAGAATTAGAAATTAACTTACTGGTCCCACACGTACGTATTTTTGACGTTTTAAGCATAGATCTTCGGAATGCAACTTTTAGATTTTGAAATATGTTCAACTTTTACCGGAAACTGGAAACGTATCAGTGACACTTTGAGATGAGAATTAACTTTTTTACTTATTTTTTAAGTGAAAACTTCTTTAGACGCACGCGTTAGACGATTTCTAATGATTTCGTGTCACCATCACGCTAATATGAACTACCGACATGTTCTAATGTTAACATTTACTATTTAGCTATGAGTAAACGTGTAATGGAATTAAAAAAAGCGTTGACGACAGTGGGGTTCAAACCCGTAACTTATGAGACCTATGAAAAAATATCTACCGCCTTACCCACTGAACTACACGGCGGTTCACAAGAATACGAATTTTAACTACATTTAAGAAGTTTTCGCCTCTGACAGCAGTTCCCAGACTGCCTAATTATATTTTTTTTATCTTTACGTTAAGTTTGTTGTTTTAATTTTGCGGAATTTCACTAGACAGTGCTTGAAATTCCCAAAACTCGTATCAAAGTTTCAAAATTTATAATTAAAAATGAGTTAATTGATCGGGCATCGGGGAGAATTTGTAATTAGAACAACATAAACTTCCCGTATTATATTCGGGAGTAAACAAAATATGAAATGAAAGATAAACAGAGCGCCCTGAAGGGATCCCTATTCGTTATGCGGAAAGTTTTCGAATTTTAATTCGCCCTTAAACATTCATAATAATTCATCTTCGATAACATTAATTATAGTTCGAAATCGTTAAACAGAGGTCAGTAATAATTTTAAGCTCGAACAACCGGAGCGTAATACAGAACACAGACGGGGTTAATTTATCGCTCTACAAAATTTCAGCTGGCTACCAAACGCCCCCAACATCCCTTAATTGATATAAAGAGGGAGAGAGATAAAAACCAAAAACATCAGAAATTAGGTAACATTTTGACGTATATTATCGCTAACCCTTTTTTGTTAAATTTTTATTCCTTACTGAAAAAGTTAATTACGATGGTGCGCAATATAATGAGTAGTTCTCGGTATAACCACGCAAAATGTATACGTGATGCTAACGTTTGGAATAAAATTCATAACATTTTGTTTTTGAAAACTTTGATTATATTTGTATTTTGTATTTTGTATTTTGTATTTTGTATTTTGTATTTTGTATTTTGTATTTTGTATTTTGTATTTTGTATTTTGTATTTTGTATTTTGTATTTTGTATTTTGTATTTTGTATTTTGTATTTTGTATTTTGTATTTTGTATTTTGTATTTTGTATTTTGTATTTTGTATTTTGTATTTTGTATTTTGTATTTTGTATTTTGTATTTTGTATTTTGTATTTTGTATTTTGTATTTTGTATTTTGTATTTTGTATTTTGTATTTTGTATTTTGTATTTTGTATTTTGTATTTTGTATTTTGTATTTTGTATTTTGTATTTTGTATTTTGTATTTTGTATTTTGTATTTTGTATTTTGTATTTTGTATTTTGTATTTTGTATTTTGTATTTTGTATTTTGTATTTTGTATTTTGTATTTTGTATTTTGTATTTTGTATTTTGTATTTTGTATTTTGTATTTTGTATTTTGTATTTTGTATTTTGTATTTTGTATTTTGTATTTTGTATGTTGTGTTGTATGTTGTATGTTGTATGTTGTATGTTGTGTGTTGTATTTTGTATGTTGTATTTTGTATGTTGTATGTTGTATGCTGTATCTTGTATGTTGTATTTTGCATATTATATATTGTATTTTGTGTTTTGTGTAAAGTTGATTGATGTTAAACGCAGCGATCGATCGGCGAAATTCGCGAATTTCCATAACCAATCGCAGAGTGAAAAATTGCGCAATCATTCGTGCGACAATCTAAATTTCAGATTGTTTCCCAGCATGCGGCAGATTATTTTTCAAATGCAAAACGGGCGTCTTGTCTAAGTGCACTTTTGAAATATATATGTATACAAGTTAGCCTCTCCTCCTCCCCGTATGTCGTATTGGGAAATTTCTATTGAAACGGGCTCACGTAACATATCCGCATATCCCGGCGTATTTTCGGGGTTATGAAAACATTTCAATTGGCGTAATGGAAATTGTTGAAAATACATTCCCGGAAAATCGCAAATATTTCTTTGCGGAATCCGAAGCTCGCTTACGCGACGTATATGTGAGTACATCCTCGGGCGAAAGTTTGGGAAGCGGATTTACGATTCTTTTGTAAACGTCAGCTTAGTCGACGATTTATTTATTATTATTTTTTATAAGGGGTTTTACAAAGAACGCGCTTTTTAAAATTTTTCGTAAAACGCTGCTTTATTTCCAAAAACAAAACTTTTTATCGATACAATATTCAGTTACGCTATTTATACACGAAAAACATGTTCTATCAAATAATGGTTGATGTAGGGGGTTTAGGTAAGCGTCAGCTTTATAAAAATTCAATACGGTACATTCATGTGGATTGAGGAGGGGGAGAGATTCGAGATTGTAAGTGTGAAGGATTGAGGGTGTTCATATGTGCACTTAAATAGGAAACTAACAAACATAACTCACTGAACGCATTTTTGTTTCTTGCTTGGGCCGTACACGCCAAACTTGACATAACGTCATGGTTAACGCTGATAAAGTAACTAGAATCATCGGATAGGAAAACTCCTTGTTCACTTATTACAATCACAATGAAACAATAACTTTATTTAACAAAAATAATATCTTTTCAAATCAATAATTTTAATAGTTTAATTATTAGCCTAATTATATTAACTTCAGCAATCACAGTTAGATTTGAGTCATATTCCAAGCAGATCTATTTTTTCATTGAAATTAGTTGTTTCCATTGATATTTCCCGAAATCTGGCAACGTCATCTCTGATCTGTGTGCAGAGCACAGAGCAGAGGCGTTGACAGTTTGGTATTCGATGTACTTTTTAGTGGTGTTGTATAGCTGTATTCCGCGATCAATAACAGAAAATACAACCCAATATATCCCTCTTAATAGGCAAAAACTTGTCTCCTTTGGTACTCGTTGCATACATGTTTTGCATAACGCAAATTGTAATGTAAGTGTTGGCGATTGGCGTATTTGAAATTTAAAAGTTAAGATGGCCGCGCCTGCGCTTCCTGTTTCTCCTCTGAGCAATAACATGGCGTCATAAATTCGAATTGTCCTTTTAATTTGGATATTATTTCGCTTTTAACGCGTAATTTAGTGGAAAAAGTATCGGATAGTGAAATTGAACATCGAAGAGACGTGATGTGTTAGTTCGGTAAGTTACCCGGTTTAATTCTTGTGAAACATCGATTACGAACGAAGTTCGGCCGCTGGAAACTGGAAATAAGGCAGGATTTGCTCTTGTCGTTCTTTTAACAGCGGTAAATTGTTAAATGTTGTCGAGTTATGCATTGAGGCGATTGTATTCATCATTTTCATGGTAAAAAATTCGATTGCATCGGTCACCAAATTCAAATAATGGAATTGAATCTATACCTATAGGGGCAATTGCTAAGTTTTTGGCCGATGCCTGAAGATGGCTCTGATAGCTTGAGTGCGCTCAGCGAATTGATTATGGACAACTTTGTTGGTAAGTTAACATTCTATAGCTTAGAATAACAATATAAATTGCAAATGCGAAACGTATTAAACATTTTGCGTGACAATTTTTTTTCTGAAAATTCGGCACCCAAAACTTTTTTTCTCGAAAGGTAGACCCTTCATATCTTTGGACTTTATCACTGTTTACAAGTTTAAACTCGAGCTGACAATATTCGAGAATTTCAAATTTAAACTCTAAAACAGAATGTTTATTAATTTTATTTAACATTTCTGCTACCCGGTTTGGAAATATCTAAATAAAAAAATAGAAATTGATTAATAAAAGAAAAATGTCAACTTTAAATGGCCTTGTTAAAAAGTTATTTCGCACACGTGTTGACGCGGGGCAGGTGAATTTGAACGAAATTTCATTTTGGTGTCTCGAGCGACTTCTACGAATTCTTTGTTTCCCTTAGGATTTAATTTTCTTTGATGTTTCCGCGTCAGGGTCTCAGATAGGATGTGCATTAATTCGCTCGACAAGACTAATAACATGTAAAATATTCCTTCTGTACGTACTCGTACTCGCTTAATATGTTGACGTATTTTATTACTTATGTATGCATCTTGTCGATCCATATTTCAGTATCTGCAGGTCGGAAAATTCCTAAGGGAAAGGTTCTCAAAGACCTCTGAGCAAGTTTCTGATAGTACGTGTATAACTTAAAAATTGAGGTGGTAATTATTTTGTAACATTGAATATTGCAAAACTAAATAGTCGGTAATAAAGAAGAAAACTCTGCTTTAGTCGAGGAAATCCCAATGGGGTGAAATTTTTTGTTAAAAAAGCCAATTTTCGATGGCGTGCAGTTATTATTTACGTCATTCGTTCGCATAGCAGAGTGAATAGCTTCGAACGTTCGGAAAAATAAAAAAAAACTTTTGATTATTTATTTCGTCTGCTCGAATGCTTGCACTAATGAATTTTTTTTTCAATGCGCAAAAAACCCGGAAATACAATGTTCGGTAAATACAAAGTTTTGTATTACCGCACTTTTCATATATTAAGGGTGCGTTTCGAAACAATGCCAGGGTATTAAATATATATCAAGTTCCGTATTACTTTGTTTTCCAAATTGTATTTCGTTTTATTTGGGGGAAGGTCGGATATTTTTATTAATGTATTATGTGTAAGTAAATTTCTTTATTAATAACATTACCTTGGCGTCCTGAATGAAAATGTCATTGTGATTACAATTTTCTTTCGAAATTCTTGTAGCGAAGACACCAAGTTAAATGTAATACTTTTATTTCCCGATTTAATTACGATGGGGTTCCCCCATATTTCGTCGACAACATTTTAGCGTAGATGCAGGGAGACAAATAAAAACGTTCTACGAAAAAAATAAAGTTAATAAAAAATTATTAGTTTCCGAATTATCAGCTTTCAAACATGCGCAGAAAAATATTCTAGGGGACTGCCGACAGAAGTGAAAAGTTAAAACCATGTTTTTTTTTAAATTTGCAAATTAAGTGTAGCATTATATATAAATAATATCGAATTTTTAAACGCCAACACGTCACGAGGTCCAATCTTAAAAAAAAAGTCGAAATTTTTGAAGAAAAAGACGAAATTTTTAAAAAAAATTCGAAAATTTGGAAAAAAAATCGCAATTTTTGATAAAAAAAGTCGAAGATTAAAGTCAAAACCTTGAGAAATAGTCGAAAGTTGGAACAAAGATGGAAATTTGCAAACAAACAAAATTCCAACATGAGTGATCAAATTTACTAAAAAAAATAATCAAAATTTTGACTAAAATTCGAAAGTTAAAGAAATGATCGACAATCTGTGTCAAAATTGTCCAAAGAATTAGAAAGATAAATCAAAATTTTCGAGAAACGTGAAATTGTAAAAGGGTTGAAATTTCACAAAATGCTTAAAAATTTGAAAAAAATGTAAATTAAAAAAAATAATTTGAAGCCTCACTATCAAGTTCTGCGCACGCTCTATTACGCTCTATTAGCGATTCGGCTAGGCGGTAATACCTAAATGAAAACGTCAATTTATGCCAAACGTGAAAAAATACCGTTAATGAGAGCTATAAGTTCAAAGGGCTGTCTGTTATGACAGCTCTACAATATCACGCTCGGGGCTAAAACCGGTGTAATTTGTCCACACCAACACATCAACATACATACACACTTTGCTTTTGAACGTTATGATGTACAATTACGGTCAATAATGGAAAATGCACAAAATCATCGAGGGTGATGCAGAATGGGTAGATTGTCGATTGGGGCCATTAGCGAAATAATGACGCATGGTCGAGTGACAACGACCATCGCCTGCGGTGAATTCACTAATTGATAACTGATTGATAACACCTTTGTACAAGAGACAGAACGTGGCGATTTTATATCAAGAGTTGTAAGTACTTGGTATATGATCCGTATATTAATAAATAATGCGATGTAGTGGGAGCCGTCACTAATGAAAAAGTGCCCCGGTCGCTACGGCATAAGCAATTCACGCCGGTCTCCGGAGTCTTGTAAATTTGAACTTTGAACCGCTTTGTATATTTTGCGAGGGATAAAGGATGACAAGGGGGCTCCTTGTTTGTTAGATAGACATATCGACAGGAGCAAATGGTGCGTCCCGCACTGCATTATCCCTCACAAAGCCGGGATTTGTATCAATTTAACACCCAAGAGGTTTGCTCGATCGCAGCCTCGCCCTCTTCTCTCTCGACATTGGCTTTTTTTTTCGTAGCGCCACCGTACGGAATAAGCTTTACATAAAGTTATTCACCCGGCATACTTAGGTGAAATACGATAGAGATATATTTCAAAGTTGACGGCTGAATGGAGTTTTTATGTTTAAATCTCTCACAAATATTGACACCGTTACGAGGTGACGCCGAAAAAGAAAAGTAGCGGAACATTTGTTGCAAAATTTTTAACAAAATAAGCGAGGTTCTAACGATATATCGATAAAATGATAAAATATGTGATTTATTATGAAAAGTTAGATTAAGAAATTTACCTACTACGCACAAATGTAATTCTATGGTGGACGTGTCTCTAGGAAGTTGTTAAGATAGTTTACTTGCAGTAATCAGAGGTTAAAGTTTTTGGAATGTTAAAATTTCGCAGCAAAAGCGAAATGTTAGCGCCAGATTGCCACAAGTATTCGATTTTTAGCATAGACTATTCGCTTGGATACAATAATATAAATATCAAAGTCGCTTCGCGGTATATTTATTGAGCCGATAACACTCCACTTTATTTTTATTTATGTTTTATTGGTTTTTTCTTCGCCAGTTACTCTTCCATAATTCTATTAACCTTCTATTAAGGATTGACAATCCCTTATAGATTGGATCTTTGATCGTTGTTTGTGACTCAACAGCTATTGACAAATCTCAGTACAGATTAGGTGCTTGTGGATCTCCGCGACCCAAGACCTGATTAGTAAAGCTGCAAGGTTAGCATTACTTTAAGATGTTTCCCTAACGTGGGGTAATGCGATTACATATTCTTTACATTCTGTCGATTTACTTTTATAAATTCATGGCCGCTTTAAAAAAAGTGAGAATTGCCTCCCCAGACGTTCACAGACAAACGAGGTCAATTCTAAATTAAAACAGTCGCTCAGGGTGCCATTAGAGCGCCGAGCAGTCGGTTATGAAAAAGGTGTAAATTTGCGCGTAAACTGTTAGTGTGAGCTGTGATTGGTCCTAATTTAATTCGGTGTAACAGCGCGTCGGCACTTGGTAAAGCGAATTGAGCGATGTTCAGAAGTAGACTGATGTGGAAGGTCGACGAATTTTTATCTAACTTCCTCGCTTTATTACAACTAATTTGGCCGGTGATAAAGCGAGAAATGTCCCCGACTTGAATCGTCTATTACACAAGCTTCGTCGCCGAATTTGAAATAAATCAGTTTCTTACGTTGGCATTGTGATTAAGACATTATGACAGATGGTTCTTATAGTGAAACAATTCTTTTATGAATAGTTGCATTTATGGTAATTAAGTGGAGAACGCTTAAATTACGTGACAGTTTATGAGTAATGTCGCAATTTATGGTGAGAGTATAGAATGCCTAATGACCTGTTTATAGTCTTGAATTACGTTTACGTTTTTTTTTAAGTACGCGGTTTCGAATTGAGGTCAGTTAATTTTATAGACTGTTAGTGTTTAATTAAATTTGTCGACTAATGCATTTAAAACGCCAGACCGTTCGAAATCACAACGTTTGAATTATTGTGACAAATTGAAACGTTACCCCTTTATTTACATAGAAAATATATTGTTTCGGATAATTGTTTTCAAATGAAATCTGATATGTTTTCACAATAGCCCGTCAGCATATGATTGTTATAGAGATTCGAATGATGACCATGCAAAAATGAATAGATACTGAAAGCCGATTGGACCGAAATTGTGCATTATCTAATCACCGAACGGTTTCAACATTAAAATGTCCCAATTCGCAAATTGCATTTCCAACTCTCAACTTCTTTATTTTTACGTCTGCACGATGGGATTTTAAATGGAACTATTTCTTCTGAATTTAAATGCTTCGAGCCGTCGGAGCGAAACAGATTTTCAGGTAGTTCCACTCCGATAAATATTTTACTTCCGCATATTAATCAGTCGGTCGCGATATTTAAAATCGTCGATTTTCGTAATTTCGCATCGACAAGCGAAAATAACGTCCGCAGCGGTAGCCATCATTTACAATTTAAAGTGATCTCGGTTCTGTGTTTAAACACGTTTTTTGAGTTAAAATAGTTTACATCTGATACGATGTAGCTTGAAATGTGCTGATACTTGAATAAAATCCTGATGGCAACAAATTTTAAAAATCGCAATCTTTTTACATAAATTTTCTCTGTGTTTCAGGTAAGCGTATCCCCAGGCGTACGGAAAGAGTTTGATGGGGGTACGCTCTGAACCGGGCCGCTTCAGATGACTCAAAAAGACAAAATTGATTGTTTGGATACACGTAACAAAATTAAATTAGCTTGCAAATTTTTAAAGAGTTCGTGCAGATTGCAGAATGATGTTTTGTTCCAATTAGTTGATTCGTTCAGCAGACAGACAGAGAGACAAACACACTTCCTCATTTATATATTAGTTAAGATGATTAGCTGATGATGCAAAGTATTTCTTGGTTCGAAAGTTTTCAAGAAGTGAGTTTTACACATAAAAGCACGTTGTAAGAGAAAATAGGCTCCTAGAATAAACGAGCTAAACCTCATCGGTACTCCTCTTCACTACAGGGATTATGTCGTGGAAAAATTCCTTTACCAAACAAGGAGCAATCGATGGCAATTCGAGACATAACGTTATTGCTATAATTTCGACAAATCCTCCGAAATCTTCCTTCGAGACATTGTAAGTCCGTCGTGCGGTGAGCTTTCGAGGTTGTAAAATGAATCGGAGCCAGCGGCCCTCCCATTAAGTCGTTTTTCTCTGGCAATTAAGTAACGGATATGAGGTAATCCCACCGAGGATGTGACCGACACTTATTCAGGCTCTTCCCGGACCCCATTTATTATGAATGCACTAATTAAATTCAAACGGAGAGAGCTTTAGAGTGAGCTTCCGCACCTTCGTCCATTATTTAAACGCCTAATGCGCGGCCTTCTTAATAAAGATTTGGCTAAATCGGAATCGCCGATTCTCCTTCCCAAACGAAATTATCGGAATAAGCGCCCTGGTTTGTTTGTTTTCGACATAACTTTTCTTTTTGGGGCACGAACTTTCGTTTAAAAACTCGTGGTCTTATGCTCGGGACTAAAATCGTTACTTTCGA